>CM064502.1:4033927-4061427 GCA_032716605.1 Paralithodes platypus
ATATATATATATATATATATACTATATATATATATATATATATATATATATATATATATATATATATATATATATAAGTATACCCACAGTGAGAGTGAAGGAGTGTGTGAGAGAGGAAAATAGAAAAGAGAGAGAGAGAGTGTGTGTGTGTGTGTGTGTGTGTGTGTGTTGTCGTTGTTGTTGTAATAGGTATGTAGGTATTATGGGTATTTCCCTTGGCTCACGCGCACACACACACTCACACTCTCTCTCTCACACACACTCACACTCTCTCTCTCTCTCTCTCTCTCTCTCTCTCTCCTACATGATCAGAGCCCACCCAATTGAAGGTGTTCCCTCCACATATTATATTTATGGGTTTATTCCTTCCTCGTTCTGCCCTTCAATTTGTAAACCCCCTTAAACCCTTCCGTAACGGCGACGTATTTTGTATTCGATTGAAGCTACATTTAGACATCTTTATTCAGCTTAGGAGGGTCGTCTACTAATTAAAAGGCTACAAACTATCTCAATTAATCCTTTTAGCTACCACAGATCCTTCCTAAGCTGCATAATATCGCATAAATATAGCTAGAATGAATTACAAAACACGTCGCTGGTACTCAAAGGGTTAAACCTCACACAGTATGATTATAATTACACACTCATACACACACACGTACCTAGGCGCCGCGCATTGTGGCAGCCAAAGTCAGCCTGTTGACCACTTAAGATGGAAAGATATGTTAAGGGGGTACTACTCGCTTTTTATGGACCCTCTTCTCCCTCCTATTTAGCATGTTAAGTTTAAGGTTTTAAGACGTTCGCTCCGTTAGTTTGGCGATTTTGAGACCTTCCACCTAATTGTTTTGGTCAATATTAAGACCTTTCGTGCCCTTTAGGTGTCGATTTTTTCCTGGCGAGCGATAGCGAGCCTCTAATTTTAGAAGGAACCGGGACATTTTTTGATCGAAAAATGTACAAATTTATCTTGAAAGGGGGTCTAGGGGGTGTTTTATCTAAGCTTATTGTAGGTCTTGCGAGGAAACTAAAACACAAACTAATAAATAAATACATATAGACCAAAAGCCAAGCACCACCACCTTAAGTCACTTTCATGTTTGCGTGTCTGTAATTACATCTGGGGTTGGGGACTAGTCTATTTTTTAGCATCATCTTCGGGAGGAAAAGAGAAAAGAAAAAGAAAAAACTATAATTATTACACACACACACACACACACACACACACACACACACACACACACACACACCTATGTTTCTGCCCGGAATCAAGCCAAATCTGTTCTTCGACTTGCCAAGCACTCTTTTATCAATAATAAATGCACTAAACTATCCAATTCTAGCTCTTCCCAAGCTTTCTGGCATCTAGCCAAAAACCTCTCGACAACTTCTCTTCCTCGTCTTTCCCTCCCCTTTTCCATTCTGATGGCACAACCATCACTTCTTCCTCTGACAAAGCTGAACTCTTTGCTCAAACTTTTGCCAGAAACTCTACCTTGGATGATTCCGGTGCTATTCCTCCCTCTCCACCCCCCCCTCTCTCCTACTTATGCCTAATATCCTAATCTCTTCTAAAGATGTACTTTCTACCCTCTCTGGGCTTAATACTAAGAAGGCGTACGGTCCGGACAGTGTTCCTCCTGTTGTTCTTAAAAACTGTTCTTCCGTGCTGACCCCCTGCCTAGGCAAACTCTTTCGTCTCTGTCTCTCCTCTAACGTCTTTCCTTCTTGTTGGAAGTTTGCTCTCATTCAACCTGTCCCAAAGAAGGGTGACCGCTCTCCAACTATCGTCCAATTGCTCTCATCTCTTGTATCCCTAAAGTTTTTGAAACTATTCTTGCTTCTAAATTTCTTAAACATTTCTCTTCTCATAATCTGCTCTCAGATCGCCAGTATGGCTTCCTTAAGGGTCGCTCTACTGGTGATCTTCTTTCATATCTTACCAACTCTTGGTCATCCAACTTTCGGGACTTCGGTGAGACTTTTTCTGTTGCACTAGACATATCGAAGGCCTTCGATAGAGTCTGGCACAAATCTTTAATTTCCAAACTGCCCTCCTTCGGTTTCTGTCCATCCATCTGTGCCTTTGTCTCTAATTTCCTTTCCGGCCGTTCCATAGCTGCGGTTGTGGACGACCATCGCTCACTCCCTCATCCTATCAACTCCGGTGTTCCTCAGGGTTCTGTCCTATGTCCTATCTCCTATTCTCTTTCTAATTTTCATAAATGATCTTCTCAACTGTACAACCAGTCCCATCCATTCATATGCAGACGATTCAACCTTACACCACTCAATTAGTTTTCCAGAACGCCCCAGCTAGCAGTCCCTCAAAAGTAAACGTAATGAAGCCATAAAATACTTATCTTCTGATCTAGCTACTATTTCCAATTGGGGTAGAGAAAACTTTGTTGCATTTAATGCTTCCAAAACTCAATTTATCCATCTTACTACCCGTCAGGAACCTCCAGAAGACTATCCCTTATTCTTCAACAATACAAAAATCAACCCTTCATCTTCTCTCAATGTTCTCGGTGTCTCGTTTTCTTCTGCTCTCACTTGGAAAGACCATATTACCAGTCTCGCTAAGGCAGCCTCCCAGAAGCTGGGTGTGCTCAACCGCCTCAGGGGGTTCTTTACCCCTGCACAGCTTCTTGCTCTGTACAGGGGCACAGTGCATCCTTGTATTGAGTATTGTTCACATGTGTGGGGAGGATTCTCTCACACCGCACTCCTAGATAAAGTAGAAAGGAAAGCCTTTCGTATCATTAACTCCCATCCACTCACCAACTCTCTGCAATCTCTCTCTCTTCGCCGCAATGTTGCATCTCTCTCGCTATTCTATCGCTACTACAATAATCAGTGTTCCTCGGAACTTTCCCAGTGTATACCACCTCCTCTACGTAGGGTGCGTAGTACCCGCCTTGCAACACAGTCGCACCCCTACTCTGTGCAACTCTCCAACCCAAGAGTGAAACGCTATTCTCAGACTTTCTTCTATTCAACTGCTGAGCTCTGGAACTCTCCCAGAATCAGTCTTTCCCTCTTCCTATGACTTAAATTGCTTCAAACTCCGTGTGTCCAGGCATTTTAGCTCGAACGTCCCTTGATATCGGCCCTGTCACTCTTTGAAATCTGGGGGAGGCACTCGCTGCAGGCAGTTATGCCTTTTGTCTCCCTCATTCACATAGAAAAAAAAACACATACACACACACGATTATGTTGGGAAAACCTCTTGGATTAATCAGACTCACCCTAAAACGAGAGAGGTAAACAAATAAGTTGTAAGCGGAAATATCAGAGAGAGAGAGAGAGAGAGAGAGAGAGAGAGAGAGTAAAAACTAAGATGTAAGCGACGAGGAGCGGAAATCTGGGAGAGAGAGAGAGAGAGAGAGATAAACAATTTCGACGGGCACAATATCTGTGAGAGAGAGAGAGAGAGAGAGAGAGAGAAAGAGATAGAGAGACAAACGTTGTAAGAGTATAATATATGGGGAGAGAGAGAGAGAGAAGAGAAATAACAACTAAGATGTAAAGCGACGAGGACAAATCTGAGAGAGAGAGAGAGAGAGAGAGAGAGAGAGAGGTAAACAAAAAAATAGTTGTAAGCGACGAGGAGCGGAAATCTTGGGTGTGACCAATATGATTTTCTGGCCTGCCAAGACGTGTGTGTGTGTGTGTGTGGAGAGAGAGAGAGAGAGAGAGAGAGAGAACGTGTGTGTTAGAGAGATTCGGTGTGAGTGTGTTGATGTGTGTATGGAGAGAGAGAGAGAGACAGAGAGAACATGTGTGTTAGAGAGATTCGGTGTGAGTGTGTTAATGTGTGTATGAGAGAGAGGGAGACAGAGAGAACGTGTGTGTTAGAGAGAGTGAGTGTGTTAATGTGTGTATGGGAGAGAGTGTGTGGGGTGTATGAGAGAGAGAGTGAGTGTGAGTGTGTTAATGTGTGTATGGGAGAGAGAGAGAGATAACGTGTGTTAGAGAGAGTGAGTGAGTGTGAGTATGTTAATGTGTGTATGGGAGAGAGTGAGAGAGAGAGAACGTGTGTGTTAGAGAGAGTGAGTGAGTGTGAGTGTGTTAATGTGTGTATGGGAGAGAGTGTGTGGGGTGTATGAGAGAGAGAGTGAGTGTGAGTGTGTTAATGTGTGTATGAGAGAGAGAGAGAGAGATAACGTGTGTGTTAGAGAGAGTGAGTGAGTGTGAGTGTGTTAATGTGTGTATGGGAGAGAGTGAGAGAGAGAGAGAGAGAACGTGTGTGTTAGAGAGAGTGAGTGTGTTAATGTGTGTATTGGAGAGAGAGAGAGAGAGAGAACGTGTGTGTTAGAGATAATGAGTGTGTTAATGTGTGTATGGGAGAGAGTGTGTGGGGTGTATGAGAGAGAGAGAGAGAGTTTGGCAGTTTGGGATTGTTTCTGGTTTTAAAGAGTAGGAGGATATTATGGGTATTTCCTCTGGCTCACACACACACACTCACTCTCTCTCTCTCTCTCTCTCGTCCATCTATCTATCTATCTATCTATCTATCTATCTATCTATATAATCTATCTATCTATCTATCCATCTCTCTATCTATATCTATCTATCTATCAATCAACTATCTATATCTACTGTTCCCTATACTATGATCGTAAATATATGGGTATCTTTATTAGCGGTGTATTATCTTAAAGGTAATTAAAATAACTATTAACTATGATTTGACTAACTAAAATCTAAAAGCGTATACCAGTCTTTACTAATGTTCCTCTTTATTCTGGCTACCATTAGAGGATTTTATGCAGGTTAGGAAGGCTCTCTAGTAATCAACTCAGGTAACTCGCGACCTCCCACAAGTTCTTCCTAAACTGAGTAAAATCGTCTAATGATGGCCAGAATAGACCGTCAAAATGCGTCGTAATCCACAAGGGGTTAAGGAACATTTTCTACAAGCTTAACAAGATAGTTCACATTTTGAGCGATTTTTGCATGTATTCATTATTATTGTTCTAGTTTCGTCCCTAGACCTCCATCAAATAAAACAAAAACAAACATCCTTTAGATCCCCCTTCTAGATTAATTTGTAAATTTTTCGCTAGAAAAATTTCCCGGCCGAAGGCCGGTTCTTCCAACATTACAGGCTCACTATCGTTCGCCAGGGAAAAAATCGACACCTAAATAGCACGAAAGGTCTAAATATTGACGACGAAATGGGGCGAAAGGTCTTAAAATCGACTAACTAATGGGGCAAACATCTTAACATCTGAAAACTAATGGGGCTAAACATGAGGGAGAAAGTGGTCCATAAAACCGGCCTATCCCCCCCTTAAGGGAGATGGGCATATTTATATTCTCATTTACGTAATATTTGTATTATTATTTTTTAGTTTCCTCCCTAGATCTCTATCAAACTTATAAAAACCCCAGGATCCCCCTCAAGATATATTTGTACATTTGTCGGTAGAAAAATTTACCGGCCGAATGCCAGTTCCTCCTAAATTACTGGCTCGCTATTGCTCGCCAGGAAAATATCGAGACCTAAATGACACGAAAAGTCTTAATATTGACAAAGAAAATAAGCGAAAGTTATTAAAATCGCCAAACTAATGGGCTGAACGTCTTAAAATCTCAAAACAAATGGGGCTTAACACGAGGGAGGAAGGGGACCAGAAAAACGACCCATGTCCCCTAAAGCCTCTGATGGTCTCCAAGGCATTAAAACTGTCTCCCTCGCCTTGTTTATGCCCTCGTAAATGAGTAATGGTCAGGAAACGAACTCGGCCCACATTTAGAGCATATCATAGCATTTCCTAGCTTTCCATAGCGTAGTCAATTAATGCTTTGGGTAGGGCGACGCTATTTTGCGGGGTCGGAAGGATAATTGGGGGGGTCGGAAGGATAATTGGGGGGGGGTCGGAAGGATAATTGGGGGGGGGTCAGAAGGATAATTGGGGGGGTCGGAAGGATAATTGGGGGGGTCGGAAGGATAATTGGGGGGTCGGAAAGATAATTGGGGGGTCGGAAGGATAATTGGGGGGTCAGAAGGATAATTGGGGGGTCGGAAGGATAATTGGGGGTCGGAAGGATAATTGGGGGTCGGAGGATAATTGGGGGGGGTCGGAAGGATAATTGGGGGGTCGGAAGGATAATTGGGGGGTCAGAAGGATAATTGGGGGGGTCGGAAGGATAATTGGGGGGGTCGGAAGGATAATTGGGGGGTCAGAAGGATAATTGGGGAAGGATAATTGGGGGGTCAGAAGGATAATTGGGGGGTCGGAAGGATAATTGGGGGGTCGGAAGGATAATTGGGGGGTCGGAAGGATAATTGTGGGGTCGGAAGGATAATTGGGGGGTCAGAAGGATAATTGGGGGGTCGGACGAAGAAATGAGGCGAAAGGTCTTAAAATCGACTAACTAATGGGGCAAACATCTTAACAGCTGAAAACTAATGGGGCTAAACATGAGGGAGAAAGTGGTCCAGAAAACCGGCCCCTTAAGATAGTTTTTGCCCCCAAGGATTTACAAGGCATAAAAACTTCCTCAATTGCCTCATTTATAGCCTTGTCGATGAGTTATGGAAAGGAAACGATCGCAACAGATATATTTGGAACACACCATAGCATTTATTTGGAACACACCATAGCATTTATTTGGAACACACCATAGCATTTATTTGGAACACCATAGCATTTATTTGGAACACATCATAGCATTTATTTGGAACACACCATAGCATTTATTTGGAACACCATAGCATTTATTTGGAACACACCATAGCATTTATTTGGAACACACCATAGCATTTATTTGGAACACACCATAGCATTTATTTGGAACACACCATAGCATTTATTTGGAACACACCATAGCATTTATTTGGAACACACCATAGCATTTATTTGGAACACACCATAGCATTTCGTAGCATGCCATAGCGATTGGGTAGCATTCCGTAGCATAATTATTGAATATCTTGGAGTTTGGGTATCTTCAGACTATTTTAGCTAGTTGAGGAAGGACATGTGGGGGGGGGGGGGGTGTCACAGTGATAAGTTAAGGGGGGATGGGCCGCTTTTCTGGACCACTTTCTCCCTCATGTTTAGCCCCATTAGTTTTCAGATGTTAAGATGTTTGCCTCATTAGTTAGTCGTTTTTATGACCTTTCGCCCCATTTCGTCGTCAATATTTAGACCTTTCGTGCTATTTAGGTGTAGATTTTTTCCCTGGCGAACGATAGTGAGCCTGTAATGTTTGAAGAACCGGCCTTCGGCCGGGACATTTTTCTACCGAAAAATGTACAAATTAATCTAGAAAGGGGATCTAATGGATGCTTTTTTAAATTGATGGAGGTCTAGGGAGGAAACTAGAAAAATAACGAATACATGCAAAAATCGGCCAAAAAGTGAACCATCTCCCTTTAAGATACTTTGCTCCTAATTAATTCCAAGGTATATATAAACACCTTCTCAATCGTCTTATTTATGTCCTCGTTAACCCTTTCAAGATCCAATACGCATTTCTATTCTGTTTTCTGGTGATTATTAGACGATTTTGAATGTGAAAGTCAGAGGGTTGATTGAGATAGTCTTTACCCTTTAAATACCCACACATTCTTCCAAACCTGCACAACATCGTCTAATGATAGCACAAAATATACTACTAAAACGCGTCAGAGCTTCAAGGGGTTAATGAGTAACAGCAATGGAAACGAACTCGGCCCTCACATATTTTGAACACACAACAATTTCACCAAAGGCATACCGGGTCGGCTAATCTGCATACCGTAACGCTTCGTAGCTCTCCGTAACGGAACGCTTCACGGGAATGAGTTACGAGCCTTTTTTGTCGGCGAAAAATGTTCCCCCGAAGTTTAAGGGGAGATGGTTCACTTTTTGGGCGATTTTTGCATGTTTTCATTATTTTTCTAGTTTCCTCCCTAGACCTCCATCAAATTAAAAAAAAAAAACATCCTTTAGATCCCCCTTCTAGATTAATTTGTACATTTTTCGGTAGAGAAATTTCCCGGTCGAAGGCCGGTTCTTCCAACATTACAGGCTCACTATCGTTCGCCAGGGAAAAAATCGACACCTAAATAGCACGAAAGGTCTAAAGATTGATGAAGAAATAGGGTGAAAGGTCTTAAAATCGACTAACTAATGGGGCAAACATCTTAACATCTGAAAACTAATGGAGCTAAACATGAGGGAGAAAGTGGTCCAGAAAACCGGCCCATCCCCCCTTAATAATTTCGTAAGCCTTACTACAATCGGCACTCTGCAGACCCCCGTAATCTTGTGTTGATCTCTGACCGTTTTGGTGAGGTCAGTCTTCAAGGTATTAGTGAGTTGGGTCTACTGTATAACTAGGCCTTGTAATTGGGATTGGGTGTGACAGGGATCTGCCTTGTGTTGGCCGATCGGCTTTCTGCAGACTCCCATTTTCTTATGTTCTTATATGTTTATTGTTTTATTTCACCCTATATTTAGACGGTTTTGTGCACCTTGGCTTTATTCTTATCCATTTGTTTTTTTCAGATATACTTTTAATTTTGGTAATCACAAAAGCCTGTGTTCATATCAGGTACTATTTTCTTGTGTTGGTTAACCCTTTCACGCACATATGACGCAGAGGTTGCCAGATTAGCAATAAGCAATAGAGTTCTCTCACTCTTATAATTACCTCTCCAAAATTAGTTTTCTGCCCACAGCTAACTCAAAGACAACTGCAGAGGTTGAAGTAACTAAACTAAAGGTTTCTAAATACCCCTGATGGTAACAAAGGCTTTAAAGTATCCCCAATAGGCTCAACACAGCTAACTCAAAGACAACTGCAGAGGTTGAAGTAACTAAACTAAAGGTTTCTAAATACCCCTGATGGTAACAAAGGCTATAAAGTATCCCCAATAGGCTCAACACAGCTAACTCAAAGACAACTGCAGAGGTTAAAGTAACTAAACTAAAGGTTTCTAAATACCCCTGATGGTAACAAAGGCTTTAAAGTATCCCCAATAGGCTCAACACAGCTAACTCAAAGACAACTGCAGAGGTTGAAGTAACTAAACTAAAGGGTTCTAAATACCCCTGATGGTAACAAAGGCTTTAAAGTATCCCCAATAGGCTCAACACAGCTAACTCAAAGACAACTGCAGAGGTTGAAGTAACTAAACTAAAGGTTTCTAAATACCCCTGATGGTAACAAAGGCTTTAAAGTATCCCTAATAGGCTCAACACAGCTAACTCAAAGACAACTGCAGAGGTTGAAGTAACTAAACTAAAGTTTTCTAAATACCCCTGATGGTAACAAAGGCTTTAAAGTATCCCCAATAGGCTCAACACAGCTAACTCAAAGACAACTGCAGAGGTTGAAGTAACTAAACTAAAGGTTTCTAAATACCCCTGATGGTAACAAAGGCTTTAAAGTATCCCTAATAGGCTCAACACAGCTAACTCAAAGACAACTGCAGAGGTTGAAGTAACTAAACTAAAGTTTTCTAAATACCCCTGATGGTAACAAAGGCTTTAAAGTATCCCCAATAGGCTCAACACAGCTAACTCAAAGACAACTACAGAGGTTGAAGTAACTAAACTAAAGGTTTCTAAATACCCCTGATGGTAACAAAGGCTTTAAAGTATCCCCAATAGGCTCAACACAGCTAACTCAAAGACAACTGCAGAGGTTGAAGTAACTAAACTAAAGGTTTCTAAATACCCCTGATGGTAACAAAGGCTTTAAAGTATCCCCAATAGGCTCAACACAGCTAACTCAAAGACAACTGCAGAGGTTGAAGTAACTAAACTAAAGGTTTCTAAATACCCCTGATGGTAACAAAGGCTTTAAAGTATCCCCAATAGGCTCAACACAGCTAACTCAAAGACACTGCAGAGGTTGAAGTAACTAAACTAAAGGTTTCTAATACCCCTGATGGTAACAAAGGCTTTAAAGTATCCCCAATAGGCTCAACACAGCTAACTCAAAGACAACTGCAGAGGTTGAAGTAACTAAACTAAAGGTTTCTAAATACCCCTGATGGTAACAAAGACTTTAAAGTATCCCTAATAGGCTCAAAATTGCGTCATATGTCGGAGAAGGTTAATATGTAGATGTGATGTCTTGTGCCCGAAGTAGTCCCTCCTTAACTAAAGACCCAGTTAACCTCTTGAACTAAAGACCCAGTTAACCTCTTGAACTAAAGACCCAGTTAACCTCTTGAACTAAAGACCCAGTTAACCTCTTGAACTAAAGACCCAGTTAACCTCTTCTGTACCGGCGACGTCTCATTGGTTCTAGTTGGGCTACTATTAGACGATTGGTTCTAGTTGGGCTACTATTAGACGATTGGTTCTAGTTGGGCTACTATTAGAAGATTGGTTCTAGTTGGGCTACTATTAGACGATTGGTTCTAGTTGGGCTACTATTAGACGATTGGTTCTAGTTGGGCTACTATTAGACGATTGGTTCTAGTTGGGCTACTATTAGACGATTGGTTCTAGTTGGGCTACTATTAGACGATTGGTTCTAGTTGGGCTACTATTAGACGATTGGTTCTAGTTGGGCTACTATTAGACGATTGGTTCTAGTTGGGCTACTATTAGACGATTGGTTCTAGTTGGGCTACTATTGGTTCTAGTTGGGCTACTATTGGTTCTAGTTGGGCTACTATTGGTTCTAGTTGGGCTACTATTAGACGATTGGTTCTAGTTGGCTACTATTGGTTCTAGTTGGGCTACTATTGGTTCTAGTTGGGCTACTATTGGTTCTAGTTGGGCTACTATTGGTTCTAGTTGGGCTACTATTGGTTCTAGTTGGGCTACTATTAGACGATTGGTTCTAGTTGGGCTACTATTGGTTCTAGTTGGGCTACTATTGGTTCTAGTTGGGCTACTATTGGTTCTAGTTGGGCTACTATTGGTTCTAGTTGGGCTACTATTGGTTCTAGTTGGGCTACTATTGGTTCTAGTTGGGCTACTATTGGTTCTAGTTGGGCTACTATTGGTTCTAGTTAGTTGGGCTACTATTGGTTCTAGGGCTACTATTGGTTCTAGTTGGCTACTATTGGTTCTAGTTGGGCTACTATTGGTTCTAGTTGGGCTACTATTGGTTCTAGTTGGGCTACTATTGGTTCTAGTTGGGCTACTATTGGTTCTAGTTGGGCTACTATTGGTTCTAGTTGGGCTACTATTGGTTCTAGTTGGGCTACTATTAGACGATTATACTCAGTTTAACAAGGACCTCCAGTAACTAACAGCCTTCCAACCAGGCCTATCTCACTTAAGGGGAGGTTTTTAGTTTGGTCCCTAGATATCCATCAAGCTTAAGATTACACCCCTTTGAGCCCCTTTCAAGATAAATGTGTACATTTTTCGGTAGAAAAATGTCCCGGCTGAAAGCCGGATCCTCCTAACTTACAGCCTCGCTATCGCTCGCCAGGATAAAACCGACACCTAAATGGCACGAAAGGTCTTAAAATTGACAGAAATGGGTCGAAGGTTCTTACAATCGTCAAAATAATGGGGAGAACGTCTTAAAATTAGAAAAGCAATGGGGCTAAACATGAGGGAGAAAGGAGTCAAGAAAAAAATCCCTCAAGTGGAAATCTCCCCTTAACTCTTTTTACTACCACAGATCCTTCTTAGTCTTCACAATGTCGTCTAAATATAGCTAGAATAACACTAAACAGACGTCGCCGGTACAGTCGCGCTAATAAGTCACGTCTCGGCACCAAGTATATTTTGATCAATAATTGGTATCGGCAATATCTAAGCTTCATTTCTTCATATCGAGTGAAATATACAAACATGTTCCTACACTTACCCACCCTATTCAATATCTATCTATCTATCTATCTATCTATCTATATGCTCAGGCCCAATCCCCATTTTGGGGGTAGCCGACTCAAGACAGAGCAAGAACAGGGAAAACACAAAAACAACAAAACAAAAAATAAACACAGATAAAAAACACAAACTCTCACACAACCAGGTCACCCAGGAGAAGACCCAGAGACCAGGGTTACCAAGGTCGCTCCAGCACTCCCCCGGCCCCTGACCACCCGGAGAGGTTCCGATCTCGGCAGGCAGACATGCAGCGGAGCCAAAGCCACAAGCCCTCCCACCACACTTCCAGGCACACCCTTCATATTAATCGTCTCCCCGGGCCAGGCGCCTGATGGACTATTATCTAGTCCAACTTGCGCCCGACCCCTTACTCCAAATGACCACGTGTTCACTCAACTATTCACAAGCATTCTCCATTCACTCCTGTCCACCACCACTTCCCCTGCCTGATCTATAGTCATTCCTCTATCATCCAAAGCCTTTCTTACACAGTCTCTCCATCTCAATGGGGGTCTTCCTGCCCTTCTATCTCCCCTTGTACCTGACTCACATATTCTCTTTGTAAGCCTTTCATCTCCCATTCGTTCAACATGACCATACCAGCTCAGCACCCTTCTGTCCACTCTGGCTGACAAATGTTCCTGCTGCCCCACTCTCCTACGTATCTCTTCATTCCTCAATCTGTCTCTACGAGTAACTCCACACATACTCCTCAAGCAGCTCATCTCCATCACATCCAGCCCTCTTTTCTCCTTTTTCTTCAGAGCCCATGTCTCATCCCCATACATCACTGTTGGCACAACAATTCCTTGATACAGTGCACTTTTTACTTTCACTCCGAGATTTCTCGTCTTCCACATACTTCCCATTGCTCCGAAAACCTTCCTTCCTTCACACACTCTCTGTTTTACCTCCACTTCCATACCTCCACTCCTGCTTATTGTTCCTCCTAGATATTTAAAACACTCTACTTGTTCCAATATTTCCCCATCCAGCCTCACATCTAGATTCACCCTATGCTCTCCCCTATTACACACCATTACTTTACTTTTATTGACGTTCACCTTCAGTTTCCTCCTTCCACAAACCACACCAAACTCTTTGACTACCCGCTGCAGTTTCTCATCAGAATCCGCCACCAATGCTGTGTCATCAGCGAACAGCAACTGATTCAACTCCCAATCTCTACCATTCTTTCCTACTAAACCCAATCCTCTTCCCATAGTTCTCCTTTTCACCTCCCTCACCACACCATCCATAAACATATTAAACAGCCATGGTGACATTACACAACCCTGTCGCAAACCTACCTTTACCTCAAACCATTCACTCAACTCACCATTTCCTACTCTCACACATGCTCTGCTCCCTTCATAAAAACTCTTAACTGCTTCTAACAAATTTCCTCCTATTTCATAAATCCTTAACACCTTCCACATTGCTTCACGGTCCACACGATCATACGCTTTTTCCAAGTCCATAAAAGCCCAAAATATCTCCTTATGCTTCTCTAAATACTTCTCGCATAACTGTCTTACTGCAAACATCTGATCCACGCACCCTCTTCCCCTCCTAAAACCGCACTGTTCTTCTCCTATTGCAACTTCCGTACACTTTATTATCCTCTCTATCAACACCCTGCCATACAGCTTTCCAACCACTGACAATAAACTAATACCTCTATAACTTGAACACTCCTGCCGATCTCCCTTCCCCTTGTACAACGGCACAATACATGCACTCTTCCAGTCTATTGGTACCATTGACACAGCAAAGCACACATTGAAAAGTCTCACCAACCAATCTATTATCACATCTCCACCCTTCTTTATACACTCCACAGCAATACCATCCAAACTTTCTGCTTTTCCCGCTCTCATTTGTTTCACTGCTTCTTTCACCTCATTTCCTCAATCCTTTCATTCATTCCCTGCCACCTGGGTGGCCTGGGTAACCTATCTCCATCCACCTCTGCTTCAATCACTGCTTCTCTTCCATCTCTTGTATTTAACAAAGATTCAAAATACTCGGCATATCTCTTCCTCACTTCAACTGGTTCCACTAGTAATTCTCCATTTTCATCTTTCACTGACTCTTCCCTCTTTTGTCCTCCTTTCCTTACTTTATTTACCTCCTTCCAGAACATCTTCTTTCGTTCTTCAAAATTCTCACTCAGCCTTTGGCCCCACCTTTCGTTTGCATCTTTTTTCGCTTCTCTAATTTTCCGTTTTGCCTCTCTCCTTTTACCTCTCCCATACCTCAACACTACCATCCTGTAAAACCCTCTCAAAACACTGTCTCTTCTCCTCAACTGCCTTTCTCACCGTATCATTCCACCACTCACTTCCCTTCCTGATACCTCTGCCTCCTACTTTCCTTTTGCCGCATACTACCTCTGCACTTGCTTTCACTCCTTCCTTAAACTGTTGCCATTCAACCTCTACTTCTCTCTTCCATCTCTCTCACTTCCATCCACTTTTCATTTAGTCTTTCCTTGTACTCCCTCTCTTTTTCACTCTTCTCTAACTCACTAACTTTTATTACCTCTCTTACTTCACGCTTGTCTCTTATTCTCCTGTAACTCTTAACTCTTAGCTTTCCCTCCACCAGGTAATGATCTGACATACCCTCCGCCTCACCTCTCATCACATTCACATCCAGCAGTCTACACAATCTTTCCCTTGTCACCAGCACATAATCCATCAATGCCCTCTCTACAATCTCTCCCCTCACAAGTCTATGCCAGGTGTACTTGTGTATACGCCTTTTTTTGAAGAACGTATTACCTACACTCAATCTACACTCTTCACATACATTTTTCAGTCTTTCTCCACTCTCGTTTACACCATCCACACCAAAACTACCGATGACTCCCTCAACAGGCTCATTTCCTACCCTAGCATTTAGGTCCCCTAAAACTATAACATTTTCATTTTCATCAAACCCTTGTAGACAATCTCTCAAATCCTCCCAGAAACCCTCTACCTCGTCTAACTCTCTTTCACTTCCTGGTCCATACGCACTTACAAAAACCCACCTTTCACCCTTAAAACCGCATTCTCACCCACATTAGCCTTGATGACACCTCTTTCCACTCTTTTATAAACTCTCTCAACTCCTCCTTCACAATAATTGCCACTCCTTCTTTCCCCCTGACTCCCTCGTCTACTCCAGACTTTCTACCTATCACGTTTCCAAAATCCACTTCTCCCTCTCCTTTCATCTTTGTTTCATTCAGTGCAAGGACATCATACATCCTTCTTTCAAATAACCTTCCAATATCCTCTCGCTTCTCATTCGTACTACATCCACGCACATTCAAAGCTCAACATCTGACAAACATTAATACAGCACAGAACAAGGCAAACGCAATGACAGCTGGGTCATGACTTATTAGCGCGACCGTACAGAAAGGGTCAACTAAAAAGTTATATTTCCTGTTTTGGCTAGAGTGGTCGGAGTTTAAATATGTTGTGATTCTCGTTCATAATTGTCTCACTTTATGCACACCTTTAAGGGGGAGGTAGCTACTTTATGTACACCTTTAAGGGGGGGTAGTTACTTTATGTACACCTTTAAGGGGGAGGTAGCTACTTTATGTACACCTTTAAGGGGGAGCTAGCTACTTTATGTACACCTTTAAGGGGGAGCTAGCTACTTTATGTACACCTTTAAGGGGGAGCTAGCTACTTTATGTACATCTTTAAGGGGGAGCTAGCTACTTTATGTACACCTTTAAGGGGGAGCTAGCTACTTTATGTACACCTTTAAGGGGGAGGTAGCTACTTTATGTACACCTTTAAGAGGGAGGTAGCTACTTTATGTACACCTTTAAGGGGGAGCTAGCTACTTTATGTACACCTTTAAGGGGGAGCTAGCTACTTTATGTACACCTTTAAGGGGGAGCTAGCTAATTTATGTACACCTTTAAGGGGGAGCTAGCTACTTTATGTACACCTTTAAGGGGGAGGTAGCTACTTTATGTACACCTTTAAGGGGGAGCTAGCTACTTTATGTACACCTTTAAGGGGGAGGTAGCTACTTTATGTACACCTTTAAGGGGGAGGTAGCTACTTTATGTACACCTTTAAGGGGCAGGTAGCTACTTTATGTACACCTTTAAGGGGGAGGTAGCTACTTTATGTACACCTTTAAGGGGAGGTAGCTACTTTATGTACACCTTTAAGGGGGAGGTAGCTACTTTATGTACACCTTTAAGGGGGAGCTAGCTACTTTTTCTCCCGCATGTTTATCCCCATTAGTTTTGTGATTTGAGACGTTCGTTCCCTTAGTTTGGCCATTTTAAGATATTTTGCCCCATTTCTTTGTCACTATAAAAATCTGTTGTGCTATTTAGGTGTCGATCTTTTCCTGGCGAGCGATAGTCAGCCTGTACTTCTAGGAGGAACTACCGAAAAATGTACACATTTATCTTGGAGCGGGGTCTAGGGGGTGTTTCTTTAAGCTTGATGGAGGTCTAGGGAGGTTGCTATATAATATAAATATAAATACGAAAATATACCAAACTATAACCACTTCCCCCTTACTGACCTAATTATATGACCCAAAGTATCCCGCCCTTCACACCGGACCGTCTTATAAGCTTTAGTTAACCTTCTCCGACATATGACGCGATTTTGAGCCTATTGGGGATACTTTAAAGCCTTTGTTACCATCAGGGGTATTTAGAAACCTTTAGTTTAGTTACTTCAACCTCTGCAGTTGTCTTTGAGTTACCTGTGGGCAGAAAACTAAATTTGGAGAGGTAATTATAAGAGAGAGAACTCTATTTCTTATTGCTAATCTGGCAACCTCTGCGTCATAAATGCGTGAAAGGGTTAACGTAGTTAGCTTAATGTACTTCCTGACGGCACTTTGGGGAGGGAAGGGTTCTTATACATGGTGCCTATATATAGTCCTTAGTCAGCCAGGAGGGAATATTATACCCTGTACTGCCAGTCAAGGGGAATGGTTAAGCTGGGGTTTAATGATATGGATGATATATATATATACATTATACACACACACACACACACACACACACACAATATATAGTCCTTAGTGAACTGCGATCATAGTTCATGACTACATGTACTTGTATCTAATTATATGGATGATACACGCTCTGTATCTATCTCTCTCTCTCTCTCTCTCTCTCTCTCTCTCTCTCTCTCTATATATATATATATATATATATATATATATATATATATATATATATATATATATAATTCACGATTACAACACTTATCCCGTATTATATAAAAGTACAATACACTGAAAGATTATATACAGCAATGAGAGAGAGAGAGAGAGAGAGAGAGAGAGAGAGAGAGAGAGAGAGAGAGAGAGAGAGAGAGAGAGAGAGAGAGAGGGGGGGAGAGAGAGAGAGAACACAGACACAACTATAAATATAATCCTTACCACCGTCATCTTGGCGGTGTTGTTGTTGTCGTCGTTTCACTACAGAAGGCGTCACACAGATCTCCCCCAAGGGCGCTCTGACCCTCAGTAAATAGGTCCCCGGGCAGTAGCAGCAGAAGGAAGGTCAGGGCAGGTCAGCTCAGGTCAAAAAGGCGTCATTTCCAAACCCTTCGTCAGACTAGCAGGTTCGAGTTCTTGGTGAAACATGGCGGGTGAAGTCCGGGGAGTTTTGCAGGATACAGTTCGGTAGTGCTTGTGAAATGCGGGTTTTGGTGTCCATAGAATTGTTGTTTGGGATTTTGATTGCGTTTTTAGATTTGGAACTGTTATAAATGATTGTTCTTGGTTTAGATAGAATTGTTTATAGAGGATTTTTTATTGGTTATTGGAATCGTTGCTGTTATTAATTGCGGGTTTGGATATTGATAGAGTTGTTTGGGAATGCTATCCAAATGATATTTTAGATTTGGAACTGTTCTTAATTAATGTTCTTGGTTTTCATAGTATTGTTTTGTAGTTTATTTTGTATTGGGTATTGGAATCGTTGCTGTTATTAATTGCTAGTTTGGGTTTAGAGTTGTTATTTGTTATCTTGTTATGGATTATTTTTGGATGGGGCACTGATATGGTTTGTTGTTTGTAATATCCATAGAGGGTTTCTTTTGGTTAGTTAGTATCCACGTCTGTTTTGGGGGGAAAGTTTTGATTCATCACTGCATCAATTATGAATGTTGGTTTGTATATAGTTTCTATAAGACGAACTTTCATCACTGTTATTTATTATTGAGTATAGTTTTCATATTTTTTATTCTATGTTTTTAAAGCGCTCCTGTTAATTATTATAGTTTATTTTTCATTTATTTATTGTAGGGATTTTTTATTCACTTTTTACGAATTGAAGATTTCTGCTTCCACAGATTTTAATGTATTTATAGAGATTTATTTGGGTTTTTTATTTTTTGGATTGTAGGTTCATGCATCCATTTAATTATTAGGTAGGTGTTATAGATTCAACACAACAGAAAAACAATCTTTATCCACAGAGTATTTATGTATTTTGTAAGATTTTTTTTATATCGTCGCAACTTGCAATTGTACACTTTTTATGTATTTTGTTTTCTGTTTGTATATATGCTGTAAGGTAAGGGTAAATAACGAAGTAAGGACTTAGAATACAAAGGGGTCAGTGTTTGTATATATGCTGTAAGGTAAGGGTAAATAACGAAGTAAGGACTTAGAATACAAAGGGGTCAGTGTTTGTATATATGCTGTAAGGTAAGGGTAAATAACGAAGTAAGGACTTAGAATACAAATGGGTCAGTGTTTGCAGTAATAGGCACACGGGTAAAGTTACGGGGGAAGGGGGAAATATTTGTAGGGATTAATATTTGTAGGGATTAATATTTGTAGGGATTAATATTTGTAGGGATTAATATTTGTAGGGATTAATATTTGTAGGGATTAATATTTGTAGGGATTAATATTTGTAGGGATTAATATTTGTAGGGATTAATATTTGTAGGGATTAATATTTGTAGGGATTAATTTGTAGGGATTAATATTTGTAGGGATTAATATTTGTAGGGATTAATATTTGTAGGGATTAATATTTGTAGGGATTAATATTTGTAGGGATTAATATTTGTAGGGATTAATATTTGTAGGGATTAATATTTGTAGGGATTAATCAAAATGGTACATTATTTAATGGGGTATTTTAAGTAAAAAGTGGAACAAAAACACAAGGAAACTAAATGGGATTTGAGAAAGAAGGGTCAGTTTTGAGAAAGAAGGGTCAGTTTTGAGAAAGAAGGGTCAGTTTTGAGAAAGAAGGGTCAGTTTTGAGAAAGAAGGGTCAGTTTTGAGAAAGAAGGGTCAGTTTTTGCAATAATAGCCGATCGGGTACATTTATAGGGAAAGTGAAAATGTATTGCAGGGAATATCTAATATATACAATTTAATAATAGAGTTTAATCCTTTGTCTTTAGTAAAATGTTTAGGTATATATAATTACTGTTTTGCTTTACAGTTCATATCAAATCTTTGAAAATTATAGAATGGTCAAAATAGTGGTAATTCGCGTCAATTTTCCTGTATCTATCTATCTATCTATCTATCTATCTATCTATTACTCAGGCCCAATCCCCACTTTTCCTGTTATTTTTGTTTTTTCTGTGTTTTTTTTTTGGGGGGGGGGGGAGGGGGTTATATATTCTTTTTCAGTGTTACAGCCGTATTCTTAGACGTGTGGGGAGGGTGTCATCCAACCCATAATGAACCAAGATATTGAAACTGAGTCATAAATATTGAAACTGAGTCATAAATATTGAAACTGAGTCATAAATATTGAAAAAGAACTTGAAATCTCCCAAGTTGTCAAAGCTAACCATTGGTCTCGTCTTATTTCGTTCATTAAGGGGGATGGTTCACTTTCTGGTGGATTTGTTTTAATTTATTCATTATTTTTCTAGCGTCCTCCCTAGACCTCCATCATTCTTTAAAAACAAAAATATATATATCCATTACATCCGCCTTCTAGATGAATTTGTACATTTTTCGGTAGACAAATATCCCGGCCGAAGGCCGGTTCATCCTAAATTACAGGCTCACTATCGTTCGCTAATCAAAAATAAACAAAACAAAAAAACATTGACACCTAAATAGCACAAAAGGTCTTAATATTAACAAAACAATGGAGCAAAAGGTCTTAAAAGCGACACACTAATAGGACTAACATCTTAGAATCTTGGAAACTAATGGGGCTAAACATGAGGGAGAAGAGGGTCTAGAAAGGCAACCCATTAAGGAGAAGGGTTTAGATTTAAGAATGCGGTTGTTGGAACTCTATATATTGCCACGGTATCATTTTCTTATAGCACTTGCGTATCAATGTCTCACTAACACTCCTTGCAATATACGTTTCAACATGTCAGTTTAGACGTCTTAAGGGGAGGCAGACCGTTTGTTTGGTCTATTAATTCATTTATTCATATATTTGTTTTAGTTTCCTCCCTAGACCTAAATCAAGCTTAGAAAAACACCCTTTAGACCCCCCTTCAAGATAAATTTGTACATTTTTCGGTAGAAAAATGTCCCGGCCGAAGGCCGGTTCCTCTTATAATTCCAGGCTCGCTATCGCTCGCCAGGAAAAAAATCGACACCTAAATGGCACGAAAGGTCTTAAAATTGACAACGAAATGGGGCGAAAGGTGTTAAAATCGCCAAACTAATGGGCCGAACGTCTTATAATCTCAAAACTAGTGGGGCTAAACATTAGGGAGAAGGGGGTCCAGAAAAACGGTCTGCCTCCCCTTAACCCCTTCAACACTATGACGTAATAATTGTGATCGTATTCTGGTGACCATCAGACGAATAGCACAGGTCCTTCTTAAACTACATAAAATCGTCAACATTTTAGCCGGAATCAGAAGTAAAGAGGCGTCATGGGTACTGAAGGGGTTAAGGGGATACAAATTCATCATGAAAGGGGGTGTAATTTTTAGCTTCATGGAGGTCTAAGGAGGAAACTAGAAAAATCGACAACAAAGTGAACCATCCCCCCCCCCCCCCCTTAAATATAGGTTTCAGCATATGAATTTAGACGTTCACATAATAATCCACTGTAGTTATTATAATGTGTGTGGAGGGTTATGGTGGCACAGTTTGGGAAGGGCAGGGCAGGGGTGGCACTGTCTGGCACTACTAGCAGGGGTAGACTGGCAGGGGGGCACTGGTTTGGCTCTCTCCACACCCTACATTACTTCCCAACTCTCTCTCTCTAGCCCTCCTCTCTCTAGCGCTCTCTCTCTCTCTCTCTCTCTCCTAGACGATATAGACTGCAGGACCGTTGATTCTTTTAAACTTCGCCTAGACAAACATCTTGCCTCAAACCCACGACTGACTGCATTTGTAAATGAATAACTATATTTTGTTCTCCTCAGATGCATTAAAGATTATTGCGTTTATATATAACTAAATTATAAGCGTGTTGTTTTACTAACCCAACTGCCCCCTACTAACATCTCCTAATCCTGCCACGGACATTAGTTCCAGGGCAGTAGTTCCCTTTCCAATTCTCCCTTACCCACTGTAGACCACTGTTTGGACACTTGATCCTCAGTGTTTTGGAGGACAAGCAGCCTCGATGGGTCTCTAGACCTGTTGTTGCTTGATTTTCTGTTTACTTCTTTGTACTCAAGTAGAGCAGTTCAAGATCAGAGTAGATATTATTTTGCATACCCTTCACTCTCCTATTCTTTCCATGCAGAATATCTCCCCGGAATGGACTGCAAGCTCTTTGATATACTAACTATTCCTTGTAACTCCCTCTCCCCCGCACCACCACCACCACCACCACCACCACCACCTCCTCCTCCTTCTGTTGTTTGTTATAATTATAGCCCAAGACACTACCACACCACCGTCATACACCACACCACCACCACCACCACCACACCACTACCACACCACCACCACCACCACCACCACCACACCACCACCACCACCACACCACTACCACACCACCACCACCACCACCACACCACCACCACCTCCACCACACCACTACCACACCACTACCACCACCACCACCTGTTGTTTGTTATAATTATAGCCCAAGACACTACCACACCACCGTCATACACCACACCACCACCACCTCCTCCTCCTTCTGTTGTTTGTTATAATTATAGCCCAAGACACTACCACACCACCGTCATACACCACACCACCACCACCACCACCACCACCACCACACCACCACCACCTCCAGTTAGCAGTTAGCAGATAGGCTATCACCGCTGGTGGCCTATTTCTGCAGACCGGTATTTCATAATTTTTGTTTTCGGTTAAACTAGGCTATCATCCCTGGTGGCCTATTTCTGCGTACTTCAATTTTTAAATTTTCAGTTAGGCTATCACCGCTGGTGGCCTATTTCTGCGTACCAGTATTTCATAATTTTTGTTTTCGGTTATTTTTGTTTTCGGTTAGTCTAGGCTATCACCGCTGGTGGCCTATTTCTGCGTACCGGTATTTCATAATTTTTGTTTTCGGTTATTTTTGTTTTTCGGTTAGTCTAGGCTATCATCCCTGGTGGCCTATTTCTGCGTACTTCAATTTTTAAATTTTCAGTTAAGCTATCACCGCTGGTGGCCTATTTCTGCGTACCGGTAGTTCATAATTTTTGTTTTCGGTTAGGATAGGCTATAACCCCTGGTGGCCTATTTCTGTTTAAATAAACATAAATTGTTTTCGGTTCGGCTATCACTGCGTATTCAAATTTAATTTTGTTTTGTTTTAATTTTTGGTTAGGCTATCACCGCTGATAACCTATTTGTGTGTATTTCAACATTTTTGTTTTCGGTTAGGCCTATTTAAGTAAGTGAAGCGACCTGAAGGGAGTGAAGTGTTTTTAAAGTGAGTTTAGTGTTTTTAAAGTGAATTAAGTGTTTTTAAGTGAGTGAAGTGAACTGAAGAAAGTGATCGTCACCATGCCTCGTGCCTGTACGAACTGCGCCGGTAGGTTTGGTGCTTCCATGTTTGCTCCTGCCGATCCACAAGTCTGCCGACTCTGCCAGCAACGAGAGGATTTGACAGCAAAATTGGATGAAGCCCTCAACAAGATCAACGCCCTCACCAGGAAGCTGGAATCACTCCAAGAGTTTGTAACACTCAACGTTGGAGTATCACTAACTCAAATTGTTTCAACTCCAGCATCCACCACCGCCCCAACGTCATCTGCCAACATTCCAACACCTGCAGTAGACACTGCAGCAGATGCTTCTGACGAACCTGAGCCGACATCAAACCAGGACAGCCGCCCTGTTCACCTTAGTCTCTCCCCCACTCCTCGTGCAAGAAGCCTGCTAGCACGAACAGTACCAACCCCTCGCCCCCGTTCTAACCACTCCTCTCCCCGACCTGTACGTAGAGTCCCGCCACCACAGGTTTCCGGATTTACACCAGTGAGGAACGGTGCACGGCCAACGCAGAAAAGGTCTCATCTACCAGTCACAATGTCCAACAGATTTGAGATATTGGTAGAGATGGAAGACGAACCAGAAGAGACCAGGCTCGTTGGGGATTCCATCCTACGAGGACAGGTCGAAGAGTTCTGCGACAGAGTCCCAATTCAACGAAAAAGATTTTGCATCCCAGGAGCTGGACTGGACGACATTGTGGAAGCCTTCGAAGATACCACAAAGGATGCAAATGAAAATACCCTTTTTGTCATCCATGCTGGTTCAAATGACGTCATGCGCACCAGATCCGAAGAGTTGATGGATAAATATCGCAAGATGATCCAGCACTACAAAAACAAGTCAAGGAATATCATCATCTCAGGCATTCTCCCCAAGATCGACGCACCTGACAAATTCTACGACAAGGCCTTCAGCACAAATAGCCGACTAAAACATTTGTGTCTGAGGGAAGAAGTTGAATTCATCAACCTCTGGGACAACTTCTACAACCAGCCTACTCTGTTCCGCAAGGATGGCACTCATCTAAACCCTGTGGGTTCAGCACGCATGGGTCGTCTCCTACACGAAGCAGTCCGCAGCCATGGATCAAAAAACGCCATCCGAGAAGAAGCAGCAGTGACATAAATCATCCAACGCCAAGAAAAAAACAGAGGCAACCGAGGACCACCAGCGATAAGGACCGGAGACAGCGAGGACCGAGGACAGCCATGAACATAAATGTAGATCCGACAAGAACCAAAAATATTATTGAAGCGCGTTCCGTGAGTTCTAAAATAACAAATTTAAAGGTTTTCTATGCAAACGCTCGTAGCATACGCAATAAATTTTCAGATTTAGAGGAGCTAGTGTTTACAGAAAATTATGATGTGATTGGCATAACAGAATCTTGGCTCAATACAGAAGATAGAGACTTTTTAGCAGAGTATTCACTTCCCGGTTATGTAATGTTTGAGAAAAGCCGAATAAATCGAAATGGAGGTGGCGTTTTACTTTATATCAAAGAAAGTCTTAACCCTACCCTCTTGTCAAAACCTCAAATTGTGAACGTCGACGCATCTTTTGTGCTAATAAAGAATAATAAAGGTACCAAAATAATACTTGCATTAATATACAGACCTCCAGCTCAATCAGTGCAAACTGACCGAGAAATTTACGAACAAATTGCAGATATAAGTAACTCGCAAGATACCGTAATTTTTGGTGACTTTAATTTACCTGTGACCAAGTGGGGCGATACTCTTACTTCACACTCCGGACATGACTTGTATACGAACTTGCAAGAGAGTTCGCTTTATCAATTTGTTGGAACGCCGACCCGTGGTAATAACGTTCTTGACATTGTACTTGCAACAAAAGAAGAATTAATAGAGAATTTGAATGTTGGTGATGAATTCAGTAACAGCGACCATCATACGATAACTTTCACTTTAAAGTTTACTAGTAACGAACCAAATAGTAGCATCGAAAAAGTCCCTAATTTCAAGAAAGCAAACTTCCATAAACTTAGAGCTATGTTTAAAGAAACTGACTGGAGCTTTTTAATTCACAATAACGACATAAATACATCTTGGAAGTTATTCGAAGCCACTTACCTAAAAGCAGTGCAAGACTGCATACCATCGAAAACTCGGCGTCCAGGCCATAATAATAAGCCCAAATGGTGGAATAAAGATATTTCAAACTGCCTGCTTGCTAAAAAATTTGCTAATGATAGATTAAAATCCTCACAAAATGACGAAGAACGGCTGAAATTTGTAGAGCTACGACGCAAAGCCAAAAAGTTAATTAAGCAAAGTAAAAAGACCTTAGAGTTACATATTGCGAATCAAAGTAAAACAAACCCGAAAGAATTCTATAGTTATATCAGAAAGAAAAAAGTAGTTACTTCAACTGTTGGACCGTTAGTCGATGAAAATGGAGAATACACCAAAGACGAAGAACAAATGAGTAATGCCCTCAATACCTTCTTTGCATCAGTTTTTACAACAGAAGACCTCAGTGATATCCCTACACCATCGCCGATTCAGATTGATAATTCAGATGTTTTAAGCAATATCACCGTTACAGAGATAGAAGTATTGAATTGTTTAGATAAACTCAAGGTAAATAAAACGCCTGGACCTGATACAATCTCGCCTAGAGTTCTAAAGGAAGCTAAGGATGAGCTCTCTAAACCACTGACATTACTATTCAATAAATCCTTGCAGTCTGGAACTATGCCCGATCAGTGGAAGCTAGCCAACGTAACACCGATATTCAAAAAAGGCAGCAAATCCCTATCCAGTAACTATCGTCCAATTAGCTTAACCTCAGTTGTATGTAAAATGCTAGAAAACTGTCATACGAGACAGACTCGTAAATCACTTAGAGGAAAATAACATACTTAAAGATACTCAACACGGCTTTCGTAAAAAACGTTCCTGTTTAACAAACCTCTTAGACTTCTTCCACGATATCCTCAACCTCTACGATGAGAGTAAAGCTGTAGATATTATATACCTTGATTTTCAAAAGGCCTTTGACAAAGTTCCCCACAAACGTTTACTGCTAAAACTAAAAGCGCATGGAATACAAGACGGTGTGTTGAAATGGATAGAAAATTGGCTCAGCGACAGAAAGCAAAGAGTAGTCATAAACGGTAAGGCATCAAAATGGACCAATGTAAGTAGCGGGGTACCCCAGGGATCGGTACTAGGACCAATTCTCTTTCTAATTTACATCAACGACATAGATGAGGGTCTCACCTGTACAATCTCAAAATTTGCTGACGATACAAAAATTGCAAATAGCGTACTCTCGAAAGAACAAGTTGACGATATGCAACACAATCTAGATAAATTGTCATGTTGGGCCCAAATTTGGCAAATGAGTTTCAATGCGGATAAATGTAAAGTACTACATATCGGATACCTAAATGAGAAAGCAAACTATTCGATGAATGGCACTCAGCTTAAGAATGTAAACAGAGAAACCGATCTGGGAGTAACAATATCGAGTAACCTAAAACCGAGTCAACAATGTTCAGAAGTTGTTAAGAAGGCAAACAAAATAATTGGCTTTATAGGCAGGTCATTTGAGCATAAATCCAAAGAAGTTATCCTAACCCTTTACAATTCCTTAGTCCGCCCTCTTCTGGAATACTGCGTTCAATCCTGGTGCCCTTATTACCAAAAAGATATAAACAAGCTAGAACGAGTTCAACGTAGAGTTACCAAAATGATACCTAGCCTAAAGAACAAACCATACGAAGAGCGTCTTAGAGAATTAAATCTATTTCCTTTAACCCAGCGCAGATTAAGAGGCGACTTAATTCAAGTGTTCAAAATCATCAAAGGCATCGACAATATGAACTGTAGTAAGTACTTCACTATCGACCAATCTAATTACACGCGGGGAAACGGTTGCAAAATTATTGGTAAATCTTTTAACTCGCACGAATCTAAGAATTTCTTCTTCAATCGAGTTGTCAACTTGTGGAATGGGCTTCCCCGAAACGTTATAGACTGCATCACCGTTGATTCATTTAAACTCCGCCTAGACAAATATCTCGCATCAAACCCGCGACTGACTGCGTTTGTAAATGAATAACTTTATTTTATCCCCCCCTCAGTTACTAACCCATCTGTCCCCTACTAACTTCCTAATCCTGCCACGGACATTAGTTCCAGGGCAGTAATTCCCTTTCCAATGTTCCCTTACCCACTCTAAACCACTGTTTGGACACTTGATCCTCAGTGTTTTGGAGGACAAGCAACCTAGAAGGGTCACTGGATCTGTTGTTGCTTGATTTCCTTTGTACTCCTTTGTACTCCTTTGTACTCCTCCTTCTGTTGTTTGTTATAATTATAGCCCAAGACACTACCACACCACCGTCATACACCACACCACCACCACCACCACCACCACCACACCACCACCACCTCCTCCTCCTTCTGTTGTTTGTTATAATTATAGCCCAAGACACTACCACACCACCGTCATACACCACACCACCACCACCACCACCACCACCTCCTCCTCCTTCTGTTGTTTGTTATAATTATAGCCCAAGACACTACCACACCACCGTCATACACCACACCACCACCACCACCACCACCACCACACCACCACCACCTCCTCCTCCTTCTGTTGTTTGTTATAATTATAGCCCAAGACACTACCACACCACCGTCATACACCACACCACCACCACCACCACACCACCACCACCACCACCACCACCACCTCCTCCTCCTTCTGTTGTTTGTTATAATTATAGCCCAAGACACTACCACACCACCGTCA
>CM064502.1:4063927-4076427 GCA_032716605.1 Paralithodes platypus
TATAGCCAGGGATCCTATTATATACTGTATAGCCAGGGATCCTATTATATACTGTATAGCCAGGGATCCTATTATATACTGTATAGCCAGGGATCCTATTATATACTGTATAGCCAGGGATCCTATTATATACTGTATAGCCAGGGATCCTATTATATACTGTATAGCCAGGGATCCTATTATATACTGTATAGCCAGGGATCCTATTATATACTGTATAGCCAGGGATCCTATTATATACTGTATAGCCAGGGATCCTATTATATACTGTATAGCCAGGGATCCTATTATATACTGTATAGCCAGGGATCCTATTATATACTGTATAGCCAGGGATCCTATTATATACTGTATACTGTATAGCCAGGGATCCTATTATATACTGTATAGCCAGGGATCCTATTATATACTGTATAGCCAGGGATCCTATTATATACTGTATAGCCAGGGATCCTATTATATACTGTATAGCCAGGGATCCTATTATATACTGTATAGCCAGGGATCCTATTATATACTGTATAGCCAGGGATCCTATTATATACTGTATAGCCAGGGATCCTATTATATACTGTATAGCCAGGGATCCTATTATATACTGTATAAGCAGGGATCCTATTATATACTGTATAGCCAGGGATCCTATTATATACTGTATAGCCAGGGATCCTATTATATACTGTATAGCCAGGGATCCTATTATATACTGTATAGCCAGGGATCCTATTATATACTGTATAGCCAGGGATCCTATTATATACTGTATAGCCAGGGATCCTATTATATACTGTATAGCCAGGGATCCTATTATATACTGTATAGCCAGGGATCCTATTATATACTGTATAGCCAGGGCTCCTAATATACTGTATAGCCAGGGATCCTATTATATATATATTACTGTATAGCCAGGGATCCTATTATATACTGTATAGCCAGGGATCCTATTATATACTGTATAGCCAGGGATCCTATTATATACTGTATAGCCAGGGATCCTATTATATACTGTATAGCCAGGGATCCTATTATATACTGTATAGCCAGGGATCCTATTATATACTGTATAGCCAGGGATCCTATTATATACTGTATAGCCAGGGATTCTATTATATACTGTATATCTAGGGACTCTATTATATACTGTATAAAGAGGGTTCCTATTATATACTGTATAGCCAGGATCCTATTATATACTGTATAGCCAGGGATCCTATTATATACTGTATAGCCAGGGATCCTATTATATACTGTATAGCCAGGGATCCTATTATATACTGTATAGCCAGGGATCCTATTACTGTATAGCCAGGGATCCTATTATATACTGTATAGCCAGGGATCCTATTATATACTGTATAGCCAGGGATCCTATTATATACTGTATAGCCAGGGATCCTATTATATACTGTATAGCCAGGGATCCTATTATATACTGTATAACCAGGGATCCTATTATATACTGTATAGCCAGGGATCCTATTATATACTGTATAGCCAGGGATCCTATTATATACTGTATAGCAAGGGTTCCTTTTAAATACTGTATCCAGGGATCCTATTTATACTGTATAGCAGGGATCCTATTATATACTGTATAGCCAGGGATCCTATTATATACTGTATAGCCAGGGATCCTATTATATACTGTATAGCCAGGGATCCTATTATATACTGTATAACCAGGGATCCTATTATATACTGTATATCCAGGGATCCTATTATATACTGTATAGCCAGGGATCCTATTATATACTGTATAGCCAGGGATTGACTTAGACTATCCAGGGATCCTATTATAACTGTATAGCCAGGGATCCTATTATATACTGTATAAAGGGATCCTATTATACTGTATAACCAGGGATCCTATTATATACTGTATATCCAGGGATCCTATTATATACTGTATAGCCAGGGATCCTATTATATACTGTATAGCCAGGGATCCTATTATATACTGTATAGCCAGGGATCCTATTATATACTGTATAGCCAGGGATCCTATTATATACTGTATAGCCAGGGATCCTATTATATACTGTATAGCCAGGGATCCTATATTACTGTATAGCCAGGGATCCTATTATATACTGTATAGCCAGGGATCCTATTATATACTGTATAGCCAGGGATCCTATATACTGTATAGCCAGGGATCCTATATACTGTATAGCCAGGGATCCTATATAATAGCCAGGGTAATATTATACTGTATAGCCAGGGATCCTATATATACTGTATAGCAGGGATCCTATTATATACTGTATAGCCAGGGATCCTATTATATACTGTATAGCCAGGGATCCTATTATATACTGTATAGCCAGGGATCCTATTATATACTGTATAGCCAGGGATCCTATTATATACTGTATAGCCAGGGATCCTATTATAGTATAGCCAGGGATCCTATTATATACTGTATAGCCAGGGATCCTATTATATACTGTATAGGCAGGGATCCTATTATATACTGTATAGCCAGGGATCCTATTATATACTGTATAGCCAGGGATCCTATTATATACTGTATAGCCAGGGATCCTATTACCCCCAAACCATCAACTACCTCAACACTAACTTTAGGTTCGGTTGGAGTTTTTCTATGAAATATTTCTCCCCAATGAAAGTATCTTTTCATTGAATCTATGGTCCAATTCTAAAGAGTGATTCCTTACTGCTGAAAAAGGCATTTTCGTTAAATATTGACCTGTTCGGACACTTTCCCCCAAATGCTCCAATATTCTAGCGCGGAATGAATGAGACGAACATCCCGCATACATAGCCAGCAAGGCAAATATTGGAACATTTGGGGAAAAGTGTCCGAACAGGTCAATATTTAAGGGGAGATTTCCACCTGGAGGATTTTTTTCTGAACCTCTTTCTCCCTCATGTTTAGCCCCATTGCTTGTGAGATTTAAAGACGCTTGCCCCATTAGTTTGGCGATTTTAAGAACCCTCGCCCCATTTCTGTCAATTTTAAGACCATTCGTGCCATTTAGGTGTCGATTTTTTCCTGGCGAGCGATAGCGAGCCTGTAATTTAACCCCTTAAATTACAGGCTCGCTATCGAGCCTACCGGTCTTCGGCCGGGAAATTTGTCTACCGAATTTTTTTGTACAAATTTATCTTGAAAGGGGGTCAAGGGGGAGTAATTTTAAGCTTGATGGAAGTCTAGGGAATCAACTAAAAACCTCCCCTTAACGAAAATGCCTTTTTCAGCAGTAAGGAATCACTCGTTAGTATGGAAGGCCAATGCGTATTAGATCTGGAAAGAGTTCACTTTTACGCTATCATTTTTGCATAAGTAATTTTTCCTTTCTTCCATCCTTTGAAAGATAAAAGAAAGTCCATCGGCAATTGCTTCATCTTTATATAGTCCTCTAGGCTACACATAATAGTATTGTACACTAATATATATTTGACAGAATATATTATACTCTATACCAGGTGATGGCATTTACAAGTTTATGAAATATAAGTATGGTCAACTTTGTCTTTGTGTCTGTGGCAGAGAGAGAGAGAGAGAGAGAGAGAGAGGTAGTTTAAAGCATATTATGATATATATTTAGATAGAGTGAAACGCTATTCTCAGACTTTCTTCTGTTCAACTGCTGAGCTCTGGAACTCTCTCCCAGAATCAGTCTTTCCCTCTTCCTATGACTTAAATTGCTTCAAACTCCGTGTGTCCAGCCATTTTAGCTCAAACGTCCCTTGATTTTGGCCCTGTCACTCTTTCAACTCTGGGGGAGGCACTCGCTGCAGGCAGTTATGCTTTTTGTCTCCCTCATGCGCATAGAACAACAATTTGTTTAGATAGTGTGGGGTAGTATTTGACTGACTATTACTATTAATGTTACTAGAATATCATTTATAGGATGAAGTGTGATAATAGTTAAAATAGTTAGTGTGAGCTAAGTGTGATGGCATTATGATTCAGTATTCATCTGTGTCATAATAGTTTAAGATTGTGTTTAACCCATTCAGCACCGGGGACGTCCTTTTCATCATATTCTGGCAACTATTGGACGATTATTTTCAGCTTCGGAAGGACCTCTAGCCATAATAAGGCTTCAATATATCTCTACCAAGCCTTTTTACTACCACAGATCCTTCCTAAGCTTCATAATATCGTCAAAATATAGCTAGAATAAAATATAGCACACGTCGCTGGTACTCAAAGGGTTAACTAAGCGTTTATTATGAATAGTACGGATATTGGATAGTCTGAGTTAGAGAATATAGCGCATTAGAATTATGAGGCAGTGTTTATTTATTTTATTTATTTATTGTATTGTATTTATTTGTTTGTTTGTTAATTATTTATTGTATTTATTGTATTTATTTATTTGGTTGTTTAATTATTTATTGTATTTATTTATATATTTATTGTATTTATTTGTTTGTTTGTTTTTTTATTGTTTTATTTAGTCTTTATTTATTTTTTATTTGTTTGTTGTTATTGTTATTTATATGTTATTGATTTATTATTTATTTATTGTTATTATAGAGACACATGATTGTATGAATTTTTATGTATATTGTTTGTTTTGATTACTTGTGAAAAAGACAGAAGTGACAACTACAATAATATTAATAATACTAATAAACGGTTCATTAAAGAATGGCAGCCTGATGAGCTGAAAATACACATTTTACAATTTGGTGGATGGACATGAGGAATATAGATATGAAAATGGTAAGCTCAGTTTACAATGTGTGAATATATACTTAAACACAAAAATACAATAATGATAAACGCCTGCTAGTGTAAAATACAATAATGATAAACGCCTGCTAGTGTAATAATGATAAACGCCTGCTAGTGCAAAATACAATAATGATGCTAGTGCAAAATACAATAATGATGCTAGTGCAAAATACAATAATGATGCTAGTGCAAAATACAATAATGATAAACGCCTGCTAGTGTAAAATACAATAATGATAAACGCCTGCTAGTGTAAAATACAATAATGATAAACGCCTGCTAGTGTAAAATACAATAATGATAAACGCCTGCTAGTGTAAAATACAATAATGATAAACCTTCCTGCTAGTGTAAAATACAATAATGATAAACGCCTGCTAGTGTAAAATACAATAATGATAAACGCCTGCTAGTGTAAAATACAATAATGATAAATGCCTGCTAGTGTAAAATACAATAATGATAAACGCCTGCTAGTGTAAAATACAATAATGATAAACGCCTGCTAGTGTAAAATACAATAATGATAAACGCGTGCTATTGTAAAATACAATAATGATAAACGCCTGCTAGTGTAAAATACAATAATGATAAACGCCTGCTAGTGTAAAATACAATAATGATAAACGCCTGCTAGTGTAAAATACATATGATCATAAATTAAGGGGAGACTGACCGTTTGTTTGGTCTGTTAATTAATGTATTCATATATTTATGTTTTAGTTTCCTCCCTAGACCTCCATCAAGCTTAGAAAAACACCCCCTAGACCTCCATCAAGCTTAGAAAAACACCCCCTAGACCTCCATCAAGCTTAGAAAAACACCCCTAGACCTCCATCAAGCTTAGAAAAACACCCCCTAGACCTCCATCAAGCTTAGAAAAACACCCCCTAGACCCCCCCTTCAAGATAAATTTGTACATTTTTCGGTAGAAAAATGTCGCGGCCAAAGGCCGATTCCTCTTAAAATTGCAGGCTCGCTATCGTTCGCCAGGAAATAATCGACACCTAAATGGCATGAAAGGTCTTAAAATTGACAACGAAAAGGAGCGAAAGGTGTTAAAATCACCAAACTAATGGGCCGAATGTCTTATAATCTCAAAACTAGTGGGGCTAAATATTAGGGAGAAGGGGGTCCAGAAAAACGGTCTGCCTCCCCTTAACCATGACTTAGACATATCATGGTTAATTTATGATCATTTGTATTTTACACTATCAGGCGTCTATCATTATTGTATTTTTTTGTTTAAGTATATTGTAAAACTTGCAAAATAAACAAACTAAAACTTATACGAACACAGTAAAAAGACGAATTAACTAATCAAAATGGCTATGTGGAAACAACGCTTAAGTAAAATAATAATGTATGAATAAAAGAACACAATCCACCACATAGGGTGTACATTACTACGTGAGCAAGTTAATCTGTTTCCACATTGTAAACTTAGTCTACCATTTTCATATCTATATTTCTCATGTCCATCCACTAAATTGTAATATGTGTATTTTCAGCTCATCACCATGCGAGAAGGAGCACTTTATTGACGTTCCGTAAATGAAGCTATCTGCAAAACGTTGTCGTTAAAACATTCCTCCCCAAATGATGTTCTTATTCTCTCTCTCTCTCTCTCTCTCTCTCTCTCTCTCTCTCTCTCTCTCTCTCTCTCTCTCTCTCTCTCTCTCTCTCTCTCTCTCTCTCTCTCTCATCTCATCTCATCTCATCTCATCTCATCTCATCTCATCTCATCTCATCTCATCTCATCTCATCTCATCTCATCTCATCTCATCTCATCTCATCTCTCTCTCTCTTTCTCTCTCCTTCCATTAATAATCGTAAGCATTGTCAAACCATTGTTATTAACTCTGAATAATGTTGGTAAGTGTTCACGTTATTGTGTTTGTATTAAGCATTGTCAAACCATTGTTATTAACTCTGAATAATGTTGGTAAGTGTTCACGTTATTGTGTTTGTATTTCCAGATGGTCCTGTGAACGGCTGAACCTTCCCTGTCTCGGACTAGGTAACGTACATTATCCATTGTTCTAGTCTATATCATTTCTTTGTATTACTTGTATCTGTGTGTTTAACATCACCTGGTCCGGTGGTATTGTTTGACCAACCTATTAAGGGGGGGTCACCAGCTTTTTTTTATCTTTCCCTCCTGTTCTCTCTTTCCTTGGCTTGTATCCATTCGGCCCTATTCAACCAACTCTTTTAAGACGTTTACCCCCATCCAGGTGTCAATATTTTCCTGGCGAGCGGTAGCGAGCCAGCATATATATATTTTTGTTTTGACAGCAAGCTAAATTTGTAAATTTCTCGATAGAGAAATATCTCAGGCGAAGCAGGATTTCTCCATACAATGCTGGCTCGCTATCGCTCGCCAGGAAGAAATCGACACCTGGATTGGGATAAACGTCTTAAAACAGTTGGCTGAATGGGGCCGAATAGATACAAGCCAGAGAAATAGGGAGAGAAAGAGAAAAAAAGCGAGGTGGGCTCCCTTAAGGCACTTTGGGTGGGGTTGCCAGAGGAATGTAAACAATGGGGAATGCCAAATGTTTAATTCTATCAACACATTTCTAATTTTTAGCTCTTAAGGGGCCAGTGGCTGTTTGTTTGGTCTATTAATTCACTTATTCATATATTTTTTTTAGTTTCCTCCCTAGACCTTCATCAAGCTTAGAAAAACACCCCCTAGACCCCCCTTCAAGATAGATTTGTACATTTTTCGGTAGAAAAATGTCCCAGCCGAAGGCCGATTCCTCTTCAAATACAGGCTCGCTATCGCTCGCCAGGAAAAAAATCGACACCTAAATGGCACGAAAGGTCTTAATATTGACAAAGAAAAGGGGTGAAAGGTCATAAAATCCCCAAATTAATGGAACCAACGTCTTAAAATCTCAAAACTAGTGGAGCTAAACATTAGGGGGAAGGGGGTCCAGAAAAACGGCCTGTCTCCCCTTAGCTACTTTAAATGAGTTGTAAATACTCAGTATCGATTAAATTCTACAAGAAATCTATATGGTGTTTAACCCCTGTCATACGGGGATGTTTGTAACTTCTACTACCTGGCAGGCGGGCATATTTTTTTTTTTTTTTTTTTTTTTTTCTATGTGATTGAGGGAGGCAAAAGGCATAACTGCCTATAGCGAGTGCCTCCCCCATAGTTGAAAGAGTGACAGGGCCAAAATCAAGGGACGTTCGAGCCAAAATGCCTGGACACACGGAGTTTGAAGCAATTTAAGTCATAGGAAGAGGGAAAGACTGATTCTGGGAGAGAGTTCCAGAGCTCAGATGTTGAGTAGAAGAAAGTTTGAGAGTAACGTTTCACTCTTGGGTTGGAGAGTTGCACAGAGTAGGGGTGGGATTGAGTTGCAAGACGGGTACCACGTGTCCTACGTAAAGGAGGTGGTATGCACTGGGATAGCTCTGAGGAACACTGATTATTATAGTAGCGATAGAATAGCGAGAGAGATGCAACATTGCGGCGGAGAGAGAGAGATTGCAGAGAGTTGGTGAGTGGACGGGAGTTAATGATACGAAAGGCCTTCCTTTCAACTTTGTCTAGGAGAGCGGTGTGAGAGGAACCTCCCCACACATGTGAACAATACTCAATACAAGGGCGCACTATGCCCCTGTACAGAGCAAGAAGCTGTGCAGGGGAAAAGAACACCCTAAGGCGGTTGAGCACACCCAGCTTCTGGGAGGCTGCCTTAGCAAGACTGGTAATATGGTCCTTCCAAATGAGAGCAGAAGAAAAAGAGACACCAAGAATATTGAGAGAAGATGAAGGGTTGATTTTTGTATTGTTGAAGAATAAGGGATAGTCCGCTGGGAGATCCTGACGGGTAGATAGATGGAGAAATTGGGTTTTGGAAGCATTAAAGTTAACAAGGTTTTCTCTGCCCCAATTGGAAATAGTATTTAGATCAGAATTTAAGAGTTCTATGGCTTCATTACGTTTGTCGTTGAGGGATTGCTGGCTGGGGCGTTATGAAAAACTAATGGAGTAGTGTAAGGTTGAGTCGTCTGCGTATGAATGGATGGGAATTAAGATACAGTTAAGGAGATCATTTATAAAAATTAGAAAGATAATAGGAGATAGGACAGAGCCCTGAGGAACACCGGAGTTTATAGGGTGAGGAAGTGAACAATGGCCGTCCACAACCGCAGCTATGGAACGGCCGGAAAGGAAATTAGAGACAAAGGCACAGATGGAGGGATAGAAACCGAAGGAGGGTAGTTTAGAAATTAAAGATTTATGCCAGACTCTATCGAAGGCTTTCGATATGTCTAGTGCAATAGAAAAAGTCTCACCGAAGTCCCGAAAGGAGGATGACCAAGAGTTAGTAAGATATGAAAGAAGATCACCAGTAGAGCGACCCTTAAGGAAGCCATACTGGCGATCTGAGAGCAGATTATGAGAAGAGAAATGCTTAAGAAATTTGGAAGCAAGAATAGTTTCAAAAACTTTAGAAAGACAAGAGATAAGAGCAATTGGACAATAGTTGGAGGGTTGAGAGCGGTCACCCTTCTTTGGGACAGGTTGAATGTGAGCAAACTTCCAGCATGAAGGGAAGACGTTAGAGGATAGACAGAGACGAAAGAGTTTGCCTAGGCAGGGAGTCAGCACGGAAGCACAGTTTTTGAGAACAACAGGAGGAACACCGTCCGGACCGTACGCCTTATTAGTGTTAAGCCCAGAGAGGGTACCCTAATCGAGCTTAATTCCGTGCTCTTTTTCATGCATAAACAAGAGCCAGAGCGTAATACAATTATGTATCCGTGAAAGGACGATAATAGAGCTTTCCAATGACACCTGAATCATCCTTGTATGACCACGGGTTCTTTTGCAACAATCGCGCAACACGAGGGCAAAAACCCTAAAATACGGTAATTTCCCAAGTTTTTTCTTGGTCTTGCGAGGCCGGGGTTGTGGAATGGTGCAGAAGTTACGTCAGTCGCGGCACTCTGTCCGTGCCGAGCGGTCAGAGCCCACCTATCGTCCTCCCAGCTCTCTCTCAGAGCTGATAATGTGCTCAGCATCCCTTCCGACATATGTCGGGCCCCGCAGGGGTGGCCATGGTTCTCTCGCTTGACATTTGTTGGGCCCCGCCGCCTGAGTGTTAAGAATGGTTCGCTTTTTTAGTATAATAACAATGACTGTATAACACTTGGCAGCGTTATTTTGCCATGTTTGTCGGCCAAGTCCTGGGCCAAGTGGTTCAGTCAGGTCGGTCAGGTCATGGTCATACGCACACATACACACACGCACACACACACATACACATACACACACACACACACACAGACACAGACACAGACAGACACACGCACACGCACACACACACAGACACGTGTTCGGCGCCAGGCTGTGTCCGACCCGACGAATTCACACATATATACCTATATTTCTTTATTGATATTTATTGATAAAGGTTTCTTTATTGATATTCCTTGGACCTCTTTCTTTTCTTTTCTAATGATGCACACTCCACCTTGAGCCACATACAAGATTTTGTAAAAATTGGAATGGAAACTTTTATTCCTCATCAAAAGTACAGTAAAAGATCTAATTCACCTAAATGGTTTGACCATAATTGTGCTAGAGTAACTGAACAAAAAGCAATAGCCTACAATGCATACACAAGATCAAAAACACATGAAGCCTTTAATTACTTTAGAAACATCAGAAATCATGCCAAAACTGTATTAAACCTAACTAAATCAAACTTTCTCCATAAGCAGGCAAATAAACTTCTAAATAATCCAAATGATAACAAAATATTTTGGTCTACTCTTAACTCATTCAAATCCAACTTCACTACTGCTTCATCCATTCCACCATTAAAATCTCCGACTGGCAATCTTGTAAGTGACCCACGAGGTAAAGCTAACCTTCTTGCAGATATTTTCTCCACCAACTCAACCTTAGATGAAATAAATCAAGATGTCCCTGTACTTAATTTTAATTCACCTGAAATTCCCTCACTTAAGATCCACACCAGACATGTCAAAACTATTTTGCAGAATCTCTCAGTAGATAAGGCTCCTGGTCCAGATGAAATTCCTCCAATAGTACTTAAGAATTGCTCCTTGGTGCTCGCTCCTGTATTGGCAAAAATTTTTCCGTCTGTGTACTCATACCTCATGCTTCCCAGTACCCTGGAAAGAAGCAAACATCCATCCAGTTCCTAAAAAAGGTGCCTCTTCAGATCCATCAAACTACAGACCAATAGCTATAACTTCCACTCTTGGCAAAGTTTTTGAAATTACATTAAATAATCACATAATTAAGCATCTGGAGAATAATAAATTAATCAGTGATAGGCAATATGGTTTTAGACGATGTCGATCAACTGCAGACATTCTTTGCCTTCTTACGCATCAAATCAACCAAGCTACAGACCAACATGGTGAAACACATACAATAGCACTGGATATATCAAAGGCATTTGATAGAGTCTGGCATCAATCCTTATTGTCGAAGATGTCACACTACGGCCTTGCATCATTAGTTCCACTAATTTCTTCTTATCTTCATAACAGAAAAATAGTGTAATGGTAGATGGCCTTTATTCTCAATTTCACTCAATAAATGCTGGTGTTCCCCAGGGATCAGTTTTGGCCCCAACTCTGTTCCTCATTCATATCAATGATCTCATATCTACCACTCATAATCCAATACATTCCTACGCAGATGACTCAACACTCCACAGTTCCTTCACATTTACTAATTCTTTCACCCAACCCGATCTTATAAATTCAAAAATAAACACTGCAATTTCTCTGAACCAGGACCTTTCTAGAATTAATGAATGGGGACAAGAGAATCTAGTTTCCTTTAATGCACAGAAAACCAAGTACATTCAATTTTCTAACCGACAGAATCTCACTGACTCCCATATATTTTTTAATGATGTAAATATTCCCACTTCCCCTAGTATTGACATTCTCGGTGTAACATTAACTACTAACTTGAGCTGGACACATTATGTTAGAAGCATTGCTAAGAATGCCTCTAAAAAACTGGGACTCCTGTACAGAGTTCGAGAATTCTTCACTGACGAGCAGTTGGCCGTAATATATAAAAGTCATGTGCGCTCTCAGATGGATTACTGTTCACCTCTGTGGGGTGGAAGTGGAGTGGTTGCATTGAGGCAGTTGGACAAAATTCAAAATAAAGCTATTAGATTAATCAATAACCCTGCAATCACACAGGACCTTCCTACATTAGCCATACGAAGAAACGTTGCATCCCTTGCATTATTCTACAGATATTTTCACAGCAATTGTTCCGAGGAACTTGCTTCAATTGTGCCGCCTCTCCACATCTTTCCCCGTAGAACTAGGGCAGCTGAGAGCGCCCATGAATTTACACTTTCTCCTCCACAATGCAGAACTTCTGCTTATCAGAATTCATTTATCCCCAGAGCTACTACTCTTTGGAATTCACTTCCCTCGAATTGCTTTCCACAAACTTACAATCAACAAATGTTTAAATCCAGTTGTTACAAAAAATTTATGAATGGAGGATGCCTTTAGGCACATGGACCTTTTTGTTTTATCTGTGTTTTTCCTTCCTCCGTTCATTGTCTCTTAAAAAAAAAAAAAAAAAAATATAAAATATCTATCTTTATAAAGGGATATAATACCATGAATACAAATAAGAAGATAATTAATAAATATAAATCCGGTAGTTTTTAAATTGATTGGTAATTTACAGTTTCATGGTATAAGTCCCTTTATAAAAATACAAATTGATTGGTAATTTACAGTTTCA
>CM064502.1:4078927-4236307 GCA_032716605.1 Paralithodes platypus
CCCAGTTTGCCTGCGGGTCCCGGCGCCTTCACACAACATGTCACAGACACATCTGCGGATCAGCCAAGGTTTCCGTCGTATTGTTTGAGCTCGCCAACTTGCTCTGAAAATTTCAAGCATGTTTGACATTTTGTCCCGCCCTCACGGTCCATCCCGGCCCACACTGACTCGCTCGTGGTACCTTGGAATTGCATCAGAACATGCTCACGACATGCCTGCTGTCCCTTGTTCAGCGATAATCGTTACTGGGATCGTGAATGTGTGACAGGCGCTTTAGAGACTAAGTATTCATTACCTAACAGCAATACGATCCTCCAGATATGTCCTCCAAGTAATGAAGGCGAACTTGGAGTCCCTCGCTTCTTTGATACAATCGTCCAGGGAAGGGCACGGCTGGAGACCTTCGAAGACCCTCTGGTATAGTGGCACTTTGGAGGTCTTTAGGAGCTGGTAGTCTGCTGCTCCGAGGTCCTGAGAAAAGTGAGATTAACACTATTTGGTTTATTAGTTTGGAGATTATACGACATTTCACTCCATTACTTTGGCGATAATAAAACGTTAAGCTCCAGTAGTTTGGCGATAATAAGATGATTTACCCCATTCAGATGTCAAGTTTTTATGAGCTAGCGTTAGCGAGCCTGTAACTCATAAGAAATCGGACTTTGGCCGAGGCAGTTTTATATCGAAAAATTTACTAATTTAGCTTGAAGGGGGTCTGGGTGTGTACTTTTTAATTTGAAGAAGTCCGGGAAGGCGTTTTTGTTAGCCTAGAGGACAAACTAAAATATTGGTACTTTGGAGGTCCTCAAAGTAATGAAGGTGAACCTTGAAGAGCGTCTGGTATAGTGGCACTTCGGAGGTGTTTAGGAGCAGGTAGTCTGCTGCTCCGAGGTCCTGAGCATGACGGAAAATACCGATAATGGGTTACAACGGGAACTTAGATATATGTGAATACCAATAGAGCAATATATGAGTGAACTTAAGAGACCTTTATGGGGGTATGGGCGTATATATTTGTTCATTTATGTATCTTTTTAATATTTGTTTAGTTTCCTGGATAGACCTCCATCAAGCAAATACATACGCCCATCCCCCCTTAACCCACTGGACCCCAATTGATTTAATATAAATGTAAACTCCAGGACCAGCCACTTGTCTTTTTTTTTTCCTGAAAACACATGGGATGGGTTAGTAATGAAGGAAAAACAACAACAAAAACGCTCACCTAGGTCATTTGGGGGTCCTGGGGGCGGTGGAAAATCGCAATTAACATGGGATGCATGGGTAGGCAATATATAGAAAATCAATCCCGCGCGCGCCCAAACGCACGCGGCTGAACTTGGAGGGGTTGCCAACCAACGGTATTGTTCCGTGGGATCTTAAAGTAGTTTCCATACAAATGTGAACCCTCTAGGTGCCATACAACGAGTAATTAAGGCAGACGCAACTGTTGCGTCGCTGGGACCATGCATTGCATACATAGGCGACGCATGATGCACGTCGCTGGTGCTCAAGGGGTTAAAAAGGATTGACAGATCTTACCTGTATGCCCCAAGAGAAGTCCGAGTCCACGAGTTGTGTGAGCGTGTTGAGGGTGGGTGAGCGTGTAGGTAGTGTGAGTGAGGCTGTGAGCATGGCCACGTACATAGACACAGCCACATACATGCCCAGGACGTACCCACCGGCAAACACGCGAGGACTGGTCCGGGGCAACCATTTCACCCCCTGACTGGGGGAGGGGGGGGGGGGGGGGGGGGTAGAATGGTCGGTTTATAGGTTTTTGTAATATTTATTATTAATATTATTAGGCCTATTATTGTTATTTTATCATTATTATTATTATTATTGTTGTTGCAGTTATTATTTGTTGTTATTGTTATTGTTATTATATATATATATATATATATATATATATAATATATATATATAGTATATATATATATATATATATATATATATATATATATATATATATATATATATATATAATATATATATAGTATATCTATATATATATATATATATATATATAGAGAGAGAGAGAGAAACTATAGGTGTTTTGCTTGTGCATTGTCATTAGTGTGTGTGTGTGTGTGTGTGTATAGTATGTGTGTAGGCTATGAATAAAAACGTGTGTAGTATGTGTGTTTGAATAAAAACGTGTGTGTGTGTGTGTGTGTGTGTATAGTATGTGTGTATGAATAAAAACGTGTGTGTGTGTGTGTGTGTGTATAGTATGTGTGTATGAATAAAAACGTGTGTGTGTGTGTGTGTATAGTATGTGTGTATAAATAAAAGCGTGTGTGTGTGTATAGTATGTGTGTATGAATAAAAACGTGTGTGTGTGTGTGTTTATAGTATGTGTGTATGAATAATAACGTGTGTGTGTGTGTGTGTAGTATGTGTGTATGAATAAAAACGTGTGTGTGTGTGTGTATAGAATAAGATAGATTGTACACCACTTTGTAACTCACCTTAATAAAAAAAACAAAAAAAACAAAAAAAACAATAGAAGGAAACATGCTTACATTACTGAAATGTTTGTGGACATGCAGTAATGCAAGTAATGGTCACTCTTCTGTAAATCTAAAATGGCTTACTTAAGAATGGGAAAGGGTTGGGACCTTCTATTTTTATTTTTGTTTTTTTGATAATAAAAGTGTGTGTATAGTGTGTATGTATGAATAAAAACGTGTGTGTGTGTATAGTGTATGTGTATGAATAAAAACGTGTGTGTGTGTGTGTGTGTGTGTGTATAGTATGTGTGTATGAATAAAAACGTGTGTGTGTGTGTGTATAGTATGTGTGTATGAATAAAAACGTGTGTGTGTGTGTGTGTGTGTATGAATAAAAACGTGTTTATGTGTGTGTATAGTGCATGTGTATGAATAAAAACGTGTGTGTGTGTGTGTATGTGTGTATGAATAAAAACGTGTGTGTGTGTGTGTGTGTGTGATCTTTCACCGATAGAATATCTGACGTCCGACATTTAGACTACTGGGCAAGGTTACGTGAACTCGACCTTTACTCACTAGAAAGGCGTAGAGAAAGGTACGCTATATTATACATCTACAAAATATTGACCGAAAAATCTGTAAATAACTTGAATATACGGTTTAGCATCCACCAACGACGGGGTCGGCTCTGCCATATTGAAAGGATATACCCCAGAGCAAGTACAAGAATCAAGACGCTCAAAGAAAACGCTTTTGCTATAAGAGGGCCACTCCTTCAATGCACTGCCCAGACACCTGAGTGACTCAATGGAACATAACCTTGAACGTTTCAAGAACCAACTAGATATAATATAATACCCGATCAACCCAAGCTGCCACATTACCACCTCTGCGCTGCCAGCAACAGCATCATAGACCAGATGGCGAAGAGACGAGCAGACGGGTTATACTAGTGGCGGCGCATCAGCGTGGCCACGGGCAGCAACTACTGCCTGAAACTACTCACCACAGGAACCACAGGTGTGTGTATAGTATGTGTGTATGAATAAAAACGTGTGTGTGTGTGTGTGTGTATGTGTGTATGAATAAAAACGTGTGTGTGTGTGTGTGTATGAATAAAAACGTGTGTGTGTGTGTGTGTATGAATAAAAACGTGTGTGTGTGTGTGTGTATAGTATGTGTGTATGAATAAAAACGTGTGTGTGTGTGTATAGTGTGTGTGTATGAATAAAAACGTGTGTGTGTGTGTATGAATAAAAACGTGTGTGTGTGTGTGTATGAATAAAAACGTGTGTGTGTATGTATGAATAAAAACGTGTGTGTGTGTGTGTGTATGAATAAAAATGTGTGTGTGTATGAATAAAAACGTGTGTGTGTGTGTATAGTATGTGTGTATGAATAAAAACGTGTGTGTGTGTGTGTAGTATGTGTGTATGAATAAATACGTGTATGTGTGTGTGTATAGTATGTGTGTATGAATAAAAACGTGTGTGTGTGTGTATAGTGTGTGTGTATGAATAAAAACGTGTGTTTGTGTGTGTGTGTATGTGTGTATGAATAAAAACGTGTGTGTGTGTGTGTATAGTGTGTGTGTATGAATAAAAACGTGTGTGTATGTGTGTATGAATAAAAACGTGTGTGTGTGTGTATGAATAAAAACGTGTGTGTGTGTGTGTGTATGTGTGTATGAATAAAAACGTGTGTGTGTGTGTGTGTGTATAGTGTGTGTGTATGAATAAAAACGTGTGTGTGTGTGTGTGTATATAGAGTATGTGTGTATGAATAAAACGTGTGTGTGTGTGTGTGTGTGTGTATAGTGTGTGTATGAATAAAAACGTGTGTGTGAGTGTATATAGAGTATGTGTGTATGAATAAAAACGTGTGTGTGTGTGTGTATGAATAAAAACGTGTGTGTGAGTGTGTGTATAGTATGTGTGTATGAATAAAAACGTGTGTGTGTGTGTATAGTGTGTGTGTATGAATAAAAACGTGTGTGTATAGTATGTGTGTATGAATAAAAACGTGTGTGTGTGTGTGTGTGTGTGTGTATATTATGTGTGTATGAATAAAAACGTGTGTGTGTGTGTGTGTAGTATGTGTGTTTGAATAAAAACGTGTGTGTGTGTGTGTGTGTGTGTATAGTATGTGTGTATTAATAAAAACGTGTGTGTGTGTATATAGTGTGTGTGTATGAATACAAACGTGTGTGTGTGTGTGTGTGTGTGTATAGTATGTGTGTATGAATAAAAATGTGTGTGTGTGTGTGTGTGTGTGTGTATATATAGTATGTGTGTATGAATAAAAACGTGTGTGTGTGTGTATAGTGTGTGTGTATGAATAAAAACGTGTGTGTGTGTGTATAGTGTGTGTATGAATAAAAACGTGTGTGTGTGTGTGTGTGTGTGTATAGTATGTGTGTATGAATAAAAACGTGTGTGTGTATGAATAAAAACGTGTGTGTGTGTGTGTATGAATAAAAACGTGTGTGTGTGTGTGTATAGTATGTGTGTATGAATAAAAACGTGTGTGTGTGTGTGTGTGTGTATAGTGTGTGTGTATGAATAAAAACGTGTGTGTGTGTGTGTGTATGAATAAAAATGTGTGTGTGTATGAATAAAAACGTGTGTGTGTGTGTATAGTATGTGTGTATGAATAAAAACGTGTGTGTGTGTGTGTAGTATGTGTGTATGAATAAATACGTGTATGTGTGTGTATAGTATGTGTGTATGAATAAAAACGTGTGTGTGTGTGTGTATAGTGTGTGTGTATGAATAAAAACGTGTTTGTGTGTGTGTGTATGTGTGTATGAATAAAAACGTGTGTGTGTGTGTGTGTATGAATAAAAATGTGTGTGTGTATGAATAAAAACGTGTGTGTGTGTGTATAGTATGTGTGTATGAATAAAAACGTGTGTGTGTGTGTGTAGTATGTGTGTATGAATAAATACGTGTATGTGTGTGTGTATAGTATGTGTGTATGAATAAAAACGTGTGTGTGTGTGTGTATAGTGTGTGTGTATGAATAAAAACGTGTGTTTGTGTGTGTATGTGTGTATGAATAACGTGTGTGTGTGTGTCTAGTGTGTGTATGAATAAAAACGTGTGTGTATGTGTGTATGAATAAAAACGTGTGTGTGTGTGTATGAATAAAAACGTGTGTGTGTGTGTGTGTGTGTGTGTATGTGTGTATGAATAAAAACGTGTGTGTGTGTGTGTGTGTATAGTGTGTGTGTATGAATAAAAACGTGTGTGTGTGTGTGTGTATATAGAGTATGTGTGTATGAATAAACGGTGTGTGTGTGTGTGTATAGTGTGTATGAAAAAAACGTGTGTGTGAGTGTATATAGAGTATGTGTATGAATAAAACGTGTGTGTGTGTGTGTATGAATAAAAACGTGTGTGAGTGTGTGTATAGTATGTGTATGAATAAAAACGTGTGTGTGTGTGTATAGTGTGTGTGTATGAATAAAAACGTGTGTGTATAGTATGTGTGTATGAATAAAAACGTGTGTGTGTGTGTGTGTGTGTGTGTGTATATTATGTGTGTATGAATAAAAACGTGTGTGTGTGTGTGTGTAGTATGTTGAATAAAACGTGTGTGTGTGTGTGTGTGTGTGTGTTAGTTGTATAAAACGTGTGTGTATGAATACAAACGTGTGTGTGTGTGTGTGTGTGTGTATAGTATGTGTGTATGAATAAAAACGTGTGTGTGTGTGTATATATAGTATGTGTGTATGAATAAAAACGTGTGTGTGTGTTGTTACGTATCTTGATCCTCAAGTGGTTAACTTGATGAATCTAGATAGCACAGAGATATATATTAAGGTATCAGTCAGCTGAAGGCAAAACAAAAGTAAAATCTAATAAAATAATTTCCTGTTGTTGCTTCCTTTCCTTTTGGATCTTAGGACTTAGTATCCTTTATTGACTGATACTCTTTAATTATGAAAAATACTGAAACTAATTAAAGTCATGTAGTATTTATAAAGAATATTATTTAACCGAAGCTTAGTAGGCTATGGTCATGAACCGAATAAGTTATAGCTAAAGAAGGACTATTAATTTTATAAAAGTCTTGAAAGATAAATATTAAAGTAAGAATATTTCCGTCTCTTACCCTTTTTGAAATGAATAGATAGTTTTCTTATATGTCCTTTTATTTATATTTAATGTAATTATTCTTGGTTCTTGTCTTACGTTAATAGTATTATATTATTATTATCATCAGGAGTAATATCAAAGTCACATAAAAAGTTAGATATATATTTAATAATTAGTTAAATTTATTTCTTAACCACGTAACATTGAGGTTTGATTATGAGTAAATAAAGTTACAGGATCGTTTCATAGATTCGATTCAGGTCTCACTCAAATAATATGAAAAGCAAAATATAATATTTTGAAGCAAAAGAATTTTCTTCAGCTTAGAAAATCACTAGAAGTAATATTAACACAGCCAGGTTAGTTTAAGGCGATATTACTAATAAGAGACAATAGCATCACCGTACTAAGCACCATTAAGCACTGTAAGCTTAATTCAAAGAAAATGAAAGAACTCGTAAGTATTAATATAAAACAATAGTATTACTTTCATCATAACCCAATTACTTAAAGAGTTGCTTTAGTCCACAAGTTAGATACTAAAATAGTTAAGTACATAATAGTAGTGTTCACGTTAATTCCCAATCAAATAGTTAAACACATAATAGTAGTGTTCACGTTAATTCCCAATTAAATAGTTAAACACATTACACACATTAAACACATCACGTTAATTCCCAATCACATATCTCACTAACCAACATAACGTAAGTGTTTACACCGAACACACTTAACACACATTTATATAATCTGACTGACAGTCACAATCCCATTATAATACTTCACCCCGTCTTCCTCCAGCTGCAAGTTCACCTTCCCCAACTCCAAATGAGACTGATTTGAATGCCCACAACTCGGGTCTTATATACCAAACAATGATGGTGTAGGAACGAATCAGGAGGCGGCGGGTGGTGCCGGCGCCAATCATAGCTCCTCGAATCACATAACAGGTGCGAGGTCCATTCACAGCTCCTGGCGTCGATCATACGTCATAGCATCGGTCATCGAGGTGTGTGAAGGCTAGCATGCTGGTATGGGGAGAGATGGTTTGCCCACTCGCTCGTTCGCTAGTCTGCTTCACCGTTTTGGGTAGTGGGCTCCTTCAACTCTAATTCTAACTCTTAAATTAACATACAGGGCTCCGTATGTCAGACCTCCCCCCTAGAAAAGAGTTTAAGGAGTATAGTACAGAATATTAAACATAATACATAAATAGATTCACCACCAGATTGGCAACAGCAAGATTATAATGAGGATATAATAAGGATATCACCCAAAGTAGGCAACGTCTCCAGGTACCACATCAGAACATAGCCGGAACGTAGCTGGAGCGTTATTCGAACTGCAAGGCATCTCACAGCTGAAGGCTTAAAAGCGCACTACAAAAGCATGATATTTACCTCGCTACAAGGGAGAGCTAATTGCCAAAATCCTCTCATTAAATTATACTTACTGCTGCATGAGGCCAACCTGGGAAATGCAATCTTTGATCCGTGGCAGTGGGTAGGTATCGTTCTTTGTGACAGCATTGACTTGCCTTTATTCCCTACAAAACCCATGGCTCCTGTCTGGCTTCGGCACAAGTATGACCGGACTACTCCACTGGCTTAAGGCCCTAGTGATCAGTTCATTAGAAATCATAAAGTCAAGCTCGACCTGCAGTATACTCCTGCGTTGTGGCGAGACACGGTAGGGGGATAGTTTAATGGGAGTTGCATCCCCTACGTCGATGTCGTGCACGGCCAAAGAAGTAAGCCCTGGAGTATCACGGAACACATTGGGAGACTGAGATAAAACAGAGATTAGTTGGTTCGCTTGATCAGAGGGAAGATGACATAGTTTAGATGGTAATTCCCTCAAAGCCACTGAATTATACTGAAAGTTGGATAGGCTACATGACAAGTCAAAGTCTGCATGGATACCTTCAGGCTCTGGAACAGTCTGTTGCGGGTCAGTAAGAGAACTGAAGACTTTGTCCGCACCAGGCTGCTCACAGGTCCTGACATTCACTGCCACAGTGGGAGAATCTGGAGGAGAGGAATCAGGGGACCTATGGTAGGGCTTCAACCTATTTATATGGAATACTTGCGTGGGCTTTCTCCTGTCTGGGGTAGTTACTAGATAATCGGTAATGCTCACCCTCCGAATGATCTTATATGGGCCCCTGAACTTGGCAGATAATGGTTGGCCAAAAAGGGGGAGCAGGACCAAAACCTCACGAGTAGCAAATAAAAGAAAAGGTACCCCCTTATCCCACTCAACTCCGGTCTCTGTACAATACTTACGTAACATTCCCTTTACTGTCTGATGATATCGTTCGAGAACCCCTTGACTCTCTGGGTGGTAGGTGCTAGACTTTACATGCTCGATACCCAACTCCTTCAGGGACTGCTGGAAAATGTTAGAGGTAAAATTAGTTCCTTGATCACTTTGCACCTCATGGGGGAAACCCATTCTGGTGAAAAATTTGAGCAGTTCCTTGATTACAGTTGGAGCAGAGGTAGTCCTTAAGGGTTATAGCCTCTGGGTAGCGAGTTGCCATGTCCATGATAGTTAATAATAAATGTTACCTTGGGAAGTCTTAGGCAATGGGCCTACAATGTCCACTACCACCCGAGTAAAAGGATTCTCGAAAACGGGCAAGGGCACCAGAGGATGTACAGGCACCTTCTGATTGGGTTTTCCTGTCATCTGGCAAGTGTGACACACTCTACAACACTCCACTACATCTGCACGCATTCCTGGCCAGTAAAAGTGGGATCTGATTCTGTCTAGAGTTTTTCTCACACCTAGGTGTCCTGCCAATGGTATACAATGTGCCATTTCCATGATATCTTTAAGACAAGGTTTGGGGACTACTACTTGATGGACGTCCCAAGCCCCGTCATCGATTGGTCTGTGTGGCGGTCTCCATCTTTGCCACAATACTCCTCCTTTGAGGTAGAAACATTCACCACCCTCCTTCTCTCATTCCTCTTCACTCACGGACCTGGCAGCTAACTCCTTGCATTCACAATCATCTCTCTGTAGCTCTACCAGGCCGCTAGGACAATTTGGAGGGGTTTCATGGTCATCGTTAGGGTCAAGATGAGCCATAAAGGTGTCAGATAAATCCACCTCAGTCACATCATCAGGCACAGTTGGAGCATCATTCACACTCTCATCATCCCTTTCATCAACTCTTACATTCGGTACATTTCTGTCTGAGGGAACTGCTACTTGAGACATTGAAAGTTTGTCAGCACACACAGGGAAAACAGTTGGCAACTCCTTGTCGAGCTCACCGGTTAGTGGCTCGTTAACAGGGGAAAGTGACAAAATGGGGTCTGGTCGGACCTTCTCACCTGCTACATCATTCCCCAAAAGGAGTGTTACCCCAGGCACAGGGATATCTTGGGACCTACACAAAGCTATGGTGGCCTCACCCTGTAGTAACTCACCTTCAATTTCGCCTTTTACCAAGTATGCATAAAACTGGCCTCCAGCACCTCTCATTACAACTGGTTCGCCAGGTGGGCACTCAGTGTAAGGATTCACCATGAGGGTGCTAGTAGAACCTGTGTCTCTCAGAATTTTTACCTCATGCATGCAACCATTTAATCTCACGTTGCCAGATGAAATAAAGGGACGGTAACTGTCCTGCACTGATGGTGAAATTATTATTGGCTTAACCCTAGTGGGTTGCACCACACATGCTACTACACCCCTGTCTAGATGATTTACGTTAGCTGCTAGGTACTCCTTCTGTCGAGAGTCCTGCATTAAAGGAACTTTTGGTGCTAGGTACTCCTTCTGTCGAGAGTCCTGCATTAAAGGAACATTTGGTGCTAGGTACTCCTTCTGTCGGGAGCCCTGCATTAAAGGCACACATGGAATTTGAGATACGGCGGCAACTGTCTGCCCCGATCTCTCGGTTTTTTCCTTGGCCCAGCACTGATAAGCTAGGTGGCCTCTCATGCCACAAAAAGTACATACTTTAGGGGATACGGGAACGTTCCCTCTTTGAGCATTACTATTAGTTTGGGGCCCACCTCTGTTACCATTGCCCTGAGTCGCATTTTTAGTTGGGGGAACATTTCTGTTTTGACTAGCTGGGAAAGACGTTATAGGCTTGTGACTGGGTCTGTCAGATTTGTGATTGGGATACTTAAAATTAGAACTAGAATTATCGTAGGGCTTCTTTCCACGAAATTTGTTGTTGAGCACGTATGTGTCAGCCATGTCAGCAGCGTCGGCAAGACAATCTACCTTTTTCCCTTTTAAATGATAGGATACAGAAGAATCAATTTTCCATAGGAAATTTTCTAACAGGACCAACTCCTTCAGATCGTTGTAACTTGTGACTTTCTTACTCTTGACCCAATGATTGAAAGTTTTAGTCATGGTCCTGGCAAATACCTTATGGGTTTCTTCTACTTTCTTCTGGTTTTTTTCGGAAAGATTGCCTGTAAGCCTCAGGCTGCAATTGATAGGTTTTTAAGATAGCTTCTTTGAGATTGTCATAATCCTGCCTAACTTCTGCTACTTCTGACAAATACGTGGCTCGAGCCTGCCCTGTCAAAACAGTTTGTAACATAAAAGGCCATTGATCTCTTGTCCACTTCATACCTCCAGCAACTTCCTCAAACAAAACAAAGAAATCCTGCACATTATCCTCAGTGAAAGGTGGAATGACACTAGTCATAGTTAATCCCAGAGGGGGAGCAATTACGGGAGCATTCGTATTGACATTTAGTTGAGCCGTTTGATATTGATATTGATAATGTTCGGTCTTTATTCTGGCTTCTTCGATATTTGCTCTGGCTTGTTCGGCATTTACTCTGGCTAGTTCTATATTTAGTCTGGCTTGTTCGGTCTGTGCTTCGGCATTTATTCTAGCTAGTTCCAGTACTTGATCACCGGTCAAACCAGGTGGCAATTGTTCAAGTTGGCTAGGTTTACTAGGGATCCCACCAACTGCTCCGTCACCCTCCCCGCCTTCTACAGGGAACAAGTGGGTTTTATGGTCTGAGCCACCTCTACTTTAGACATGTTTGAGACAGTTAATTGGAGATGTGAGGCAAGCACTTTCAGTTCGGATTTTGACAGACAGTCAATATCAGGGGATGTGGGTTCTGATTCTATGAAAACTCGAGCATCTTCGTTATTAATTAGTTGAGGCATGATTAATATTTTGATTTTTAAGTAGTGAAACTGTATGAAACGAATCCTGGCGAGGTCGCCACTCTTCTGTTACGTATCTTGATCCTCAAGTGGTTAACTTGATGAATCTAGATAGCACAGAGATATATATTAAGGTATCAGTCAGCTGAAGGCAAAACAAAAGTAAAATCTAATAAAATAATTTCCTGTTGTTGCTTCCTTTCCTTTTGGATCTTAGGACTTTAGTATCCTTTATTGACTGATACTCTTTAATTATGAAAAATACTGAAACTAATTAAAGTCATGTAGTATTTATAAAGAATATTATTTAACCGAAGCTTAGTAGGCTATGGTCATGAACCGAATAAGTTATAGCTAAAGAAGGACTATTAATTTTATAAAAGTCTTGAAAGATAAATATTAAAGTAAGAATATTTCCGTCTCTTACCCTTTTTGAAATGAATAGATAGTTTTCTTATATGTCCTTTTATTTATATTTAATGTAATTATTCTTGGTTCTTGTCTTACGTTAATAGTATTATATTATTATTATCATCAGGAGTAATATCAAAGTCACATAAAAAGTTAGATATATATTTAATAATTAGTTAAATTTATTTCTTAACCACGTAACATTGAGGTTTGATTATGAGTAAATAAAGTTACAGGATCGTTTCATAGATTCGATTCAGGTCTCACTCAAATAATATGAAAAGCAAAATATAATATTTTGAAGCAAAAGAATTTTCTTCAGCTTAGAAAATCACTAGAAGTAATATTAACACAGCCAGGTTAGTTTAAGGCGATATTACTAATAAGAGACAATAGCATCACCGTACTAAGCACCATTAAGCACTGTAAGCTTAATTCAAAGAAAATGAAAGAACTCGTAAGTATTAATATAAAACAATAGTATTACTTTCATCATAACCCAATTACTTAAAGAGTTGCTTTAGTCCACAAGTTAGATACCTAAAATAGTTAAGTACATAATAGTAGTGTTCACGTTAATTCCCAATTAAATAGTTAAAACACATAATAGTAGTGTTCACGTTAATTCCCAATTAAATAGTTAAACACATTACACACATTAAACACATCACGTTAATTCCCAATCACATATCTCACTAACCAACATAACGTAAGTGTTTACACCGAACACACTTAACACACATTTATATAATCTGACTGACAGTCACAATCCCATTATAATACTTCACCCCGTCTTCCTCCAGCTGCAAGTTCACCTTCCCCAACTCCAAATGAGACTGATTTGAATGCCCACAACTCGGGTCTTATATACCAAACAATGATGGTGTAGGAACGAATCAGGAGGCGGCGGGTGGTGCCGGCGCCAATCATAGCTCCTCGAATCACATAACAGGTGCGAGGTCCATTCACAGCTCCTGGCGTCGATCATACGTCATAGCATCGGTCATCGAGGTGTGAAGGCTAGCATGCTGGTATGGGGAGAGATGGTTTGCCCACTCGCTCGTTCGCTAGTCTGCTTCACCGTTTTGGGTAGTGGGCTCCTTCAACTCTAATTCTAACTCTTAAATTAACATACAGGGCTCCGTATGTCAGAGTGTGTATAGTGTGTGTGTATGAATAAAAACGTGTGTGTGTGTATAGTGTGTGTATGAATAAAAACGTGTGTGTGTGTGTGTGTGTGTGTATAGTATGTGTGTATGAATAAAAACGTGTGTGTGTATGAATAAAAACGTGTGTGTGTGTGTGTATGAATAAAAACGTGTGTGTGTGTGTATAGTATGTGTGTATGAATAAAAACGTGTGTGTGTGTGTGTGTGTGTATAGTGTGTGTGTATGAATAAAAACGTGTGTGTGTGTGTGTGTATAGTGTATGTGTATGAATAAAAACGTGTGTGTGTGTGTGTATGAATAAAAACATGTGTGTGTGTGTGTATAGTTTGTGTGTATGAATAAAAACGTGTGTGTGTGTGTGTGTGTGTGTGTATAGTGTGTGTGTATGAATAAAAACGTGTGTGTGTGTGTGTGTGTGTGTATAGTATGTGTGTATGAATAAAAACGTGTGTGTGTGTGTGTGTATAGTGTGTGTGTATGAATAAAACGCGTGTGTGTGTGTGTATAGTATGTGTGTATGAATAAAAACGTGTGTGTGTGTGTGTGTGTATAGTGTGTGTGTATGAATAAAAACGTGTGTGTGTGTGTGTATAGTGTGTGTGTATGAATAAAAACGCGTGTGTGTGTGTATGAATAAAAACGTGTGTGTGTGTGTATGTGTATAGTGTGTGTGTATGAATAAAAACGTGTGTGTGTGTGTGTGTATAGTATGTGTGTATGAATAAAAACGTGTGTGAGTGTGTGTATAGTATGTGTGTATGAATAAAAACGTGTGTGTGTGTGTATAGTGTGTGTGTATGAATAAAAACGTGTGTGTGTGTGTATAGTGTGTGTGTATGAATAAAAACGTGTGTGTGTGTGTGTTTATAGTGTGTGTGTATGAATAAAAACGTGTGTGTGTGTGTATAGTATGTGTGTATGAATAAAAACGTGTGTGTGTGAATGTATAGTGTGTGTGTATGAATAAAAACGTGTGTGTGTGTGTGTGTATAGTGTGTGTGTATGAATAAAAACGTGTGTGTATGTGTATTGTGTATGTGTATGAATAAAAACGTGTGTGTGTGTGTGTATAGTATGTGTGTGTAGTATGTGTGTATAGTATGTGTGTATAGTATGTGTGTATAGTATGTGTGTATGAATACAAACGTGTAATAATAATAATAATAATAATAATCGGTTTATTTCAAGCCGGCAGCCAATGGGGCTGAAAATACACAGACTTAACCTAGATCTTAACCTAAGTGATCAACAGACTGATCCTGGCTGCTAACGAGAGCGCCTACATACCCCCGAGGGAGTAGGAAGTGGGGAGGAGCCTTTGTGGGTCCCCCGAGACGGTCCTTCCAGACCTTGCCTTCACGGCCAGGGAAAGTTTTTGAGAGAACCTCCCCTGCCGGCGCGTGGGATCGAACCCCCGACACCAGGGCTAGCACTGCCAATACAGAGTACTAAACGCGCTCGGCCACCGTGACCGTGTGTGTGTGTGTGTATGTGTGTATGAATAAAAACGTGTGCGTGTGTGTGTGTGTAGTATGTGTGTATGAATAAATACGTGTGTGTGTTACTCAGTTACTTGTTCGTCAAGGGGAATCCACGCAATGCGAGCTAAGCTCATTATTATCGCGCCTCCTTAACTGGGAATGTATTGCGTGAAATGCATGTTAAGTGTTTTATGTACTGTTGGAATGGCTGTGGATGTGTGTGTAGTCTGTATTTAGCCAATTGGCGACATCGGAAACGAAGGCTTAGGGTGGATCTGTATGGTACCATTCTCACTATAGACGGTACCGTCTCGCCCGAAGGCTTAGGTAGCCATCAGCTTAGGTGAACCATATGATACCCATCTCGCCTTGTACCATTTTTGCCAACCCCAGATGGGACGTCACAACGTCGTCCACTTATTCCAGGTACCTATTTACAGCTAGGTGAACTGAGGCTAACACATGAAAGGAGACAAGCCCAATTTGTTTCCGCCCGGCCGGGGATTGAACCCCCGACCCCTCGTGTGTGAGACGCAAGCTCTACCTACTAGGCTACGGGCTCTGCCATACCCATAGCTTACTCTGACTGTTCCTTTTACTTATATATTTTCTAAATCTCAAGTGACGGCGTCTCTTCCGTGGATTGACCTCCCAATCTACCAAGATTGGAAGCTAAAGCGTCACATTATTCCTTTGCCCCTCAACTTTCTCTTCATAATTGCTGAGGGGCACAGGGCCCTGGGTGGGGCTTTGGTTTCCCGGGCGTTTACGCACCCTCTCAGCTCCCCGCCATGGAGTGGCTTTGGTCACCCAGGCTTTATTGTGGTCGGCAGGGAGGGTTCTGTGGGGGCGCTCGTTTATGGCCTTGGCCTTACTCGGGGCCTTGGGGCTGTTCGGCCAGGCAGCTTGGGGAACAACAACAACAACAACAACTAGGCTACGGGCTGTGTGTGTGTGTGTGTGTGTGTGTATGTGTGTGTGTATAGTATGTGTGTATGAATAAAAACGTGTGTGTGTGTGTGTGTATGCGTGTGTGTATAGTATGTGTGTATGAATAAAAACGTGTGTGTGTATGAATAAAAACGTGTGTGTGTGTGTGTGTGTGTGTGTGTGTGTGTGTGTGTGTGTGTGTGTGTGTATAGTATGTGTTGATTATATTTAAGTATGTTGTTTTCCTCTAAGCGATTTATGAGTCTGGCTCTTATGAGTGTCTCTAGCATTTTACATACAACAGAGGTTAAGCTAATTGGACGATAGTTACTGGGTAGGGATGAATACAAACGTGTGTGTGTGTGTGTGTGTGTATAGTATATGTGTATGTTTGTGCGTTATATTCCCCTAGGGCCTAGTGGTAATATACTGTATTATGTACAGTATGTACTAGGGCCTAGTGGTAATATACTGTATTACTGTATTATGTACAGTATGTACTTAATAGAGAGTGGGAGCGCTCCGTACGATGGAACACTAGGATGTTTGACCATGATACAACTTTGATGTGCAAATATACTTTTCTGAGTGTGTACTTATGTGTGTGTGTGTTTGTGTTTGTGCGCGCGCGTGTGTGTGTGTGTGTATGTGTGTGTGTGTGTGTGTGTTTATGTGTGTGTATGTGTGTGTGGAAGCAATCATGTAAGCAAACCCTATGTATAATATACCAGTACTGCCACATCTCAGCTTCCAATCTCGTAAAGTTGCCTCAATCAATAGTAGCACGTCGCCAAGTACTCCTTAAGGGGAGATGGGTCGTTTTTCTGGTCCCCATTCTTCCTCATGCCTAGCCTCATTAGTTTTCAAAATGTAAGTAGTTCGCCCCATTCATTTGTCGAATTTAAAACTTTTCGTCCCATTTCTATATGAATATGAAGACCTTTCGTGCCATTTAGGTGTCTATTCTTTCCTGGCGAGCGACAGCGAACCTGTAATTTTAAGAGAAACCGGCCTTTGGCCGAGACATTTTTCTATCGAAATATGTACAAATTTACCTTGAAGGGGGGGGGTCTAGGGAGTGTTGTTTTAGCTTGATGAAGGTCTAGCGAGGAAACTAAAAAATATATGAATATATAAATAAATAGATCCAAATAATATCCCCTTTATTACTGTTGCACTATTTGTCATCTTATTATGGCTAACATTACTGCTGTATATATGAGGGGCCGAAGGTGTAAGGTCAATATACACTTTGTTAAATATAGCCCTACAAGAAGAAGAAGAAGAAGAAGAAGAAGAAGAAGAAGAAGAAGAAGAAGAAGCAGAAGCAGAAGAAGAAGGAGAAGGAGGAGGAGGAGGAGGAGGAGGATTATGGGAAGGAAGAAGGAAAAAAAAGTGAGGGGAAGGAAGAGGAAGAAGAAAAAGAAGAAGAAGACGACTGTAACCAATCCTCCACTTACTTAAAACAAACGCTGAACACCAGGAGACAAGCCTTGGACAGCGACGGGGTTCGGGGATGCCTCAAACCACCAAGATCTGCCTCAGAGTCGTGTATTTCCGTATCGTGCAAGCCAGAACCGCCTACACTTATGTTTTGCTTTTGTACATCTATTAAACCCGAGTCGCGCAGGTGGAAATCGTAGGAATGCTTTGATTTTGGGTAGTTTTGGGTAGGTTGTTGGGATATGTTTGGCTTTGGGTAGTTTTGGGTAGGTTGTTGGGATATGAGGCTGTTGGACCAGAGGCAGAACACGTAGTAAACGGGTCCAGCGACTACCAGGACGGCTAGGAAGGCTAACCACACCTGTAAGAAGACAAATATATTCACTGAGAAAAGTCAATTAAAAATATATATTGACACAATTTATATTATACTTAAATACACTGACAAGTCAGATATGTGTCTAATCGTTTCATATATTCTAAAAAAAACTTGAATATTATATAATTTTACAGAAGACAAATGCAAAGATTGTATTTATGTTCCATTTTAAGCCTTAAAAAATTTTCTTACTCAACTTGAGTAACTGGGAAAACAATGTAAAAAGGACTCTGTTACGCATATACTAAATCACTTATTTGCTATTAGAGAGGTTGTTTGATATTTACGCAGTGTTTGATGTTTTAGGAGAGAACTAGATTTATGAGGAATCCTCTCCATGTCTAGTCATAAAAATCGAGTTTGGCATCCTACCAAAGCTCTCGGAGCAAGTTGTGCAACTGGGTGCGATTTGGCTTGCTCCAACTGTCGAAAAGTTAGAGTTTATACAATTAAATATTTAGCAAATCAACCCACGACCTACCTCCTTCCTACAAACCAACCAACCTTCCTTCCTTCCTATCCCTACCTATCATTTTTTTCTACCTACCTTCCAATCTTTTCTTCCTTCCTTCTTACCTACCTACCTACCTACCAACACACTACTTCTCTCCCCCACTCACCTCAGCAGAGAAAGGTCTAATAAGCGCCAAGGCCTTGTTAAGCACCCTTGGTCTGGATGTAGCGAAGGTGATTGGTTCAACATGGTAGCCAACTGTACAATCAACAACCTCCTCTCTGTCTTGGGTGATCGCTATGTTTAACGAAAAATCTGCCTCCATCCTCTCAACCGTTCCAATAACACCTGCAGAAAAAAAATCAGTTTAGATGAGATTTGAATATAAACACCTGCAGAAAAAAATGTCAGTTTAGATGAGATTTGAATAGAAACACCATCTGAGGAGGAGCACCTTATTGACAACGTTTCGCAGATAGATGAAGAATCTATCTGCGAAACGTTGTCAATAAAGTACTCCTCCTCATATGGTCTTTATATTCATTATGTCAACTTTTCAAAGTTATTTCAACATATATGAGATTTATATCAATTTGATCGTGGGGTGATTACTTCCTCTCTGCCTTGGGTGATGGCTATGCATGATTTAAGGGGGGATGGTTCACTTTTTGGGCGACTTTTGCATGTATTCATTATTTTTCTAGTTTCTTCCCTAGACCTCCATCAAATTAAAAACAAAACAAAAAATCTATTAGATTAGGCGGCGAGGAGGGGCGTTAGGTCCTGTAGGGTAGTGCCTTTTGGCAGAAGGAAGGATCTGAAGGTCTAGAGTTTGGTTGTTGTGATCTCCTTGGGTCACTTACTCGATGAAGAAAGTGACCCAAGGAGATTACCTATACTCGAAGCGTTATATATCCAAGCCTTACATCCTAACATCAACAACCAAACTCTAGACCTTCAGATCCTTCCTTCTGCCAAAAGGCACTACCCTACAGGACCTAACGCCCCTCCTCGCCCCCCGGTGCCCTTGATGCAGCCCCCCGCGCTACCTCCTTCAGCTTCGTCTTCTGCCGGCGCCACACGGACCACACAACTTAGGCCACGCCCCTCGACACGCAGCCAATCAGATTTGACCCCGCCACCCGACCAACACCTTCCCGCATCCAGTGCGCCTGCGTAAAACGGTTCCCCCTTTTGCACTCCTAGAATACCCCTCCACCAATAGGAGACTTTTGCCCCCTGATTTTCGCCTCCTTTGATCCTCCACCCTCTATATATACCCTTCCTGTTTGCTTTTTATATCATTCTACCCTTACTTGATAATGCTGGTTGTCCAGTGAAACGCGTCGTATATCCTGTATCATCATGTACATTTATGTAACCCTGTACCACCATGAATTTTGCTCATCTCATTCATCTACTTCCTGCCACCCAGCGAAAACTCATCAGAGACCTGGAAACTTTGAATAATAAAATTTCCAACGCAGAAATTGCCATTTCTTTCAACCTCGTATGTATTAAAGAATATATCATTATATATATATACTGTATATATATATATATATATATATCATTATATATATATATATACTGTATATATATATATATATACCTTTATATATATTTAGATTTGGTTTACTGTTGGTTTATTTGATGTATTTAATTAGATTTAGTTGTTGCTTTTTCCTTTGTTTGTGTGATGTATTTAATTCAATCAAGTTTGTTTTTCGTGTTTACTATTGATTGTCTAAACTAGTTTATTAAATAGGTTACTAAGAGGTAGTTTGTCTTGGTATAATGTGTATGTTTTCTAAGAAATTTATTACGTGCTTCTACCACTCTGCTAATGGGGTATCATTGATCTTATAATTAATGGAAGTCACCTGGTTTTTTCTCTCTTTCTCTGGCTTGTATCCATTGGGTCCCATTCAGCCTACTGTTTAACCCCTTCTGTACCGGCGACGTCTCTTTTATTTGATTTTAGCACCATTTAGACGATTTTATGAAGCTTAGGAAGGATATATGGTAGCTAAAATGATTAATTGAGATAGTCTGCAGTCTTTTAATGGGTAAACTTCCTTCCTGAGCTCAATAAAATCGTCTAATAGTCTCCAAAATATAATGAAAAGGACGTGACCGGTACTGTACTGGTTAAGACGTGACCGGTACTGTACTGGTTAAGACGTGACCGGTACTGTACTGGTTAAGACGTTTATCCTCATTCAGGTGTCGATTTTCCGCTCGCCAGCATTGTATGGAGAAATCCGGCTTCGCCGGAGAAATTTTTCTATCGAAAAATGTACAAATTTAGCCTGCTGTCAATTGTTTTTTAATATGCTGGCTCGCTACCGTTTGCCAGGAAAATATCGACACCTGGTTGGGAAAAAAACGTCTTAAAACAGTAGGCTGAATGGGGCCGGATGGATACAACCCAGAGAGAGAGAGAGAGAGAAACAAAAACGAGGTGGGCCCCATTAATGGAAGTCAAATCCACCGTTACCCACTTCAACATGGTGACTAGTAGATCATTTTAACCAGTAGACCATTTCAACTAGTAACTCTCAACCAGTGCCAATTCAACCAATACTGTTAGGTTAGGTTATATAAAGTTATAGGTTAGGGTTCAAATTCCTTATAGCCTGAAAGTTACAAGTGGTCAATTGTATAGCTTTAATTTACCTGTATATATACCTTACATATACCCATATATATATATATATATATATATATAGTAAAACTCGCTGGGAAAATTGAAACAATGGAACACCGAGCTTTCGTCTATTCTCTCAAGACATTTTCAGGGTAATACGTATTACCCTGAAGATGTCTTGAGAGAATAGACGAAAGCTCGGTGTTCCATAGTTTCAATTTTCCTAGCGAGTTTTACTACATAATTTGATCACACGTATTTGTGATTTAACCTCCATATACAGTATATATATATATATAGCTTCGACTCACCCGTATAGCTTCCATTCTCAAGTCGATGGCCCCACTGTCCGTCATTTGGCTCGACGAACTCAAAGGTGAAGTTGAGGGTTCGCGCCAGTTCCTGAAGCATGTTGTTATCCACACAGTTCTGGCTGGGAGTGATCGTTCCGTTGCCATCCTTCTCGTAACAGCTAAACGGCTCGTACACTAAGGTCACCACTTCGAACTTGTGGCTGTAGAAATTCTGAGGGTAGATAGATGTGTTACGTGGATAGGGATGGTATCGTTGTCATCCTTTTCATAACAGCCCGTACACCAGCGTCACCACTTCGAACTTGTGGCTGTAGCAATTCTGAGGGTAGATAGATGTGTTACGTGGATAGGGATGGTATCGTTGTCATCCTTTTCATAACAGCCCGTACACCAGCGTCACCACTTCAAACTTGTGGCTGTAGAAATTCTGAGGGTAGATAGATGTGTTACGTGGATAGGGATGGTATCGTTGTCATGCTTTTCATAACAGCCCGTACACCAGCGTCACCACTTCAAACTTGTGGCTGTAGAAATTCTGAGGGTAGATAGATGTGTTACGTGGATAGGGATGGTATCGTTGTCATCCTTTTCATAACAGCCCGTACACCAGCGTCACCACTTCAAACTTGTGGCTGTAGAAATTCTGAGGGTAGATAGATGTGTTACGTGGATAGGGATGGTATCGTTGTCATCCTTTTCATAACAGCCCGTACACCAGCGTCACCACTTCAAACTTGTGGCTGTAGAAATTCTGAGGGTAGATAGATGTGTTACGTGGATAGGGATGGTATCGTTGTCATCCTTTTCATAACAGCCCGTACACCAGCGTCACCACTTCAAACTTGTGGCTGTAGAAATTCTGAGGGTAGATAGATGTGTTACGTGGATAGGGATGGTATCGTTGTCATCCTTTTCATAACAGCCCGTACACCAGCGTCACCACTTCAAACTTGTGGCTGTAGAAATTCTGAGGGTAGATAGATGTGTTACGTGGATAGGGATGGTATCGTTGTCATGCTTTTCATAACAGCCCGTACACCAGCGTCACCACTTCAAACTTGTGGCTGTAGAAATTCTGAGGGTAGATAGATGTGTTACGTGGATAGGGATGGTATCGTTGTCATCCTTTTCATAACAGCCATACACCAGCGTCACCACTTCAAACTTGTGGCTGTAGAAATTCTGAGGGTAGATAGATGTGTTACGTGGATAGGGATGGTATCGTTGTCATCCTTTTCAAACAGCCCGTACACCAGCGTCACCACTTCAAACTTGTGGCTGTAGAAATTCTGAGGGTAGATAGATGTGTTACGTGGATAGGGATGGTATCATTGTCATCCTTTTCATAACAGCCCGTACACCAGCGTCACCACTTCAAACTTGTGGCTGTAGACATTCTGAGGGTAGATAGATGTGTTACGTGGATAGGGATGGTATCGTTGTCATCCTTTTCATAACAGCCCGTACACCAGCGTCACCACTTCAAACTTGTGGCTGTAGAAATTCTGAGGGTAGATAGATGTGTTACGTGGATAGGGATGGTATCGTTGTCATCCTTTTCATAACAGCCCGTACACCAGCGTCACCACTTCAAACTTGTGGCTGTAGAAATTCTGAGGGTAGATAGATGTGTTACGTGGATAGGGATGGTATCGTTGTCATGCTTTTCATAACAGCCCGTACACCAGCGTCACCACTTCAAACTTGTGGCTGTAGAAATTCTGAGGGTAGATAGATGTGTTACGTGGATAGGGATGGTATCGTTGTCATCCTTTTCATAACAGCCCATACACCAGCGTCACCACTTCAAACTTGTGGCTGTAGAAATTCTGAGGGTAGATAGATGTGTTACGTGGATAGGGATGGTATCGTTGTCATCCTTTTCATAACAGCCCGTACACCAGCGTCACCACTTCAAACTTGTGGCTGTAGAAATTCTGAGGGTAGATAGATGTGTTACGTGGATAGGGATGGTATCATTGTCATCCTTTTCATAACAGCCCGTACACCAGCGTCACCACTTCAAACTTGTGGCTGTAGACATTCTGAGGGTAGATAGATGTGTTACGTGGATAGGGATGGTATCGTTGTCATCCTTTTCATAACAGCCCGTACACCAGCGTCACCACTTCAAACTTGTGGCTGTAGAAATTCTGAGGGTAGATAGATGTGTTACGTGGATAGGGATGGTATCGTTGTCATCCTTTTCATAACAGCCCGTACACCAGCGTCACCACTTCAAACTTGTGGCTGTAGAAATTCTGAGGGTAGATAGATGTGTTACGTGGATAGGGATGGTATCGTTGTCATCCTTTTCATAACAGCCCGTACACCAGCGTCACCACTTCAAACTTGTGGCTGTAGAAATTCTGAGGGTAGATAGATGTGTTACGTGGATAGGGATGGTATCGTTGTCATCCTTTTCATAACAGCCCGTACACCAGCGTCACCACTTCAAACTTGTGGCTGTAGAAATTCTGAGGGTAGATAGATGTGTTACGTGGATAGGGATGGTATCGTTGTCATCCTTTTCATAACAGCCCGTACACCAGCGTCACCACTTCAAACTTGTGGCTGTAGAAATTCTGAGGGTAGATATATGTGTTATGGGGATAGGAGATCGTTCCGCTATTATCCTTCTCGTAACAGCTAAAGGCTCGTACACTAAGGTCACCACTTCGAACTTGTGGCTGTAGAAGTTCTGAGGATAGATAGATGTGTTATGTGTGTATTATGATAAGTAAATATATAGCTAGACATATACGGTAACAAAAACTAGAGGGAGTGTAAAATTGAGTCCTTTCTCAGCAGTTGAACACTTCGTAAACCAGAATTACCACTTCAGACTTGTGCCTGTAGGAGTTCTGAGGCTAGATATATGTGTTACGGGGATAGGTGATTGTTCCGTATTCATCCTTCTCGTAAGCTGAACGGCCCCTAAACCAGCGTCACAACTTCAAACTCACACCCATAGAAATTTTGAAGATTTTTGAACAATTTGTTTATAAAAATTATAAGTAAATTTGATAGCATAAATTATTACTAAAGTAAGAGATAGTTTAATATGAAACCTGTTTAGCAGTAAAACACCACTTTCACTAGTCACAACTTTGATTATGTGTCCGTAGAAGTTCTGCAAATACACAGGTAGTTAAGTAAATGAATGGCCAGTGAACATAAGAGGCTAGATTGCACATAATTGGAGACTGATTGGGCCAATCTTCTCTGTCACTTTTTGTTTCTATTATATTTACTATCATTTCCATTCTCTCACCATAAGCTAATCAGAATAAAGAATTTCACAGGTTAATTAATAACCTGTTCCAACCTGACCACACACCTGCAGACTTCACTGGTAAAAGGGGGAGGAGCCTGAACTTTGGTGGGTGGAGCTAATATGTCCCTCTAATTGTAAACTCACTATAGTCACTCTCACCTTAAACAAATCCGGATAGAGGACCGTGTTGGTTAGGAATCCATCTCTAGCCGACCACACCCCGGTAGATTCGACTAAGGGCGCTCCGTTGTGGCAGTAGGGGCAGACACGTAGGAAATGGTACAGTGATTGATCCCCCTCGAGGCTCCTCACCTCTTGGTACTGATCCACCTCCTTGGCTGCTACTGGCGAGGCTACCACCAAATTGTACCCTTCGTCTGGGTATGGAAAAAGATACACTGTATATGAAGTAAACTTATACATAAAGTAGACGTGCTGTTTTGCCCAAAATCAAAACCATAACTGTTGCACATATTAAACATATATTTTTGTAATCACCGTCGCATTGGCGTTTGGTGAAAATCCGTCGAACGGTCTAGGAGTTTTCGGACAGACAGACAGACAGACATTTCGGCCGGCATGTACCACTATACGGCGGGCGATACCACTCTGCTTACGCAGAGTTGAAGAAAAAAAACTCCAAGATAATTTTGTAAATTTTTTGACAGAAAAATGTTTCGGCCAAAGGCCGATTTCTCTTAAATCACAGGCTCGCTATCGCTCGCCTGGAAAAAATCGACACCTAAATGACACTAAAAGTCTTAATATTTACCAAGAAATGGGGCAAAAGTTCTTAAAATCGTCAAACATAATGGGTCGAACGTCTTAAAATCTCAAAAACAATGGTCCTAAACATGAAGGAGAAAGGGGATCCTCTGTATTCTATATATGCAGCAAAGACGCCCAGTCGTAGCGGGGTGTAAGAATGCCGCCGAGGACCCTGCAGCTATTTTGTTAAGGGGAGGTTTATATAGTTCGTTCCCTAGACCTCCATCAAGCAAAAAAAAAAAAAAAAAAAAACTCCTTCAAGATATATTTGTAAATTTTCGACAGAAAATACACCTGGTCGCACTGGTGTAGGAATAAAACAGAGTGATTTGAGTGACTCTATTTTTCTTAATACACGGGGTCGCACTGGTGTCGGAATTAAAACAGAGTCGTATGAGTTGCTCTATTTTCCTAAGTATTACACGGGATTGCACTGTTGTAGAAGTTAAAGAGATTTATGGTAGCACTCCTAATCTAACACTTTGAAGATCTGGAGCTGCTTGAAGGCCTACAGTAGGGGTAGAGATGAGAATTGCCAAGTCCTTTCGTCTAGGTTCCGTCGAGCCGCTTAGGTGGTCCTGCCTTGTGGGTGGTGTGGATAGGGATACAGATGGACTACTTGGTTTTGGGTCTTGAATGGTAGTTCCTTAATGTCATGACATGGGTACATACCATCGGACTAACGCGAGCATGAACGAGGACATGTCCCAAGTTACTATTGCTCGTCTATCCTGACCTTTGTACTAATCGGTGATGAAGTTCTGTTTAGACCTTTTTACTGTATATGTCTTTGACCAAGGTGTTAGACAGATACAGTATGGACTTTTATATGTTGAGTGCCGTTATCCAGATGGTGTCTCACAAAGCCTGTACTATTAGAATGATCTTACCATGGCAAGAATCCTTCAATAGTTTAAGAGTGCGGTTTTGGCAAAAGAAATAAGGTGGGGACAGGTCCTTGCGGTTATTCTTCTAATACCAAAGGTGCAGCCTATTAGAGAGCTTAATATTAAGCACTATACCATGGCATGTGATAATATCAATTCACCTAATAGGGAAAAGAACTGTTCAGACCTTGAAGGATATCCACCATGTTTTTTTTTTGTTTTTTTTTTCTATGTGATTGAGGGAGGCAAAAGGCATACCTGCCTATAACGAGTGCCTCCCCCATAGTTGAAAGAGTGACAGGGCCAAAATCAAGGGACGTTCGAGCCAAAATGCCTGGACACACGGAGTTTGAAGCAATTTAAGTCATAGGAAGAGGGAAAGACTGATTCTGGGAGAGAGTTCCAGAGCTCAGATGTTGAGTAGAAGAAAGTTTGAGAGTAACGTTTCACTCTTGGGTTGGAGAGTTGCACAGAGTAGGGGTGGGATTGAGTTGCAAGACGGGTACCACGTGCCCTACGTAAAGGAGGTGGTATGCACTGGGATAGCTCTGAGGAACACTGATTATTATAGTAGCGATAGAATAGCGAGAGAGATGCAACATTGCGGCGGAGAGAGAGAGATTGCAGAGAGTTGGTGAGTGGACGGGAGTTAATGATACGAAAGGCCTTCCTTTCAACTTTGTCTAGGAGAGCGGTGTGAGAGGAACCTCCCCACACATGTGAACAATACTCAATACAAGGGCGCACTATGCCCCTGTACAGAGCAAGAAGCTGTGCAGGGGAAAAGAACCCCCTAAGGCGGTTGAGCACACCCAGCTTCTGGGAGGCTGCCTTAGCAAGACTGGTAATATGGTCCTTCCAAATGAGAGCAGAAGAAAAAGAGACACCAAGAATATTGAGAGAAGATGAAGGGTTGATTTTTGTATTGTTGAAGAATAAGGGATAGTCCGCTGGGAGATCCTGACGGGTAGATAGATGGAGAAATTGGGTTTTGGAAGCATTAAAGTTAACAAGGTTTTCTCTGCCCCAATTGGAAATAGTATTTAGATCAGAATTTAAGAGTTCTATGGCTTCATTACGTTTGTCGTTGAGGGATTGCTGGCTGGGGCGTTCTGAAAAACTAAGGGAGTAGTGTAAGGTTGAATCGTCTGCGTATGAATGGATGGGAATTAAGGTACAGTTAAGGAGATCATTTATAAAAATTAGAAAGAGAATAGGAGATAGGACAGAGCCCTGAGGAACACCGGAGTTTATAGGGTGAGGAAGTGAACAATGGCCGTCCACAACCGCAGCTATGGAACGGCCGGAAAGGAAATTAGAATACACATTTTACAATTTAGTGGATGAACATGAGATGTACAGATATGAAAATGGTATACTCATTTTACAATGTATGAGTATAATATACTTTACATTAACAACAAAAATTAATACAATAATTATGCTAGTGTAAAATACAAATTATCATAAATTAACCATGAGAGTAAGTGATTTACAGTGCATATACAGTACACATTTATTTTACTTATATATATACAGAACATATATATATACTGTACACATACGTACACACATACATACGCATATACTGTATATACATACATATATAAGAACATAAGAACATGCAGTAAGTGTGCACATGCCCGTATACATAAACGCTCACGTATGCAAACAAACATACATACATACAAAAACTGTTCTGGTAGGGTCAGGTGAGGCTAATAATGGGAGTTAAATCCTTGGGAGAGATTAAATGAGGGAATTGGAAAAGGGTTAATGGGGCAACGGACTGTAGGTCAGGTAAAGCCAATTAGAATGGAATGTCAAACGTCGGAAGAGATCAAATGAGGAGTTTGAAAAGGGTAAAGGCGAAACGGCCTACGGGTCCGTACAGGTAGGGTCAGGTAAAGCCTACTACAATGGGAGGTAATCCTCGGTAGAGAACAAAAGAAGGCTATAGAATAAGTAGAGACCGCTGGGGGAATTATAGTATATGGGACATTCTTTAGTGTAGGTGTGTGTGTGTGTGTGTGTGTTTGTTCGTTTGTGTGTGTGTGTGTGTGATAGAATACTCTCAATCAGCCGGGCTCGAGCCTCGAACCACAAACAGTATACACTATAGACACACATATATAGATAATTAACGCATACATACATACACATACACGCACACATACATACACATACATAAATGCACATATACATATACACACATATACATAAACAAACTCAAGCAAATACATACATATATTCTAATACACACACGCACACACACTTATGCATACATTATTAAAAGGTGGGCGCGTATATATGGTGTGACAGGCCGTCATTACACATTATTAATAATATTTACAATGGTTGGGATAGGACTATTTTTGTATCTGTCAGTTCATGTTACTCAGTTACTCAGTTACTTGTTCGTCAAGGGGAATCCACGCAATGCGAGCTAAGCTCATTATTATCGCGCCTCCTTAACTGGGAATGTATTGCGTGAAATGCATGTTAAGTGTTTTATGTATTGTTGGAATGGCTGTGGATGTGTTTGTAGTCTGTATTTTTAGCCAATTGGCGACATCGGAAACGAAGGCTTAGAGTGGATCTGTATGGTACCATTCTCACTATAGACGGTACCGTCTCGCCCGAAGGCTTAGGTAGCCATCAGCTTTGGTGAACCATATGATACCCATCTCGCCTTGTACCATTTTTGCCAACCCCAGATGGGACGTCACAACGTCGTCCACTTATTCCAGGTACCTATTTACAGCTAGGTGAACTGAGGCTAACACATGAAAGGAGACAAGCCCAATTTGTCTCCGCCCGGCCGGGGGATTGAACCCCCGACCCCTCGTGTGTGAGACGAGAGCGCTACCTACTAGGCTACGGGCTGTGTGTGTGTGTATGTATGTATGTATGTATGTATGTATTTGTGTGTGAGTTTAATATACTTTAGTTTATTTAGACATAAAAATAGTTATGTCTACACAAGGATAGTATTGTAATCTAAACTAAAACAAATGTATTGTCACTTATGTAATTCAGTAATAATTGAAGGGTATTATACCCCAGCTTCGCAGAGGGGTGGGGGGGGGGGGTTAGCATCTGGTACTGAATATTATATAGGGGCTACAATATATGGAGTTACTGTACACATATACAGTATAATGTATCAATATTGGTTATAATGGAATGTGGTGGGTGGAGGGGGGGGGGGGGGGGATGGACATGTATACAAGGCTAGCTTGACTATAGGCACGCACACACACAATATATATATGGTAGTAGATGATGGTGATAGTAGTAGTGATGGTGGTGAAAGTATTGGTGATGTTGGTGATGTTTACAGGAGATGACGCCCTGAAAACAAATCGCCCCGCATTTATTAGGTTAAGTTAGTTTAGTTGACATAAGAAGCGATGGTGGGGGGGGGGGGTCATATTTGTTTTACCTAAAATCATAACGGTCTAGGAGGAGTCTCCGGACAGACAGACAGACAGACATTTCGCTCGGCATGGTACCACGATACGGGGGGGGGGGGGGGGATACCACTTTGCTTACGCATAGTTGATAAACGAATTAACGCTATCAGAAGAAGCGTACCGTACCTACGAGTGGGTGTCTAGCGAGGGCAGGGGCGGCCACGGTACTCCCCCCAGGGTACACCAGCAGGTACTTAAGGCTACCCACGTACCAGGACCCGTGCTGTATGGTCTGTAGGGCCTCGGACACACGCTGGGGAACACAGAACACCTTTGATAAATGTTTAGCCTAAGACTAACGGGAGAAATATTTTTAATATAATTTTATTCATGTATTTGTTATGTATTAATTGATTTACTTATTATATATTTGTTATTGTTATTGATATCTGTTTATTGTGTTATTTTTGGAAGTGGTGATATTCATATTTTGTATTCTGTTGATGGGGGGGTGTTCTTTTATTTTTATTTTTGTATTACTTAATTTACTTTCCTCCCCAGACCTCTATAAAATGTTAAAGCAATGTCCCCAAGAGGCCCCCCCCCCCCCCCTCCAAGATAGGTTTGTGCATTTTTCGGTAGAACAATGCCTCGGCGAAAGGCCGGCTCCCCCTCAATTGCGGTATCGCTTTCTCTCGCCAGGAAAATATCAACACCTAAATGGCTCGAAAGGTCTTAAAGGTGGGGGCACATGGGTTGAGATAAACATGGAATGATAATCGCCAAGCTGTACATAATTATCTTGCAAAATGCAATGGCACTGAAATAATTATTAACAATGGTATAAAGGATTTTGTGGATCGCCTATACCAGGCCTGTGACGTCACAAGAGTGTAATTCCACCATCCAGTCCAGGATGAGTATACTGGAGTGACGTCACTATGACGTCACAGGCCCGGTATAGACGATCCGCAAAATCCTTTATACCATTTTTAATAATGATTTCATTGACATTGTATTTTACAGGATAATTATATGCAGGTTGGTGATTATTTTTCCATGTTTACCTCAACCCATGCGCCCCCACCTTTAAAATTGAAAAAGAAATTGGCCGAAAGGTCTTAAAATAGCCAAACTTATGGGGCGAACGTCTTAGGATTTCCAAACTAATAGGGTTAAACGTGAGGAAGAAGGGAGGTTCAGAAGAAAAAATATATGAATATACATATACAGTATATAATATATATATATATATATAATTATATATATATTATAAGTGAATGTGCCCTGCATAGTATTGACCTCTAGTTTAGCCAGGACCAGGAATGCCACACAGTATCTGCCCTGGGAGTCCTGGTGTGTCCTGGTGAAGGGGTAGGACACAGGTGGGAGGGTAAGGAAGGCCCCCAGCTCCCATACCTGCACTGCCTCCAGCCACCCCTGCGTCAGGAACACAGAGAGGGCTTCTAGGTCCTCCCCTCCTCCTGACGAGGTGGTGTTTCCATGGCTGTACAGAAGTACCTGAAGGAGGGAAACATAGTTATATACAGTATATATATATATTATATATATATATATACCGGTATATATATATATATATATATATATATATATATATATATATATATATATATATATATATATATATATATGTATATATATATATATATATATATATATATATATATATATATATATATATATATTATATATATATATATATTGGATGACAAATATAGCTGACAGGGCTAGGATTCGAATCATATAGACAGGAGGTCCAGCCTTTAACCCAGCGCAGATTAAGAGGTGACTTAATTCAAGTGTTCAAAATCATCAAAGGCATCGACAATATGAACTGTAGTAAGTACTTCACTATCGACCAATCTAATTACACGCGGGGAAACGGTTGCAAAATTATTGGTAAATCTTTTAACTCCCACGTATCTAAGAATTTCTTCTTCAATCGAGTTGTCAACTTGTGGAATGGGCTTCCCCGAGACGTTATAGACTGCAGCACCGTTGATTCATTTAAACTCCGCTTAGACAAATATCTCGCATCAAACCCGCGACTGACTGCGTTTGTAAATGAATAACTTTATTTTATCCCCCCCTCAGTTACTAACCCATCTGTCCCCTACTAACTTCCTAATCCTGCCACGGACATTAGTTCCAGGGCAGTAGTTCCCTTTCCAATGTTCCCTTACCCACTCTAAACCACTGTTTGGACACTTGATCCTCAGTGTTTTGGAGGACAAGCAGCCTAGAAGGGTCACTAGATATGTTATTGCTTGATTTCCTTTGTACACCCACACCATCACGAGAGTTAAAAGAAGGAATTTGATACTTCTACCAGTATTCCTTCCCAACTCGACTCTGATGGGGGGACAGACATGTATTTAATCGAAATCCGGCTGCCCTAACCATGACAAGTTGTTTATTGGATGACAAATATAGCTGACAGATACTGGTAGAAGTATCAAATTCCTTCTTTTAACTCTCGTGATGGTGTAGGTGGCTGGACCTCCTGCCTATATGGTTCGAATCCTAGCCCTGTGAGCTATATATATATATATATATATATATATATATATATATATATATATATATATATATATAAAGATGATCTTTTGGTTGAGAGAAGTGCAAATGCTACACAAGTATCAGAACTGCATATATTTAAAAGGGCGAAGTTCCAGAGAGAGAGAGAGAGAGAGGGGAGGAGAGAGGGAGAGTTGTGTGTGTGTGTGTGTGTGGGTATGTGTGTGTGTGTGTGTGTGTGAGTGTATAGGTATAACATCCAGTGATCGACCCAAGTGTATTAACCTAATCAACTTAAGTATATATAACCATTCACCGCCTCTTTCTGTCCAACACCAGTCTTTAATACGAGTACCCCACTGTTCTTTAATACGAGTACCCCACTGTTCTTTAATACGAGTACCCCACTGTTCTTTAATACGAGTACCCCACTGTTCTTTAATACGAGTACCCCACTGTTCTTTAATACGAGTACCCCACTGTTCTTTAATACGAGTACCCTACTGTTCTTTAATACGAGTACCCCACTGTTCTTTAATACGAGTACCCCACTGTTCTTCAATACGAGTACCCCACTGTTCTTTAATACGAGTACCCCACTGTTCTTTAATACGAGTACCCCACTGTTCTTTAATACGAGTACCCCACTGTTCTTTAATACGAGTACCCCACTGTTCTTTAATACGAGTACCCCACTGTTCTTTAATACGAGTACCCCACTGTTCTTTAATACGAGTACCCCACTGTTCTTTAATACGAGTACCCTACTGTTCTTTAATACGAGTACCCCACTGTTCTTTAATACGAGTACCCCACTGTTCTTCAATACGAGTACCCCACTGTTCTTTAATACGAGTACCCCACTGTTCTTTAATACGAGTACCCCACTGTTCTTTAATACGAGTACCCCACTGTTTTTAATACGAGTACCCTACTGTTCTTTAATACGAGTACCCCACTGTTCTTTAATACGAGTACCCCACTGTTCTTTAATACGAGTACCCCACTGTTCTTCAATACGAGTACTCCACTGTTCTTTAATACGAGTACCCTACTGTTCTTTAATACGAGTACCCCACTGTTCTTTAAGGGCACATGGCTCGTTTTTCTGGACACCTTTCTCCCTCGTGTTTAGCCCCATTAGTATAGAAATTTTAAGACGTTTGGCCCATTAGTTTGGTGATTTTAGCACATTTCGCCCCATTTCGTTGTCAAGTTTTAGACCTTTCGTGCCATTAAGGTGTCGATTTTGGCCTGGCGAGCGATAGCGAGCCTGTCATTTTAAGAGAATGCAGCCTTTGGCCGTGACATTTTTCTACCGAAGCATGTACACATTTATCTTGGAGGGAGGTCTAGGGAGTGTTTTTCTAAGCTTGATGGAGGCCTAGCGAGGAAACTAAAAAAAAAAAAAAAAAAAATCTCCTGGATGTGTTTTTAAGTTTGATGGAGGTCTAGCGAGGAAGCTAAAAAAATAAATGAATAAATGAATTAATAAGCCAATAAAACAGCCACGATCCCCTTATAGTGAGGTGGCTTTTCCAGGGGGGTCTATTATAGGGTCGTTTGGGGAGCCATTTGTGGAGAGCTTGGATAAAGAGCTGCTGGATTCTAGTGTTCAGTTGTATTATTTATTCATGTTTTCGTGTGAGTGGTTGATTATTTGGTGCTATCGTACTTCATGTTGTTGTTGTTGTTGATATTGTTGTTGTACTTTATTATTATTATTATTTGTATTATTTATTTTTTATTTTTTTATTTTTTTTATAATGTTGTTGTTGTTGTTGTTGTTGTTGTTGTTGTTCTTACTTTTGCTTATATCCATCCAGACTGGGTTTTTTACGAGTTTCCTCACCTCTGTTCTTACATTCCCAGACTGACTGACTGGTGGTTAGAGTAAAGATAGAAACAGACTAATAATAGATTGGAGGAATTTGGGACTTTGGAATGGAAGACTAATTGGAGGGGGTGCTCGGTTATGGCCTTGCTCGGGGCCTTGGGGCTGTTCGGCCAGGCAGCTTGGGGAACAACAACTTGAGGGTATTGGGGATTGTAATAATAGGTGAAGAATAGATAGGAATAGATAGAAAGTTAGAGAGTAAAAGATTCTGGGCTCAACCAGAGTGTTTCATTGTTAACTGACAGGGGGGTTTATATAGGGTCGTCTATGGGGTCCGTGGAGAGCCATTTGTGTGGGGTTGATTTTGTTTGCATTTCCTTTGTTTAGTTTATAATTTGTATGTTGTATTTTGTTTCTGTGTGTTCATTGTTTTCTGTTGTGTTGTCCCTATTCAGGCTCTGTCTTGAGTCGCCCCCCCCCAAAAAAAAATAAAATAAAAAATAAAAAAATAAAATAAAAACAGGAAAAGAGGGAAAAGGAAACGAAAAAAATTTAAAAGTGGGAAAAATAAAAGAAAATAGGATAAGTGTGGATTGGACCTGAGTATATAGAATATTATAGAAAGTTTATAATATGGAGATTGGGGTACTTTTCATCCATGTTTTTGTTGTTTCTTTGTTTAGTTTATAATACACAGCTCGGAGTACTTTTTATTGCTGTTGTTGTTGTTGTTCCCTGTGTTTAGTTTATTATATGGAGATTGAAGAACTTTTAATTTTATTATGTTTTGTTGTTGCTTTTCTTTCTCTTCTTTCCTTTGTTTAGTTATAACATATACAGTAGAACCTGAAATATTTGTAATTGTCTCAATAGGTATTGTTATCTTTATTCTATTTTTGTTTATTATTTTGTTTAGAGTGGATGGAGGAAGAGCCCCTTATATAAATTCAAAAGTTAGATTTTGGACTACTTTTCCTAATTTTGTCCCCAAAATATGACCATGAAAAGTTTGTTTACTCAGTAGACATTCAAGGTTGTTGTTGTTATTGTTGTTGTAGTTCCCCAGACTGTCTGGCCGAGCAGTCCCGAGTCCGGTAGACCGAAGCCATCCAGATGCCCGGGCCCCGGTTGGGGCCCGGGTGAGATGAGATCTCAGCGGTTGAGGGGATCATCAGCTCACAAGCTTTCACCCCCGGACCAATGCCCCCACCATCCGCAGCCCTCCTTGCAGTGCCACCCAAGCGGGCGATCTCGCCAACACCTAGAAGGAAAAGTAGTACAGGAAAGGAGACAGACAGAAACGGTTAAGGTATGGTAGAGGCTGCCAAGCCTCACTCTTGATAGGACCAGCCCTCACCACATATTTAAAGTGATAGTTCTTGGTTAGTTACTGACTTTCCACTCAAATTTCGAAAATACATGGATGACCTCAATTGATCACTTGCTATAAGGAATTGCAAGTAGCAGACATCGATTATTTAACAGAAATAAAAATATATGTGGGTTTTATATAGAAAGTCGGTTAAATTTAGTTTTTGTCTTTATATGTGCACTATGCCGTATTTTAACTGGTAAAGCTGTTAATATCTATATCTACAACTCCAAATTCCTTATAGCCTGAAACCCGCAAGTGATCAATTGGAGGTTAACACTCAACGAGCGGCCTAGGCGGTAACTTCTACCTGCCAAGCGGGTGGTTTTACCCTAAACGAGCTTATTTCCGTGCTCTTTTTCATGCATAAACAAGAGCCAGACCGTAATACAATTATGTATCCCTGAAAGGGAGCTAATTGAGCTTTCCAATGACACCTGAACCATCCTTCTATGATCACTGGTTGTCTTGCAACGATCGTGCAACCGAAGGGCAAAATCGCTAAAATACGGTAATTTCCTTACATAATTCCCTGTGTAGCGAGGTAGCGAGTGTGGATGTGTGTGGAGGGGACGGCAGTTGCCGCACGGGACCTGTTCCGAATGGTCAGAGTCAACCTACGCTCCTCCCACCGCTCGGACTCTCTCTCAGAGCCGATAATGTGCTCAAAATTGCATGCTACTATAGCCGGGACCCGCCACATAGTCCTTGGTTCTCTTGTCCGACTATAGCCGGTTGCCTCTCTTTTAGGGTTAAAGACTTGGCCCCCATTTATTTATATGACATTATAAACATCTTACACTTCAAAATGTTCTTAATAGCCTAGTAATCAAGGTGAGGCCATAGCAATTTACCGCCAACTGAAAATAATTAGACTATAGTGCATGGAGTAACATGATTTGGGGTGACTATATTTGTGCAGACAACCATACGTATAATACTTCTTTCATCCATATCCATTATTCATTCATATGTACTCACTATTCAGTTTTATTCATTGTTCTCACCTTAAAACAACCAGTCAAATGAGTGTCCAAAGTCTCCCGTAGCATTCTGGCAACAACCTCTTCACCACCAGTCTGGCCCCTTTCCTCGGTCTGGTCCTTCCCCTTCCCAGTAGCCCTGCCCCCTGAGAAGCTTGGGAGGGGTAGGGTGAGGGCGGGGGTGGACTGAGACCGGGATAGTTGCAAGAGGTGGCTAAGCAGAGCTAGTGTGGCAGCTATGATTTTGCAGTCCATTCTGTTTAGGAAAATATATGGAGAATATCTTTCATCATTAAGTTTTTCCTGGGAGCATCTGAAATCCACTTTTATATGAAATTTGGAATTTGGAACCTAAAAGTAACCTTCAGTTTAGTCACCAGTGCCTTTGACAGCTCAGATTAATCCAGCAAGTGCGATAAGCCTAACGGAAGTATCTGTATAGCGTGGGATAGGCCTCAAGGAAGCAAGACTATAAAAAAAGCCTTCCAAAACACCCCAGAGGCTATCAAAACAAACGAATATGTTATTATGTGAGATAATTCCCTCTAGTACTTCTTACCACTCATCAACATGTGTCTCAACCCTCCCCTTCCCCTCCTTCCCCACTTTTTCCCCCTCTCCTCAATTATCGGCTAGTTTTCTTATTTCCCCCATTTATCGGTTATTTTCCTCGCACATTTTTCTCACATGGTTTCATAAGCACAGGCGAGTCACTTAGAGACCCTATAGCAGTGTGAGATCTATCCCAGGACCCTCAGTGTGTTGCGAGACATTGCAAGGGTAGGCTGTGTCTCTCTCAGCCTGCCAATCCAAAATACTACCGGGCAGCGATATTATAAGTTTTTCACCTACCAGTTGCTGTTCCCACTTCTTTTATTGTTTTTCAAGGTTCATATGTTCATCATATAAGTAAAATAAATGCACATGGAGAAGAAATAATGCTTTATATGGTAAATATAACAAATTATGTAAGAATCGAAGGTAATTAATTCGTCAACAGGCCATTTTCGCGCTTCTCGGGTTAATTAACCCTTTGAAGCTCTGACACGTTTTAGCAGTTTATTTTGGCTATCATTAGACAATTTTATGCAGCTTAGGAAGTATCTGTGGGTATTAAAAGGGTAAATACTATCTCAATCAACCCTTTGACTTCCATATACCGTTACTAATCTGAATAAAATTGTCTAATAGCAGCCAGAAACAGAATAGAAACGCGTATTGGAGCTTGAAAGGGTTAACACAAAGCTAAAGACAACTTGCTATGGTTTGATCTTATGACAGAGATATGTGCTCTACGGAACACTCTTAACCCTTTGAGTACCAGCGACGTGTGCTATATTTTATTCTAGCTTTATTTTGACGATATTATGCAGCTTGGGAAGGATCCGTGGTAGTTAAAAGGGTTGGTTGAGAAAGTTTGAAGCCTTAGAATTGCTAGAGGTCCTTCCTAAGCTGAATAAAATCGTCTAATCGTTGCCAGAATACGATGAAAAATACATCACCGGTACTGTACGGGTTAATAGAAGTAGTCCAAGAAGTTTACATTTATCCCAGCCTTCTGAAAAACTGACTGCTGTATTAACTCCGCTTATAGTCCATTTATTATATGTTGGCCAAAATGCTTAAGGGAGCCCACCTCGATTGTTTTCTCTTTCTCTCCCTCTCTCTTTGGATTGTATCCATTCGGCCCCATTCAGCCTGCTGTTTTAAGGTGTTTAACCCCATCCAGGTGTCAATACTTTCCTGGCGAGCGGTAGCGAGCCAGCATATATATATTTTTGTTTTGACAGCAAGCTAAATTTGTACATTTTTCGATAGAAAAATTTCTCCGGCGAAGCCGGATTCCTCCATACAGTGCTGGCTCGCTATCGCTCGCCAGGAAGAAATCGACTCCTGGATGGGGATAAACGTCTTAAAACAGTTGGCTGAATGGGGCCTAATGGATACAAGCCAGAACAAAAGAGAAAAGGAGAAAGAAAAAAAAAGCCGGTGACCCCCCTTAATTAACTACTACCCCTTCTGTTGCGGCGAGTGCGAGGCACCCGCCTTGCAACACAGTCTCGTGATCACTCCTATTCTGTCCAGCTCTCCAACCCAAGAATTGACAATTTTTTTCAGTCTTTCTTATAATCAACAAATTAACTCTGGAATTCGCTTCCTCAATCAATCTTTCCTTCATCCTATGACTTATACTGCTTTAAACTTCGTGTGTCCAGGCATTTTGACCCAAACATCCCTTGAATTTGGCTCTTTGTCACTCGTTTGGCTCTTGGGAGACATGCACATAGAATATACAAAAAATATATATATAATAACATAACTAAAAAACGACTACAGTAATCGAGCTAATATATCTACCATTTGGAAAGAATGATTTAGGGAATAGGTCATGCAAATTATAGCTCTTTTGCTCTAGCCCTTTTTGAGATACAGAGGTTAGGATTCACAGTTTCTGGCCTACCTATAATGGACAGGGCATTGTTTGTTGTCAACACCCACACCCACCCTTATTGTCAACACCCACACCCACCCTTATTGTCAACACCCACACCCACCCTTATTGTCAACACCCACACCCACCCTTATTGTCAACACCCACACCCACCCTTATTGTCAACACCCACACCCACCCTTATTGTCAACACCCACACCCACCCTTATTGTCAACACCCACACCCACCCTTATTGTCAACACCCACACCCACCCTTATTGTCAACACCCACACCCACCCACCCTTATTGTCAACACCCACACCCACCCACCCTTATTGTCAACACCCACACCCACCCTTATTGTCAACACCCACACCCACCCTTATTGTCAACACCCACACCCACCCTTATTTTGGCTACGGTAGCTATTGATGTGACAATTATTATGTTACCTCCACCAACCGACTTTATGTTACCTCCACCAACCGACTTTATGTTACCTCCACCAACCGACTTTATGTTACCTCCACCAACCGACTTTATGTTACCTCCACCAACCGATTTTATGTTACCTCCACCAACCGACTTTATGTTACCTCCACCAACCGACTTCATGTTACCTCCACCAACCGACTTTATGTTACCTCCACCAACCGACTTTATGTTACCTCCACCAACCGACTTTATGTTACCTCCACCAACCGACTTTATGTTACCTCCACCAACCGACTTTATGTTACCTCCACCAACCGACTTTATGTTACCTCCACCAACCGACTTTATGTTACCTCCACCAACTGACTTTATGTCACCTCCACCAACCGACTTTATGTTACCTCCACCAACCGACTTTATGTTACCTCCACCAACCGACTTTATGTTACCTCCACCAACCGACTTTATGTTACCTCCACCAACCGACTTTATGTTACCTCCACCAACCGACTTTATGTTTCCTCTACCAACCGACTTTATGTTACCTCCACCAACCGACTTTATGTTACCTCCACCAACCGACTTTACTCCTAAACTCAATTAATTAAATCAACAAATACATGTGGCAGTCCAGGGATTCCAACCTAGGAAGCTCAATAAGAGACAATTTTACTTTATTTTTCTATGTGGCCGAGGGAGACAAAAGGCAAAACTGCCTGTGACGAGTGCCTCCCCCAGAGTTGAAAGAGTGGCAGGGCCAAAATCAAGGAATGTTTGAGCCAAAATGTCTGGACACACGGAGTTTGGAACAATCTAAGCCATAGGATGAGGGAAAGATGGATTCAGGGAGAGAGTTCCAGAGCTCGGCTGTTGAATAGAAGAAACATTGGGAGTATATTTTCACTCATGGGTTGGAGAGCTGCACAGAGAAGGGGTGGGATTGTGTTGCAAGACGGGTACTACGTACCCTACGTAGTGGTGGTGGTATACACTGGGAAAGCTCTGAGGAACACTGATTATTGTAGTAGCGATAGAATAGCGAGAGAGATACAACATTGCGGCGAAGAGAGAGAGATTGCAGAGAGTTGGTGAGTGGACAGGAGTTAATGATACAAAAGGCTTTCCTTTATACTTTGTCTAGAAGTGCGATGTGAGAGGATCCACCCCACACACGTGAACAATACTCAATAAATGGATGCACTATGCCCCTGTACAGAGCAAGAAGCTGTGCAGGGGTAAAGAACCCCTTGAGGCGGTTGAGCACACCCAGCTTCTGGGAGGCTGCCTTAGCAATACTGGTAATATGGTCCTTCCAAGAGAGAGCAGAAAAAAAGAGACACCGAGAATATCGAGAGAAGATGAAGGATTGAGTTTGGAAAGGAAATAGAGACAAAGGCACAGATGGAGGGATAGAAACCGAAGGACGGTAGTTTAGAAATTAAAGGCTATCAGAGAGAATACCTATAGCGTGTTCCAAATTAGTAGTCCAGATATCTTGAATCCTAGCATCTGTAACTAAAAAAGGGCTGGAGCAAATGGGCTGTAAAGTTACGCACCTATTCCCTGGCTGACCCTTCCCAAATGGTATAAATATGAGCTTGATTACTCATAGGTAGGCCAGAATTGGTGACTCCTAACCTTTGTAACTCAAAAGTATCTTGAGCAAATGGGCTATAAATTTTCACACCTATTTCTTGGCTGACTCTTCCCAAATGGTAGAAATATGAACTCGATTACTCTAGTCGTTTGCGAGTAAAGCTCGGTTCACACATGCACGAATTAACATCACGTCCGTCCCTGACCAAGAAAATAGGCAGGACGGCATCAATCTGGAGGCCCCATGTGGCCACAATGGCCACTAGGGCTGTTCCAACGTTTTTTTGCCGCCGTTCTCATCCCGTTAATCGTCGTCAGTCGTTGTCTAGACGCCGCCAGGCTGCGTCTAGACGACTGCTCCCGTGTGTGTCCGTGTGTGTCCTGTGGGTGTCCCCGACATAACACGTTTTCTGGCAGTTGCCCCGACCCACCCACACGGACCATTTTATTCTGCACAAGAAGGACGCCGCCTAGGCACGGCGAATTAAGGGGTCGGGGACGGACGGGACGTTAATTCGTGCATGTGTGAACCGAGCTTTATAGAGGTTAGACTTTTGGCCTACCTAGAATGAATGCACTAAAGGTTTTTGTCAACACCCATCCTTATTTTGGCTACGGTACGTATTGATGTGATAATAAAAGACTTATATTATACAGGCTATTAGAGAAAATACCGATAGTCGGTTTCTGTTTAGCTGGCGGTAAAAGGAATTTCTTAACAGCGGATTTATCGATACTTGGAGGAAAAATATGAAACTACTATGTCTCTGTATCCTATAAATACCAGGTTTAAATAATTAGCAACATATGTCACTACGAAATCTTCAAAATAAATGAGAAATCTTGATGGGAACTTAGCAATTTACCATCAGCTGAAATGAAACAGAGTATAGTGTGGCCCCCTGGGGATCCTACCTGTGCGTGTGTGTGTGTGGATCGAAGGACCTACAACAGGGTACTGAATGGTGATGGGGTGGTGGTGTGGTTCTTATACTATCTCCCCCCCCCCCCCCCTTCCCCCCACCTCCCTTCTCGCTCTCTCTCTCTCTCTCTCTATATATATATATATATATATATATATATATATATATATATATATATATATATATATAAAGCTGATACATAATAAATATGCTCAGGTCTTCAATAGTTTTTGCATATCTATATTTTTTATATTGACCCTGGATAGAAGCAGCACCCTCCATTACTCTAACATGCAATAATGTACTCGGTATAACGCCACCTGTATATAATAACCTGTCTCCTTCCCTGTTCATCAATAATGTACTCGGTATAACGCCACCTGTATATAATAACCTGTCTCCTTCCCTGTTCATCAATAATGTACTCGGTATAACGCCACCTGTATATAATAACCTGTCTCCTTCCCTGTTCATCAATAATGTACTCGGTATAACGCCACCTGTATATAATAACCTGTCTCCTTCCCTGTTCATCAATAATGTACTCGGTATAACGCCACCTGTATATAATAACCTGTCTCCTTCCCTGTTCATCAATAATGTACTCGGTATAACGCCACCTGTATATAATAACATGTCTCCTTCCCTGTTCATCAATAATGTACTCGGTATAACGCCACCTGTATATAATAACCTGTCTCCTTCCCTGTTCATCAATAATGTACTCGGTATAACGCCACCTGTATATAATAACCTGTCTCCTTCCCTGTTCATCAATAATGTACTCGGTATAACGCCACCTGTATATAATAACATGTCTCCTTCCCTGTTCATCAATAATGTACTCGGTATAACGCCACCTGTATATAATAACCTGTCTCCTTCCCTGTTCATCAATACTATGACACTACATTAAGGGGAGGTTTTTAGTGTGTTTCCTAGACTTCCATCAAGCTTGACATTAAACCCCCTTGACCCCCTTTCAAGATAAATTTGTACATTTTTCGGTAGAAAAATTTCCCGGCCAAAGGCCGGTTCCTCTTAAATTACAGGCTCGCTATCGCTCGCCAGAAAAAAATCAACACCTAAATGGCACGAAAGGTCTTAAAAGTGACATAAATGGGGTGAAAGTTCTTAAAATCGCCAAACTAATGGGGCGAACGTCTTAAAATCTAACAAACAATGGGGTTAAACATGAGGGAGAAAGGGGTAAAGAAAAAAATCCCTCAAGTGGAAATCTGCCCTTAATGAACTACACGAGAGAGGTGGACGACAGGGCTTAGGCTCAACACCACTAATACTTTTAAGGGGTAATGGGCGTATTTATTGTCAGTCACTTTACCTCATATGAATACCAATAACAAACTATGAAACTTCTATCTCTCTCTTGTATATATATATATTCTACCTGTCTATCTCAATAAAGGTTATATTAAAAGGACAATGGGACCCGCCCACCTAGTGACAGTGGGCGTGGTTGCTGTCATGGGCGGCTCTCTCGGGGTGTTCCTTAATTCTGCTAAATATCATTGTTTATATATCCAACTTCCTTATAGCTTGACACTCGCAAATAGTCAATGGAAGCATTTTGGAGACTTAGTAAAGCCAGGAAAGGAATCTGGTCATGCGTGTGAGGAGAACGTTGAGGGCTTGGATTGATTAAGGGGAAGGTAGTGGCTTTTTCTGGACCCCCCTTCTCCCTCATGTTTAGCCCCATTAGTTTTGAGATTTTAAGAAGTGTGTGTGTGTGTGTGTGTGTGTTAAGGGGAGATTTTCACTTAAGGGTTTTTTATTCGGACCCGCTTCTCCCTCGTGTTTAGCCCCATGAGTTTAGAGACTTTAAGACTTTCTCCCATTAGTTTGGTGATTTTAAGACCATTTGCCTAATTTTTGTCAATTTTAAGACCTTTCGTGTTACTTTGGTGTCGATTTTTTTCCTGCCGAGCGATAGCAAGCCTGTAGTTAACAAAGGACTGGCCTTTGGCTGGGACATTTGTCTACCAAAAATTTACAAATTTATCTTGAAAGGGGGTCTTGGGAGTGTTTTTATAATCTTGATGGAGGTCTAGGGAGCTAACTAAAAATATCACCGTTATAACTTAAATGTCATAAATTGCTTCACTTAACTTGGTAGTAAGATCAATAACACTGGTGGGTCTAGCATGCGTGTGTGTGTGTGTGTGTGTGAGTGAGAGTGTGTGAGTGAGTGAGAGAGTGTGTGTGTGTGAGAGTGTGAGTGAGTGAGAGAGTGTGTGTGTGTGAGAGTGTGAGTGAGAGAGAGTGTGTGTGTGTGTGAGAGAGAGTGTGTGTGTGTGTGTGTGTGAGAGAGAGAGAGTGTGTGTTTGTGTGTATGTCAAGAACTTAGAGGCCTATGATTGATTAACGTATGTTGTTAGTAAGAGCCATTACACTGGTGGTTCTTGCTTCCATGTTAATTGAGTATTGTTCACATGTGTGGGGAGGATCCACTCACAGCACTCCTAGACAATGTAGAAAAGCAAGCCTTTCGTATCATTAATTCACATCCACTCACCGATTCTCTGCAATCTATCTCACTATTCTATCGGTTTTACAATAATCGGTGTTTCTCAGAGCTCTCTCAGTGTATACCACCTCCTCTACGTAGGGCGTCTTGCAACACAATCCCACCCCTTCTCTGTACAACTCTCCATCCCAAGATTGAATCGATACTCCCAATCTTTCATCTATTCAACAGCTGAACTCTGGAACTCTCTCCCTGAATCCATATTTCCCTCATCCTATGACTTAAATTGCTTCAAACTCCGTGTCTCCAGACATTTTGGCTCGAACATTCCTTGATTTAGGCCCTATAATTTTTTCAACTCTGGGGGAAGCACTCGTCACAAGCAGTTTTGCCTTTTGTCTCCCTCATCCACATAGGAAAAGAAATGGCTTACACCCTGTTCCAAATAGGTAGGCCAGAAATCGTGAACCCTAACCTCTGTAACTCAAAAAAGGCTAGAGCAAATGGGCTGTTCATTTCCACGCCTATTCCCTGGCTAACCTTTCCCAAATGGTAGAACTATTAGCTTGAACTTTCTATGCAAACGCTCGTAGCATACGCAATAAATTTTCAGATTTAGAGGAGCTAGTGTTTACAGAAAATTATGATGTGATTGGCATAACAGAATCTTGGCTCAATACAGAAGATAGAGACTTTTTAGCAGAGTATTCACTTCCCGGTTATGTAATGTTTGAGAAAAGCCGAATAAATCGAAATGGAGGTGGCGTTTTACTTTATATCAAAGAAAGTCTTAACCCTACCCTCTTGTCAAAACCTCAAATTGTGAACGTCGACGCATCTTTTGTGCTAATAAAGAATAATAAAGGTACAAAAATAATACTTGCATTAATATACAGACCTCCAGCTCAATCAGTGCAAACTGACCGAGAAATTTACGAACAAATTGCAGATGTAAGTAACTCACAAGATACCGTAATTTTTGGCGACTTTAATTTACCTGTGACCAAGTGGGGCGATACTCTTACTTCACACTCCGGACATGACTTGTATACGAACTTGCAAGAGAGTTCGCTTTATCAATTTGTTCGAACGCCAACCCGTGGTAATAACGTTCTTGACATTGTACTTGCAACAAAAGAAGAATTAATAGAGAATTTGAATGTTGGTGATGAATTCAGTAACAGCGACCATCGTACGATAACTTTCACTTTAAAGTTTACTAGTAACGAACCAAATAGTAGCATCGAAAAAGTCCCTAATTTCAAGAAAGCAAACTTCCATAAACTTAGAGCTATGTTTAAAGAAACTGACTGGAGCTTTTTAATTCACAATAACGACATAAATACATCTTGGAAGTTATTCGAAGCCACTTACCTAAAAGCAGTGCAAGACTGCATACCATCGAAAATACGGCGTCCAGGCCATAATAATAAGCCCAAATCGTGGAATAAAGATATTTCAAACTGCCTGCTTGCTAAAAAATTTGCTAATGATAGATTAAAATCCTCACAAAATGACGAAGAACGGCTGAAATTTGTAGAGCTACGACGCAAAGCCAAAAAGTTAATTAAGCAAAGTAAAAAGACCTTAGAGTTACATATTGCGAATCAAAGTAAAACAAACCCGAAAGAATTCTATAGTTATATCAGAAAGAAAAAAGTAGTTACTTCAACTGTTGGACCGTTAGTCGATGAAAATGGAGAATACACCAAAGACGAAGTACAAATGAGTAATGCCCTCAATACCTTCTTTGCATCAGTTTTTACAACAGAAGACCTCAGGGATATCCCTACACCATCGCCGATTCAGATTGATAATTCAGATGTTCTAAGCAATATCACCGTTACAGAGAGAGAAGTATTGAATTGTTTAGATAAACTCAAGGTAAATAAAACGCCTGGACCTGATACAATCTCGCCTAGAGTTCTAAAGGAAGCTAAGGATGAGCTCTCCAAACCACTGACATTACTATTCAATAAATCCTTGCAGTCTGGAACTATGCCCGATCAGTGGAAGCTAGCCAACGTAACACCGATATTCAAAAAAGGCAGCAAATCCCTACCCAGTAACTATCGTCCAATTAGCTTAACCTCAGTTGTATGTAAAATGCTAGAAACGGTCATACGAGACAGACTCGTAAATCACTTAGAGGAAAATAACATACTTAAAGATACTCAACACGGCTTTCGTAAAAAACGTTCCTGTTTAACTAACCTCTTAGACTTCTTCCACGATATCCTCAACCTCTACGATGAGAGTAAAGCTGTAGATATTATATACCTTGATTTTCAAAAAGCCTTTGACAAAGTTCCCCACAAACGTTTACTGCTAAAACTAAAAGCGCATGGAGTACAAGACGGTGTGTTGAAATGGATAGAAAATTGGCTCAGCGACAGAAAGCAAAGAGTAGTCATAAACGGTAAGGCATCTAAATGGACCAATGTAAGTAGCGGGGTACCCCAGGGATCGGTACTAGGACCAATTCTCTTTCTAATTTACATCAACGACATAGATGAGGGTCTCACCTGTACAATCTCAAAATTTGCTGACGATACAAAAATTGCAAATAGCGTACTCTCAAAAGAACAAGTTGACGATATGCAACACAATCTAGATAAATTGTCATGTTGGGCCCAAATTTGGCAAATGAGTTTCAATGCGGATAAATGTAAAGTACTACATATCGGATACCTAAATGAGAAAGCAAACTATTCGATGAATGGCACTCAGCTTAAGAATGTAAACAGAGAAACCGATCTGGGAGTAACAATATCGAGTAACCTAAAACCGAGTCAACAATGTTCAGAAGTTGTTAAGAAGGCAAACAAAATAATTGGCTTTATAGGCAGGTCATTTGAGCATAAATCCAAAGAAGTTATCCTAACCCTTTACAATTCCTTAGTCCGCCCTCTTCTGGAATACTGCGTTCAATCCTGGTGCCCTTATTACCAAAAAGATATAAACAAGCTAGAACGAGTTCAACGTAGAGTTACCAAAATGATACCTAGCCTAAAGAACAAACCATACGAAGAGCGTCTTAGAGAATTAAATATATTTCCTTTAACCCAGCGCAGATTAAGAGGTGACTTAATTAAGTGTTCAAAATCATCAAAGGCATCGACAATATGAACTGTAGTAAGTACTTCACTATCGACCAATCTAATTACACGCGGGGAAACGGTTGCAAAATTATTGGTAAATCTTTTAACTCACACGAATCTAAGAATTTCTTCTTCAATCGAGTTGTCAACTTGTGGAATGGGCTTCCCCGAAACGTTATAGACTGCATCACCGTTGATTCATTTAAACTCCGCCTAGACAAATATCTCGCATCAAACCCGCGACTGACTGCGTTTGTAAATGAATAACTTTATTTTATCCCCCCCTCAGTTACTAACCCATCTGTCCCCTACTAACTTCCTAATCCTGCCACGGACATTAGTTCCAGGGCAGTAATTCCCTTTCCAATGTTCCCTTACCCACTCTAAACCACTGTTTGGACACTTGATCCTCAGTGTTTTGGAGGACAAGCAACCTAGAAGGGTCACTAGATCTGTTGTTGCTTGATTTCCTTTGTACTCTTTTGTACTCCATTACACGAGTCGTTTGTGAGCTATGAAGGTTAAGGGGAGGTCTCCACTTGAGGGATTTTTTTTCTTGACCCCTTTCTCCCTCATGGTTATCCCCATTGTTTTTGAGATTTTAAGACGTTTGCCCCCATACGTTTGGTGATTTTAAGAATTTCCGCCCCATTCTGTCAATTTTAAGACCTTTCGTGCAATTTAGGGTTCGATTTTATCCTGGCGAGCGATAGCGAGCCTGTAATTTAAGAGTAACAGGCCTTCGGCCAGGACATTTTTCTACCAACAAATTTACAAATTTATCTTGAAAGGGGGTCAAGGGGGTGACATTTTAAGATTGCTGGAGGAGTAGAAAACAAACTAAAAACCTCCCCTTACTGTTAATGAGTTGTGGCCTACTTATTTGGAACAGGGTAAGCTTATGGGGTTATCAACTCTCTGGCCAAAGGCATACTATCAACTCTCTGGCCAAAGGCATACTATCAACTCTCTGGCCAAAGACATACTATCAACTCTCTGGCCAAAGGCATACTATCAACTCTCTGGCCAAAGGCATACTATCAACTCTCTGGCCAAAGGCATACTATCAACTCTCTGGCCAAAGGCATACTATCAACTCTCTGGCCAAAGGCATACTATCAACTCTCTGGCCAAAGGCATACTATCAACTCTCTGGCCAAAGGCATACTATCAACTCTCTGGCCAAAGGCATACTATCAACTCTCTGGCCAAAGACATACTATCAACTCTCTGGCCAAAGGCATACTATCAACTCTCTGGCCAAAGGCATACTATCAACTCTCTGGCCAAAGGCATACTATCAACTCTCTGGCCAAAGGCATACTATCAACTCTCTGGCCAAAGGCATACTATCAACTCTCTGGCCAAAGGCATACTATCAACTCTCTGGCCAAAGGCATACTATCAACTCTCTGGCCAAAGGCATACTATCAACTCTCTGGCCAAAGACATACTATCAACTCTCTGGCCAAAGGCATACTATCAACTCTCTGGCCAAAGACATACTATCAACTCTCTGGCCAAAGGCATACTATCAACTCTCTGGCCAAAGACATACTATCAACTCTCTGGCCAAAGGCATACTATCAACTCTCTGGCCAAAGGCATACTATCAGAAATCAAAGGTATAGAAAAGATATATATGATCATTGGGTATATTGATAGTGATTTACCTTTCTAGCCTTATATTAGATGGGTTTATTAGTCCAATACATTTTTACATTGGCATTAATCAAGGCTATGCAAAAAAGTATGAAAAAGGTATATAAGATCATTGGGTATATTGACAGTGATTTACCTTTCTATCCTTATAATTAGATGGGTTTATTTATACCAGTAGATATTTACAAAGCTATAAATCAAAGGTATATGACATCATTAGTACCTTTGTCAGTCAGTAGCCAACCCTTACTCCCACAAGGGGTAGGGAGGATCAGCAAGAGACACGAGAAAGGAAAACACAAAAAGCAAGCACCCAAGCATTCAGAAACACCAATCACTCATCAACCTTTGCACTGTAAATTATCAAAGGCATAAAAAAGGTATGCAAATCAAGGTAGTGGCAGGAAACAGGGGAGGGGCAAAACAGACCCCCCCCCCCCCCTGGACCAGATAAGGTTAAGGGGGGTCACCGGCTTTTATTTTTTATCTTTCTCTCCTTTTCTCTCTTTCCCAGGCTTGTATCCATTCGGCCCCATTCAGCCTACTGTTTTAAGACGTTTATCCCCATCCAGGTGTCGATGTCTTCCTGGCGAGCGATAGCGAGCCAGAATTGTATGGAGAAATCCGGCTTCGCCGGAGACATTTTTCTATCGAAAAATGTACAAATTTAGCTTGCTTTCAAAACAAAAATATATATATGCTGGCTCGCTACCGTTCGCCAGGAAAATATTGACACCTGGATGGGGGTAAACGTCTTAAAACAGTAGGCTGAATGGGGCCGAATAGATACAAACCAAAGAGAGAGGGAGAGAAAAAGAAAAAAAGCGAGGTGGGCTCCCTTAAAGGTGAACTACAGGGATGAAAGCAAAAACTAAGTTTACTACAGAGTCATAACTTGGCATGAATATACTGTAATATGGAATGTAGACAATATCGATATAATGACATTAAACGCCAGAAAAAAATACTAGTTTATAACGCCGTTGGCATCCTCGGCCGTCAGTTGGGAGAGTTCCAGCCGATTAGCTTGACGACATTATTATGTAAACATGGGATACTTGTCCCCGTCACACACGCTCGTAGACAGGTCTTGTTTTTCTTAATTAGCACCTTTCAATTCAATACTCAAGCTCTGCAAAACATCGAACAACGTCCTGAAGATGTGGTGCACATCAAGAAATAATCCCATCTCGCCAACAATAAACATACAGGCAGTGTTTATGAGTGTTTATCCTGGTCCAGAGTCGAGGGAGGTCGCGTGTAAGGCCTATTTCTTAATGATAGTGTAATTTTCTGTTAATTTTAAGTATCGCAGTCCCTTGACCAGATTGTGATTAAGCCAAATGTTGAGCTGTAAACATTCATACAATTTATAAGAGTTTCTCACATCTGAAAGACCACAGATTCACCCATTTCCCATGTAGAGTGTTTCCGTCATTGACATCCGTGACGTCATGGTAAACACTCCAGTTCTCGCCACATAAAATAAGTTAGAGAAGCTATATTTCTATGTTGTTGAGATACATTGGTGAAAGTTCTTCAGTATCATACCCCTAAAACCAAGCAGATCCCAATGGACATTGTAGTTTGAATAGATTTCATCCCTGGAATTCACCTTGAAGGGGGGATGGTTAATTTTTGTTTTGGTCAATTTTGTCATTTATTTATTATATTCTTAGTTTGCTTCCTAGACCCCATCAAGCTTAAAATTACACCCCCTAGACCCCCTTTCAAGATAAATGTGTACATTTTTCTGTAGAAAAATTTCCCGGCCAAAGACCGGTTCCCCCTAAATTACAGTCTCTATCGCTCGCCAGGAAAAGATCGACACCTAAATGGCACGATAGGTCTTGAAATTGACGGAAATTGAGCGAAATGTGTTAAATTTGCCAAACTAAAGGAGTGAACGTCTTAAAATATCAAAAGCAATGGGGCTAAACATGAGGGAGAAATGGGTCCAGAAAAAATCCCTCCAGTGGAAATCTCCCCTCAAGTATGTATTGGCCTCTAAATATATTAAGCCTAGTGGTGGGTCGTTCAATGGCTATAATGTTTGTGTCTGACACAGAGAGAGAGAGTGTGAGTGTGTGTGTATGTTTATTTTGTTTGTGTCCAATTGAATATGCAGTCCAGTTGCGTGATGTAGTAAGATTGTAAATATCTGACATTCTATTTTATGATTCTCTTTGTGTGTCGTTTGTATAGATGATGTGAGAGAGAGAGAGTGTGTGTGTGTGAGAGTGAGTAAGAGTGGACGTGTGTGTGTGTGTGTGTGCATTGTGTGTGCGTACTAAATACTAATAATAATTGTTTGTTTATTGTTCACTTGCAGCTTAAAATCTACAGAGACTGTTAACCTAGATACAGTACAATGCTTATTCTACCTTAACTACGAGGTCACATGCAACCTTTGGCGACCGTGAGGTGCCTGGGTTCCCACAATAGTACATACACAGATACACTAGTGAGAATACATTGAGCAACTTGGCTAGGGAGGGACCATGCTGTTTCTGGTGGACTTGAACCCTCGACCTCTCGGTTAACGTGCAGCGCCTTAAACCACTTGGCCAACCCAACCCTCACTTTTGTGTGCGTGTATGTGTGTACTTGTGTCAAGTGTGTGTGTCTGTTAAATGACTCCAGTGAATGGTTTGTGTGCGTGACAGCAGTAGTAGTAGTAGTCGTTCCCTAGGCTGCCTGGCCGAACAGCCCCGAGCTCCTGAGGAAGGCCACGACTGAGACCGGATTTTCCCACAAAGTTCTCAAGTAGTGTGTGTTTTGTTGTTGGAGTAAGTGATTGTGTGTTATGCAGTCTTCCATAATGTGTTTGATAGTGTGCGGTGATGTGTTACAACCCGGACAGGTGTCCTGGACGGAGTCATCCAGCCTCTTCTGATAACTCAGAAGGGCTGGATGGTGCCCACACCGCAGCCTAGCCAGGTGGACTCTGTCCTCACGGGAAAGGAGGGTTTCTGAGGGATGGACTTCAGGGGCCGTGCATGTAGGTGAGAGTTGTCTTAGAGTGACTGGATGGATCGGTGGGTGATCTGAGTATGAATATGCTTCTGGAGGCTGTCTTGGGGTGGGAAAGAGGGGAATGCAGACAGTATTTGTGTATGATAACGAGTGTTAGGTGTTATAAGTAACAGCAGTTATATGTTAAGAGTTGAGGAGCAAATGACAGGCTTGATCGCCAGAGTATCATTATAGGGACAGTCATTCTCGTACATTATCGTAAATATATATTTTCAATTTTGGTTATCTCTATAATATTGTTATGGTATTTCTATAGTCGGTTATGTTTCAGTTGATGGTAAATTGAATCCCTTAGCGTCTGATTCCTCGATAATTAATGGAAAATGTGAATCTAGTTTTACTCTATAATAAAAATGCCAAGTTACATTTCGCTACCTCACGCTTTCGCTCATTTCACTATTAAACCTTCGCTTCGTAATAGTTGATCATTCCAGATGGATTATGGCAATTTACCGTTAACTGGAAAACATAAACTACATAATTGTTTTAGTATTGCTGTCAAGATACAAAGATCGTAGGAAGATAGGATGTCGTAACTGTAGCCTACACTTGGATGCCATCATAAGTCCACTCATACGAATACGTGGACACCGCATGTCTATATTTATGGATTGACATTTGGTTAGAACTTGCTTTTCAATCAATAATAGCCTATATGTAGTTTTGTAGATTATGTATAGAAATGTGTAATCATAATTCGATTCCATATATATACATCCTATAAGTTCATGTATAGAACATTTTCTTCATAAATTCGTTTCTAGATATATACTTTCTATAATTAGAAATAGGTGCAGTCCACGAATATTGAGTGGACTATAGGCTGATTCTTTTCAACTGACGGTAAATTGCAAAGTTCCTATCAAGCTTTCTCAGTTATGTTCAAGATTTTGTAGTGAAATATGGTGCTGAGTATAATAAACTTGGTCTTAATATGATACAGAGACATAGTGGTTTCATAATTATTGGCCATTAAGTATCGAGATAATAGGTGCTAAGGGATTCGAATTACCGCCAGTTGAAATAAACCCGACTTATAGTGACTATGGCGAATATCCAGACCCTCCACATTTATTTTGATTTCAGTTTACAAATGTCCTTTTACATTTCAACAACAGGTGTAATATTGCTTTGTGGTGTGTTGGAATCGACTATAAAGGAAATGTATGCCCTTCTAAACTCACAATAGCTGAGAAATGCGTAGGAGATTAGAGGGGCGAATTTAATGCCATATTTCTGAAAGTTATGAATGTTTGTTTGCCAACCCGCATTTATTACTACTATTATTATTATTGGTCAGGTGAAGGTATTGAGGGATAAGTCTTTACAACGGCACCTCGGAGCTACTTACTACTTTTCCTATTTTCTGAAGAGTAGAGAGGGGAGAGAAAGGAAGCTGTTGAAGTGGCTTTGATATGTGTGTTATTAGTCTGTATGATGTTGTGATGGAGGTGGAACTTGTATTAGATGATCAGATGAAGGTATTGAGGGATAAGCCTTTACAACGGCACCTTGTAGATACTTTCTACTTTTCCTATTTGTTCTGAAGAGTGTAGAGAGGGGAAAAGGGGTGTTGGAAAGAGAGGAAACTGTTGGAGTGAGTTTGTTATGTGTGTTTAGTCTGTATACGTCGTCAGGATGTCCCCTGACTGGGTGCGAGCATGTGAAACATGCTAGGGCGTACTACCACACCCACTAAATGTCCGCCGTGGCAGGGATTCGATCCCGGGTCTTGCAGATTCATACGTGAGCGTGCTCACCACTCGACCGCCGCGGCTTGGTCTTCTTCTTCTTGTTCAGCTGAGGGTGGTGGTAGTTGATCTTCTTGTTGTTGAAATTGAACGGAGAATGTTAAACACCCCTTCTCCCCTCTCCACACTCTTCAGAAAAGTAGAATGTTGAAACGAGGTGCCGTTGTAAAGGCTTATCCCTCAATACATTCACCTGGACCTGGATGTTTGATGTTGCTATTGGTGTTGTTGAGTTGAGTTACTTTTGATTACACACACACATACGCCCACACACATATATAGGCTATAACGAGAGAGAGAGAGAGCCAGATCCAGAGCCAGCCTTCGCCTCTACTGTAATATTCATTCATGACGGACGTGATAGTTTCTGAAGACAGCAATATGTCCAGAACACCTCATATATTAATGGTCAGGAGAAACAGAGAATGTTGTATATATATATATATACTGTATATACAGTAAATATATATATATATATATATATATATATATATATATATATATATATATATATATATATATATATATACACACTGTATATATATATATGTATATACCATACTTGCAGATTTAATCAACTCATGTAGATAATATGCAGGCTAAAATCACTCTCTCTCAGCCACCTTGAATTTGGCAGGCCCCTTGGTAATGACAGCGGTGCATTATGGGTCACAATGATGGGGGGGGGGGGAGGGGGGGGCAAAAATGTAAACAAACCCATAGCATTATAGTGTTTTCTCCTGTACAGCCTCAGAGGATGGGACAACATTTTTATTCCACTCGGTAATTATGAGAATGTCATTAAGTATTATGATATTTGTAGTTTTCACACATATAATCTAGAGTGGAACATGAACACACATTGGAGTGATTAATTGACACTTAGAGATTGTGGAAACAAGAAATTGCCCAAACTCACTATGGTGATGTTAAAAGTGAGTGGGCTATCTGGTGCCACACTAGATACAAGTCCAGGGTTGTTAGCAAAGCCACTACCAGACTTGGCCTCAGTCACACCAGATTGGCTGCACCTTGGCCTACGCCCTGATGATAACTGTGCCTACTGTCATGTCCCTGAGACCATCCACCACCTATTCATCTGCTGTCCATGACATGATGGAGCTCGCACCACACTTCCAGACAGTATTGTACGTCTGGGTGGTGTATTTGATATACATCACAACTTAGGCGGTGGTACCTTGCCTACGTCAAACCTCCAAGTAATCGCCAATGCACTTGCTCCTTTTCTTCATGCAAGTGGACGGATCCACGAGCTATAAAGTACAAGTGCAGTACTACAAGATGTGACCGCCTATCAACACCAATGCCTGACTGACATTTAAACACTTGCCATGGAACCCCACCAGTTGCCTTATATAAACGTATAATCCTACAACACTTGCACAGTTATCTGGAAGAAGTGGCGAATTATAAATTTTCTTGGAATTATCAGCTACTGCTTATTATCAGCCCAAACTGTTAGAGTACTCTTATATGTCAATAACATGCATACATTTGCTATGGAAACATGTCTTGGCCTAGCTCAGCCTAATTGTGTGTGTGTGTGTGTGTGTTCTTGCTGATGAGAGTTGAGGATAGTGTAGGCCACTTGCCGATATCAATAATATGTTTAATAATTTGGAAAGTATATTAACGCCTATATGATTTAGACTGACCCAAAACCCTTGGTTTTCTTGCTAAATCATTGAATAAAGTCCTCTTCAATACTTAGGAATATATAAAATGCCTGGTAGCAAGATCAGCTGATTGAAATTATTTATCTTCCTGACAGGACCCAAGCTGAGCGGACTAGCAGCGAACGGGAACTGCCAGGGGTGTATCCATACTTCACCACCATCCACTGCAAACGTAAAGACAACTCCTTGAGCGCAGCCACCCTCGGAACTCTTACACCTTCAAGATAGCTGGGGAATGGAGCTACAGGGTTGGAAGTTAAAGCAAAGGTTGATGGTTAAAGATTTACAGTACGGTACTGGATATTGATGTTTATATTATGGTAATCAGGTATTATTAGATTTGTGTAATTAGAAATGTTCAATTATAATTTTACAAAATCCTGTCATGTAGTTTCCTGTATTAAAGTTGCATTTTTATCTTCTAAGGTGTCCGTGCCCGCTTCATTAATTTTCCACTGCCTCTGATAAGACAGTACAGAAGAGCAGTGGCAAGACACCACAATCAATAGCAGTGTCAAACCGGAGCTGGTCTTGCCACTGGATTGGTAATCCAATGGACCCGGGTTCAAATCCCGATATGTCAATGGGAAGATATTATTGGGATTGAATTTGTGCTGTACCTAGTATCAGTGCATTACCACAAAGCCCACCGAAATGCCAAAAAAATACCCTCATTGTTCCCTGATTAAATAGCACTGTATGAATATTCCCATATTCAAAATATGCTACAGGGGGACAATGCCTAGTGAGTTCACTGCTCAATAGGTGGCGTTCTGAGAGTGAGGGTCTGAGTCTGGAGGGTGAGACAGTGAAGCACTTGAACGAAGAAATCAGCGGCTTCAGAGATGTAGCTGCTTCGAGCCATGAATGGATGCTTCACATGTCTCACTCCCCAGACTGGAACGAGACCTCACGGGCTTCACCATGTTGAGCGGTGGAATGTAAAGGCTTTCAGCCTATGCCCGAGAGGGAGTAGTTGGAATATATAAAAAAAAAAAAAAAAAAATCCAATCGCTCACAGACAACACACAGCTGCAGGCACAACCTCCCGAAATCCATCCTTCTGAATCCTCCCTTCCTCGCGAGGACAGAGTTCACCTGGCCAGGATGAGATGTGGGCACCATCCAGCTCTTCTGAGCTATTAGAATAATAATAATAATAATAATAATAATAATAATAATATTTATTCAGTTAGCAATTTACAGAGTTGGTACCACATAGTATGTTATAAATATGACATGTACCAGCCTTGCATAATTCCAACTAAGGATAGCCCAATAAGGCCGTTAGGCGTATTTCCATTGTGGTCCTTGTGGGATTAGGTTAGCTGGGGAAATGGGGAGGATAAAGAAATAGATACTTTAGAGAAAGTATTTCTAGGGGGTTATTTTAAGATACCTTACATCCTATAGTAAATATCAGTAATCCGTAATCAGTAATCATTTCAGTTTGGTTTGTCTATCTCTTATGTCGTATTTAGTAGTAGACATAAGCTTGGTGCTCCCTTCTCGCAGCTGTCCGGTTCAGGTGTTCCTTCAGGCTACGTCTGAAGGAATACAGTGTTCTCTTTTCACGGACTGACTGGGGTAGGTCGTTCCAGTCTTTGATGGCAGTGAAGAAGAATGTTTGCTTACCCTGTCCTTGGATTCTCGGGACCTTAAAATTAAACATCCTGTTTCTTGTATTATGTCCACTCCTCTCATTTGCTTTAACAAAATCATTCTTTAGATACTCTGGAGCTCTGTCATAGAAAATTTTGAAGGCATTAGTTAGCCTGATTTGTTTGGCCCTGTCAGAGACATTGAGCATACCTAGTGACTGAAGTTGTTCCTGGCCAACATGTGATCTGGGTCCTAGGTTCAGCATGAACCTAACCATTTTATTTTGAGTGACCTGAAGTTTGTGCTGTGCTGATTTAGATGATGCAGAGTACCAGGATGACACAGAATAGTCAAAATTACATTGAACAAGCGCTTGGCAGAGGGTCTTTTTGGTCGCCGCGGGCAAGCATCCCACCTGTCTATACAGGTATTTTATACGTGCTCTACACTTACTCAGGATAGATTCCCAAATTGTTTCACCTGACAAACTCGCGTCCAGTTTCAGTCCGAGATATTTAACTTGTGACACTGTTGTTATAGGAATATCATTACAGTTGACCGAGAAGCCCACAATGTCTTTCAGTTTGCGTTTTGTTCCACATAAGATGGCTTCCGTCTTGCCCAGGTGAAGAGATAGTCTATTGTCCACTAGCCATTGACTGGACTGGATAACTCCATCGTCGACACCTGCCCAGGATGCAACGCAGCACCCCTTATTATTAGACACATCATAGAAGACTGCATTCCACACAATCACTTACGCCAACAACATAATCGACACTCCTTGAGAGCCCTGTGGGAAAGCCCGACCGTGGCCATGGCATTCCTTAGGGACTCGGGGCTGTTCGGCCAGGCAGCCTAGGGAACGACAACAACAACAAAAACCGGAGCAATTTTGGTTGAAGACTTGAATATATATGGGAAGAAATACAAGAAAATTAACCTGAAATATCATTGCTTTGACCATTTTATCACTTCTAAAAACATAATTTGAACTATAAATCATATTTTATTGTTTACATATACAATAATAAGGACTAATAATAATGGACTCGGTTTTCGTTTGGCACCCTGGCCTATAGTACGTGTTCCCCTAGCAGAAAAGTGTGTACAGTCGCGCTAATAAGTCATGTCCCAGCTGCCATTACGTTTGGCTGGCTCTGTGCTGTATTAATGTCTGTCAGATTTTGAATAGGGTGGGTAAGTGTAGGAACATGTTTGTATATTTCACTCGATATGAAGAAATGAAGCTTATATATTGCTGATGCTAATTATTGATCAAAACATACTTGGTGCCGAGACATCACTTATTAGCGCGATTGTACAGTCGGCCTAATAATTGATGTCGTGGCACCTAGTATATTTCGATCATTAATTGGTATCCACAGTATCTAGACATTAATTCATCGTTTCGAGTGAGATATACAAACATGTTCCTATCTTTACACACCTTAGTCAACATCTGGCAGACATTAATACAGCACAGAGCGAGCCAAAGGCAATGACAGCCGAGATATGACTTATTAGCGCTACCGTACCTTTGGCTTGGATCTGTGCATTGGGTGAAAGGGTTATCACGCAAGAGATTTTATTATCAGTTTGAGTTGGAGTGGACCAGTTGACGGTTAAAGTATTGTATTGCATATGTACATGATTAGATTAATATCCAGTATTCGAGAATGGATAATAAGTCGTAGGCGTGTGCATAAACCTTTATCTGTCTTGGTGGTGTTATGGTTAGAGTGTTTAAAAATCTGTGTGTGATAACCCAGGTTCGAATCCCGGTGGATCACATACTTTCATTAATTTCATTAATTTCATTAAAGGTTTTTGGTGTTGGAGTGAAATTAATAAAAATAGGTTGTATTACAAAATTTGAAGCCATGTTTATTCATATATTTGTTCTAATTGCTTGATTATGTTTCAGGGGCTAAGGTTGCATCACATTACAAATCAAGAGGAACCCCAGACTCCAGTACAACGTGATGATGATGTACATGGCCTCCCTCACTATCCGATGACCCGATTTACGATATTATTATAGGTTTTTAGGTGTTTGGGCTTGGGTTTTGGCTGGTCCCAGATCGCATCCCCATTTACCCCATTAATCTTAGGGTTTGGTATATACATTTTCTATTGAAGATCGACCTAGATGTACAAAGGAAATCAAGCAACAACAGATCTAGTGACCCCTCTAGGCTGCTTGTCCTCCAAAACACTGAGGATCAAATGTCCAAACAGTGGTTTAGAGTGGGTAAGGGAAAATTGGAAACGGAACTACTGCCCTGGAACTAATGTCCGTGGCAGGATTAGGAAGTTAGTAGGGGACAGATGGGTTAGTAACATAACACAGTTATAAGGGATCTTTCGTATATCTGGAAAAAAGAGAGTAACGTCTTAGTAATATATATACGCAATAATCCTTGATGAATCTGAGGGGGGAATAAAAATAAAGTTAATTCTGTTTGCGCCATTCGATTCAGCTTGCTAAAAGTGTACTTATGGTATAAATTTAAACAAAATCGGTTCATAAATAACTCGTCTATGGAATTTTTAAACTTTAAAAAAAGACGAGGGGCTAAAAAAGGCTATACGTGTTTTATGGGGGGGCGGGAGGGGGGGGCGGAGCTGGGAGGGGGGGGAGGGAAGGAGGGGGTTGGGGCGGATAGGGAGGGGGTGGTAGGGAGGGGGTGGGGGGGGCGGGAGGGGGCAGGGGTGAAGGGAAGGAAGGAGGGGAGGGGAGGGGGGTAGGGACTGTGTTTTACAAACACAGTCAGTCGCGGGATTGATGCAAGATATTTATCTATGCGAAGTTTAAAAGAATCAACAGTGCTGCAGTCTATAACGTCTCGGGGAAGCCTATTCCACAAGTTGACAACTCGATTGAAGAAGAAATGCTTAGATTCGTGCGAGTTAAAAGATTTACCAATAATTTTGCAACCATTTCCCCGCGTGTAATTAGATTGGTCAATAGTGAAGTGCTTACTACAGTTTATATTGTTGATTCCTTTGATGATTTTGAACACTTGAATTAAGTCGCCTCTTAATTTCTCCTTGTTAAACTGCATATTGTTTTCGGCTGCCCGTGTATATACAGTGTTGAGGTCTTCTTGCAAGTGTGGGACTTGTTCAATTGTGGTGATGGTGTGACTGATGCTGGTGCCATCAGCGAAGGAGGAGAGGAAGGAGTCACTCTTGCATCAATATCCCCTAAATGTATAAGAAAGATGAGAGGGCCCAAAACTGATCCTTGAGGTACTTCCGCTGATTACATCTGCTTTTTCTGACATGTGGCTGTCTACAGCAACTGCCTGAACTCTTATTGTGAGAAAGTCGTGTAGCCATATGCCCAGTTTCCATGATATTCCAAGGGATCTGATTTTTTGGAGTAGGATACCATGGTCAACCTTGTCATAAACTTTGGCAAAGTCGAGGTACACAACATCCACATTCTTCCCCTCAGCCAGGTTTTGTAGCAGCCATTCATGATGTACCAGAAGTTTTGATGGGCATGACCGTCCTTTCCTAAAGCTGTGTTGACTCGAGTTTAGTAAGCCGTTTTCTTCCATGTGAGTTACATTTTTTTCTCTCGCACATATCTCAAAGACTTTGATGACATGAAATGTGAGAGCAACAGTTCTGTAATTTGTTGGCAAGCTTTTGTCACCACCTTTGTATATTGGGCTTATGATGGCTTGTTTGAGTAAGGTCGGGACTGTTCCTTTGTCCATCAAGCTACGCCACAACATGCAGATTGGTTTTGCCAACGTCTCTCTGCATTTCAGTAACAAGATGACTGGCACTCCATCTGGTCTCACAGCGGAGTTGGTTCTTAGCTCTTTGATGGCTTTCCCGATGCCCTCCACTGTTATCTGAAAATCGGTGAGGTGGTTCATTTGGGTCATGTTTTCGGCAAAGAATGAAGTGGGATTGTGGATAATTGATGAAGTCTGTGGGTTGCTGAATACACTGTTGTACTGTTGAGTAAGAAGTTGGCATGTTTCTTTTGGATCTTCGGTTATGTGTATATACAGTACAGTATATATATATATATATATATATATATATATATATATATATATATATATATATATATATATATATGTATTAGGTCCCCTGTTGTTTCTTATATACATAAATGACCTAGATTTAGGTATAACTAGTAGGATAAGTAAATTCGCAGACGATACTAAAATGGGGAGATCAATTGATTCAGATAGCGATATAGAGTGCCTCCAAAGGGATCTAGATACCTTACATGAATGGTCAGTAAATTGGCAGATGAAGTTTAACATTGACAAATGCAAGGTATTAAAGATAGGGAAGATGCAAACAAATGTTAAATGTAAACTAGCTAATTTAGAATTAGAAAATTCAGACTGCGAGAAAGATCTAGGTGTGTTTGTTAGCAATGATTTGAAGCCTAGAAAACAGTGTATAAGCGTTCGTAATAAGGCAAACAGGATTCACAGGTTTATCTCTAGGAGTGTGAGTAACAGAACTGCTGATGTTATCTTAAAACTTTACTTGTCATTAGTGAGACCCCATATGGATAATGCTGTCCAATTTTGGTGTCCTTATTACAGAATGGACATAGATTCATTGGAGAGAGTACAGCGTAGAATGACAAACATGATCCATATTAGAAATCTTCCGTATGAAGAAAGGTTGAAGAAATTAGGTGTACATTCGTTAGAGAGACACAGAGTTAGAGGGGATATGATAGAGGTATTCAAGTGGGTTAGTGGGATTAACAAAGGGGACATGACAAATGTACTAAAGCTCAGTGATAGCGAAAGAACTCGTACCAATGGTTTCAAATTAGATAAATTTCGTTTCAGAAAAGATATAGGCAAATATTGGTTTGGTAACAGAGTTGTAGATGGGTGGAATGGACTACTAAGTGCTATAGTGGGATTAAAAACGGTAGGGACCTTTAAGATAAAATTGGATAAGCATATGGACGAGAGGGGTTGGGTGTGAAGGGGGATCAGCCAGGTTGGGCCAATCAGCGCTCTGCAGACCCCCGCAATCCTGCATTAATCTCTAACCGTTTTGGTAAGATGATCCTCAGGGTATTAGAGTATAATTGGGCTTTGTAATTGGGGTTGTGTGGGACAGGGACCTGCCTAGCTTAGGCCAATCGGCTTTCTGCAGACTCCGATTTTCTTATGTTCTTATATACCGGTATATATATATATATATACCGGTACTGTATATATATATACAGTATATATATATATATATATATATATATATATATATATATATATATATATATATATATATATATTATATATATATATATATACCGGTATATACAATATATATATTTACGAATAGGAATAGACATAAGAGAGTACCATTTTACATCATATTTACTTAATTATTTAATATACATATGTATAAATTTATCTCAATGATCAATCTATCTAAAAATTATGTATATCATTTAAAAGGTTTTACCTTGGACATCATAAGGCAGTCAATAAGATAATGAATATGAAGTACTGGGAGAGCAACAGCTAGTGCTTGTAGAAAAAGTGGATTGATGATCATTAGACATTTAGTTAACTGGATGAATATACAAAAATTGTCTAAAAATGTCATGTATATTATAGAGAAGAACATGTATTGCATGTTACATTGTTGTACAGGATGTAAAAAACATAATCCTTAATGAATTTGTGTTTAATAACTTTTTGCTAAATGACACATAAATGCTATCATATCAGAATAATTGTTCAAGTACAGAATACAGGAATTTTAGTTTAATGTCTACTACTTCAATAACTGTAAAAAGTGTATATACAACTCGATTAATGAAATAAATAATGACTGACTGACTATCTCTCTCTGTCTCTCTCTCTCTCCATATATATATATATATATATATATATGTACTGTATATAATAAGAGAGCTTCAAGGCAAAATTAGATGGGCACATGGACGTGATGCGCTGGGTGTGAAAGGGATCTGACTGGTGTGATCCAATCAGCTTTCTACAGACTCGTTGTCTTATGTTTTTATGTGAGAAACCTGATTCCATTTGTGAAATTTGGATACATACATACATACATACATAACATTTTAAGACTGAGTGTTCCACACATAAGTGCAGTTTCAGTCTCTTGTCCTAATGGCGGCGTTCCAGGCAACCCTGTTAAGGGCTGCTTCACTTGTCAAGTTCTTGGATTTGAGATCGGCACGTATAGTCCGATCCCAGGTCTTCCTCGGTCCACCCCTTGGTGCAGCTCCCTCCACAATCACAGACCTGCATTTTGTCACCCAATTTTGTTCATCCATTCTCTCCACATGTCCATACCATCCCAGTCTACTTGTACGCATCACCTCGCTAATACTCTTTATACCTAAACGTCTCCTCAGCTCAACATTTGTTATTCTATCCTGTAGCCTGGCCCCACACATCCATCTCACCATTCTCATCTCATTACGCTCCATTCTGTTGACATCCTCTACTTTAACGGCCCATGTTTCTGAGGCATACGTCATTGCACTTCTAACACATGAGGCATACACCTTTCCCTTCAGGGGGAGAGGCATTCTTTTCATGGTCAGGATTGGCATCAATTCTCTGAACTTCCCCCAGCCACACCTAATTCTAGCAACAGTGGCAGCCTCGGCCCCACCACCGGCAGAGATGGTATCTCCTAGGTAACAAAACTTGTTCACCAGCTCCAAAGACTCATTTCCAAAATTCACAGCCACAGGATCATCACTTAACACAAGCTCGCCTGAATAAAGCTGAATATATTATTGAAGTTTGTAAACTCCTACTGACAGAAGTGCATATAGCTAGGGTACTAGAGGGAGTGGTCATTTATTTAAAAGACAGCCTTGGGTGTTGCATAACTTTAACACTTCTTGTGTTGTAGTACATAAACGAAGCCAGTCTCGAAACCAAGCAAGAAATAACTCGAGAAATAGTGACAAGAAATAGAAATTTTGAGTGGTTGCATAAATACAGGTACATTATGCACGCATCCAATTATTTTATTTTTATACTACCCAAAGACACGTGATAAACTTAACATTCAACTCATGTTTGATTTTAATTTTATTTTATGGTTTATTTTTCATGGGAGCATTGCAGAATCAAAGTAACAGAATAAAGAATGCTCACCATATTGGAACAAATCTAACTTATACATACCCAGTATACATCTTCTTCTTTCCTAAGTTGCGAACAGCACCATGCAGACAGACGAGTTATTTATGAAGCAATTTTCTCTCTCTGCCAGGATATACTTGTTTCACATTGAAACAGGTGTTGTTTTTCTTCATGTACAGCTACTTCCAACGCTCAAACTCTTCGCCACTTTTCACATTTATGTGAAAATGCACTGAATCCTCCGTCTCACTAATAATCACAGAAGAAAAACCCTCATCCTCAAATTCTAACACTTCGCTAGTAGTTGCCATGGCGAAGTGCAGAATCTGACTGACCTCTCTCAGCAGAAGTCAACACTACTTGACCTCACTCCCCATCCCCACTTTTCTCCTTCACCTCACCTCATTTGTTTTTTTAGTATGTGTTTGTTTTGAGGGTGCATGGATCAGATTTTGAAGTAAGACAGTTATGCGAGAAGTATTTAGAGAAGCATAAGGATATTTTTTGGGCTTCTATGGATTTGGAAAAAGCATATGATAGTGTGGATCGTGAAGCAATGTGGAGGGTGTTAAGGATTTATGAAATAGGAGGAAATTTGTTAAAAGCAGTTAAGAGTTTTTATGAAGGGAGCAGAGCGTGTGTTAGACTAGGAAATGGTGAGTTGAGTGAATGGTTTGAGGTAAATGTAGGTTTGCGACAGGGTTGTGTAATGTCACCATGGCTGTTTAATATATTTAATTATTTATGGATGGTGTGGTGAGGGAGGTGAAAATGAGAACTATGGGAAGAGGATTGGGTTTAGTAGGAAAGAATGGTATAGATTGGTTGTTGAATCAGTTGCTGTTCGCTGATGACACAGCGTTGGTGGCGGATTCTGAGGAGAAACTGCAGCGGGTAGTCACAGAGTTTGGTGTGGTTTGTGGGAGGAGGAAACTGAAGGTGAACGTCAATAAAAGTAAAGTAGTGGTGTGTAATAGGAGTGATCGTAGGGTGAATCTAGATGTGAGGCTGGATGGGGAAATATTGGAACAAGTAGAGTGTTTTAAACATCTAGGAGAAACGATAAGCAGGAGTGGAGGTATGGAAATGGAGGCAAAACAGAGAGTGTGTGAAGGAAGGAAGGTTTTCGGAGCAATGGGAAGTATGTAGAAGGTGAGAAATCAATGAAAGTAAAAAGTGCAATGTATCAAGGAATTGTTGCCAACAGTGATGTATGGGGCTGAGACATGGGCTCTGAAGGAAAAGGAGAGAAGAAAGCTGGATGTGATGGAGATGAGCTGCTTGAGGAGTATGTGTGTAGTTACTCGTAGAGACAGATTGAGGAATGAAGAGATACGTAGGAGAGTGGGGCAGCAGGAATATTTGTCGGCCAGAGAGGACAGAAGGATGCTGAGCTGGTATGGTCATGTTGAACGAATGGAAGATGAAAGGCTTACAAAGATAATATGTGAGTCAGTTACAAGGGGAGATAGAAGGGCAGGAAGACCCCCATTGAGATGGAGAGACTGTAAGACAAGCTTTGGATGATAGAGGAATGACTGTAGATCAGGCAAGGGAAGTGGTAATAAACAGGAATGAATGGAGAATGCTTGTGAATAGATGAGTGAACACGTGGTCATTTGGGGGAAGGGGTTGGGCGCAAGCTGGACTAGATAATAGTCCATCAGGCGGTTGGCCCGGGGAGACGGTTTATATGAAGGGTGCGCCTGGAAGTGTGGTGGGTGGGCTTGTGGTTTCGGCTCTGCTGCATGTCTGCCTGCTGAGATCGGAACCTCTCCGGGTGGTCGGGAGCCGGGGGAGTGCTGGAGGGACTTTGGTGATCCTGGTCTCTGGGTCTTCTCCTGGATGACCTAGATGTGTGTGAATTTGTATTTTGTGTTTGTGTGTTCATTGTTTTCTGTTGTGTTGTCCCTATTCGGGCTCTGTCTCGAGTCCCCCCCCCCCCCTCCCAATAAAAAAAGGAAAAGTGGGGATTGGGCATGAGTATATAGATAGACAGTTTGTTTTCTTTAAAACCCGCCATTCGTTCATGTCGATATAGGATACAGTATATATATATATATATATATACTGTACATATATATACAATATATATATATATATATATATATATATATATATATATATATATATATATATATTCTTTAATACATACGAGGTTGAAAGAAATGGCAATTTCTGCGTTGGAAATTTTATTATTCAAAGTTTCCAGGTCTCTGATGAGTTTTCGCTGGGTGGCAGGAAGTAGATGAAGGAGATGAGCAAAATTCATGGTGGTACAGGGTTACATAAATGTACATGATGATACAGGATATACGACGCGTTTCACTGGACAACCAGCATTATCAAGTAAGGAAGGAATGATATAAAAGGTAAACAGGAAGGGTATATATAGAGGGTGGAGGATCAGAGGAGGCGGAAAACAGGGGGCAAAAGTCTGCTATTGGTGGAAGCGTAAACTAGGAGAGAGAAGGGGTTAACCGCTTCACGCATGCGCACTGGATGCGGGATGGTGGTCAGTAGGTGGGGTCGAAGCTGATTGGCTGCGTGTCGAGGGGCGTGGCCTAAGTTGTGTGGCGCCTGCAGAAGACGAAGCTGAAGGAGGTAGCGCGGGGGGCTGCGTCAAGGGCACCGGGGGGCGAGGAGGGGTGTTAGGTCCTGTAGGGTAGTGCCTTTTGGCAGAAGGAAGGATCTGAAGGTCCAGAGTTTGGTTGTTGATGTTGGGATGTAAGGCTTGGATATATAAAGCTTCGAGTATAGGTAATCTCCTTGGGTCACTTTCTTTATCGAGTATGGTGGTGTGTTTCTCTAACTCGTTGCGTGTGAGGTGAGGGTGGTTAGGGGTGAGATAGTGGTCTTTGATGGCTCCAGCCTGAAGGTGAAGAGTTAACCGACGTGAAAGACGAGTCTGCGTCATACCAATATAGGAATGAGGTCCACAGTCCTCATAATTACAGGTATGTTGGTAAATGACGTGATCGTCGGTCATCGGGCTCTTTATCTTGGTGGAGGCTGGTTTGTTGCGGAGAACGAGGTTGGAGGTCTTGGGGGATTTGTAATAAATTACAACCAAACTCTGGACCTTCAGATCCTTCCTTCTGCCAAAAGGCACTACCCTACAGGACCAAACACCCCTCCTCGCCCCCCGGTGCCCTTGACGCAGCCCCCCGCGCTACCTCCTTCAGCTTCGTCTTCTGCAGGCGCCACACAACTTAGGCCACGCCCCTCGACACGCAGCCAATCAGCTTCGACCCCACCTACTGACCACCATCCCGCATCCAGTGCGCATGCGTGAAGCGGTTAACCCCTTCTCTCTCCTAGTTTACGCTTCCACCAATAGCAGACTTTTGCCCCCTGTTTTCCGCCTCCTCTGATCCTCCACCCTCTATATACCCTTCCTGTTTACCTTTTATATCATTCCTTCCTTACTTGATAATGCTGGTTGTCCAGTGAAACGCGTCGTATATCCTGTATCATCATGTACATTTATGTAACCCTGTACCACCATGAATTTTGCTCATCTCCTTCATCTACTTCCTGCCACCCAGCGAAAACTCATCAGAGACCTGGAAACTTTGAATAATAAAATTTCCAACGCAGAAATTGCCATTTCTTTCAACCTCGTATGTATTAAAGAAAATTTATTACCTGGCTTTACTAACATATATATATATATATATATATATATAACTAAAACTATATATAAATTATTGTAAATATATTATTTTTAACTAATAAAATATATAAGATTTAAAACTGTAGTCTATTCCTATTCGTCTCCTTACCGCGCCATACGGCAGAATATACGCGAGTTTAGTTGAGTTAGCCCTAAAATAGTCCGGGCGCGGATGTTCTCACCAGAGGTGCCGAACCATAATACAGAAGGGCAATATGCATCCGGGAGAGGTGAGAACTTGTTGATATTAGGGTCTGAAGTGGTGTGTATTTTCCCGGATTCTTGCTCTTGTCTTCCGCATTGCTTTTCTGTGGATTTCGGTGGTGGAGCAGTTGTTTCTTATTTTTTGCTGATGCACGCCCTTGAGTTGATAGTGCAGCTGCAGTTGGACGTGATTTGGCGTTGTGTTGGCTCGGCACGATACAGGTGAAGTGTTGAAGCGTAACTGGCGGTTCCGTCCACGTGTGGATCACTTCGTCGTCGTTTTTGTGGTAAATTCGGTGGCAGACCTTGTGTTTTCCTGTTCCTGCTGGTGCACACCCTTGGGTTGGTGTTGTGGGCGGAATATGGTGAGGTTTGGGCTGGTGCAGGGGTCGTAATTATAGTGTGCAATGCTTTCGATCCAATATATGACTGCCCTGGCTTTTGATGATGCAGTTTTTACCACCATACACTCCCTGCTGAATAGCAAGGCTAGGCTGGGTGCCCTGATGAATCAGGGACTTGGTGAATAGTTGCCACAGATTGCTAGACCGCACCGTTCACCAACAGCACTGACATCTGCCAATAACTCACTGGCTGGCCCGAGGCTCGAACCGTCAACCTCACGGTTAGCAGGCGAACGCTCTACCAATCGAGCTACGGCCTGTGTCCTCCCTGTTCGGTATGTTTTCTTTGGACCTTGCGGCCGTCATAGGGGCTTTGATTCCTTCCTCACCCTGCTGGTCGCCATTGGGTTTTGTCGTGCTATTTTCTTATATGGTAGCAATCCGGACTGGTGGTTTGGATGTTGCAGCTGATGGTGGCGATCCCTTGTTGCTTGATTTTAGTCATTTCTCCATATGCCCCATCTCTATGTGATTGAATGCAGTTGTAAAGTCAGTGAAAATAGGTTAGCCTAAACAGAACCGGATGCGGAAATAACTTGAGCCGACCATGCCAAGTGAGATATCTTTCTTGGTGTCACTGGTACAGTGTTCGCCTCATAGCCCAAGGGTCCCGGGTTCAATCCCAGGCCCTGGCATATTTTTGTGAGGCTATTTCAGCATCTAACGAAGTTTAGGTGTGTTGGTAAACTTGTTAAGATGGTTGAGAGTAAGATCGGAGCTCCAGAAATCCTCTTTCGGGTATGGTGTAAAAACCTATTCCTTCAGGGCAAGGAAGGGGAGAGGAGAGAACAAGGGAGTGTAGTGAGACTCGCAAATTGGGCTTTGGTTGTGGAGTTGCCAGCCGCTCCAGCGAGTTGCCAACTGGGCCGTTTGTGTGTGTGCCTGTGTAGCACTGCCCAGTGAAGTTGACTCGCCATTCCCTATCGTCTCTTTCGGACTCATGGTCGTTTCGGCTCAGGCTTGTTCCTCTCTGTTCGTTCGGAGCCTTCGCTTCCCGGAAGGTGAAGTAGTGTAAAGTCAGTGAAAATAGGTTAGCCTAAACAGAACCGGATGCGGAAATAACTTGAGCCGACCATGCCAAGTGAGATATCTTTCTTGGTGTCACTGGTACAGTGTTCGCCTCATAGCCCAAGGGTCCCGGGTTCAATCCCAGGCCCTGGTATATTTTTGTAAGGCTATTTCAGCATCTAACAAAGTTTAGGTGTGTTGGTAAAATTGTTAAGATGGTTGAAAGATCGGAGCTCCATAAATCTTCTATGGTGTAAAAACCTATTCCTATAGGCTCTCAACCATCTGAAAAAATTTACCAACACACCTAAACTTCGTTAGATGCTGAAATAGCCTCACGATAATATGCCAGAGCCTGGGATTGAACCCGGGACTCTTGGGCTATGAGGCGAACACTCTACCAGTGACACCAAGAAAGATATCTCACTTACCATGGTCGGCTCAAGTTATTTCTGCATCCGGTTCTGTTTAGGCTAACCTATTTTCACTGACTTTACACAGTGGATATATAGTCATGATTGAATGTTTAGTGGTAGTGGATGTATGTATATATATTGGCTGAATGTGTAGTGAATGTAGCGAATGTGAGCCAGCAGAGATCAGCCAGCCAATCAACATGCCTGCTGAGACTCCCAGTGCCACCACCAAGCTCACTGGCCACGTTAAGTGGTTTAATGCCAAAAAGGGCTTTGGTTTCATCACCTACAGTGGAGGTGACATTTTTGTTCACTCCACTGGCATTTCCAAACCCAATCCTCTCCATCTTGTGCCCTCTCTTGCCACCAATGAGAGGGTATCATTCACCATCAAGAGGAGGAGAGGAGATGAGGCCATCAATGTCATGGGCCCTGATGGAGAGATCCTGAAGGGTTCAAGGCATGGTAGAAGAGGTAAGAGGGAGGACTACCACCAAGCCACAGCAGCAGTCAGTTGTACAACACCGGATTTGATCCAGGTTGTTGTCACAACTGCAGTGACCCTCTGCAAAGGGGATCACAAGCTGCTTCAGGAGTATCTTCCTACACTCCTGAAGGCAAACAACCTCCCTCCCACCTCTTCCAGGACCATATTCACCACCCAGCCTCATTCCCACTCAGGCTATGAGGCCAAGAAGCCACCCGAGAAGGTGACTGGACATCCAGAAGCCTCTCTCAAGACCTCCACCACCACCACAAACAACAGTCTCTGCATCACCACCTCCATCACCTGTCAGCATCGCAGGACCAGCAGCAGCCTCGGCTCCAACACCTGCCACCATTGAAGATCCGGTGTCGACCAACTTCTCGCAATTCTCTACCATAAACGATATCTCCAACATCACGACACGACAGCAGAACGATCTGTATGTTCCTAGAGCCAGAACCGACTATGGGGCAAGTTCTCTGCAAGTATTGGGGCCCTACGGTATGGAATGCCCTGCCCAACATAGTCAAAGACACTAATAGCCTGCCAGTATTTAAGGGCAGACTAAAGAGGCACATTTTAGAAGATCATATAGAGTGAGAAGTGATCACGTTCTATATATTTCTATATATTTTTAATCTATTTCTAATTTCTAATCTATTTTATATATGTTTAACGTATTTCTGGTAGGAGTCATTTAACTGTAAACTCTTAACTCTCTCTCTCCCGACTTTCACTTTCACTCAAAACCCACCCTTCCCCAGCCGTCAAACCCCTTTACCTCCCCGACCAAATACTCACTCTCACTCCCACTCCTACTCTCACCGTAATGGTAGTTTCTAAATACATTCTATAATAATCCTAAGGCTACAGAGTTTTATATCACTAACGCTTACTATCTTTCACTTTATCTCTCTCTCTCTCTCGCTCACCCTCTCTCTCTCTCTTTATCTCTATCTCTCTCTCTCTCACACACACATTTTAGAAGATCATACAGTGTGAGAACTGATCGCGTTCTACATATTTTTAATCTATTATTAATCTATTTTATATACGTTTAACGTATTTCTGGCAGGAGTTATTTATCTGTAAACTCTTAACGACACTGTTAATGTATTATGTATTATGCATTATGTAATTTGTTTAAAATTAATTTATTGTATGAACAGCCGTTGTATATTTAACAGAAGAAAATAATCTGAATCTCTAGGAGCATAGGGAATGGTTAGTATTACAAAGATCCTGCGGTTCATTCCGGGGAGATAGTCTAAGTGTCTATGTATTATGTACTTTGTTTAAGATGATACTATTGTATGAACAGCCATTGTATATTTAATGGAAATAAAATAATCTGAATCCTCTACATCGTCCGAGTACTCCAACTCCACCACGGGAGAAGAAGTCGATGTGGAGGGGATCGATGGAGGAAGGAGACGAGGACATCGACCTGGGAATGACCGCCAGTGAGCTGGAGAAAACATACTGTGAGCTGACGGTTGAATACAGGAAGACAATAGCAGCAGGAAGAACTCCCTCACCAGCCATCCAGAACAAGCTGATAAAGTGCACCTCATGTCTCAACGACAACAAATAAGACAATGGAGCAACTTGGTTGAGCCCAAGTACTGTTTATCTTCTACTGTACTTCCTATTTCTCTACTTATTCTTCCTCTATCCAAAACTCTCTAATCTCCTACTTTTCCTATAGCCATCATCATCATCATTGAATGTAACCTATATTAAATGTACAGTGGATGTATGAACAGTATAGTGATTGAATGTGTAGTAGATAGATGGATGTATAGTGACTGAATGTGTAGTGAATGTATGCATTGTAGGCTATACTGTATATAGTGACAATGTGTAGTGGATGAATGTGTTGAGATTGAATGTTAGAGTGTAGCCTACATGTAGAATATAGTACAGTATATGTAGGCTATAGCTCATGATCAGCATGATAGAGCTTATTACAATGGTTACAGACAACATTCAAAACCAAAGCCACTCCAATATTAGCCTACAGTAACATTCAACATGCTTTTCATTCACACAAGTCAACAGGCAATTTAGAGCTGGAGTCATATAGGCTGAATAAGCTTCTTCCATAAATCTTCTGTAAGAATCTGTGAGACTCGGTCTTGGATTCGAACAGAGTGGTGTCTTGTGTCTATTATGTCTATATAATACAAGGCAAGTATGGGGTTTATAAAATTGTAGGTAAAATGAATGGAATGTTAGGTTGGGAAAAGCAGTATGGTATTTTTCAGGCTAATCCTAATCCTGTCCACAGATGATCTTAATAGGACCTACGTATTTCAGTAAAATAATCGTTTATTATTCTGCCGAGAACACAGCACTCTGCAGGTCCCGAAAGTTATGTTGTGAGAAGGATAATGATTATCCTGTAAAATGCCAGTACAGGTCTGGTGAAGGTATTGAGGGATAAGCCTTTACAACATCCGTTCTTTCCCACCTAACAAAACCATTCCTTTGAATATCCGTTTTCTGCAAAGGCCAAATAAAAGAAAATGTATATCGGCGTCTGTTTTTAAACGTAACTATTATATATTTGTTAAACGATCTCTTAACTTATGTTTAATTTAACATTTGTGTGTTTGCCAAGCTTTAGAAACCGACACTTTATTCAAATTTTAGTATGATTTCCCGCTAAGGTCGAAGTGTGAAGAAATGGATGACAGACAATGGAGTGGCGAAGGTATGGCGGTTGCCTCAGGTAATTTATCCAGAAAACTCCAGTTACTCGGAATATTTCATAATGTATTGTAATTTTGAGTCGTTCACCTCTTGCACCTAATTGACTCATAGCTGTATGGGTAATCTATACATTTGGTTGTAATCTCCAAATGAGGAAGTAATCAACAGCAGTGTTATTAGCATGGACATTTAAAAACAACTATCATGCATTCTTTGCCGCAATACTATATCACGTGACGATCCTTCCAGAAACATTTAATTCGATAATATTTATTTATGTTAGTTTATCCGTGATCGCCTTATTATGCCCTTCTATCATTGCAAATTTTGTATTTAGTAAATATTTTAGCATGGCTGTCGTAATTTAAGACTTATTGAGATATATTTATAGTGTTTTAAAAATAAATATTGAAGTATCTAGCAGCTATACAAGTCTGCCATCTTTGGCGCGTTATGACGTCGTCGAGCGGGAACTTCAAAAGACCTTTGGAATGTCACTTCTAATTCACATATTTTGCATCTAAAGCAACATTTATGAACACCAAAATATACATACTCAAGTTTATATGTTGATTCCAAGTTATTTTAGTAGGTTTGTAAAGAGAAAATAGGTGGAATAAGACAAGCACGTGTTTTTCAAAAGCCCGCGCCTCCAGCTCAGAAACGGTCTGAGGTCCTTGACGGCAATCTCGTCCTTATACTGCTCGACGGTGGGTGAGTAATATCGTCCTCTACCCTTGACATCGGTTACTTATCCAACCCTAAACTACCACAATCAATAACCATTTACCCATTCTATAACTCCATCAGGTTTTTGTGGCGGATCTAGGTGTAATTTTATAGATATAGTGGATTTAAGGTGTTGGCGTGAATGTGAGAATCCCATCACAAAGAAAATGGCTATATTGGCGGTGGCGGATTTTAAGTCCCCAGCACCTGACACCTGTAAGACTCCATCAGTGTGTCTGGGAAGGTGTGAGAGACAGAGTTAGAGGTATCGCGATAATAATCCATGGTAATATTATCTGGTAATGGGTACAAAAACCATTTAAATCCGCCACACCCTTATACACAGTCTTACGTGGAAGTTGTATGGGGTCCAGTCATACGGGGTGCCGGGAATTGTAAGATTTGTTGCTGTATTTACCGGTTTGTTCCGGATTTCCGTGTTGTTATCCGTTATGTGGCACTGTATTTTTGTATTTGGCTCGACTTTTCGGCGGATTTTTAGATTAATAGTGATAATCCGCGAAAATTTTGCCCTCGTGAAATTTCGACTCAAGAATTTCCTGTGCGGCTTCCCCCAAGTAAATGAAGGGGCCGCCCTAGTGAGTGTGTGTAGATCATTGGTTTGTTTATGTGTACTGTATATGGTTTATATTATACCTTTAGCCTATCCACATTGAACTTTGATTTTCAGAATTCAGACATTTGAAATTAGGCTAGGCCTGGCCCCCTAGGCCTAGGGTAAGATCCTGTGTAGTGGGGAGGGTATCTGGACACTTCGAGCGAATTCATATTTGAGCGTAGGCGCATACGAGCGAATTGGGGAAGGATGTAGTTTCCGGGTGTACGGTTGTCATGTTGTGCGCTCGCAGTTACGTTCCTGTCTAGGCCTATTTCGACGATATATTTTCTGCTATTTGCCCCCTGTCATTACTAGCCTACATGAATACTAGGTTAGGTTAGGTTGTTTGGTTAGGCTAGGCCTAATGTATTTTTATGGTAGCATTCAAGGAGATTACATCAGGATTCTTCTTCTTACCTCTGACCGGGTATAAGCTATCCTAGTGTGTTTACGGTATTATTCTATAATTGCACCTATAGGGTACGAGCTAAACAAATTATTATTGTATTTAACAGGAAGGTATGATGAGGTAAGTGATGTGGTATAGCCTAGGTGGCAATATGCGGAAATGGATTATAAGGGCATTCTGACCCCCTTACAAAAATCTACGGTTACTCACTCCACCCCAACTGGATTTCTACTGTTTTACCCAACCAGCGGGGGTGTGGGGGCGGCAGCCCCCTCCCATAACACTAGGTTAGGTTAGGTAAGGTTGTTAGGTTAGGCTAATGTCTCTGAAACTAGGCCTATGTAAAATCCGTGTCACATCTAGATTGATAGACTTTTGTCAGAGGGGGCGGAATGCCCTGACCTCTGACCAGTGCGGACGTCCACAGTGACCGCTAGTGAACCTGTTTACCCCTTAATGTGGTGCTAGTGATTTTTTTTAGTGAAACATGGCTTGTGTTGATGAGATTGCTACCTCCTCCCATGTTCTCCAGCTTTGTCTTGCTTTGCAGGAAAGGCTGGACAATGTGGAGCAGGAGATTCAATGTCTAAAAGATGAAAACTTGGCCTTGAAACTAGCCATGGTGGAGAAGAAGAAAGGCTAGTTTTCCTAGGGATCGTGAAACCCCCTGGAAAGTGGTTGCGACAAGTGCAACGACCTGCAAGCTGAAAAGGGACCTACTCAAAACCAGCAACAAGTTCATCACCTTACCTGATGAGTGTGATGGAGAACAAGTGCCTAGACAACAGTGTATAAGCGTTCGAAACAAGGCAAACAGGATTCTCGGGTTCATCTCAAGGAGTGTGAGTAACAGAACTGCTGATGTTATCTTAAAACTTTACTTGTCATTAGTGAGACCCCATATGGATTATGCTGTTCAATTTTGGTGTCCTTATTACAGAATGGACATAGATTCATTGGAGAGAGTACAACGTAGAATGACAAAAATGATCCATAATATTAGAAATCTTCCGTATAAAGAAAGGTTGAAGAAATTAGGCTTACATTCGTTAGAGAGACGCAGAGTTAGAGGGGATATGATAGAGGTGTTCAAGTGGGTTAGTGGGATTAACAAAGGGGACATGACAAATGTACTAAAGCTCAGTGATAGCGAAAGAACTCGTACCAATGGTTTCAAATTAGATAAATTTCGTTTCAGAAAAGATATACGCAAATATTCGCAGACGATACTAAAATTCGCAGACGATACTAAAACCCTTCGCAGACGATACTAAAATGGGGAGATCAATTGATTCAGATAGCGATATAGAGTGCCTCCAAAGGGATCTAGATACCTTACATGAATGGTCAGTAAATTGGCAGATGAAGTTTAACATTGACAAATGCAAGGTATTAAAGATAGGGAAGATGCAAACAAATGTTAAATATAAACTAGCTAATTTAGAATTAGAAAATTCAGACTGCGAGAAAGATCTAGGTGTGTTTGTTAGCAATGATTTGAAGCCTAGAAAACAGTGTATAGGCGTTCGTAATAAGGCAAACAGGATTATCGGGTTCATTACGCAGAGTACAGCGTAGAATGACAAAAATGATCCATAATATTAGAAATCTTCCGTATGAAGAAAGGTTGAAGAAATTAGGTTTACATTCGTTAGAGAGACGCAGAGTTAGAGGGGATATGATAGAGGTGTTCAAGTGGGTTAGTGGGATTAACAAAGGGGACATGACAAATGTACTAAAGCTCAGTGATAGCGAAAGAACTCGTACCAATGGTTTCAAATTAGATAAATTTCGTTTCAGAAAAGATATAGGCAAATATTGGTTTGGTAACAGAGTTGTAGATGGGTGGAATGGACTACCAAGTGCTATAGTGGGATCTAAAACTGTAGGGAGCTTTAAGATAAAATTGGATAAGCATATGGACAAGAAGGGTTGGGTGTGAAGGGGGATCAGCCGGGTTGGGCCAATCAGCGCTCTGCAGACCCCCATAATCCTGCGTTAATCTCTAACCGTTTTGATAAGATGATCCTCAGGGTATTAGAGTGTTGAGCCTATAATTGGGCTTTGTAATTGATTTGGGGTTGTGTGGGACAGGGATCTGCCTTGCTTAGGCCAATCGGCTTTCTGCAGACTCCCATTTTCTTATGTTCTTATGTTCTTAATATTGGTTTGGTAACAGAGTTGTAGATGGGTGGAATGGACTACCAAGTGCTATAGTGGGATTAAAAACGATAGGGAGCTTTAAGATAAAATTGGATAAGCATATGGACGAGAAGGGTTAGGTGTGAAGGGGGATCAGCAGGGTTGGGCCAATCAGCGCTCTGCAGACCCCCATAATCCTGCGTTTATCTCTAACCGTTTTGGTAAGATGATCCTCAGGGTATTAGAGTGTTGAGCCTATAATTGGGGTTGTGTGGGACAGGGATCTGCCTTGCTTAGGCCAATCGGCTTTCTGCAGACTCCCATTTTCTTATGTTCTTATGTTCTTATTAAGTGAAGGATAGCGAGGCTGGGAGTGTTTCCTGGGGCGAGGAAAACACGATTAAGGGAGGTAAGGAAACTACAAATAAAGGTAAGTGTAAGCTTATCAATGTTGTTGGAGACTCTATGGTTAGGTATTTAGGTGACAATCCCTCCACCAAAGTTAGGAAGCTGGAGTGTCTCCCCGGGGCAGGTATAGGTAGAGTTTGTGAGAGATTGGAGATAAACCCATAGTTGTACTTAGTGCAGGTAGCAATGACGTGGGAAAGCTTACCAGTGTTGAACTGCGTAAGTTGTATAGGGTAGCCTTAGATAAGATTAGGATGAAGGGTGGGATTCCCATTGCTTGCTCTATCTTGCCAAGAAGAGGTGTCAGACGTAAATGGTTGTCCAGAGCAATTGGTTTTAATTGCTGGCTGGCAAAGCTGTGCAAAGAGTTGTCATTACCATTCATAGACAACTGGAGCCTCTACTACGGTAACGATAGCTTGTACGCAAGGGACGGGGTGCATTTAAGTAGGAAAGGGATAGGGATGCTAGGAAGGTTAGGTGATAGAGCAGTTGAGGTGGGGTTTTAAATTGGAAATACCCCATCAAAAGAAAACAAAATAAATTAGGTGATAGAAATAATAGGGTTCAATGTTATTTTAATACCACGAATTTTGTTGATATATTTGAAGATAAATATTGAATCTATATGCTCTAAAGATCATAAGATTTTTTTTTTTAACCCCCGGCAAAACATAATAAAAAAGTATGGTACTAAAATGTCTTTTTCGTAACAAGGTTGTCAATTCGGTACTTTGTCATCGATAGCTCTAAAGATCATATGAAAATGTGTTAAACCCTCGGAAAAACCTAATATAAAAGTATGGTACTAAAATTTAATTTTCGTAACAAGGTTGCCAATACGGTACTTTCCCGTTATCAATGTACAATAAAGCTGAAAATTGAGAGTAAACACCATAGATTTCATCGACTTTTCTTTCACCTTCGTATAATCGACAGCCTTTTTATTTTTTATTAAGGGATTAGCACTCAACCAGTGGGGGTGGCAGCCCCCACTCATAATACTAGGTTAGGTAAGGTTGTTAGGTTAGGCTAATGTCTTTTCAAATCACTATTGGGGGGTGTCTCAACATCGATCGATAGGCCTAATGGGGAAAATAGGTTTTCCCGAGATTTCTAATTAATTACAACTATATATTGATGCAAATGACCTATTTTGTTTATAAAAAACACTGAAAATTTGTGGTATTAAAATAAAAAAAATCCAAAAATAGTCAGGAAAGGAAATTAGATGTTATTAATAACAGTGAAACAATAGGTGACAATGCAGTAATAGAAGTTAGTCAGATAAATCTACAGTTATACTACCCCTATTTTGTCGCTATTTTGTTGGAACTAATGGGTTAGTATTATTAGTAGTAGACTTAGTATGGTTTGATGATGCGCGGAAATGTATATTTGACTTGAAATAGATATATTGAAGTATTACAAACCTTCGCAAACGCATAAACAGGGAACGTGAGCAGGGTTTAGACCGTCGCGCACCCATAAACAGGGAACGTGAGGGGGAGTTTAGACCGTCGCGGAGACGGGTTACTTTTCGGTTAGGTTAAGTTAGGGTAATGTTAAAAATACTAAAACAAGACGGTCCTCGGTATTAAACAACACTGTATATCAAATAAAAAATAAAAAACAACAACAAATTACCTGAAAAACTCAAATCTGGTTGGTGATAATTTTTTATAATTTGTTTTTCCCAGTTTCCGCGTCTGGTGAACCATCCAAAAACACGCTAAAAGGCGTGTTTTGAAGGGGGGAGTGGTAGTATAACTGTAGATTTACTGTTAGTCATATAAATAGTGGTACAAGATAATAACAACAGTCAAATAGATACTAATAGAAGAAAAGAAGGTCCACCAGACACCAGTAAAAGAAATACATTGAAATTATATTACACAAACTGTAGGAGTTTATGTAATAAAATGGACGAACTTAGAGCACTTGTTAGCAATGAAAATATAGACATAATAGCGCTTACTGAAACATGGATTGATTAATCTACAGTTATACTACCCCCATTTTGTCGCTATTCTGTTGTTGTTCCCCAAGCTGCCTGGCCGAACAGCCCCAAGGCCCCGAGCAGGCCAAGGCCAGAACCGTGCGCCCCCACAGAACCCTCACTGCCGACCACAATAAAGCCTGGGTGACCGAAGCCACTCCATGGCGGGGAGCTGAGGAGGGTGCGGAAACGCCCAGGAAACCAAAGCCCCACCCAGGGCCCTGTGCCCCTCAGCAATAATGAAGAGAAAATTGAGGGGCAAAGGAAAAATGTGACGCTTTGGCTTCCAATCTTGGTAGATTGGAAGGTCAATCCACAGAAGAGACGCCGTCACTTGAGATCTAGAAAATATAAAAGTAAAATGAACAGTCAGAGTAAGCTATGGGTATGGCAGAGATCGCTCAGTTCTCACTCTGATAGACCAGCCCATCACCAGTCGCTATTCTGTTGGTACTAATGGGTTAATGTTATTAGTAGTAGACTTAGTATGGTTTGATGATGTGCGGAAATGTATATTTGACTTGAAATAGATACATTAGGTGTGTTTGTTAGCAATGATTTAAAGCCTAGAAAACAATGTATAAGCGTTCGTAACAAGGCAAACAGGATTCTCGGGTTCATATCTAGGAGTGTGAGTAACAGAACTGCTGATGTTATCTTAAAACTTTACTTGTCATTAGTGAGACCCATTCTGACTTCGTACCATTTATGCCGACTCTCTGCTTCCTACCAATTAGCCATGACCTAATCCATCCCAACAACTAATCCATCCCAACATCATTTTCACTAATGAAAATTTGGCACAGTTTCCAGAAGTCCGTAAGGTATACAGCGATAGTATAGAAAATAGGTTAAGTACGGTTACTATAAGTAGAAATGATGTGGTTAGGGAAATTGACAGACTGAAACCTCATAAATCGCCTGGTCCTGATGAGGTATATGCTAGAGTATTAAAAGAATGCAGAGATGAGTTAAGTTATCCATTAACATTTCTATTTGTCATTCTTCTCAGCATGGATTCACTCAGGGCCGGTCTTGCCTTACTAATTTGCTTAGTTTTTTCTCAGAGGTATATGAAGCAGTAGATAATGACAAGTCATATGATATTATATATTTAGATTTCAGTAAAGCTTTCGACAGAGTCCCTCATGAGAGATTGATGAGAAAGGTTGAGGCACATGGAATAGGTGGGGCGTTGTTAGGATGGATTAGGTCATGGCTAATTGGTAGGAAGCAGAGAGTCAGCATAAATGGTACCAAGTCAGAATGGGGAGCAGTCAAAAGTGGTGTCCCCCAGGGATCGGTATTAGGTCCCCTGTTGTTTCTTATATACATAAATGACCTAGATTTAGGTATAACTAGTAGGATAAGTAAATTCGCAGACGATACTAAAATAGGGAGATCAATTGATTCAGATAGCGATATAGAGTGCCTCCAAAGGGATCTAGATACCTTACATGAATGGTCAGTAAATTGGCAGATGAAGTTTAACATTGACAAATGCAAGGTATTAAAGATAGGGAAGATGCAAACAAATGTTAAATATAAACTAGCTAATTTAGAATTAGAAAATTCAGACTGCGAGAAAGATCTAGGTGTGTTTGTTAGCAATGATTTGAAGCCTAGAAAACAGTGTATAAGCGTTCGTAATAAGGCAAACAGGATTCTCGGGTTCATCTCTAGGAGTGTGAGTAACAGAACTGCTGATGTTATCTTAAAACTTTACTTGTCATTAGTGAGACCCCACATGGATTATGCTGTCCAATTTTGGTGTCCTTATTACAGAATGGACATAGATTCATTGGAGAGAGTACAGCGTAGAATGACAAAAATGATCCATAATATTAGAAATCTTTCGTATGAAGAAAGGTTGAAGAAATTAGGTTTACATTCGTTAGAGAGACGCAGAGTTAGAGGGGATATGATAGAGGTGTTCAAGTGGGTTAGTGGGATTAACAAAGGGGACATGGCAAATGTACTAAAACTCAGTGATAGCGAAAGAACTCGTACCAATGGTTTCAAATTAGATAAATTTCGTTTCAGAAAAGATATAGGCAAGTATTGGTTTGGTAACAGAGTTGTAGATGGGTGGAATGGACTACCAAGTGCTATAGTGGGATCTAAAACTGTAGGGAGCTTTAAGATAAAATTGGATAAGCATATGGACGAGAAGGGTTGGGTGTGAAGGGGGATCAGCCGGGTTGGGCCAATCAGCGCTCTGCAGACCTCCATAATCCTGCGTTAATCTCTAACCGTTTTGGTAAGATGATCCTCAGGGTATTAGAGTGTGAAGCCTATAATTGGGCTTTGTAATTGAATTGGGGTTGTGTGGGACAGGGATCTGCCTTGCTTAGGCCAATCGGCTTTCTGCAGACTCCCATTTTCTTATGTTCTTATGTTTAACGCCCCACCTATTCCATGCGCCTCAACCTTTCTCATCAATCTCTCATGGGGGACTCTGTCGAAAGCTTTACTGAAATCTAAATATATTATATCATATGACTTGTCATTATCTACTGCTTCATATACCTCTGAGAAAAAACTAAGCAAATTAGTAAGGCAAGAACGTCCCTGAGTGAATCCATGCTGAGAAGAATTTATTAAATTAAATGTATCAAAGTGGTTTCTAATTTTACTAGCAATAATTGACTCTAGTAGCTTTCCTATGATTGATGTAAGACTAATGGGACGGTAATTGGATGCTATTGATTTGTCACCTTTTTTGAAGATCGGAACTACGTTTGCAAGCTTCCAAGCTTCTGGAACTATACCTGTCTCCAATGACTTGTTAAATAAAAATGTTAATGGGTAACTTAACTCATCCCTACATTCTTTTAATACTCTAGCATATACCTCCTCAGGACCAGGCGATTTATGAGGTTTCAGTCTGTCAATTTCCTTAAGCACATCATTTCTACTTATAGTAACCGTACTTAACCTATTTTCTATACTATCGCTATATACCTTACGGACTTCTGGAAACTGTGCCAAATTTTCATTAGTGAAAACGGAAAGAAATTGACTATTTAACCCTCCCGCCCCGGCTACGCATTACATAAATATTCCCCGAAATCCGGGTGTTTTGGCCGAAAAACGTCTAGGCTAGGCTACCGTATCATTGTTAAGCGGACTGCTTCCCGCATTCCCGCGCATCCCCAAGCGTAGCTGTGTTATTTACCTGTAGAATGGCGTTAAGTAGAGCTCTCTAAGTCAAGTGCTTGATTTGTGATGATGATTTCATTGGAGATAACTTTATGGCCAAAACAGCCACTGTACACTACTTTTCGATACTTAACAACAACATACAGGCACACACGAACAAGCGACGCTCTCCTTCTTGTGGCCGGAGATGCGGGGCGTCGGTCCAGCCGGCTGTTGTTTACATGCGTCGGACCGACGCCTCGCACACGGAGCTCACAGGCTTTCAAGCAATGGTACAATGTTGTACCACCCGGGTTCCTGGGGGCAAAACATAATGGTACACACGTGTACCACCCGGGGTTGAAGGGTTGTACTGCACATGTACTGCACATTTCTAAATCATTTTCTGTCATTTCTCCTATCGAAGTTTTAAGGGGACCAATTACATCTCTAACCTTGGATTTATATAGTTGGTAAAAAGCTTTAGGATTATTTTTTGAGTCATTGGCAACCTTGATTTCATAATTTCTTTTTTCTTTCCTAATATCCTTTTTTACCTGTCTTGATAGATTCTGATAGTAAGCAAGTAGGTGAATTTCGCCTTTCCTAATTTTTCTATATATTCCTCTCTTTTGTCCTAGAAGATCTAATAGTCTATTATTCATCCATTTGGGTTGGTTCTGTGTTGATCTAAATTTTCTTTTGGGGATGTATTTATTTTGTGCATTGAATACTGACTTGATAAAATTATCGTATGTATCTACCAAGGTTGACGTCTCTTCCTGACTTAAGATGACAGGTGCCTGAGAAGGGGTACACTCATTTGGACACCTGGATCGACTTAATTTTTTTACCATAGGGTCGGCTAATAGGGCTCTTCTTAACCCACCATAATTGGCTTTTCTAAAGTCAGGTATTAATGTTGTATTCTCTCTGGTATTACCTTTCCATTGTATATTAAAATACACAGAATTGTGGTCACTATTTCCTAGGTGGTCCCCTATCTCTATATTATTTACCATATGTTCATTGTTACTGAAAACTAAATCGAGAATATTATTACCTCTAGTCGGCGTATCTATGAATTGATATAAAAAACTATCTTGTACTACCTCTATAAACTCCTCAGAATCAGAGTCTCCTATTTGATGCTGCCAATCTATATTCGGAAAATTAAAATCCCCCATAATGCACACATTGCTAAACCTTGATGCCATTTTAATTTCCTCCCATAATGACGTTCCGTCATTTCTACTCATATTTGGCGGTCTATACATAACTCCAATAACTATGGTCTCACTACCTTCGTTAACCTCTACCCAAACACTTTCATTATCGTTATTTAGTCTAATACCTGATTTAATACAGCTTTTTAATGTACTCCTGACAAACACTGCTACACCGCCACCCCTCTGACTTGTTCGGTCATATTTAAACAAACTATATCCTGGTATATCAAATTCTGCTAAAAAATGCCTGGTTTCTGTATTAATCCACGTTTCAGTTAGCGCTATTATGTCTATATTTTCTTTGCTAACAAGGGCTCTAAGTTCATTCATTTTGTTACATAGACTCCTACAGTTTGTGTAATATACTCTCAATTTACTTCTTTTCTTTATACCTAATTTACCTTTATTTCTAACGACATTTCCATCTTCCGTTGCACCATCACTACTATCATTTGCATTATAGTCATCATTTTTAGCATGAGACTGAATATCCTTATCGCTTTCGCCTGACGCTAAAATTGTTCCATTAAACCTCTCATTTACACTCTCAATATTTCTGTTCAAAACCCCACAACCACCCTATCTAAAGAACTAGCTAATGTAGAAACCCCTAACCGTGAAAGATGAACCCCATCCCTTGCGTACATCCCATCTCTCCCATAGAAACTATCCCAGTTATCAATGAATGGTATTGCTTTTTCTTTGCAATATTTCTCCAAACGGCAATTGACACCAATCGCCCTGGATGTCCATTCCTTGGGAACTCCTCTTCTGGGTAGGATACAATGCACTACAGGGATCCCTCCCTTCATCCTAACTTTATCTAACACATCCCGATACTGCTGCAGTATCATTCGTTAGAGAGACGCAGAGTTAGAGGTGACATGATAGAGGTATTCAAGTGGGTTAGTGGAATTAATAAAGGAGACATGAAAAATGTACTAAAGCTCAGTGATAGCGAAATAACTCGTACCAATGGTTTCAAATTAGATAAATTTTGTTTCAGAAAAGATATAGGCAAATATTGGTTTGGTAACAGAGTTGTAGATGGGTGGAATAGGCTACCAAGTGATATAGTGGGATCAAGAACGATAGGGAGCTTTAAGATAAAATTAGATAGGCATATGGACGAGATGGGTTGGGTGTGAGGGGGATCTACCAGGTGTGGGCCAATCGGCGCTCAGCAGACCCCCGTAATCTTGTGTTAATCTCTGACCGTTTTAGTGGGGTCAGTACTCAAGGTATTAGTGAGATGGGTCTATAATTGGGCCTTGTAATTAGTGTTGGGTGTGACAGGGATCTGCCTTGTATGGGCCGATCGGCTTTTTGCAGACTCCCATTTTCTTATGTTCTTATTGAAGTATTACAAACCTTCGCGAACCCATAAACAGTGAACGTGAGCTGGGCTTAGACCGTCGCGTACCCATAAACAGGGAACGTGAGCTGGGCTTAGACCTTCAGCGAGACAGGTTAGTTTTCGGTTAGGTTAGGCTAATGTTAAAAATACTAAAATGCGACAGTCCTCGGTATTAAACAACACTATCAAATAAAAACAAAAACAAATTACCTGAAAAACTCGTATCTGGTTGGTGATAAATTGTTTTCAAATTATTATTTTTTCTAGTTTCCGCATCTGCTGAACCATCCCAAAACATGCTAAAAGGTGTGTTTTGAAGGGGAGGGGTAGTATAACTGTAGATTTACCGTATCAAGGTTTTAGCAATGTGTGCATACTTAGTTGTATTCCGTGCATTATGGGGGATTTTAATTTTCCGAAGATAGATTGGCAGCATCAGATCGGCGACTCAGATTCTGAAGAGTTTATTGAGTACAAGATAGTATTTTATTTCAATTCATTGACTCGCCGACTAGAGGTAATAATATCCTTGATTTAGTTCTCAGTAATAATGAACATATGATAAATAATGTTGAGATAGGGGACCAACTAGGAAATAGTGATCACAAATCTATTTATTTTAATATACAATGGACAGGAAATGCTAAAGAGAATCCGTCACTTATCCCAGATTTCAGAAAAGCCGATTATGGTGGGATAAGAAGAGCCTTAAGGGTGGACCCTATTGTTAAACAATTAAGTCAGGATAAGCTAGAGTTAAGCTTGACAGCTACATATGAACAGTTTATTTCTTCACTTCACAATGCGCAAAATAAATATATCCCCAAAAGAAGATTTAGATCGATACAGAACCAACCAAAATGGATGAATAATAAACTAATAGATCTTATAGGAAAAAGGAATATATAGAAAAATTAAGAAAGGCGAAACTCGCCTACTTATTTACTATCAGACTCTATCAAGACAGGTCAAAAAGGAAATTAGGACAGCAAAAAGAAATTATGAAATAAGGATAGCCAACGACTCAAAAAATAACCCTAAAGATTTTTACCAACTACTGTATATAAATCTAAAGTTAGAAATGTAATAGGCCCCCTTAAAACTTCGTTAGGAGAAATGACAGAAAATTATTTAGAAATGTGCAGTACATTAAATAGTCAGTTTCTATCCGTTTTCACTAATGAAAATTTGGCACAGATTCCAGAAGTCGGTAAGGTATATAGCGATAGTATAGAAAATAGGTTAAGTACGATTACTATAAGTAGAAATTATGTGCTTAAGGAAATTGACAGACTGAAGCCTCAGAAATCACCTGGTCCTGATGAGGTATATGCTCAGCTAGAGTATTAAAAGAATGCAGAGATGAGTTAAGTTACCCATTAACATTTCTTTTTAACAAGTCATTAGAAACAGGTATAGTTCCAGAAGCTTGGAAGCTTGCAAATGTAGTTCCGATCTTCAAAAAAGGTGATAAATCCATAGCATCAAATTATCGTCCCATTAGTCTCACTTCAATCATAGGAAAGCTACTAGAGTCAATTATTGCTAGGAAAATGAGAAACCACTTAGAAACATTTAACTTAATCAATTCTTCTCAGCATGGATTCACTCAGGGACGTTCTTGCTTTACTAATTTGCTTAGCTTTTTCTCAGAGGTATATGAAGCAGTAGATAATGACAAATCATATGATATTATATATTGTATTTAGATTTCAGTAAAGCTTTCGACAGTCCCTTGTGAGAGATTGATGAGAAAGGTTGAGGCGCATGGAATAGGTGGGGCGTTGTTAGGATGGATTAGATCATGGCTAATTGGTAGGAAGCAGAGAGTCAGCATAAATGGTACTAAGTCAGAGTGGGGATCAGTCAAGAGTGGTGTCCCCCAGGGATCTGTATTGGGTCCTCTGTTATTTATCATATACATAAATTACCTTGATTTAGGTATAACTAGTAGGATAGGTGAATTCGCAGACGATACCAAAATAGGGAGACCAATAGATTCAGATAGCGACATAGAGTGCCTCCAAAGGGATCTAGATACCTTACACGGATGGTCAGTAAAGTGGCAGATGAATTTTAACATTGACAAATGCAAGGTATTAAAGATAGGGAAGACGAATACTAATGCAAAATATAAACTAGCTAATGCTGAATTAGAAAACTCAGACTGCGAGAAAGATTTGGGTGTGTTAGCAACGATTTGAAACCTAGAAAACTGTATAAGCGTACGTAACAAGGCAAACAGGATTCTGGGGTTCATCTCAAGGAGTGTGAGTAACAGAACTGCCGATGTTATCTTGAAACTTTACTTGTCATTAGTAAGACCTCATATGGATTATGCTGTCCAATTTTGGTGTCCTTATTACAGAATGGATATAGATTCCTTGGAGAGAGTACAGCGAAGAATGACAAAAATGATTCATAATATTAGAAAGCTACCATACGAAGAAAGGTTGAACAAATTAGGCTAACATTCGTTAGAAAGACTCAGAGGGGATATGATATAAGTGGTTCAGTGGGGTAAATAAAGGAGACATGAAAAATGTACTGAAGGTCAGTGATAGCGAAAGAACTCTAACAAATGGTTATAAATTAGATAAATTTTGTTTCAGAAAAGATATAGGCAAATATTGGTTTGGTAACAGTTGTAGATGGGTGGAATAGGCTACCAAGTGATATAGTGGGATCAAGAACGATAGGGAGCTTTAAGATAAAATTAGATAGGCATATGAACAAGATGGGTTGGGTGTGAGGGGGATCTACCAGGTGTGGGCCAATCGGCGCTCAGCAGACCCCCGTTATCTTGTGTTAGTCTCTGACCATTTTGGTGGGGTCAGTACTCAAGGTATTAGTGAGTTGAGCCTTGTAATTGGGGTTGGGTGTGACAGGGATCTGCCTTGTATGGGCCGATCGGCTTTTTGCAGACTCCTATTTTCTTATGTTCTTATGTAACCCTTCCAGCCCGGCCGTCCTGTTATAAGGACACAACGGCAGTTGGGTAGGACCCCGGGTGTCCTTATAACAGGAAGTAAGCTTGAAAGCCTATTCAGCTTGTTTTGAAAGCCGTCTGTCCGACGCATGTAAACACAGCCAGTTGGACCGACGCCGCGCACCTCCGAACACAAGAAGGAGAAGCGTAGTTTGTTTTTGTGTGTCTGTATGTTATTATTTCAGAAGTGAAAAGTCTTGTATGGCTAAAATCATGGCAAAATGCGCTCCACGGAAATCGTCATCACAACTGAACCAGTTGACTTAGAGAGCTCTACTTAACGCCAGTCTACAGATTGGAAACCACAGTACGTTTAGACATGCGTGGGAATTTTCTAGCAGTTAAAATAACAGATACGGTAGCCTAGGCCTAGACGTTTTTCGGCTAAATCGCCCGGGTACCCGACGCTGTCCTTAGGAGGGGGGCCCCGAGCCAGAAGGGTTAATAAAGGGGACATGAAAAATTTGCTAAAGCTCAGTGATAGCGAAATAACTCAAACAAATGGTTTCAAATTAGATAAATTTAGTTTCAGAAAAGATATAGGCAAATATTGGTTTGGTAACAGAGTTATAGACATGTGGAATAGGCTACCGAGTGATATGGTAGGATCGGGGGTGACCAGTAGCGACATAGGTAGAGCGCTCGGTTTCTAACCGGGAGGACCGAGTTCAATTCTCGGCTGGTGGAGATGTTGGGCAATCTCCTCACACCCCTTGCCTCCGTTTCGCCTGACAGTAAAATAGGTTAAGCAGCAGGGTGAAAAGGTATCTTCGGATCCTCCGGCCCTTCAACTCATAAAAAAAAAAAAAAAAATGGTAGGATCGAGAACAATAGGGAGCTTTAACCCTTCCTACCCGGGCTGCCTTAGGTAAGGACAGCTCGGAATAAGGGCCGCTACCCGGGCGTCCTTACCTAAGAAGGCAGCTTAATAGCCTAATTAAGCTTGGTCTGAACGCTGTGCGTACGATGTATGTCAACAAACCCAAGCGTTGCGTCACCGCACCTCCGAAAACAAGAAGAAGACTTCAATGTTATTGTTCTGACGTAAGACGAAATTAGTGTCTGAAAAGCCCCCATATTGGCAACATCTCTGCATATTTGCTCCACTGAAATCATCATCACAACTGAACCAGTTGACTTACAGAGCTCTACTCAACGCCAAAATACAGATTGAAAATCGCACTACGATTATAGATGAGTGGGAAAGTTCTAGCAGTGAAAATAAACATAAATACGGTAGCCAAGGCCTAGACGTTTTTCAGCCATTTCGCCCGGGTACGGGCGACCGTCCTTAGCTAAGACTGCCCGGGTAGGAAGGGTTAAGATAAAATTAGATAGGCATATGGACGAGATAGGTTGGGTATGAGGGGGGATCTGCCGGGTGTGGGCCAATCGGCGCTCCGCAGACCCCGTAATCTTGTGTTGATCTCCGACCGTTTTGGCGAGGTCAATCCTCAAGGTATTAATGAGTTGGGTCCATAATTAGGCCTTGTAATTGGGGTTGTGTGTGACAGGAATCTGCCTTGTGTGGGCAGATAGGCTTTCTGCAGACTCCCATTTTCTTATGTTCTTACCATACTTCTTGAAAACTTAGTCAAAGCATTTCACCTCTACTCCCTTCCTCTTACTAATTCCCTACAATCTCTCTCTATGCTTCAACGTTGCATCTCTCACTTTAGTACTATTGTTGTTCCCCAGGCTGCCCACAAAACCTTTCCAGCTACTTTAGTACAGTTATAATAATCAAGTGAGGAATGATAATTTCTTAGTTTCTTACAGTAGATCCTCTGGAAAAAGGCAAACTATGCCTGTGTATCCAGCTCAGTACCAGTACTTGCACTGCTGCGGTCGTTCACGGTGTTGGCGGCGGCGGTAGCAGACGCAACATTTTTACTATTCTGTATTTTTGTTTTATAATCAAACTTCAAAATCTTGTCTTCCCCATGCTTTATCAAGATTACTTTCAAACTCCCTTATTGATTCGGAATCGACTACATACTGGGGCAGTGCGCTCCACTCATTTACCACTCTATCACAAAATGAGTTCTTTGCCTTCTCAAGCCTATTTCTTTCTTTGTAAATTTTCTTGAGTGTCCTCTCGTTCTTGTTCCCTCCCGCATCAAGAAGATACCTTCACACACATCCTCATCGTACTTTCCTGACACTATCTTAAAAGTCTCTATCATATCCCCTCTCTTTCTCCTATATGCCAGTGTCGGAAGCCCCAGTGTCCTCAACCTCTGCTCATAGCCCGCGTTCTTCAACGTTGGTACCAGCTTGCTAGCTCTCCTCTGCACTTTCTCCACTGCTTCTATATCCTTTACCATATATGGAGCCCACACCTGGTTCGCATATTCCAGGTGCGGCCTAACCAGCGCTGTATAGAGATTCCTGAAGATTTCTTCGTCAAGTGACACAAATGTCCTTATCAGCCCTACAATTCTATTGGCTTTGTTTATCTTTTCCGCTAAATGTTCTGAGAAATTTAACTTATTGTCTATCACTACTCCTATATCCTTTTCTGCACTCACTAACTCCATCGCTTCATACATACTGTATCCTACCTTGTCTATCTTGCTGGTCCCAATCCGCATGTACTTGCATTTTTTTGGATGAAAAGGCATTAACCAATGCTCAGACCATCCCTTCATGCCCTCCACATCTCCTAAGCAGGGGTGTAGGTATAGAAATGGAGATAAAACAGAGTGTGTGAAGGAAGGAAGGTTTTCGGAGTACTGTACAGGTAATGGGAAGTACAGTCGACCCTCGATTTAACGGACCCCGATACAACGGATTTCGGATTTAACGGACTCTATCCGTAGCCGGACAACGGACAAAGTCCGTTGCTCGAAAAATTGTCCGGTAATTGGCTGGCGCAGCGCACCAGTTTCCCGGCAAACCCCTGTATTTCATTTTTTTTATCTCAGTAATGAAAGAAAATGTTTATTATTATTTTTTTTATATTTATGTGCAATATGTAAGGAAAGACATAAAAACTCCCGGAAAGTTAAAAATCTTTATTTTCGAGGCATATTAGGGCTAAATCGGCGAAGTACGAAGGTGATTTTCCAGCTACGGACACGGTCTCCCCCCTATTAGTCCGTTTACCCTCCTGGCCCGGGCTAGCTCTCCTTATGACAGTGCGGCGTACCCGGGCGATCTGGCCGAAAAACTTCTAGGCCTAGGCTACCGTATTTTGGTTAATTTTAACTGCTAGAAATTTCCCACGCATCTATAAATGTAGTGCGGGTTCCAATCTGTAGACTGGCGTTGAGTAGAGCTCTCTAAGTCAACTGGTTCAGTTGTGATGACGATTTTAGTGGAGAGCATTTTCAGGTGATGTTAGCAATATGACGATCTTTTCACTACTGAAACAACGACATACAGACATACAATAACAAAAGAGTCTTCTCCTTCTTGTTTTCGGAGGTGCGGTGACGCAACGATCGGCTTTGTTTTCATGCGTCGGACGCACGGCGTTCAGACCAAGCTGAATAGGCTTGAAAGCTTACTATCTCCTGAAAGGACACCTGGGCACCTGCCCTTATTTCGTGGTGTCATATTAAAATGACACCCGGGCCAGAAGGGTTAAATCGAGGGTCGACTATGTGGAAGACGAGAAATCTCTGAATGAAAGTAAAAAGTGCAATGGATCAAGGAATTGTTGGTGCCAACAGTGATGTATGGGGCTGAGACATAGGCTCTGAAGAAAAAGGAGAGAAGAAAGATGGATGTGATGGGAGATGAGCTGCTTGAGGATTATGTGTGGAGTTAATCTTAGAGACGGATGAGGAATGAAGAGATACGTAAGAGAGTGGGGCAGCAGGAACATTTGTCAGCCAGAGTGGACAGAAGGGTGCTGAGCTGGTATGGTCATGTTGAACGAATGGAAGATGAAAGGCTTACAAAGAGAATATGTGAGTCAGATACAAGGGGAGATAGAAGGGCAGGAAGACCCCCATTGAGATGGAGAGACTGTGTCAGAGGAAAATGACTATAGATCAGGCAAAGGTAGTGGTAATAAACAGGAATGAATGGAGAATGCTTGTGAATAGTTGAGTGAACACGTGGTCATTTGGGGGAAGGGGTCGGGCGCAAGTTGGACTAAATAATAGTCCATCAGGCGCCTGGCCCTGGGAGACTATTAATATGAAGGGTGCGCCTGGAATTGTGGTGGGCGGGCTTGTGGCTTCTGCTCCGCTGCATGTCTGCCTGCCGAGATCGGAACCTCTCCGGGTGGTCGGGGGCCGGGGGAGTGCTGGAGCGACCTTGGTGACCCTGGTCTCTGGGTCTTTTCCTGGGTGACCTAGATGTGTGTGAATTTGTGTTTAGTCTGAGTTTGTTCATTGTTTTATGTTGTGTTTTCCCTGTTCTTGCTCTGTCTTGAGGTGGCCACCCCCAAGAAAATAAAAAATAGAATAGAATTAAATAAAAATAGGAAAAGTGGGGCTTGGGCCTGAGCATATAGATAGATAGATAGATAGATAGATAGATAGATAATAATCAGTGTTCTTCAGAGCTTTCTCAGTGTATACTTCCTCCCTTACGTGCCATACGGAGAGTGAGGTCACCCGCCTTTTAACACTTCCATCGCTATCCTGTGAAACTCTAATCCAAGAGTGGACAGGTTTTCCCAGTCTTTCTTCTACTTACCAAGTAAGCTTTGGAACTCAATCTATCCCTCATCCTATGAATTAATTTGCATCAAACCGTGTGTCCAAACATTGACTCCAATGTACAGTAGGGTCTCACATAGAACGAGAAATTAGTCGATAAACGAGGTCGTTCTATGTGGATTCGCTCTATGTGAAACACATACCTTATGGGAATAATTGATATTGGTCGATCGGTCCTCCCGTACGTACCCTTACATTTATACTCATTCACACCCATGCATACCAAAACATATATAAATGATAAGTTATGCATAGAAATGATGAAATAGGCATATTGTTGCTTACCTTAAATCTAATAGGGATGGTATTTTGGATTTGGTGGCCCAATATGGTCAATGTTCACTGAAAGCGTAAATTTCCGTCAGGAGCGTATGTGCGGGTTCGTCACTGAGGCAAAAAGATGGCGGACTGCCTCCCTCTCCTCCCTCCCTGCCCAGCATCCCAAGCGTCTCAGATAACAGTGACGTCACAATGCGCAACCTACGTCAAGTCACCTGACGTTTTGTACGATATTTCGGCGCTCTATATGAGAACTCGGATTTGCCCTACTTTGATGGTGAAATCGTTCTATATGATCACATTCGTTCCTAACGAAAATTTGGAACAATATTTTAGGTCGTTCGTTCTATAAGAAAATTGTTCTATGTGAGACCCTACTGTACTGTACCTTAATTTGGCTCTCACTTTCAACTTTAGGGGAGACACTTGTTATGGGCAGCTTTGCCTTTTAGTCTCCTTAACCCCTTCTATACCGGAGACGTCTTTTTCATTTCATTCTAGCTCTATTTAGACAATTTTATTAAGTTGAAGGACCTCCAGCAATATTGGGCTTTGATCTGTCTTAATTATCCCCTTTTACTACCACAGATCCTTCTTAAGCTGCACACAATCGTCTAAGTATAGCTAGAATAAAAATACAAAAGTCGTCGCCGGTACAGAAGAGGTTAATACATATAATGTTGGGGGGAAAATATGTACTGTACAGTACTTTGTGTTTGTGTGCTACAAACGCACTACAGCTAGTTTTCTAACAAATTGTCGTTGTCTTCAACTCTTAACTTCCTTATACAGTAGCTTGATGACTTGCAAAAAGTAAATACTCGCCACATTCTTAAAAATTAGGTGAAACTTATGTTGAGCAACACTGATTTGACATTTTCATAGGTGATTAATTTGGCGGACTACCCTTCGTTGCAGCTTCCTCCACATTCAGACTTCTTTACCCAATTTGGATCCTCCCTTTATTCGTCCATCTTTTACACGTGCCTATAACAGTACAGTATATAAAATCCTTTTAACCTGATCGAGCTAGCCATACTGGGCCTGGCTCGATTGACTGCATTTGCCTTGAACAAACAATCCTCTGATATTAGGTAATTGTATAGGCCTAGTACAATGATATCAGCCTCAGAACATAAGGTATTTAGCTTTGGCCGGTTTAAGCGAAGGATATCGATAGAATAGAACGGCATGAAAAGATAATGGTTAGATGGATATGTGGGGTTAATCTCGGGGACAGGGTATCAAGTGAGAAATTAAAGGCGTCTGGGAATTAGGAGTGTCAGTGAAGCGATGCGCACGAGCCGACTTGGTTGGTTTGGACATGTAAGAGAGAATGGATGTGAGGAAATGCTGGACTGTGAACGTGGGGGAGCTGCATGTAGGGGTAGACCTAGAATGACATGGGATCAGGTACTCCGGTCTGATCTTAAAATAAAGAACTTGACAAGATAGGCAGCCCTTGACAGGGCCGCCATTTAGGACGTGAGACTGTAACCTCATTCCCTGTGGACAAAATGTTTAAACCTGTATATATATACAGTATATGTATAATTATGTATGTATTACAATGTTCTGTAGCCTTGGCTAACTTAGCTCCAGAAGCTCACCTATATATGCAGTACATTATCTAAACTGACCTCTTATTTCTTTGACAGAAATAACAGCGAGCCTTAAAATCCATCATGGCCGCGGAACAGGAGATTCCGACCTTCAAGTTGGTGTTGGTAGGTGATGGCGGTACTGGCAAGACCACCTTCGTAAAGCGCCACTTGACGGGCGAGTTTGAGAAGAAGTACGTGGCCACCCTGGGAGTTGAAGTCCATCCCCTCGTCTTCCACACCAACAGAGGACCAATCAAGTAAGTTGAAGGCTCAATTTTTTAGTAATACGAGTTTACGGTTTGTTTTTTGTATCTTGTTAGTCTGCATAACCTTTGGGTTTACAATAATTCCAGCCCTCCTCCCTGATTACACCAGTAACAGTACTTTTTCTGATATTGCTTTTTTTTTTTTTTTTTTTTTTTTTTTTTGCCACTTGCCCAGATCCAATATATGGGTCAGTGAGACAGGAAATGTTACCATAATTTTTAACTCATAAAACGCACTTTTCTCCAAAAATTAGGTCTCCCAAAATCAATATGCGTCCTAACAACTGAAGGTTGTTTCGACTGAAGTATCAGTCGAAACACGACCCCACTGGCACCCCATACCATTACCTAGTCACCCAATGATTATAACTAATCAATACACATACTGTACTTACTTTTTTTACTTCTTTTATGATTATATAATGGTGATTAGCAAAGCATTAGTACAGTAATGGGTTACAATGCTTAGACATAAGGTTAACGTAAGGTTATAAGGTTAAACTGTGCCACTGCCATTTTCACTGTTTTGGGTTCAGCGGTGCCATTTAGTGGTCACAACTAAAACTGATGTCTTGGTCCGAATCATAGTCCCCCCCAAAAAAAAAACCAAACAAAACAAAACAATACCTGTACTGCCTGTCACAATACAACTGTTGTATGAGCCCGACCATACCCCCTATAATGGTACTGTACTGTATTATGAAATAATTTGGGGGCGGTTGCCGAATGTTGCGTCAGTATTGTACTGTAACACTAACTGAACAGAACGCCTCGACCAAAACTTTGCAAATCATGGTGGCTCAGTTACTGTATAAGCAATGTAATCCATTATGCTTTGCTTAACAGCATTATAGACTTTTCAAACTATTGAGTATCTGTAACTAAGTGTACCAATTCCAGTTTTAGTTGGTGTATCAATTCTGGGTCATTGGGTGACTAGGTACCGGTGTGTGATGCATATACAGTACTGGCTTCAGGCCTTCAAAATGTTTTTTTCCAAATTTAGCCTAGCTAATTATTGGGTGAGTCTTATCAATAGAATCGTCTTATGACCCGAAAAATATGGTAAGTGGTTTTCATGATTGCTATGATATCTAGGCCGATTATTACTAAATTACCTATCCAGAACTCCATATTAGCTAGTGTCTCCACTCCTCCATGTATATAATTGTTCCCACTCCCCAGATTCAACGTATGGGACACAGCGGGACAGGAGAAGCTGGGTGGCCTCCGTGACGGCTACTACATCCAGGCCCACTGTGCCATCATTATGTTTGACGTCACATCTCGTGTCACCTATAAGAACGTCCCCAACTGGCACCGTGACTTGGTCCGTGTCTGTGAGAACATCCCCATCGTCCTTTGTGGCAACAAGGTGGACGTGAAGGATCGCAAGGTCAAGGCCAAGTCCATCATCTTCCACAGGAAAAAGAACCTGCAGGTGAGCTTGCATGGTTATGTTGGAATTTCCCTCTCCAGTTCCTTATTCTATTGAGTTTCTACTATCATGATTGCCGCCTTTGACCAATGCTTACACGCGCATGTATGCATGCACAGTTGCACACTTCTCAAGCAAGTCCTATGGCTTAACTCCTGCAAAAGTTAGCAGCTCTTAACAATTTATGGCTTTTAATTAATTTTGTTTGTATTTATCTTTTGGCAACCAACTTTATACAATTCTCTCATGGTCTAAAGAAAATCTGCAACTCTGAATGTTCACCACCTATTCCAACTTTTTCCCCACCTCGGCAGTCAGAGTGGGACTGAAGCTGGTTCTGTTACCTGAATTTGGTGTAGCTCGGGGATAGTTTATCTGATGTGAGGGTTTCAGAAGGGATTTTTTTTTAGAAAATTAGGAATGTGCCGAGTAGATAGATATATAGATAGAAGTAGGAATCTTAACTCCTTTCAGCATAATTCCCTTTTCATTATTTGTTCTGGCTATAAGACTGGTACTGATTTCTCTCATTATGGATGGTACTGATCTTCTCTGGCTTATAGACTAGTATATATAGCATGATTGAGAAAGAATATTACAAGTTTACTGGATGTAGAAATTTAACCCATAAACAGTGAGGATTTTGATGTTTATGCTATCTTTTAAATCATTTTTTGTCTAATATCTAACTAAGTTGGTTATGTAAAAATGTAGATTGAGTTATCTCATGATCAAGGGTTAACTGTGTTGGTGGTGTAATGGTTTAGGTGCTTATGTTCTGGGTGTGGTGTCCCAAGTTCGAATCGCGGGAGGATCATATGCTTTCACTAATTTATTCAAGTACATTGAGGTTTGTAATGGAAGATTAATGTTGTTGTTCCCCAGGCTGTCTGGCCGAACAGCCTCAAGGTCTTGAGCAAGGCCAAGGCCATAAACGAGCGCCCCCACAAAACCCTCCCGGGTGACCGAAGCCAGTCCAAGGCAGGGAGCTGAGGAGGGTGCGGAAACGTTAATGTTAACACAATCACTGCGGCAATTGTCATATGACAATTGCTTGGTTTGCACTGTACCATATGGGGGTTTGTAAGGGAGCTGGAGAGTCTTCCAGTTACGCTAGTGTTCGCCCAGATACGGTGGCCGATGGATGCGCTGCTTAGACTTGCTTGCCGGCCTCCCAGACCTTGTACTAGGCCGATATTCTACAATTGTCATATGACAATTGCTGCAGTGATGTCAGTATTTTTTTTATATAGTAACCCGCAGTCATAGAGTTGATTATCTTGGCTCGCCATAAAATCCTCTTCAGTTTTCATCTCTCTGCATAGGTTGAATATACTTTAGATATACAGGTCTCCCTCGATATACGATTGGGTTACATATAGTAGGCCTATGCAACTTCTCACCTCATATTGTAACTATTAGCATGGGTGCTTTTGCTTGTAATTAGTATGTACATTTGCAGTCATTAATTCTGATACATTCTGAAGCATTGACAAATTTGAAAGAACCTCCAAATTGCTGATATAGGGTAAAGAATTGATAAAACTTGAAACCGCTTTGAAAATGCTTGTAACAGAATTAATAACCACAACTGAAGTGATGAGCATAATATTATAAACCCGATTTGGTTCTTAAAACTTTATTGGGGCTAAAATAATAATTTTATTATCTCATTTGCATTAGATACGGATTCAAATTGGTGCGTCATCAATATATGCTCCGACTTCACTTGTGCTTCGCTGAATTGGAAGCTTGTGTTTTTCCTTTCTAGTGTGTATGTGATGCTGTATTTATGCTTCTGTGTTTGTGATTGTTATTATTGTACTCTGTAAAACTGGTGTATTTTAACTGCTTCTGTACCGGCGTCGTCTTTTTAACTTTATTGTAGCTATATTTATATGATTTGGTGCCGTTTATGAAGGATCTGTGGTAGTACAAAGGGTTAGGAGAGATAGTAAGAAGCCTGTTAGTTGCTGGAGGCCCTTTTTAAACTGCATACAATCGTCTAATAGTAGCCAGAATATAGTTAAAAGACGTAGCCGGTAAAGAAGGGGTTAATTATATTCTGTTGAGTTTGTAGTGTAGGGTAACAATGCTTAAGTCTATGGTTGTATTGTCTGATCATTTGTTGCATTTGTGTTTGTACATGTGATTGTATTTATGTACCAGGGTGGCAAACTGGGTTATTGATGTTTAGAGGCTGCAAGATAATTTGCATGAAGTTAAATTGTTCGGGCCATTTAATAACTATTGAAGGCATACGTAATAGGGGTTATTGATGATACAGTTTATAACATTGTGCACTCTATTGACAGGGCTAGGGTGTGCCCTTGTTACATGGACTTTACTGGACATTTTTGAGCTATGGAGCATATCATAATGTAAAACTTGCAAAATAAACAAACTAAAACTGGGACGATACGAGATAAATGCAAAAGAACTGATCAAAATCGCTATGTGGAAACAAAATAAAATTTTGAAATAAAAGAACACAATCCACCACATACGGTGTACACAACTACATGAGCAAGTCAATTTGTTTCCCAAGTAAACTGATCGCACACACAACAATGCACCTTGTTATGTTCAAGGAATTAGTCAATTTGGGAAGTCTAGGACGTTCTTGTAAATTTTTACTAAATTCTGTATGAATAAAGAAATTACAATTTATATCAAATTTTATATTAAGCTAAATTTGCAATTTGACAAGATGTATACAAAAGTACAAAAAACATACATCACTCACTAACGATAGTCCTATCAGGTAGGTACCTGTCAGCATAGCATGCTTCAAGTGACCCCTAACAATTACTACCATACTCGGCGGGTGCCCAACCCCGAAAAGGGTTGAAATAGGGGAGCTATCCCCCCGCCAAAGGCGGCTTTCTAGGGCCTTTCCTAGCTGATGCCGAGAGGATTGGGTTCTAGTCATGTGGTGATGGGCTGGTCTATCAGAGAGAGAACTGAGCAATCTCTGCCATACCCATAGCTTACTCTGACAGTTCCTTTTACTTATATATTTTCTAGATCTCAAGTGACGGCGTCTCTAACGTGAATTGACCTCCCAATCTACCAAGATTGGAAGCCAAAGCGTCACATTTTGCCCTTGCCCCTCAACTTTCTCTTCATAATTGCTGAGGGACACAGGGCCCTGGGTGGGTCTTTGGTTTCCCGGGCATTTCCGCACCCTCCTCAGCTCCCCGCCATGGAGTGGCTTCGGTCACCCAGGCTTTATTGTGGTCGGCAGGGAGGGTTCTGTGGGGGCGCTCGGGGCCTTGGGGCTGTTCGGCCAGTCAGCTTGGGGAACAACAACTACCATACTAATAACCTACATTTATTGTACAAACAAACTAAGGAAATCGCAAAAGCAAGCAATTGATCCTATCGACAATGAATCTATCTATCTATCTATCTATATGTTACACACCATTACTTTACTTTTATTGATGTTCACCTTCAGTTTCCTCCTTCCACAAACCACACCAAACTCTTTGACTACCCGCTGCAGTTTCTCATCAGAATCCGCCACCAATGCTGTGTCATCAGCGAACAGCAACTGATTCAACTCCCAATCTCTACCATTCTTTCCTACTAAACCCAATCCTCTTCCCATAGTTCTCCTTTTCACCTCCCTCACCACACCATCCATAAACATATTAAACAGCCATGGTGACATTACACAACCCTGTCGCAAAACCTACCTTTACCTCAAACCATTCACTCAACTCACCATTTCCTACTCTCACACATGCTCTGCTCCCTTCATAAAAACTCTTAACTGCTTCTAACAAATTTCCTCCAATTTCATAAATCCTTAACACCTTCCACATTTCAATGTCATTTCGACAATGAATAGATACAGTATAATAAATAACATATTTGAAAATATGAAGAAGGCACAATAGATTTAAACAAAAGAGTACTCTTTTAACAAGAACAATTAATTATAAAGAATAATAATAATAACATATATTACATTTTGTATATATAATTTAAAATGTAAAGCTGGGACGATACAAGATAAAGGTAAAATAACTTAAAATCACTGTGGAAATAACGCTTACTAAAATATTTGTGTTATGAAATATAAGAACACAATCCATAATAATAATAATGGTGGACGGGCGGTGTGCTCCGCTGCATGTCTGTCTGCTGAGACCGGAACTTTTCCGGGAGGGTGGGCCGGGGGAGTGCCCATAGTGATCCCTGGTCTCTGGGTCTTCTCCTGGGCGACCTAGATGTGTGTGACTTTGTGTTTTGTTTTATTTTATTTATTTATTTATTTTTATTGTTTTTTGTCCTTATTCGGGCTCTTGTCTAGAGTCTGCCACCCCCAACTTTGTAAAAAAAAAATATAAAAAATGGCATGTGCCGGAGTATGTAGATAGAATATTAATAATTACTATTATTATAAAACTCTAAACTAATTTCCTAAACAACTTTGCATCAGTTTGCCACCCTCTTAAAAAATCAATACCTGTTATGTATAATAAAATATCAATACTGTATAGCGCTGACAAGCTTACTTTAACTAATTTTAAGTTACTCTCTTGCATGTCTTCCAGTAGCCCATGACTATTCTCAATATAGGTTGGCCAAAAATCTTATCCACTAACCTCTTTAACTCTAAAACAACTAAAGTAATTCAGTTAATATTTCTACCATCTGTGAAGAGTCAGCCAGTGAATAGGATTATAAATTTACAGCTTATTTGCTCTAGCCCTTATTGAGTTTCAGAAGTTAAGGGGTACGATTGCTGGCCTACTTAATATAAATGGACTATAGTACTAAGTCTATTTGTTTATTGTTTATTTTGGCTGTGCATATTTTGAGTTGTTAATAACTTGTCTGCTTGATTGTCCTAGTCCTTTTTTGTTATAAAAGGTTGTAAGGATTTCTGATTTAGTTATAGTGCATAGACTTGAGCTTACTGATATGCTGTTATGCTATTTTTCAATATCAACAAAGACATAGGGATGCAGCGACCCCACCGCCCGCCACTTCGGTGGTGCAGTCAGCCTCTAGCAGTTACGATGATTTTTTGGTACTGTCTTATTGTAGCACGGTTAAGGCTGGTGTGGTGCAATTTCGCCAGGTATAAGTGCTTCGGGAGGATTTATTGAGTTTTGCTGAGACACTGTTAGCGCTATATCAACATCAACCACAGTGATAACGTGATAGGGCGTTGTTGTGGCAAGACTTTATTTGTACTGTGCTGCAGTAAAGACTAGCCACTGTGTTATGATTGCTGTGCAGTACAGTGATTGTACCATGGAATCCACATTCACTGTGGACGGTTGCGGTCTTTAAACCAGTATGTATGTATGTAACAGGCTTTTTGTCACAAACTGTTACCTTCCACAGATTTAGACATTATCAACCATTTACAATAATTTGTAATAATTTAAAAGTAAATTGAAGAAACAGATTAACTTGCTCCTGTAGTAATGTACACCCTATGTGGTGGATTGTGTTCTTTCATTTCATAAATTTTATTTTAGTAAGCGTTGTTTCCACAGCGATTTTGATAAGTTATTTTGCCTTTATATAGTCTTTGTCTAAGTTATTGTTTGTTTAGTTTGCAAGGTGGTCGACTCCTGACCTGTTTGTCTCTTCGGTTGCTGATATGGCCGAACTGACTTGATCATCATCATCTCCAACGCCTTGTTTCCCCCTGGGAAACCCCCGCTAGAGGATGGCCATGACAGAAACGTCTCCAAGCTACTTTGTCAAGACATGCCTCCCTTGCCACAATGCCCCTTCCACTATGTGGAAGTTTTTTTTCAATATATTTTTCCACTTTCTTTTCCCATACCATAGGTGGTCTTCCACTACTAGCGGTTCCACTCACCTGACTCCCATATATCTTTCTTGGCATTCTGTCTTCATCCATTCTCTGAACATGACCATACCACCTCAAAGTACTTCTCTTTATCCACTCAACCACACCACAATCAATGCCCAAAGCCTGCTCTTCCATTCCAAAGGACTCGTACACTTCCCTATTACTTGGCCCATCTAGCCTATTCATGCCAGCTGCCATTCTGAAAAAGCTCATCTCCACAGCTCTCAGTTTGGAGAGGTCCTCATCACTTGCCGTCCATGTCTCGCTTCCATACGAGAGTGTTGGGAGCAGCACACTGTTTCTCAGTGACTTTTTGACTTCCTGGCTAACCATTCTTCCTTTGAGAACACTATCAAGTTCTCCAATCACCTTTCTCCCTTGCATTTTTCTCTCTTTTATCTCACTCTCCATTTTACCATATTTGCATAGTACAGCTCCCAAATACTTGAAACTTTCAACCTCTTCTAGTACTTAATTTTTCATTTTACAACTTTTCTCATGTTCTTTCTTGATTCTATATTTTTCCTTAAAATCTATGGTTTCCATGCACTCTTCTGTCAAACACCATTACCTTACATTTCCCTACATTGACCTTTAACTTTCTCTTTTCACATACCCTGTCAAAGTCAGTGACCACTCTCTGAAGTTCTTCCGCATTTTCCGCCAACAGGACTGCATCGTCTGCATATAGGCATGTTAAAATCTTCCATGTTCTATCCTCAGATTCCAGTCTAGCTCCCACACCCATTGATACAGCCCTACATTCTATAATCACTCCATCCATGTATATATTGAACAACCAAGCTGACATGACATCCCTGTCTTACACCTACATTGACCTCAAAACTTTCACTTAACTAATCCCCTACCTTCACATTTGCTGTTGCATTCCTATAAAAAGATTTTACAGCCATTAGCAACTTTCCTCCCACACCATATACTGTTAACACATCCCACAGACCCTCCCAGTCTACTTTGTCGTCTTTTTCCAAATCCATGAATGCTGCATAGTTTTCTGTTCTTGGCCAAATACTTCTCTACCAACAATCGCATTGAGGCTATCTGGTCAACGCAGCCCCTGCCCTTTCTGAAACCTCCCTGTTCCTCGCCTATTTTGTCATCCGTTATCTTCTGTAGCCTCTCTGTTACTACTCTTGCGTATACCTTTCCAGGTATGCTAAGCAAGCTAATTCCCCTATAATTCTTACTCTTCTTTACTACCCTTCCCTTTGTAGGGTACTATCACTGCTTTGTAGGGTACTATCACTGCTTTCGTCCAGTCCTCTGGTACACTTTCCCTTTCCCATGCTAATTTACATAACCTATGTATTATGTCAACAGCTTCTTCTCCTCCATATCTCAGCATTTCACCTGGGATGTTATCTACTCCAGCAGCTTTGCCCATTTTAAGTCTATTGATTGCTTCTTTTACTTCTCTGCTTATCGGGCTTTCAACTACCCTGTTTATTCTACCTCTCTCCATTCCTATGGATGAGATCTTTGCCTTCCCCCTACTCTTTGCAGCTAAGCTACTAAAATGATCTTTCCATACTTTCACCACACCATCACCCTCTACCACTTCCCCACTGGTGATGGGCTGGTCTATCAGAGTGAGAACTGAGCGATCTCTGCCATACCCATAGCTTACTCTGACTGTTCCTTTTACTTATATATTTTCTAGATCTCGAGTGACTGCGTCTCTTCCGTGGATTGACCTACCAAGATTGGAAGCCAAAGCATCACATTTTTCCCTTGCCCCTCAACTTTCTCTTCATAATTGCTGAGGGGCACAGGGCCCTGGGTGGTTGGTTTCCCGGGCGTTTCCGCACCCTCCTCGGCTCCCCGCCTTGGAGTGGCTTCGGTCACCCAGGCTTTGTTGTGGTCGGCAGGGAGGGTTCTGTGGGGGCGCTCGGTTATGGCCTTGACCGTGCTCGGAGCCTTGGGGCTGTTCGGCCAGGCAGCTTGGGGAACAACAACAACAACCACTTCCCCATTCATGTCCCTCATCCTACCACCTGAGACACCCTCGGTCTTCTTCCCTCTGGCTTCTTTCACAGCTCTGTAGTATGCTATCCTGTCATTCAGAAACTGTTCACTAATCTTTCTCCCATATTGCTCATCTGTCTTCCTTTTAGCGTCTTGTATCGTCCTCTTCACTCTTTGTTTTAAATTTTTATATTTTCTTTCCTCGCATCTCTAGTTTCTCTAGGTATATTCTTTTGCAGCATCTCTTTGCTAAATCATTCGTTACCTTTCTTCTTCCACATTTTAAAGGTTTTCTTCCCACATACTTTCTCAGCTGCTTTAGTCATGGAGTCTCTTGTACCTTTCCATACTTCGTCTACAGTATTTCCCGGATCTATCATAACATCCATGTCCTTTATAGTCTCTTTCAGGATGTCCTTGTATTTTGTTGCATTACATTCTTCATTTAATTTTCTCACATTTATTCTCTCTACTGTCAGTTTTCTCTCTTTCCTCTCATATTTTCACTCCTTCCTTATCCTCACTTTTGTCAGCACTGTATAGTGGTCTGATCCCGTTAGCATACCTCTTACAGCTTTTGAATCTTAAATTCTTCCTTTTAGTCCGGAGTCCATCATGGCGTAGTCAATTAGAGATTTCTGTTCCTGTTCACCTATACCTCTGTGCCATGTAAATCTATGAATGTGACGATGTTCAAAAAATGTGTTAGCCAGAAACATCTCTCTCTCCGCACATACTTCTAAAAGGAAGTCACCATTCATATTCCTACCCTCCACACCCCATTTACCCACTACAGTATACCTTCTATCTCCTCGTTTCCAACTCTACCATTCATGTCACCTACTAATATTACTTGTGTACACTCTTGCCTTTCTCTTATACATTTATTGACTTTATTCCAAAATTTTCTATTTTCTTCCGCACCTTTCCCAGTTTCTTGGTTGACTGGTGCATAGACACACATAAAAAGTATACCTATCTATCCCAATCTTGCACTCACACCATACAATTCTGGAGTCCACGCATCCATAGTTTCTTGGTTGACTGGTGCATAGACACACATAAAAGTATACCTATCTATCCCAATCTTGCACTCACACCATACAATTCTGGAGTCCATGCATCCATAGTTTTTCACACACTTCAACCTTTCTGACAAAATTACTGCTACCCCTTCCTTTTTCTTACGTTTATACCCTGCATCCAGGATATATGACTTGATTCCCTTCGGCAATGCATTTTTTGCTTCTCGATGTGTTTTTTCTACCTTCGACCTGATCTTTCATTCTTCGCCCTGATCACTTCTTGGTTGGTGTTGCGGTGTAGCAGTTCTTGCCTCATCCTTCGGCCCTGCCCTATAAGAGCTCTGATGTGGAGCTCATGTGGTCCGGCTGAACTGATGCAATGGCGAGAAATGTCTGCGTGTCTTCACCTTCCTCGATTTGTTCCCCTACTGCACTTCCCTATCTATCTTGACTCTTTCAGTTATATATCTTGATCGAATCCTTCGGGCCAGCCCTATGAGAGTTCTTTTATGGAGCTCAATGGTCTGGTTAAACTAATATTAAAAAAACAAAAAAAAAGTTCATATGATCAATTAACTGTTTCATAGCAAATAGTTCTTTGTAAATCAATCACTAATTTGACTATTCTTTAATTGTGAAATGTCAGCAAATTCATGCCTATTGATTTAGAATTGTCAATTAGAGTATGAATAAGGTACAGTTCCATTCATTGTTCCCTGGATATTTTCATCAATACTCAAGTGAAGCAAACTTGAAGCTTTTGAACCAAATTTAAATGTAGTTTAATATAGATTGTCTGGTTCAGATTTTAATGGATTTTTTCCCTATGAATGCCAATTCCACATCTGTGAATGTAATTTCACTCTACATAATTATTAACCCTTTGGCGCACGATGACTCGTTAAGAGTCATTAAACTTAAAAATATTTGCCAAAAATTAAGTTTTCGTCTGACGCGCGTCATATTTGGCATACATATTAAGTATTACGTCTAGTTCAATGGATACAATTGGCAACTCCCTCAGTTTAACCGTTTACTCACGGCTGGCTGGGAAGGGAGCAGAGTACAGCTCAGTCTGTTTCGATACTTTCACGTTTATTTGTGTATCTTGGTAACTATTTGGTTTATAGTAATTCTGAAGTTACCAGTGGAATCCTCATTAAATTCCGCTTCCATATATGTATGCAAATCAAAAATGGTGCGGGCAAAATTTTGAGCTAGCGCGAGTTGGAGTTAAGGTATTTACTTTTTTTTTTTACAATTCTTATTTCGGAGTGCCCCAATGTGGTAGTTTTGTATTTATTCTATGTTTTTATTCGCTTATCTTCAAGTTCAATCAATAACGAAGCCGATGGTACCTCATTAATCCAAATACAAGGATTTTTTGGTGGATAAAAACGTCACAGAAACAAATTATCGCCGGGCACAAAACTGGCTCTGAGTGAGCTGAGATATACTTTGGGAGTGGGAAAAACTTTGATTGGAAACTATAGGTGCGCCAAAGGGTTAAGAGATCCTTAAGTTATACTGTTGTTTATTTACAGTAAATTACACAATATTATAGGCTTTGATATATATATATAAAATTGCGGCTTTAATGTTTCTACAGAATTCAGTTGTTACTCTATAAACAAAAAATATTGTACTAGTCCATAAGAATTGCGGTTAGTCTTGTGGCCTAATAGTTGTCAAGGCAATTATGAAAGTGAAATGTCCAGGTTATAATAAATGGGAATTCATTTTACACTAAAAGGGTATCTTGCCCATCACTCTAACCCCCCTGCCCCTCTTTCAGTACTATGACATATCCGCCAAGTCCAACTACAACTTTGAGAAGCCCTTCCTGTGGCTGGCGCGCAAGCTGATCGGTGACCCCAACCTGGAGTTTGTTGCCATGCCCGCCCTCCTCCCCCCAGAGGTGCACATGGACCCCCAATGGCAGCAACAGATCGAGAACGACCTGCAGGAGGCATCACAGACCGCTCTGCCCGAGGATGACGAGGACTTATAAACGCAACAACAAAAATATCAGTGGCAGCGGTAGGGTAGGGACGGGCTCCGATTGTCGGCTTGTAAACGCACCAATAACAGTGGCAGTAGTAGGTTAAGGACAGGCTTCGATTGTCAGCAGAAGCTAAGCAACCCTGTGTCTTCAGCAAAGGATCCTAACCACCTCTGATCGTCTGCCAAGTTTAATCCTCAGTCGTCTGCCAAGGATCCTGAAGAAACTAAGCATACCGTCAGCCGGAGGAAAACAAAAGACAGCACATTGTCAGCCAAGGATCTGAACTAACTCGGATTGTTAGCTTAGAACGGAAAACTTATCTGAATCACCAGCCAAGAAACCAATAATCCCCAGCTGCTGATTTTAGCAAAGTACCAATAATCACTTACACTGTGGGGTTTACCATGCACACTAGTTTATTATATTTCTTGGTGCAGTATCTAGTAAGTTATATACCGTAATTGTAACGAGCTCTGATAATCACCTAAGAATTTAGACTAGTTGTGAATAAAAGGACATAAAGGCAATGTCTCGGTATTTTTTGTTTTGTGAAGGTCGGGTTTTTAAAGGCTCCTTAGTTGGGATTATACAGGGCGTACTCAATTAATCCAAGAATGTTTTTTTTTAAATTAACAATTGTAAGTTATCTATCTCGGTAATTAGTAAGTTTGTGCAACCATTGGACAGGTTCTTGTAGCCTTTGCAGCTTACAGTTCTAAGGAGAGTCTTGTAATAACATACAGGTCTTGTAATAACATACAGGTCTCCCTCGATTTATGATGGGTTACGTTCCTGAAACCCGATCTTAAATGGAAACATTTGTACAGCGAACCCTAAAATTAATGGGGTAAATGGTGATGTGTTCTCGGACCAGCCAACACACCTAAAAACCTATAAGAATGTCATAAATTGTGGCATCGGATAGTGAGGGAGACCTGGGATTGTTCTACACTGGCGATTGTCTGCTTCAGGGTTGCTATATTGGACACATGCCACACTTTCTTGCCGTTACCTTTGAATCTGTTGTGTGCCAACGATGGAAGAATGGCGGGGGTTGTTGATATTGTTAAGTTGTTTAAAGATTTTTTGCTTATTTTTCCAACCGATCGTTTTGGTTTGGACCTACCTCCGAAACGGTTACAGACTAAAATGTATTGAATCTTCCAGCGTGATCATCTTACACAACAGCTTTTGGTTTGGTGATTTCGGATTTTAATGCGCTTTTTGCATCCTAAAGGGTCATGCCAGTTTAGGTTGAAGGGTGGCGGACGTTAAGCTAGGCACTAACCCTCTCAGTACGGGTGGTGCCTTTATTCTTCTTGTCCTGGCTATCACTAAACAATTTTGATTTATTTAGGAAAGATCTGTGGGATTTGGAGGATTACTAGAGAAGGTTGGTAGCCCATGTATATCTAGAGGTCCTTCTCAAGGTGACTATAAATTGACTACTGTATTTACCTTTTATTCTGACTATCAATAGATTATGTTATTCAGTTTAGGATTAATCTTGAAGTGTTGGAGGGTTACTGGAGAGCTAGTAGCCCAGGAAGATAGATATTTTTCAAGCCAAATATCCTCTAAGGATTGCTTGAATAAATTAATCGCACTCCTGTACTGAGAGGGTTAAGAAATTATTTGTCATCTAAAAAAAAATTTCTAGACCTGGTCACATTCCTAAAAAAAAATGCTGCCACTTTACAAAACCTTTGTTGTCCTAAGATATGGAGGTCAAATTTCCCCTGAGATTTTAGGTACAATATTGCAATTATATACCAAACTTTTGTAATAAATTAGAGAAATGCCATATACTGTGTTTTCCTTGTTACCCACTTCAGTATACTTAATCTGTAGGCCAGAGAGAAATCAGTACCTAGAGGTCTAATCAGGCCATTTCTTACAGTATTGTTCATTTTTTTTAAAGCTAAACAGATTAACTTGTTCATGTAGTATGTGGTGGATTGTGTTCTTTTATTTATATTTTGCTTAAGTGTTGTTTCCACAGCGATTTTGATATTTTTTTTTTTTGGTTTGTTTATTTTGCAAGTTTTACATTATAATTTTACCAATTGGGAGGAGTCGGTCAGGGAATAGTGTGGAATTTACAGACCATGTGCTGTTGGGTATGCCGTTTTGATTTTGGGCAAAACGGCACGTGTACTTTATTAGAAGTTATGGGGCAAGATTTCTGGCATAATATTGTAGATCATTTAAAGTGTTTTCTTGAATTACTAATGAAGACTACATTCTATAATAAGTATGTGGTGACGCTTGTTATCCACATTCTATGGCAAAGTGTGTTGGTTAGAGAATGCAATCTTTGCTGGAAAGTGTTCGGGTCATTGACCTGTTCACGTCAAGATGGTTGACAATATAGCCTGGGGCGGTAGTAAGGACGTACGACTTTGTAGTTGGGTGCAGTGTCCTTGTCCCTGGGGGTGGATATGTGGTGCTGGAGCCAGGGACTCTCACGGTACTGCTGTGTTGCAGTTGGGGATAACCCATTCTGTATCCACAACCACTTTGGGTGACCATGGCTCACACATGCATGCATGTTGGTTACTTGTGTGTGTACATAGGCCTTTTAAGTCAATATTTTCATTTCTTGACCATGAGAGGATTGCACTTGTGATTGAGATTGTTTATTTTTTATTTATTTATTTGTCTCCAAAACTGTTAATCCTGATCTGTTTGAGGTTGCACCAATGCAAAGTAAGGTTATCTATATTTACATATACGGTAATGACCTTGATGTAGAGAATAACTAGCAAGATCAATTAAATTGTGGACAATTGTAAAATAGGAATTTATTTATTCTGAAAATGATACACTGATATTACCTGAAGGTAAGTGCGGGAAAGTTTAAGGTTATAGTCTTTGAAAAAGGTGAAGTTACAGTGTGAGGGGAGGTTAATTGGTCAGGTTATGGAGAATGTCCGTTCATTTAAGTATTTGGTCTGTGATGAGTAAAGATTAGAGTGTGGGAGAGAGTGCAACAGGGGAAGAGGGTTGTAGGAATGCTGAAAGTGACAAAAAGTAGAGTGGTCAGCATGGAAGTAAAGAAGTCATTGCATGATAGTGTGGTAATCCCGACATTGATGGATGTTGTTGGAGAGGCACAAATCAAAGGGCGAGAGGGGTGGAAATGAGTTACAGTACTTAAAAAGTGCATGTAGATAAATAGTCAGTATAATTTGATAGAAAATGCAGTACTGTTTATACAAGTGTACATTTTGTTTACACACTACAATACTTATTACAATGTATCGACTCTGACAACTTTCAATCCCAGCAATAAACTTAACCCCTTCTGTACCGGCGACTTCTTTATTTGATTTCAGCTACATTAAGACGATTTAATGACACTTAAAGCTTTAGAAGGATATATGGTAGCTAAAAGGATTAATTGAGATAGTCTGTAGGGTAGACGTCCTTAAGCTGAACAAAATCTTCTAATAGTTGCCAGAATATAATTAAAGGTACTGCACAGTGAGACAAATGGGAGCAGGAAAAGCAGAAGGTATGGATAGTATTGCTGTGAAGTGTATTAAGAAGGGTGGAGATGTGATAATAGATTGGCTGGTGAGACTATTCAATGTATGCTTTGTTGTGTTGTTGTTGTTCCCCAGGCTGTCTGGCCGAACAGCCCCAAGGTCTCGAGCAAGGCCAAGGCCACAAACGAGCGCCCCCCACAAAATCCTCCCTGCTTACCACTAACAAAGCCCGGGTGACCGAAGCCACTCCAAGGCAGGGAGCTAAGGAAAACCAAAGCCCCACCCAAGGCCCTGTGCCCCTCAGCAATTATGAAGGGAAAGTTGAGGGGCAAGGGAAAAATGTGACGCTTTGGCTCCAAATCTGCCAACTTCTAGGTTGGCAGTAGGGAGGTCAATCCACGGGAAAGACGCCGCCACTTGAGATCTAGAAGATATATAAGTAAAAGGAACAGTCAGAGTAAGCTATGGGTATGGCAGAGATCGCTCAGTTCTCACTCGGATAGACCAGCCCATCACCGCATGACTAGAACCCAATCCTCTCGGCATCAGCTAGGAAAGGCCCTAGAAAGCCGCCTTTGGCGGGGGGATAGCTCCCCTATTTCAACTCCTTTCGGGGTTGGGCACCCGCCGCTTTGTTGTGTTAATGGTATCACTAGACTGGAGGAGTGCATGTATTGTGCCTTTGTACAAGGGGAAGGGAGATCGACAGGAGTGTTCAAGTTATAGAGATATTAGTTTATTATCAGTGGTTGGAAAGCTGTATGGATAGAGAGGATAATAATGGGTACAGAAGGTGCAATAGAAGAGCAATGCAGTTATAGGAGGGGAGGAGGGTGTAGGTCAGTTTTTGCAGTAAGACAGCTAGGCCTAGGCCTATGCGAGAAGCATAAAGAGATATTTTGGGTTTTTATGGATTTGGAAAAAAGCGTATGATCGTGTGGATTGAGAAGCAATGTGGAAGGTGTTAAGGATTTATGAAATTGATGGAAATTTGGTAATAGTCAGTTTTTATGAAGAGCGCAGAGTGTGTGTTAGAGTAGGAAATGAGTTGAGTGAATGGTTTGAGGTAAATGTAGGTCTGCGACAGGGTTGTGTAATGTCACTGGTTTAATGTATACAGTATATGGATGGTGTGGTGAGGGAGGTGAAAATGAGAACTATGGGTAGAGGATTGGGTTTAGTAGGAAAGAATGGTATAGATTGGGAGTTGAACCAGTTGTTTGCTGATGATGGCATTGGTGGCAGATTCTGAGGAGAAACTGCAGCGAGTAGTCAAGAGTTTGGTGTGGGAGGAGGAAGCTGAGGGTGAACGTCAATAAATGTAAAGTGATGGTGTGTAATAGAGATGCTCGTAGGGTGAATCTCGATGTGCGGCTGGATGGGTAAGAACTGGAACAAGTGTTTTAAATATCTGGGAGGAGTTATAAGCAAGGACAGGTGTGGAAATGGAGGTAAACCAGAGTACAGGTATGTGAAAAATAATTTTTCGGAGCAATGGGAAGTATGTGGAAGGCGAGAAATCTCGGGATGAAAGCTAAAAGTGCAATATATCAAGGGATAGTTGTACCAACAGTGATGTATGGGGCTGAGACATGGGTTCTGAAGGCAAAAGAGAAGAATGCTGGATGTGATGGAGATAAGCTGCTTGAGGAGTATATTTGGAGTGACTCGTAGAGACAGGTTGAGGAATGAAGAGGTACGTACAAAGGAGTACAAAGGAAATCAAGCAACAACAGATCTAGTGACCCTTCTAGGTTGCTTGTCATCCAAAACACTGAGGATCAAGTGTCCAAACAGTGGTTTAGAGTGGGTAAGAGAACATTGGAAAGGGAATTACTGCCCTGGAACTAATGTCCGTGGCAGGATTAGGAAGTTAGTAGAGGACAGATGGGTTAGTAACTGAGAGGGGGATAAAATAAAGTTATTCATTTACAAACGCAGTCAGTCGCGGGTTTGATGAGAGATATTTGTCAAGGCGGAGTTTAAATGAATCAACGGTGATGCAGTCTATAACGTTTCGGGGAAGCCCATTCCACAAGTTGACAACTCGATTGAAGAAGAAATTCTTAGATTCGTGCGAGTTAAAAGATTTACCAATAATTTTGCAACCGTTTCCCCGCGTGTAATTAGATTGGTCGATAGTGAAGTACTTACTACAGTTCATATTGTCGATGCCTTTGATGATTTTGAACACTTGAATTAAGTCACCTCTTAATCTGCGCTGGGTTAAAGGAAATAGATTTAATTCTCTAAGACGCTCTTCGTATGGTTTGTTCTTTAGGCTACGTATCATTTTGGTAACTCTACGTTGAACTCGTTCTAGCTTGTTTATGTCTTTGGTAATAAGGGCACCAGCATTGAACGCAGTATTCCAGAAGAGGGCGGACTAAGGAATTGTAAATTGTACGTAGGAGAGTGGACAGAAGGGTGCTGTGCTGGTATGGACATGTTGAGTGAATGGGAGATGAAAGGCTTACAAAGAGAGTATGAGTCAGATACAAGGGAGGGTAGAGGGGTAGGAAGGTAGGAAGACCTCCATTGAGAAGGAGAGATTGTGTAGTACTGTACAAGCGTTGGAAAATAGAGAGATGAGTAGAACAGGCAAGAGAAGTTGTAATAAATAGTAATGAATGGAGAATGCTTGTGAATAGATGAGTGACAACGCAGTCGGGGAGAGGGGGTCGGGCGCCAGTTGGACTAGATAATAGTTCGTCAGGCGCCTGGCCCGGGGAGCTGGTATATATGAAGGGTCATGCCTGGATGTGAGGTGGGCAGGCATTGTGGTGTGCTCCGCTGCATGTCTGCCGCAGCATGACCGGAACTTCTCCGGGAGGTCTGGGGCCGGGGAAATGCTGGAGGCAATTCTGGGTCTATGGGTCTTCTGGTTGACCTAGATGTGTGTGAATTTATATATTGTTTATGTTGTGGTGTGTACATACATAAGCATACTGAAAGGGTTAAAAATGGCTTCAGTCAGCCAAAGGTGGTTGTGGAAACAGAGGGTAATACTAAACTGCAACCCAATAGTTATGTGGAACTCCAATACCCAATTACCACCTCCATATGAGGTTGCTGGGTGCAGCACACGGGTCCTAACTACAGCACTGTACCCTATATCCTTTCTGGTGCCCTGGGTGCAGTAGGTATAATATAGCATAATGGGCAGAAAGCCTAGAGGGTGAAAGGGGAACTACTATTTTTCATATCTCATATTTGGGCCAATCGGCTTTCTGCAGACTCCCATTGTCTTATGTTCTTATGTCCTTTCCTTCTTAGTTATAAGTTTATCCCACGAGAGAAAGCCGATCCTAAGGCCACACCTTTAATCAAGCGTGACTCTCGCATGGGTGGATGGGACTCGTTAGCCTTGGTCGGCAACTCATCTAGGGGAGACAACCTTATACAAATCCGGGTGGATGGGACTCGTCAGCCTTGGTTGGCAACCTGTCTAGGGGAGTAAACCTGATACAAATCCGTACTGCTTACTGTAGATTGAGACGAGGCAATGTGGAAAAGAGCGGTGCATACCCATGTGCAGTGTGTGGTATTTTGAGTGGGCGTTAACTCAATTCAATGTAGCATCTGTCGATGTTGGGTACACCATGGGAGTAAGTGCTGTAGTAGAATAAAGGGGCCCCTGCCGAAGGATAAGTCAGAAATAGAGAAATTTGAGTGCGTAGTGTGCAAAGGCGAGCTTGTGTTAAGTGATGATCTTGTGGCTGTGAATTTTGGAAATGAGTCTTTGGAGCTGGTGAACAAGTTTTGTTACCTAGGAGATACCATCTCTGCCGGTGGCGGGGCCGAGGCTGCCACTGTTGCTAGAATTAGGTGTGGCTGGGGGAAGTTCAGAGAATTGATGCCAATCCTGACCATGAAAAGAATGCCTCTCCCCCTGAAGGGAAAGGTGTATGCCTCATGTGTTAGAAGTGCAATGACATATGCCTCAGAAACATGGGCCGTTAAAGTAGAGGATGTCAACAGAATGGAGCGTAATGAGATGAGAATGGTGAGATGGATGTGTGGGGCCAAGCTACAGGATAGAATAACAAAAGTTGAGCTGAGGAGACGTTTAGGTATAAAGAGTATTAGCGAGGTGATGCGTACAAGTAGACTGGGATGGTATGGACATGTGGAGAGAATGGATGAACAAAATTGGGTGAAAAAATGCAGGTCTGTGATTGTGGAGGGAGCTGCACCAAGGGGTGGACCGAGGAAGACCTGGGATCGGACTATACGCGCCGATCTCAAATCCAAGAACTTGACGAGTGAAGCAGCCCTTAACAGGGTTGCCTGGAATGCCACCATTAGGACAAGAGACTGAAACTGCACTGATGTGTGGAACACTCGGTCTTAAAATTTTATGTATGTATGTATGTAAGGGTAAGGCAGGTTAGTGGATGGATTAGCCAAACACCACTGTAGAAAAATAGTGCTAACAAGATACACAGAGGGCCTCGGAGTCGGACGGATCCTAAATTGAGTGGTCAATCCTGTAAGTCCTTCACTAAATTGGCTCAGGTTGTCCCTCTCGCAGGGAATAGGTCCGCTTGGGGGCATTCTGTGTATGGCCACCCTCGTAAGGGGAGTAAGGCGTCCGGCAATAGATAGATAGATAGACTCTCGCACCAAGACCAAGACCAAATGATGCTGGAAGGTGTAACTGGTCACTTATCCCGATATACGCTTTCCAGGAAAGATGCATTCTCTGATCAACACCTTAAAATATACGAACATGGGAGTCTGCAGAGAGCCGATTTGCCTACACACGGCAGATACCTTTCACACCCAACCCATCTCGTCCATATGCCTGTCAAAATTTATCTTGAAGCTCTCTATCGTTCTTGATTCCACTGTAGCACTCGGTAGCCTATTCCATATATCTACAACTCTGTTACCTTGGCTGTAAAATGTGGATGATGGGCATTCTCACCTACCATGGAATATACTAAGTAATCAAATTTCTTAATTTCACTGCACTCACCAAACACCTCCCAACGAAATTAATGAAAGCATGTGATCCTACCGGGATTCGAACCAATTTATATATTTGTAACTGATTGTGAGATTGTTTGGGAATCCTTGTCACTACCCTGTTCTAACTAAGTAGGCCAGCAATTGTAAACTCTAACCTCTATAACTCTAACTACTAGAATAATCGAGCGTATATTATTTCTACCACACGGGAATAGTCGGCCAGGGAAACGGTGTCAAGTTACAGCCAATTTACATAAGAAAATGGGAGTCTACAGAAAGCGGATTGGCCCACACAAGGCAGATCCCTCTCACACCCAAACCTAATCTAGCTCTAGCCCTTTTAGAGTTACTGAGGTTAGGAGTCAGGATATCTGACCTACCTACTTGGAACAGGGTATAGTGATCAGAGGCCCAGCAATTTTTTTTTTTTCTATGTGAGTGAGGTAGGCAAAAGGCAGAACTGCCTATAGCGAGTGCCTCCCCCATAGTTGAAAGAGTGACAGGGACAAAATCAAGGGACGTTCGAGCCAAAATGCCTGGACACACGGAGTTTGAATAAATTTAATTCATAGGAAGAGGGAAAGACTGATTCTGGGAGAGAGTTCCAGAGCTCAGCTGTTGAATGGAAGAAAGTTTGAGAGTAACGTTTCACTCTTGGGTTGGAGAGTTGTACAGAGTAGGCGTGGGATTGTGTTGCAAGACGGGTACTATGAGCCCTACGTAAAGGAGGTGGTATACACTGGGAAAGCTCTGAGGAACACTCATTATTATAGTAGCGATAGAATAGCGAGAGAGATGCAACATTGCGGCGGAGAGAGAGAGATTGCAGAGAGTTGGTGAGTGGATGGGAGTTAATGATACGAAAGGCCTTCCTTTCAACTTTGTCTAGGAGAGCGGTGTGAGAGGAACCTCCCCACACATGTGAATAATACTCAATACAAGGACGCACTATGCCCCTGTACAGAGCAAGAAGCTGTGCAGGGGTAAAGAACCCCCTAAGGCGGTTGAGCACACCCAGCTTCTGGGAGGCTGCCTTAGCAAGACTGGTAATATGGTCCTTCCAAATGAGAGCAGAAGAAGAAGAGACACCAAGAATATTGAGAGAAGATGAAGGATTGATTTTTGTATTGTTGAAGAATAAGGAATAGTCCGTTTGGAGTTCCGAACGGGTAGATAGATGGAGAAATTTGGTTTTGGAAGCATTAAAGGTAACAAGATTTTCTCTGCCCCAATTGGAGATAGTATTTAGATCAGAATTTAAGTGTTCTATGGCTTCATTACGTTTGTCGTTGAGGGATTGCTCGCTGGGGCGTTCTGAAAACTAATGGAGTAGTGTAAGGTTGAGTCGTCTGCGTATGAATGGATGGGAATTGAGGTACAGTTGAGAAGATCATTTATAAAAATTAGAAAGAGAATAGGAGATAGGACAGAGCCCTGAGGAACAACAGAGTTTATAGGGTGAGGAAGTGAGCGATGGCTGTCCACAACCGTAGCTATGGAACGGCCGGAGAGGAAATTAGAGACAAAGGCACAGATGGAGGGGTAGAAACCGAAGGAGTGTAATTTAGAAATCAAAGATTTGTGCCAGACTATCGAAGGCTTTCGATATGTCTAGTGCAATAGAAAAAGTCTCACCGAAGTCCCGAAAGGAGGATGACCAAGAGATAGTAAGATATGAAAGAAGATCACCAGTAGAGCGACCGTTAAGGAAACCATACTGGCGATCTGAGAGCAGATTATGAGAAGATAAATGTTTAAGAAATTTGGAAGCAAGAATAGTTTCAAAAACTTTAGAAATACAAGAGATGAGAGCAATTGGACGATAGTTGGAGGGGTGAGAGCGGTCACCCTTATTTGGGACAGGTTGAATGCGAGCTAGAGTCACCATAGGAGTAGGGGACAATTCGGACTCGCGGGCCTATTCGCGGTGAAAATCAATGACTCTAGCGACTCCTAGTGACTACTGTTAGACTCTCACTCGCTCGCGGTGAAAATCGATGACTCCTAGTGACTAGTGACTCCTAGTGACTCCTGTTAGACTTCCACTAGCTCGCACTTCTGACTGTGTGAGGGCCCCTTAATACAGGTGTTCAAATACAAAAAGGCAATCATTTCATTTTATGGGTAAATAGCCGAGTAAATGCACGAGTGATAAGAACATGAGAAAATGACAACAGCGGACATTATCTTGAAACTACCTGGTTTTAGGGGGAGCTACTCGCTTTTTATGAACTCCCTTCTCCCTCATGTTTAGCATATTATTTTTGAGATTTTAAAGAAGTTCGTTCCGTTAGTTTGGCAATTTTGAGACTTTTTACCCCTTTTCTTCGTCAATATTAAACACATTCGTGCCATTTAGGTGTCGATTATTTCCTGGTGAGCGATAGCGAGCCTGTAATTTTAGAAGGAAGCGGCCTTTAGCCGGGAAATGTTTCTACCAAAAAATTTACAAATTTATCTAGAGAGGAGGTCTTGTTTTTTTTTAAAAGCTTGATGGAGGTGTAACAAGCAATCTAAAAAATAAATTAATAAATGGATATATAGACCGGAAAACAAGCACTGCCCCCTTTAGTGAGGCCACATGGATTATGCTGGTAAAGTTTGATTAATTCCACTCCCAACACCAAACACCTCGCAATGAAATTAATGAAAGCATGTGATCGTCCCGGGATTCGAACCTGGGTTACCACTTACAGATCTTAAACATTCTAACCATTACACCATCAAGACAGTTATAAGAAGAAATCGACACCTGGATGGGGATAAACGTCTTAAAACAGTAGGCTGAATGGGGCCGAATGGATACAAGCCAGAGAAAGAGAGAAAAGGAAAGAAAGATAAAAACAAAACAGGTGACCCCCCTTTTAAGCAAGTGGAAATAATATGTTATGGGGCACAGATCACATAATAATATGTTATGGGGCACAGATCACATAATAATATGTTATGGGGCACAGATCACATAATAATATGTTATGAGGCACATATCACATAATATGTTATGGGGCACAGCTCACATTATAATATGTTATGGGGCACAGATCACATAATAATATGTTATGGGGCACAGATCACATATAATATGTTATGGGGCACAGATCACATAATAATATGTTATGGGGCACATATCACATAATAATATGTTATGGGGCACAAATCACATAATAATATGTTATGGGGCACAGATCACATATGTTATGGGGCACAGATCACATAATAATATGTTATGGGGCACAGATCACATAATAATATGTTATGGGGCACAGATCACATAATAATATGTTATGGGGCACAGATCACATAATAATATGTTATGGGGCACAGATCACATAATAATATGTTATGGGGCACAGATCACATAATAGACATGGTTTCTGGAGAGGGTACAAAGAAGATTGACCATTCTATCTCTTGCCTGAAACTTAACCTTCTCCGACATGTGACGCGATTTTGAGCCTATTGGGGATACTTTAAAAGTGTAAAGCCTTTGTTACCATCAGGGGTATTTAGAAACCTTTAGTTTAGTTACTTCAACCTCTGCAGTTGTCTTTGGGTTAGCTGTGGGCAGAAAACTAATTTTGGAGAGGTAATAATAAGAGTGAGAGAACTCTATTTCTTATTGCTAATCTGGCAACCTCTGCGTCATATGTGCGTGAAAGGGTTAAGAGGTCATGATGGCAATAAGTAATGAGGGAGTTGTGAAAGAGATGAGTACAACGTAGGTATTGATGTGTTACGTCATCCGCATATTCAAGCTACTTAGAAGGACAACGAAAGAATAGATGCATTAACCCCTTCCGTACCGGCGACGTCTTTTTCATTCTATTCAAGCTATATATAAACGACTTTGTGCAGCTTAGGAAGGATTGTGGTAGTAAAAAAGGTTCAGTGAGACAGTTGGAATCTTGTTTATTGCTGGAGGTCCTTCTTACGCTGAATAAAATCGTATATTAGTATCCAGAGTAAAGTTAAAAATACGGTGCCGGTATAGAAGGGGTTAAGGGGATAGTGGCCGTTTTTTTTTTTTTTTTGGTCTATTAATTCATTTATTCATTTATTTTTAGTGTCCTCGCTTGACCTTCATCAAGCTTAGACAATACCCTCTAGACCCCCCCCCCACTTTCAAGATAAATTTAAACATTTTCGGTAGAAAAATGTAACGGCCTCTTTAATTACAGACTCGGTATCGCTCGCCAGGAAAAAATCGACACCTAACTGGCACGAAAGGTCTTAAAATTGACAGAAATGGATCGAAAGTTATAAAATTCGCCAAAGTTATGGGGTGATCGTCTTAAAATTTAAAAACACAATGAGGGACAAAGGGGTCCAGAAAAAAATCCCTCAAGTGGAAGTCTCCCCTCAAGTCACATGCATATACAGGCTACTTAGCTAACAATGGCATAATAGCTACATTAACAGAGGAAGTACTAATAACAGAGGTCTTTGAGCTACAGAGGAAACACAAGGAATGTCGATCACTGGATATATTTATTTTAAATATATATATACCGGTATATATATATATATATATATATACTGTATATATATATATATATATATATATATATATATATATATATATATATATATAGGTATATACAGTATATATTTAAGTTAATGTATAAGTATGAAGGAGACAACAGGTAAAACTTAGTGTAACAAGTGTCCCCCCAAACTTGAAAGATTGCAGCAGTTCTAGGAGTTCAATATAATGGGATGAATATTGGCGCTAGTGTTACGTATCTATCTTCAAAGTAATACAATAACAAACTCAATTTATAATGCAGAATTACTGATGGAAATTAATAGAGAGCTTCAAGATAAAATTAGATAGGACGAGATGGGTTGGGTGTGAAGGGGATCTGCCGTGTGTGATCCAATCGGCTTTCTGCAAAATCCCGTATTCTTGTGTTGTTGTTGTTGTTGTTGTTGTTGTTCCCCAAGCTGCCTGGCCGAACAGCCCCAAGGCCCCGAGCAAGGCCAAGGCCATAACCGAGTATTGTGTTGTTATATACACTTGATAAAAAGATTGAATTAAATTGTGAAGGAGCAGTGAATAATGGGTTTTTCTACTTGTTCTAGGGAGGAAAGAAAAAGGCGCGAATTTGACGCAACTAGTCCTAATATTTAGGATACCAGAATCAATGCAAAATACCCATACGATGTACTTTAAGAGGACATTTTTGCTCGAGGGATTTTTTTTCTTGACCCCTTTCTCCCTCATGTTTAGCCCCATCGCATACGAGATATTAAGAAGTTCACCCCATTAGTTTGGCCACTTTAAGAACTTTCGCCCCATTTCTGTCAATTTTAAGATCTTTGGCGCCATTTTAGGTGTCGATTTTTTGCTAGCAAGCGATAGGGAGCCTGTAATTTAAAACGAATCGGCGCATGGTAGACAAATGTATAAATGTATCTTGTAAGGGGATCGAGGGGGTGTAATTTTAAGTTTGATGGAGGTCTAGGGAACAAACTAAAAATCTTCCCTTAACTACTCAAGATGAATTACGCAGGCTAAGTATAAAGCAGTAAGAACTGTTTAAGGGGGGGGGGGGGGTGACCTGTTTTTGTTCTGTCCTTTTCTATCTTTCTCTGGCTTGTATCCATTTGGCCCCATTCAGCCTACTGTTTTAAGACGTTTATCCCCATCTAGGTGTCAATTTTTTACTGGTGAGCGGTAGCGAGCCAGTATATTGTTTTATTTTTGTTTGACAGCAGGCTAAATTTGTACATTTTTCGATAGAGAAATGTCTCCGGCGAAGCCGGATTTCTTCATATAATGCTGGCTCGCTATCGCTCACCAGGAAGAAATCGACACCTAGATGGGGATAACCGTCTTAAAATAGTTGGCTGAATGGGGCCGAATGGATACAAGCCAGAGAAAGAGAGAAAAGGACAGAAATAACAAAAAGCAGGTCACCCCCCTTAAATGGTAATGCAGTAACTGTAAGTACTATAGGTAGCGCCAACAAACTTGACAATTTTCGTGACCCTATAAACTCTCATAACTCAAAATTGATTAAGGCAATCGAGCTGACATTTCTATCATTAGGGAAGAGCCCACCAGTAAATAGGTGTAGATATTTACAGCCAGTTTGCTCTAGGCCTTTTTGAGTTATGAGAATTTTTCGGTTCAAGAAAATTGTCAAGTTCGTTGGCGCTACCTAGTGCGCAATCAGGGAATAGGACACTCGAATTACAAGCCTCGCAGGGTAGCAAAGCAGAATTACAAGCCTCGCAGGGTAGCAAAGCAGAATTACAAGCCTCGCAGGGTAGCAAAGCAGAATTATTGCAACAAGAAATATACAGATTTAATAAAGGTATGAATCCAACTTGTCTGGGTCTATAATGCTGATCTTTTATACAGTATTGTATTAATTTCACCACAACACCAAACACCCCCAATGCAATTAATTAAAGTATATATGATCCGCCGGCATTCGAACCCGGGTTAGCACACACATATTTTTGCCACCTTAACCATTACACCACCAGGACGGCCAAAGGTTTATGCACACGCCTACGACTTATTATCCATTCTCGAATACTGGATATTAATCTAATCATATTCATACTCCCAACCGCGCTATGGTAGGCCTAATGTTTAAGTGAGAGGAAGGAATATTCATGGGGCACAGATCATATAGACCGGCCTCGCGACGAAATATCCCTGAACACATAGAAGTATACAAGAGGTTTATAAAGAGCTATTGATTTAGGGTGTGTTGGCGCATGGGTTGGTTCTTGCTTCCTCCTCCCTCCCCTGGCTGGCTGTTTCCCTCGCGCTCCCCAGATGGCCCAGTGCCGCTGTACCGTCACCACCACCTGCACCACCAGCTGTCCGCCTGTCCCGTAGCCACCTGTTTCACGCCCGCAAGGTCTGTGATTCTTGTACGACACTTGTTTTCGAAGGCGTTTATTGGATTTATGCCTGTGTTCTACCTTCTGGGGGCAGTTTATTGAAGTGGTGGGGTTTTTTCGCGGGTTTTTTCGTAGTTTGCAGTTGACAGCTGGGGAGACATGTGATCTTTGCCGTATGTCAAATGCCGGAAGACCTGTCATACGTGCACGACACTTGTGAAGGGTTTGTTGGGTTTGTAGGAGTGTTTTACCTTCATTGGGCTATTATTTTGAAGGGTGTATTTGTTTTATCGGTGTTTTTGGTGTTTTGCAAGTTGACGCGTATTTTGTCGTATGTTAGCTACCGGCACATCTGTCATACTTGTAGGATACTTATTTTAGAGGGGTTTGTAGGAGTACTTTGCCTTCGTGGGGCTTTTATTTTGAAGGTTGTGTTTGTTTTATCGTGTGTTTTTGGTGTTTTGCAAGCTGACGCGGTTTTTGTCGTTTATCAGTTACCGGTACATCATGTCATACTTGTTTTAGAGTTGTATTTTAAAGAGTGCTTTTCCAATATGGCGCTTTGATTTTTAAAGTTATATTTGTTTTATCGTGTGTTTTTGGTGTTTTGCAAGTTGACAAGTTTTTTTTTTTTTTTTTTTTTTTTTTTCTCGTAGGTCTATGTTAGTTACCGGTACATCTGTCATACGTTTAGGACTTGTTTTAGAGGGGTTTGTAGGATTTGTAGGAGTGTGTTGCTTTTGTGAAGGTTTTATGTTGATTGGTACGTTCATTAATCGTTATTTTTCGGTGGTTTGCAAGTTGACGTGTAATTTTTGTGTATGTCATGCATTGTGTTAGCTGCCAGTAGATCTGTCATACTTTGTATGACATTTGTTATGAAGGGGTTTGTTGGGTTTGTAGGCGTGATTTTCCTTCGTGGAGGTTACATTTTGATGGGTGCGTTATTTATTCGTTATTTTTGGTGTTTTGCAAATTGATTTTTTTTTTTTTTTTTTTTTTTTTTTTTAATGTCAACTGCCGGTAGATCTGACATACATGGACGACAATTTTGTTTTGAAGGGGTTTGTAAGAGTGTTTTGCCTTCGTGTTTTTTATTTTGCATTATATTTTGAAGGCGGTGTTTGTTTTACCGAGCGGTTTTGGTGATTTTCAAGTCGACATGTTATTTTTGTTGTTTGTCGTATGTTAGACTCTGTTTTATTCCAGCTGATCGTAAATTGAATCTCTTATTAGCTGATTTCTTGATACTTAATGGAAATATATGAAACTACTATGGCTGTGTTTCATATTAATACCAAGTTTTCAGAATGACCATCATCTTTCGCTACCAAATTTACCTTATAGCCGAGTGACAGAGATAGAAACAGGACAATTTACCCTCAGCTGGAAACAAACAGACTATCGCTGCCGGTAGATCTGTACGGCACATGTTTGGAACGGTTTTGTTGGGTTTGTAGTTGTGCTTTACCGTCGTTGGTATTACGGGGGCTGACCTGTTTTGGTTCTGTCCGTTTCTATCTTTCTCTGGCTTGTATCTATTTGGCCCCATTCAGCCTACTGTTTTAAAACGTTTATCCCCATCCAGGTGTACATTTTTTACTGGTGAGCGGTAGCGAGCCAGCATATTTGTTATTTTTGTTTGACAGCAGGCTAAATTTGTACATTTTTCGATAGAAAAATGTCTCCGGCGAAGCCGGATTTCTTCATATAATGCTGGCTCGCTATCGCTCGCCAGGAAGAAATCGACACCTAGATGGGGATAAACGCCTTAAAACAGTAGGCTGAATGGGGCCGAATGGATACAAGCCAGAGAAAGAGAGAAAAGGACAGAAATAACAAAAAGCAGGTCACCCCCCTTAAATTTTGATGAGTGCGTTAATTTTTCACTGGTTTTTGGTGGTCTGCAAATTGACGGATATTTATATGCGTTTTATGTCATGTTCAACTGCCGGTAAGTCTGTCAGGCTTGTACAGTCGGCCAAATAAGTGATGTCTCGGCACCAAGTATGTTTTGATCGATAATTGGTATCAGCAATATTTACGCATGATTTCTTCTTTTCGAGTGAGATATAGGCCTAGGCTACACACATTGTTCCAACTCATACCCACTGAATTCAACATCTGACAAATTAATACGCATGATTTCTTCTTTTTGAGTGAGATATACAAACATTTGTCCTACTCATGCCCACCGAATTCAACATCTGACATAAATTAATACAACACAGAGCAATTTTTTTTTTTTTTTTTTTTTTTATGGTTGCGTTAATTGTTCGCATATTTTCGGTGGTTTGCAAGTTGACGCGTTTTTGGTCGTATGTCAACTGGCGGTAGATCTGTGTTGCTGGTGTAATGGTTTAGATGCTTATGTTCTGGCTGTGGTGTCCCGAGTTCGAATCCCGGGAGGACCATATGAGGACCTTAAGCTATTCATGGTGCAGTTGGGTCCAGTACATGATTAGCTTGATATCCAGTATTCGCTATATGGATATTAATCGTGGCCATAATGTGCTGAACCTCTCACCCCTTCTGTACCGGTGACGTGTTTCTAGTAATAGGTGCTAACTTTATCTAGGCGGTTTTGTGCAGCTTAAGGGGAGATGGTTCATTTGTTTTGTTAATCCACAATCACTACTGCAATAAAAAACAATCACTAATGCAATAACAAATCAATCACTACTACAACCATCATTCCAGCTACCACAATCACTACTGCAATAACAAATCAATCACTACTACAACCATCATTCCAGCTACCACAATCACTACTGCAATAAAAAACAATCACTACTGCAATAACAAATCAATCACTACTACAACCATCATTCCAGCTACCACAATCACTACTGCAATAAAAAACAATCACTACTGCAATAACAAATCAATCACTACTACAACCATCATTCCAGCTACCACAATCACTACTGCAATAAAAAACAATCACTACTGCAATAACAAATCAATCACTACTACAACCATCATTCCAGCTACCACAATCACTACTGCAATAAAAAACAATCACTACTGCAATAACAAATCAATCACTACTACAACCATCATTCCAGCTACCACAATCACTACTGCAATAAAAAACAATCACTACTGCAATAACAAATCAATCACTACTACAACCATCATTCCAGCTACCACAATCACTACTGCAATAAAAAACAATCACTACTGCAATAACAAATCAATCACTACTACAACCATCATTCCAGCTACCACAATCACTACTGCAATAAAAAACAATCACTACTGCAATAACAAATCAATCACTACTACAACCATCATTCCAGCTATCATAATCACTACTGCAATAACAAATCAATCACTACTACAACCATCATTCCAGCTACCACAATCACTACTGCAATAACAAATCAATCACTACTACAACCATCATTCCAGCTACCACAATCACTACTGCAATAAAAACAATCACTACTGCAATCACTACTACAACCATCATTCCAGCTACCACAATCACTACTGCAATAAAAACAATCACTACTGCAATAACAAATCAATCACTACTACAACCATCATTCCAGCTATCATAATCACTACTGCAATAACAAATCAATCACTACTACAACCATCATTCCAGCTACCACAATCACTACTGCAATAACAAATCAATCACTACTACAACCATCATTCCAGCTATCACAATCACTACTGCAATAACAAAACAATCACTACTACAACCATCATTACAGCTATCACAATCACTACTGCAATAACAAAACAATCACTACTACAACCATCATTACAGCTATCACAATCACTACCATTACCATCTTAAGGGGAGATGGTTCACTTTTTGGGCGATTTTGGCATGTATTCATTAGTTTTCTAGTTTCCTCCCTAGACCTCCATCAAATTATAAAAAAACACATCCATTCGATCCCCCTTCTAGATTAATTTGTACATTTTTCGGTAGAAAAATGTCCCGGCCGAAGGCCGATTCTTCCAACATTACAGGCTCACTATCGTTCGCCAGGGAAATAATCGACACCTAAATAGCACGAAAGGTCTAGATATTGACAAATAAATGGGGCGAAAGGTCTTAAAATCGACTAACTAATGGGGCAAACATCTTAACATCTGACAACTAATGGGGGTAAATATGAAGGAGAAAGTGGTCCAGAAAACCGGCCCATCCCCCCTTAAGAAGGATCCGTGGTAGTAAAAAGGGTTAAGTGAGATAGTTCGATGCATGTTAACCGCTGGAGGCCTCTTTTAAACTGAATAAAATCGTCTAATAGTAGCCACAATCAACTTAGAATAACGTCGCCGGTACAGAAGGGGTTAACTGTCTTGATGGTGTAATGGTTAGCGTGTTAAGTTCTGTAAGTGGTGTCCCAGGTTCGTATCCCCGGAGGATCATATGCTTTGATTAGTTTTCGTTTGAGGGTGTTTGGTGTTGGGAGTGAAATTAATGAATTAATATTATTTGTAAGGTAACAGGTGAATGACACATATGTAAGGTAACAGGTGAATGACACATATGTAAGGTAACAGGTGAATGACACATATGTAAGGTAACAGGTGAATGACACATATGTAAGGTAACAGGTGAATGACACACATGTAAGGTAACAGGTGAATGACACATATGTAAGGTAACAGGTGAATGACACATATGTAAGGTAACAGGTGAATGACACATATGTAAGGTAACAGGTGAATGACACATTTGTAAGGTAACAGGTGAATGACACACATGTAAGGTAACAGGTGAATGACACACATGTAAGGTAACAGGTGAATGACACATATGTAAGGTAACAGGTGAATGACACACATGTAAGGTAACAGGTGAATGACACATATGTAAGGTAACAGGTGAATGACACATATGGTTTGTAAGGTAACAGGTGAATGACACATATGTAAGGTAACAGGTGAATGACACATATGGTTTTCGTTGTATATCAATTGTTGGTACTATTACGACATTGCCCTTTAAGGGGAAGTTTTTATTTTTATTTGTTATCACTTAAAAACAAAAACAAACAAATATATATATATACTGTATATATATATATACAGTATAATATACTGTATATATATATATATACTGTATACTGTATATATATAATATATATACTGTATATATAATTATATATACAGTATATATATATATATATATATACTGTATATATATATATATATATATATATACTTATATATATATACTGTATATATATATATATATATATATATATATATATATATATATATATATATATATATATATATATATATATATATATACAGTATATATATATATATATATATACAGTATATATATATATATATATACAGTATATATATATATATATATATATATATTTGTTTTTCCCTAGACCTCCATCAAGCTAAACAATAAAATAAAAACTTTCAAGACCCCCATTCGAAATAATGTTGTAAATATTTCGGTCAGAATATTTCCCGGCCTAAGGCCGACTCTTCCTAAGCTGCAGGCTCGCTTTCGCTCGGCAGGAAAAGTCGTAAGGTCTTTAAATTGACTAAGAAATGGGGCGAAGATTTTAAAATAGCCAAACTGGTCTTTGACCGGGACATTTTTCCACCGAAAAATGTACACATTTATCTCGAAGGGGGTTTTGGGGGTATACAAAGCTTGATCGAGGTCTAGGGAGGAAAATAAATAAATAAATAAATAGATACATTAAAAACAAAACCTTCCATGGGGGAAGGGTTTAGTTTTTGGTAGATTATTTCATATATACTGTATATATATATATATATATATATATATATATATATATATATATATATATATATATATATATATATATATATATATATATATATATATATATATATATATATATATATATATATATTTTTTTAGTTTCCTCCCTAGACCTCCATCGAACTTTAAAAAACAAAAATCCATTAGATCCCCTTCGAGATTAAATTGTACATTTCTCGGTAGAAAAATAATGTTTACTGTTGGAATCAAGGTGTCAAAATAGAGCCGAATCCATTATTTCTGGTTTTATTATTGTATGTGTATAGCTAAAATTATGGATTATAGTTCACATTATGTCTTTACAAGTGATAGAATATGGCCAAAACAATGCTATTTATTATTAATTATGGATTATAGTTCACATTATGTCTTTACAAGTGATAGAATATGGCCAAAACAATGCTATTTATTATTAATTTTCTTGTATTCCTTCTCATATTCATTCCAGTCTTCAAACAAAATTACTCTGGTTTGACACCTTTGTTGGAATGGCTGTGCATATGAATGTTGTCTGTAACCAGTGTCATTAGCTCAGTGCCGATCAGTTGCTATTTTAGTCTATTTGGTGTTAGTAGGCGAGAAATCATGACCTCTGTTCTCTGTAACTCAGAAAAGGCTAGAGCAAATTGGCTGTAAATTTCCACATCTATTCCTTCACTGACTCTTCCCAAATGGTAGAAATATTAGCTCGATTACTGTAGTCGTTTTTTAGTTACAGAGGTTAGAGGTCATGATTTCTCGCCTACTTACAGTGAATAGACTGCATTTGTATACATACAGCACTGATCTACCGTACCTCTAATGTCCGCCATTGCAGTGAGAACAACTTTAATTTTTCAGTGTTTTTAATGATTTTTATTTTCTCTTTTTCTCCCTCCCCTGCTGCACCATCTTGTCTGGTGACGCAACAGCAGTCCTGGCCGATACTGGAGATGTTCCCGATATAGCTGCCGATACAGATTGAAGCTGGAAGATAACTGCACCACATGATATAATCGGCTATAGTGCTTTATTCAGTTAAATCGGTATATACAAGATCGAGTACCAGGGAAAGGACCTCTATATATAGTTACAGATGCCGATTTAGAAGGGTTATGACGATAGAGAACGCTGAAAACTAATGTATAACATTTGAAACGTTATTATACATATTGCCTCTGTTATCATATATAACAAAAACAGTTGATGAAAAAGGTGTAGTTGTATCTATTGACGCTGTAATTTGCCGATAAAGTTAATTTTGTGGAAACGGCAAAACTAAGTGTGTGTATGATAGTGACTTAAGAAGTATCATAGAAAAAGTCTGTAGTATTAGTTTCCTGGTTAAACTGTTGGTGCCGATATAACAGTATTGGACCGATATAATAGCTGATTTTCATAGAACCATACAACGGTGATTGGAAGCAAAAGTAGTTCCAAAATAAGAGGAGTTAAAACAGTTGTGTGCTGATATAGCCGTTAAAGGAACAATTAACAGTAGTGCCGATACTTAAAACAGTGCCACTTTAGCCAATATAAGAAGAGAAAGAAAAGGAAAGGTATCACTATAAGAGAAACAACATTGATTTACCTGATAACCAAAGAGAAAGAGAAGAGTAGTGCCGATACAAGAAAAACAAGGCCGATTTAGCCGATATACGAAGTAAGAAAGAAAAACTAGTATTGATATAAGATAAAAAGTGCCGATTTAGCTGATAAAATAAGAGAAAGAGAAAGGTATTGCCGATATAAGATAAACAGTGCCATTTTAGCCGATATACGAAGAGAGAAAGGTAAAAGTAGTGCCGATATAAATAAACAGTGCCGATTTAGCCATTATAAGAAGAGAGAGCGAAGGGTTGGCGCCAATATCAAGCATGGTGAGGGGGGTGTCGCGTTCCTCCTCCACCACCACCACCCCCACCTCCCCCCCACCCGTCAAGCCCCTCCTGACTCCCCCGGCTGCCATGAAAAGGTGAGACGCTATACCCTGTTTCAAATAAGTAGGCCAAAACCACTCGACATTAACCTCTATAACTCACAAACGACTTGAATAATCGAGCTAACATTTCTACCATTTGGGAAGGGTCAGCCAGGGAATAGGTGTGGTAATTTACAACCCATTTGCTCTAGCCCTTTTTGAGTTGCAGAGGTTAGGGTTTAGGATTTCTGGTCTACTTATAATGAGGATATGATACGTTTTAGCAGGTCATTGCGGCTATCATTAGACGATTTTATGCAGCTTAGGAAGGATCTGTGGGCATTAGAGGGGTAAAGAATATCTCAAGCAACCCTCTGACTTCCACATGCCCTTCCTAATCTGAATAAAAACGCCTAATAAGAGCCAGACAACCGAAAAGAAGTGCGTCGTCGATCCTCAGAGGGTTAATACTGTTTGTCTGTAATTATGTATTCTGGTTGTTTTCATATTTTCCTATCTGTTTTATATATTACGGATGTTTTCAATATTTTCTTATCGGTTTTATATATTACGGTTGTTTTCCTATTTTCCTGTCTGTTATATATATTCCGGTTGTTTTAATATTTTCCTATTTATATATTTGGTTGTTTTCATATTTTCCTATCTGTTTTATATATTACGGTTGTTTTCATATTTTCCTATCTGTTTCATATACCGGGTAGGCCTATTCCATTTGTTTTCATATTTTCCTATCTGTTTCATATTCCGGGTATTCCATTTGTTTTAATACTTTCCTATCTGTTTCATATTTTCCTATCCTTGCACATTTCCATCCCTCTATCTTTCAATTTTCTTTGTATTTATATAGATTTGTTTGATGTCTTATTCTATGTTTACGTGTCTTTCCATAATTCCGTATTTCTTTTGTTTACTTCTTTCCATTTCTAACTATTTTTAATTTATCTCTCTCTCTCTCTCTCTCTCTCTCTCTCTCTCTCTCTCTCTCTCTCTCTATCTATCTTTGTATCCGTCTATTTATCTATCTATCTATCTTTTTATCCATCTATCTATCTATCTATCTATCTATCTATCTCTAGCTATCTATCTATCTATATCTATCTATCTATCTCATATTATGTTATCTATCTATCTGTTTTCACGGTCACGGCTTTCAACTGGTATTTTCTAGCTTCGTCACTCATAAATAGTGAATGAGGACTGCGTAGTTTTCCCGGTGTAGGGGGGGGGGGGAGAGAGAGAGAGAGAGAGAGAGAGAGAGAGAGAGAGAGAGAGAGAGAGTTTTAACTTTTTTACATACATTTACATATATACACAGACTACACAGACCTTGCAGTCCCTACTAGGCAGTCCGGACTTAATTATATCATAGCATTTGCTACAAGGTGGAAGGTAAGGATAGCAAAGCAGAAGGCTGTCTCCCCACCCAACACTTCAGAGAGAGAGAGAGAGAGAGAGAGAGAGAGAGAGAGAGAGAGAGAGAGAGAGAGAGAGAGAGAGAGAGAGATTTGATAGTCAGGAAAATATAGAGTGAGAAACTTATTTACAGTATTTTAAAGATATGTTGAAGGATATTTATAGTGATTGTGTGTGTGTGTGTTTATTTGTGTGTGTGGACTGTGTGTTTACCTGAGAGAGAGAGAGAGATCGATCGAGAGCGAGAGCGAGAGCTAGCGAGCTAGCGAGCTACATTGAATATATAACTCAGTCAGCTATCGTACCGTGTTTTCGCTCTCCCCCATTCATTCAACTTCGGATTTTTTTACTTTTTTCCATTGGTTATAATATTTTTATATACATGTATCAAAAGAGTAATTCAAAGAGGAAAATCGTAAAACTCTCCCGATCTCTTTCATCCTGACTATACCGGTACTCTCTCTCTCTCTCTCTCTCTCTCTCTCTCTCTCTCTCTCTCTCTCTCCTATCCTTCAAATCTTCCCGTTCTCCTATCACCATTATCTCTCTCTCTCTCTCTCTCTCTCTCTCTCTCTCTCTCTCTCTCTCTCTCTCTCTCTCAGCTCAAACACCAACCCTGATACATCCTGATCACCACCTCTCTCTCTCTCTCTCAGCTCAAGCACCAACCCTGATACATCCTGATCACCACCTCTCTCTCTCTCTCTCAGCTCAAGCACCAACCCTGATACATCCTGATCACCACCTCTCTCTCTCTCTCTCAGCTCAAGCACCAACCCTGATACATCCTGATCACCACCTCTCTCTCTCTCTCAGCTCAAGCACCAACCCTGATACATCCTGATCACCACCTCTCTCTCTCTCTCTCTCAGCTCAAGCACCAACCCTGATACATCCTGATCACCACCTCTCTCTCTCTCTCAGCTCAAGCACCAACCCTGATACATCCTGATCACCCCCTCTCTCTCTCTCAGCTCAAGCACCAACCCTGATACATCCTGATCACCACCTCTCTCTCTCTCAGCTCAAGCACCAACCCTGATACATCCTGATCACCCCCTCTCTCTCAGCTCAAGCACCAACCCTGATACATCCTGATCACCCCCTCTCTCTCTCTCTCTCTCAGCTCAAGCACCAACCCTGATACATCCTGATCACCCCTCTCTCTCTCTCTCTATCAGCTCAAGCACTAACCCTGATACATCCTGATCACCCCCTCTCTCTCTCTCTCTCTCTCAGCTCAAGCACCAACCCTGATACATCCTGATCACCCCCTCTCTCTCTCTCTCTCTCAGCTCAAGCACCAACCCTGATACATCCTGATCCCCCCCCCCCTCTCTCTCTCTCTCTCTCTCTCTCAGCTCAAGCACCAACCCTGATACATCCTGATCACCCCCTCTCTCTCTCTCAGCTCAAGCACCAACCCTGATACATCCTGATCACCCCCCCCTCTCTCTCTCTCTCAGCTCAAGCACCAACCCTGATACATCCTGATCACCCCCTCTCTCTCTCTCTCTCAGCTCAAGCACCAACCCTGATACATCCTGATCACCCCCTCTCTCTCTCTCTCTCTCTCTCTCAGCTCAAGCACCAACCCTGATACATCCTGATCACCCCCTCTCTCTCTCTCTCTCATCCTGACCACCACCTAGCCTCCTCCATTACTGCCTCTGTGCTTGAGTTACACACATACTAATAATTCCAGCTTGTTCTTTAATGAAGGGGGAGGTAGTAGTCGCTTTCTCTGCAACACCTTCTCCCTCATGTTTAGCATAATGGTTTGGAAATATTAAGACGCTCGTTCCATTAGTTTGGCAATTTTGAGACCTTTTGCCCAATTTCGTGTCAATATTAAGACCTACCGTAGCGTGACATTTAGGTGTCGAGTTCTTCCTGGCGAGCGAGAGCGAGCCTGTAATTTTAGAAGGAATTGGCCTTCGGCCGGGACATTTTTCTATCGAAAAATGTACACATTTATCTTAAAAGGGGGTCTAGGGGGTGTTTTTTTTTAAGCTTGATGGAGGTCTAGCGAGGAAACTCAAAGATATATAAATAAATAAATACATGACCAAAACAAAGAAGCACTACCGGTACCCTCTTAAGATAAACATACTCTTGCTTGCCTACGTAACACCACAAGCCTACTCACCTTATACTAACTTATCACTACTCACCTTATACTAACTTATCACTACTCACCTTATACTAACTTATCACTACTCACCTTATACTAACTTATCACTACTCACCTTATACTAACTTATCACTACTCACCTTATACTAACTTATCACTACTCACCTTATACTAACTTATCACTACTCACCTTATACTAACTTATCACTACTCACCTTATACTAACTTATCACTTTTTGTATTTTATTACTTTTTGACCCTACTACCTGCAACTTTGGTGGTGCAATCAGCTTCTGTTGCATTGACCCCTTCAGCACCATGACGTAATTCTCGTCCCATTCTTGCTACCAATAGACGATTTGCTTTCGTTTCTAATCTACTTCTAGGACTAACCAGGGTAAACCCGATCTCAATAAAGTCTTTGAGTCATAGAGGTCCTTCATAAACTGCATTATGTCGTCCACTTTGAGTCATAGAGGTCCGTCATAAACTGTACAATGTCGTCCACTTTGAGTCATAGAGGTCCTTCATAAACTACACAATGTCGTCCACTTTGAGTCATAGAGGTCCTTCATAAACTGTACAATGTCGTCCACTTTGAGTCATAGAGGTCCTTCATAAACTGCATTATGTCGTCCACTTTGAGTCATAGAGGTCCGTCATAAACTACACAATGTCGTCCACTTTGAGTCATAGAGGTCCTTCATAAACTACACAATGTCGTCCACTTTGGGTCATAGAGGTCCGTCATAAACTACACAATGTCGTCCACTTTGAGTCATAGAGGTCCTTCATAAACTACACAATGTCGTCCACTTTGAGTCATAGAGGTCCTTCATAAACTGCACAATGTCGTCCACTTTGAGTCATAGAGGTCCGTCATAAACTACACAATGTCGTCCACTTTGAGTCATAGAGGTCCGTCATAAACTACACAATGTCGTCCACTTTGAGTCATAGAGGTCCTTCATAAACTGTACAATGTCGTCCACTTTGAGTCATAGAGGTCCGTCATAAACTACACAATGTCGTCCACTTTGAGTCATAGAGGTCCTTCATAAACTACACAATGTCGTCCACTTTGAGTCATAGAGGTCCTTCATAAACTGCACAATGTCGTCCACTTTGAGTCATAGAGGTCCGTCATAAACTACACAATGTCGTCCACTTTGAGTCATAGAGGTCCGTCATAAACTACACAATGTCGTCCACTTTGAGTCATAGAGGTCCTTCATAAACTACACAATGTCGTCCACTTTGAGTCATAGAGGTCCTTCATAAACTACACAATGTCGTCCACTTTGAGTCATAGAGGTCCTTCATAAACTGCACAATGTCGTCCACTTTGAGTCATAGAGGTCCGTCATAAACTACACAATGTCGTCCACTTTGAGTCATAGAGGTCCGTCATAAACTACACAATGTCGTCCACTTTGAGTCATAGAGGTCCTTCATAAACTGTACAATGTCGCCCACTTTGAGTCATAGAGGTCCGTCATAAACTACACAATGTCGTCCACTTTGAGTCATAGAGGTCCTTCATAAACTACACAATGTCGTCCACTTTGAGTCATAGAGGTCCTTCATAAACTGCACAATGTCGTCCACTTTGAGTCATAGAGGTCCGTCATAAACTACACAATGTCGTCCACTTTGAGTCATAGAGGTCCGTCATAAACTACACAATGTCGTCCACTTTGAGTCATAGAGGTCCTTCATAAACTACACAATGTCGTCCACTTTGAGTCATAGAGGTCCTTCATAAACTGCACAATGTCGTCCACTTTGAGTCATAGAGGTCCGTCATAAACTACACAATGTCGTCCACTTTGAGTCAGCATCAAGGTTATAAAGACGTCATGGTGCTGAAGGGGTTAAGGGGGGATGGTTCACTTTTTGGGAGATTTTTGCATGTATTAATTATTTTCCTAATTTCCTCCCTAGACCTCCATAAAAAAAAAAAAAAAACATCCATTAGATCCCCCTTCTAGATTAATTTGTACATTTTTCTGTAGAAAAATGTCCCGGCCAAAGGCCGGTTCTTTAAACATTACAGGCTCACTAACGTTCGCCAGGGGAAAAATCGACACCTAAATAGCACGAAAGGTCTAAATATTGACGAAGAAATGGGTCGAAAGGTCTTAAAATCGACTAACTAATGGGGCAAACATTTGAACATCTGACAACTAATGGGGCTAAACATGAGGGAGAAATTGGTCCAGAAAACCGGCCTATCTCCCCTTAAACCACTGATTCCTATCTTGAGAACACTCCTGTGCTTGGTATGCTTCCGGCCGGGGTGAAGACAATAGAGTAATCGAGCTATTATTTCTACTATTTGGGAAGAGTCAGCCGAGGAATAGACGTGGAAATTTGCAGCCAATTTGCTCTAGCCCTTTTTGAGTTACAGAGGGTAGAGGTAATGATTTCTCGCCTACTTACAGCGAATAGCAAAACAGTGGTGGAACTGCCATTCAGATTAGGAACTGCAATTTTAAGAGGAAACGGCCTTTGGCCGGGAACATTTTCTACAATTTGTTTTACAAATTTACCTTGAAGGGTGGTCTAGGGGTGTTTGTTTAAGCTTGATGGAGGTCTAGGGGTGTTTGTTTAAGCTTGATGGAGGTCTAGCGAGGAAACTAAAACTAAATGAATACAAAAGAAAAACAAATCCAGCCACTATCCTTTTAAGGGGGGTGACCAGCTTTTTTAATTTGTCTCCTTTTCTCTTTTTCTTTGGCTTGTATCCATTCGGCCCCATTCAGCCAACTATTTTAAGACGTTTATCCCCATCTAGGTGTCGATTTCTTCCTGGCGAGCGATAGCGAGTCTGCATTATATGAAGAAATCCGGCTTCGCCGGAGAAATTTTTCTACCGAAAAACAAATTTAGCCTGCTGTCAAGAACATTTTAAAAATATGCTGGCTCGCTACCGCTCACCAGTAAAAAATTGACACTTGGATGGGGATAAACGTCTTAAAACAGTAGGCTGAATGGGGCCGAATGGATACAAGCCAGAGAAAGAGAGAAAAGGAGAGAAGAAAAAGCAGGTCACCCCCCTCAATCCACTTGGTGTAAATGGTACTGTGCTGTGGAGTGGGGCAGTGTGTGTGTACAAAGGAGTACAAAGAAAATCAAGCAACAACAGGTCTAGTGACCCTTCTAGGCTGCTTGTCCTCCAAAACACTGAGGATCAAGTGTCCAAACAGTGGTTTAGAGTGGGTAAGGGAACATTGGAAAGGGAACTACTGCCCTGGAACTAATGTCCATGGCAGGATTAGGAAGTTAGTAGGGGACAGATGGGTTAGTAACTTAAGGAGGGGATAAAATAAAGTTATTCATTTACAAACGCAGTCAGTCGCGGGTTTGATGTGTGTGTATGTGTGTGTACATGTGGAAACAAAGCATTACACTTATGTATGATGTATGTATGTAGGTTAAGAGAGACCAGGAAGAACAGTGATTTGCAAGTCACAGGAGAGAGGGAGAGAGAGTACCGGTATATTAAAGAGAAAAGCCAGATTATATCCTGTCTTGGAGCTCTGGCGGATTTGCGTTTATACAGATTATTAATAAATATGTTGAAGGATCATTAATGTTTATTGTGTGTGTGTGTGATGTATGCTTGTGTGTGTGTGATGTATGTGTGGGTTTTGTGTACGTTTGTGTATATACTACATGTATATACATACACCCGGTGTGTGTTTTGAGACGTGTGTGTGTGTGTGTCTGTCTATGTATTCATGTGTGTATGACAGTGAATGTAAAACAAAAATGAAACCAAATAGAAACCAAATATCAAAATCATTTCAGGCGTATTAACACTTTCTACCAATATAGGCTATCCAAATAACGCACCAAGCCAATACAATATATTATATGAGAAAAAAATACATGAATTATTGTTATGCCTTTGTTTATGACATGGACGAGGTTATGTTGGAGAATTCATTTTTTTTTTTTTTTTTCCCTAGTGAGTTTTGGGAAAGACTCGAACATAGCGAAAATTGTGCTGTGATCATTTGTTGAAACACCTACTCTCTCTCTCTCTCCCCCTCTCCTCTCTCTCTCTCTCTCTCTCTCTCTCTCTCTCTCTCTCTCTCTCTCTCTCTCTCTCTCTCTCTCTCTCTCTCTCTCTCTCTCTCTCTCTCCATACATTTTAACATGGTTGCGTGGGCAGTTTTTATTTGATGTGAATGCCTGTAAGTTGTCTGAGAGAGAGAGAGAGAGAGTGTTGTGAGAGTGAGTGAGTGTGTGTCTGTATGTATGTGTAATACGTGTGTATGATAAAGATAGGCTAGAGAGTGTGTGTGTGCACGAGAGAGAGTATGTGTCTGTGTGTGTGCACGAGAGAGAGTGTGTCTGTGTGTGTGTGTATGAGAGAGAGAGAGAGAGAGAGAGAGAGAGAGAGAGAGAGAGAGAGTAGGAATGGAGGCAATAATCTTCTTTATGATCGTGTCAATAAAGGCGAGATCGCCGAACCCTAAAGGGGAGGTATTTAGTTTGTTCCCTAGACCTCCATCAAGCTTAAAATTACACCCCCTGGAGTCCCTTTCAAGATAAATTTGTACATTTTTCGGTAGAAAAATTTCCCGGCCTAAGGCCGGTTCCTCTTAAATTACAGGCTCGCTATCGCTCGCCAGGATAAAATTGACACCTGAATGGCACGAAAGGTCTTAATATGGGGTGAAAGTTCTTAAAATTGCTAAACTAATGGGGCAAACGTTTTATAATATCAAAAGCAATGGGGCTAAACATGAGGGAGCAAGGGGTCAAGAAAACAATCCCTCGAGTGGAGATCTCCCCTTAACCCTTTGAGTACCAGCGACGTGTGTTGTATTGTATTCTAGCTAGATTTAGACGATATTCTGCAGCTTAGGAAGGATCTGTGGTACCGTATCGTACTTAAATAGGTTGGTTGAGATAGTTGGAAGCCTTAATAAAGCTAGAGGTCCTTCCTGAGCTGAATAAAATCGTCTAATAGTTGCCAGAATGTGATAAAAGGGACGTCCCTGGTACTGCGTGGGTTAAGGGGGGATGGGTCGTTTTTCTAGACCCCCTTCTCCCTCATTAAGCAAAGTAAAAAGACCCTAGAGTTACATATTGCGAATCAAAGTAAAACAAACCCGAAAGAATTCTATAGTTATATCAGAAAGAAAAAAGTAGTTACTTCAACTGTTGGACCGTTAGTCGATGAAAATGGAGAATACACCAAAGACGAAGTACAAATGAGTAATGCCCTCAATACCTTCTTTGCATCAGTTTTTACAACAGAAGACCTCAGTGATCTCCCTACACCATCGCCGATTCAGATTGATAATTCAGATGTTCTAAGCAATATCACCGTTACAGAGAGAGAAGTATTGAATTGTTTAGATAAACTCAAGGTAAATAAAACGCCTGGACCTGATACAATCTCGCCTAGAGTTCTAAAGGAAGCTAAGGATGAGCTCTCCAAACCACTGACATTACTATTCAATAAATCCTTGCAGTCTGGAACTATGCCTGATCAGTGGAAGATAGCCAACGTAACACCGATATTAAAAAAAGGCAGCAAATCCCTACCCAGTAACTATCGTCCAATTAGCTTAACCTCAGTTGTATGTAAAATGCTAGAAACGGTCATAAGAGAGACTCGTAAATCACTTAGAGGAAAATAACATACTTAAAGATACTCAACACGGCTTTCGTAAAAAAACGTTCCTGTTTAACAAACCTCTTAGACTTCTTCCACGATATCCTCAACCTCTACGGCGAGAGTAAAGCTGTAGATATTATATACCTTGATTTTCAAAAGGCTTTTGACAAAGTTCCCCACAAACTTTTACTGCTAAAACTAAAAGCGCATGGAATACAAGATGTGTGTTGAAATGGATAGAAAATTGGCTCAGCGACAGAAAGCAAACAGTAGTCATAAACGGTAAGGCATCTAAATGGACCAATGTAAGTAGCGGGGTACCCCAGGGATCGGTACTAGGACCAATTCTCTTTCTAATTTACATCAACGACATAGATGAGGGTCTCACCTGTACAATCTCAAAATTTGCTGACGATACAAAAATTGCAAATAGCGTACTCTCAAAAGATCAAGTTGACGATATGCAACACAATCTAGATACATTGTCACATTGGGCCCAAATTTGGCAAATGAGTTTCAATGCGGATAAATGTAAAGTACTACATATCGGATACCTAAATGAGAAAGCAAACTATTCGATGAACGGCACTCAGCTTAAGAATGTAAACAAAGAAACCGATCTGGGAGTAACAATATCGAGTAACCTAAAACCGAGTCAACAATGTTCAGAAGTTGTTAAGAAGGCAAACAAAATAATTGGCTTTATAGGCAGGTCATTTGAGCATAAATCCAAAGACGTTATCCTAACCCTTTACAATTCCTTAGTCCGCCCTCTTCTGGAATACTGCGTTCAATCCTGGTGCCCTTATTACCAAAAAGACATAAAGAAGCTAGAACGAGTTCAACGTAGAGTTACCAAAATAATACCTAGCCTAAAGAACAAACCATACGAAGAGCGTCTTAGAGAATTAAATCTATTTCCTTTAACCCAGCGCAGATTAAGAGGTGACTTAATTCAAGTGTTCAAAATCATCAAAGGCATCGACAATATGAACTGTAGTAAGTACTTCACTATCGACCAATCTAATTACACGCGGGGAAACGGTTGCAAAATTATTGGTAAATCTTTTAACTCACACGAATCTAAGAATTTCTTCTTCAATCGAGTTGTCAACTTGTGGAATGGGCAGCAGCTGCCCATCAGATTCTGATGGGCTTCCCCGAGACGTTGTAGACTGCAGCACCGTCGATTCATTTAAACTCCGCCTAGACAAATATCTCGCATCAAACCCGCGACTGACTGCGTTTGTAAATGAATAACTTTATTTTATCCTCCCCTCAGTTACTAACCCATATGTCCCCTACTAACTTCCTAGTCCTGCCACGGACATTAGTTCCAGGGCAGTAGTTCCCTTTCCAATGTTCCCTTACCCACTCTAAACCACTGTTTGGACACATGATCCTCAGTGTTTTGGAGGACAAGCAGCCTAGAAGGGTCACTAGATCTGTTGTTGCTTGATTTCCTTTGTACTCCTTTGTACATGTTTAGCCCCATTAGTTTTCAGATTTTAAGATGTTTGTCCCATTAGTTTGTCAATTGTAAGCTCTTTCGCCCCATTTCTTTGTAAATTTTTAGACCTTTCGTGTTATTTAGGTGTGTATTTTTTTCCCTGGCGAACGATAGTGAGGCTGTAATTTTGGAAGGACCCGGGACATTTTTCTACTGAAATATATACAAATGCATCTAGAAGAGAGATCTAATGGATGTGTTTTTATAAGTTTGATGGAGGTCTAGGGAGGAAATTAAAAACAAATAATCATATATAACTTACAAAATAAACAAACCAAATCGAGGACAAGACAATATAAAAACAAAGGAACTAATCAAAATCGCTAATTAATAAATAATCATAATAAAATAATAAATAATTACATATATGAGCAATTAATTAAGCCTATACACATTCTGGCAACTATTAGACGATTTTATTCAGCTTGGGAAGGACCTCTAGCATTAATAAGGCTTCAGACTATCTCAGCCAACCCTTTTGACTACCACCGATCTGGCAACTATTAGACGATTTTATTCAGCTTGGGAAGGACCTCTAGCATTAATAAAGCTTCAGACTATCTCAACCAACCCTTTTAAGTACCACCTATCCTTCCCAAGCTGCTTAACCCTGCTCAGGTAATTTCCCAGAAGTGTGACGTAATTAGCAATGTGGCCCCATATGGTTACCGGCACTTTAAACGGCTCTCACCCGAAAACTAATTGATGGATTTTAAATTTCTTGTTACCAATAGAAACTACAATTAATACAGAGATCTGTGGGAAAGCCCGATCGTGGCCATGGCCTTCCTCAGGGACTCGGGGCTGTTCGGCCAGGCAGCTTAGGGAACAACAACAACAACAACAACAACAACAACAATTAATACTTAATATTATGTTAAGAGCAAATTACACTACTGTAAATATTAAGTCTTTGAAAAAAAAAAAAAAAAAGTAGTGAAAAAAAGGGTCAAAACAAGTAAGGCATCTCTCATTCATAACATAAGCCGGATTAATTAGGTTGCAGGGCCGTGGAGGGGATGGCTGAGATTCTTGGGTGACAACAAGGCAGAACTCTGAGGCTAAAAAAAAGTTCGATAGGAAGGGGAAATTATTATGGACCCCATATGGTGACCGGACCGGTTGGTACAGGAAAGGGGAGGAGAGAGAGCGGCGGCTCACACCCTCTCCCAGTCGTAGGACGATGCGGACTGACTGCTCGTCTTCAAAATTTCTTGCCATCGGCCTCCGGCCGTGAAATATTCGCGAAAAACCTGTTTTACGCATTTTTTTTTGCCCATATGGGGCCAATAAGCCTCAGCAGGGTTAATGGCGTCTAAATATAGCTAGAGTAAAATATAACACACGTCGCTGGTACTGGAAGGGTTAAGGGGAGGCAGACCGTTTGTTTGGTCTATTAATTCATTTATCCATATATTTTTTTAGTTTCCTCCCTAGACCTCCATCAAGCTTAGAGAAACACCCCCTAGACCCCCTTTCAAGATGAATGTTTACATTTTTCGGTAGAAAAATGTTCCGGCCAAAGGCCGGTTCCTTAAAAAATTACAGGCTCGCTTTCGCTCGCCAGAAAAAAATCGACACCTAAACAGCACGAAAGGTCTTAATATTGACAAAGTAATGGGGCGAAAGGTCTCAAAATCGCCAAACTAGTGAAAGAACGTCTTAAAATCGCAAAACTAATAGGTCTATACATGAGGGAGAAGGGGGTCCAGTAAAAGCGAGTACCTCCCCCTCGAGCTAATCTAAACTAAGACGTAATGGTTCACGGAATTTGGGGTTTTGGCTGTGTGTGTGTGTGTGTGTGTCAAAGAAAATATGAGTGTGTGTGTGTGTGAAAGAGAATATGTGTGTGTGTCAGTGCGTGTGTGTGTGTGAAAGAATATGTGTATGTGTGTGTGTGTGAAAGAATATGTGTGTCAGTATGTTTGTGAAAGAGAATATGTGTGTGTTATTGTTAGTGTGTGTGTGCGTGTGTGAAAGAGAACATGTGTGTGAATATGCGTGTGTTAGTGTGTGTGTGTGTGTAGGCGGGAGGGGAGTCTGAATGAGGACGGGGAGGTAGGAAAGGTTAGCGGGCAGTGGCGAGGGCAGGAGGGGAGTCTGAATGAGGACAGGAAGGTAGGAAAGGTTAGCGGGCAGTGGCGAGTCTGAATGAGGACGGGGAGGTTGGAAAGGTTAGCGGGCAGTGGCGAGGGCAGGAGGGGAGTCTGAATGAGGACGGGAAGGTAGGAAAGGTTAGCGGGCAGTGGCGAGGGCAGGAGGGGAGTCTGAATGAGGACGGGGAGGTAGGAAAGGTTAGCGGGCAGTGGCGAGGGGAGTCTGAATGAGGACGGGGAGGTAGGAAAGGTTAAACTCGGTTCACACATACACGTTCTAACGTCCCGTCCGGCCCCGACCTCTTAATAAAAAGCGCCTACGCGGCGTCCTTTTTATGCATGCATAAAATGGTCCGTGAGGATCGGGGCAACTGCCAGAAAACGTGTTATGCCGGGACATACACGGACACACACAGAAGTTATTTTCTTGGTCGGGGACGGACGGGACGTTAGAACGTGTATGTGTGAACCGAGCTTTAGCGGGCAGTGGCGAGGGCAGGAGGGGAGTCTGAATGAGGACGGGGAGGTAGGGAAGGTTAGCAGGCAGTGGCGAGGGGAGTCTGAATGAGGACGGGAAGGTTAGCGGGCAGAGGCGAGTCTGAATGAGGACGGGGAAGTAGGAAAGGTTAGCGGGCAGTGGCGAGGGCAGGAGGGGAGTCTGAATGAGGATGTGATGCGACTAGTGCAGTAGCATCTTGGTGTAGTGCTGCTTGCTTGCATGCAATTCTCGATTTCAGCTGCTGCCGCTGGCTAACCCTTGTGGTGAAAAGGGGAGCCGAGTGCGTAAGTCTCCCTCTGCCAGTACATAGCCTCTCCATCACCAAGACTCCTATTGTGCCTTCCCGGGGCCACACATGGTAACTGGGTGTCTTGCGACCCCAGGCTAAATCAATAGGGGATCTCGGGGCATGCGGTGGCCCCCAGAGGTATGATGTGCATCCTACAACCGCACACACCCACTGCCTTGTGGTTTAGTCTAGTAAGACAAAGGCTAGGGGAGCACACCCTGAGAGAACAGCAGACGTTGGGGTCACGTCCTGGCGGTTTCCGACAAACTGAATCCCGGCAGTCCCCTGCAGTATTGAGCAGGAGCTGGTCGTCTTGGGTCACCCCCTTGCCATCAGCAACCCCTGTTCAGTACCAAGATAGTGAAGTTGGAACTGCGCACCTCCCACGGCACTCTAAACTCTTCTATGCGCAGGTTTTCTCTTCCTGCTTTGCAGGAAAGGAACGTCATCATCGGTCTACGATGGACTACCATAAGCAAGCAAGCAAGTGTGTGTGTGTGTGTGTCTGTCTGTCTGCGTGAGAGTAAGTAGTGGTGGTGGGGGAAGGGGGGGGGGGGGTTGAAAGCAGGCAAACACAGTACCGGTATTCCATTAAACAAAGAATAGTTTGATATAACCTGACGCCACTTTCCACCAATGCCAATAAACTAGCTCGCCAAGAGAATGTATTACGTAAGAAACAAATCGCAGCATTATTACTATCAATATACTTTTACTACTTATTGGATAATTGAATGCGGTTATTATAATGTTATTTCCAGCATTATATTGATGGGGGGGGGGGGGTCACAATTTTTTGTTTTTATCTTTCTCTCCTTCTCTGGCTTGTATCCATTCGGCCCCATTCAGCCAACTGTTTTAAGACGTTTATCCCCATCCAGGTGTCGATTTATTCCTGGCGATCGATAGCGAGCCAGCTTTGTATGGAGAAATCCGGCTTCGCCGGAGAATTTTTTCTATCGAAAAATTTACAAGTTCAGCTTGCTGTCAAAACAAAAATATATATATGCTGGCTCGCTACCGCTTGCCAGGAAAATATTGACACCTGGATGGGTTACATGTCATAAAACAGTTGGCTGAATGGGGCCGAATGGATACAAGCCAAAGAAAGAGGGAGAGAAAGATAAAAAAAGCAAGGTGGGCCTCCTTAAGTGAATTGGGGGAATGACTTAAATATATATGAACAAATTATTTGATGATAAATATGAACTTTCTCACTTTCCCCACACAGGTAACTGAATCATAGTATAATTTAGTTAATATAGTCACAAACATACACACACATTATACAAACACACACACATATATACACACACATACATATAGTTAGACACACACTCTGATAACCACCCCATATTTAAAGTTAGTTACACACACAGACAGACAGCCACACACACACACACACACACAGACAGACAGCCACACACACACACACACACACACAGACAGACAGCCACACACACACAGACAGCCACACATACACACACACACACAGACAGCCACACATACACACACACACACAGACAGCCACACATACACACACTCACACTGACCCCTCCTCTCTAAACACGATCATTAAGCAGATTATTGCCTTCATCCCTATCCTGGTTATTGCTGCCTCTCTCTCTCACACACACACCTTCGCAGTTGTTTTTCCCAGGATAGCCTACTCACACCCACTCACTCTATAACTCTCTCTCTCTTTCTCTCTCTCTCTCTCTCTCTTTCTCTCTCTCTCTCTCTCTCAGGTAAATAAACGTCTGGTGGGGTAAATAGTGAGATTTAAAGTTCTGGTGAAAGTGTGAGCTGAAAGTTGTAAAATATAACAAAGAGAATATAGTAAAATATTATACCCCTATTAAGGGGAGATGGCCCGGTTTTCTGGACCACGTTCTCCCTCATGTTTAGCCCCATTAGTTTTCAGATGTTAAGATTTTTTCCCCATTAGTTAGTCGATTTTAAGACCTTTCGCCCCATTTCTTCGTCAATATTTAGACTTTTCATGCTATTTAGGTGTCGATTTTTTCCCTGGCGAACGATAGTGAGCCTATAATGTTGGAAGAATCGACCTTCGGCCGGGAAATATTTCTACCGAAAAATTTACAAATTAATCTAGAACATCTAATGGATGTTTTTTTTTTTTTAATTTGATGGAGGTCTAGGGAGGAAACTAGAAAATAATGAATACATGCAAAAATAATGAATACATGCAAAAATAATGAATACATGCAAAAATAATGAATACATGCAAAAATAATGAATACATGCAAAAATCGGCCAAAAAGTGACACTATTAAGGACACTATTTCCTCGGATGTATGTATACATTTTGTTTTGATTGTATACATTATCCAGCCACAAACTACACATGATTCATTAACAGTTATATTACGGTAACATATTAGACCGTTAACATATTAGACCGTTAACATATTAGACCGTTAACATATTAGACCGTTAACATATTAGACCGTTAACATATTCCGATAAAACACAATCTACCGAAAACGAAAGCTTAAACCCCAACCAAGAGACAATAAAAAACAATACAAATAACTAAATAACTAAATAAAAAGTAAAGTAAAAACAGGTAACAAAAATCCGCGAAAGTGAAGACAGATCAGACGAACGCTAAAGTAAAAACACTGTGAAATATTATTCTGAAAAATCACTCGACAGTAAGTTGAACATTAAGAAAGTTACATATAGTTACATATATACACAGACTGGACAGATTTTGCGGTCCCTACTAGGTAGTCGGAACTTAATGCTAAAATAGAATTTGCTACAAAAAGTGGAAGGCAAGGATAGCAAAGCAGAAGGCTCCCTCCTCACCCACCTCTCCCTCCGACCCTTGGTTGGCATGAATTATAGTTGGGGAAACAAGTCCCCCAGCAGAATGAGAATAAATTTCTACTGGGAAATTCATAGTGAAGAATGAAGTTGAGAAATATTTAATACTAGTGATGCTTAACCTATTTTGTTTTTCCTTTGTTTACCTATATTATTCCAACCTCCTCAACATTAATGTCTAGACTTCTTTTGAATGTGTCAATTGTCTTACATTGTACCACTTTCTCTGGCCGTTTGTTCCACTCGAGGACCACACTGTAGGTGAAGAAGTGCTTTGTGACATCGAGATTCGCCCTCCTGGTTTTTAATTTCATTCCATTTCCCCGAGTTAATGAACTATTATCGATTTTGAAAAGTGAATCTACATCAGAGAGAGAGAGTGAGTAAGTGAGAGAGAGTGAGTGAGTGAGTAAGTGAGGTGGAAGGAATCTGTGAGTGAGGTGGATATGTATTATGTAAGAGAGAGAGAGGTGGAAGGAATCTGTGAGTGAGGTGGATATGTATTATGTAAGAGAGAGAGAGAGAGTAAGTGAGGTGGAAGGAATCTGTGAGTGAGGTGGAGATGTATTATGTAAGAGAGAGAGAGAGAGTAAGTGAGGTGGAAGGAATCTGTGAGTGAGGTGGAGATGTATTATGTAAGAGAGAGAGAGAGAGTAAGTGAGGTGGAAGGAATCTGTGAGTGAGGTGGAGATGTATTATGTAAGAGAGAGGGAGAGAGTAAGTGAGGTGGAAGGAATCTGTGAGTGAGGTAGAGATGTATTATGTAAGAGAGAGAGAGAGAGTGAGTAAGTGAGGTGGAAGGAATCTGTGAGTGAGGTGGAGATGTATTATGTAAGAGAGAGAGAGAGAGTAAGTGAGGTGGAAGGAATCTGTGAGTGAGGTGGAGATGTATTATGTAAGAGAGAGAGAGAGAGAGTAAGTGAGGTGGAAGGAATCTGTGAGTGAGGTGGAGATGTATTATGTAAGAGAGAGAGAGAGAGAGTAAGTGAGGTGGAAGGAATCTGTGAGTGAGGTGGAGATGTATTATGTAAGAGAGAGAGAGAGAGAGAGAGAGAGAGAGTTGACATCCGATGAAAAAGGAAAGGTAAAACTCGGCGGGAACCGAAGTGTAAACATTTTCCGGAAGGGAGAACAGGGTGCCGAAAATGCTGGCAGGAGATAGAGGTGCTTTTTGTTTTGCAACCCATCTTTGAACCTTTAAGGAGGGTGACCTGCCTTTTTTCTCTCCTTTTAAATTTCTCTCTTCCCCTGGTTTGTATCCATTCGGCTCCATTCAACCTACTGTTTTAAGACGTTTATCCTTATCCAGGTGTCTGTATCTTCCTGGCGAGCGATAGCGAGCCAGAATATATGGAGGAATCCGGCTTCGCCGGAGATATTTTTCTATCGAAAAATATACAAATTTAGCCTGCTGTCAGAAACATTTTAAATAATATGCTTGCTCGCTTCCGCTCGCCAGGAAAAACATTGACCCCTGGATGGGGATAAACGTCTTTAAACATTAGGTTGAATGGGGCCGAATGGATACAACTCAGAGAGAGAGAGGGAGAGAGAGAGGAAAAACCGAGGTGGGCTCCCTTAATTATCAAGTTGTGAAAGCGTCTGGTACATATTAACCCCTTCCGTACCGGCGACGTGTTTTGTATTCTATTCCAGGTGTATTTAGACGCTTTTGTGCAGCTTAGGAAGGATCTGTGGTAGTAAAAAGGGTTAAGGGGGCTGACCTGTTTTGGTTCTGTCCTTTTCTATCTTTCTCTGGCTTGTATCCATTTGGCCCCATTCAGCCTACTGTTTTAAGACGTTTATCCCCATCCAGGTGTACATTTTTTACTGGTGAGCGGTAGCGAGCCAGCATATTTTTTATTTTTGTTTGACAGCAGGCTAAATTTTTACATTTTTCGATAGAAAAATGTCTCTGGCGAAGCTGGATTTCTTCATATAATGCTGGCTCGCTATCGCTCGCCAGGAAGACATCGACACCTAGATGGGGATAAACGTCTTAAAATAGTTGGCTGAATGGGGCCGAATGGTTATAAGCCAGAGAAAGAGAGAAAAGGACAGAAATAACAAAAAAGCAGGTCACCCCCCCTTAAGTGAGATGGTTCGAAGCCTGTTAACTCCTGGAGACCCTTTTTAAACTGAATACAATCGTTTACTAGTCGCCAGAATAAACTTACACAGACGACGGCGGCACATAAGGGGTTAATGCATTGTTTGGGTTCGTTACCATCTATTAACCCTTTCTGTACTGCAACGTCTTTTTAACTTGATGCTGGCTACTATTAGACGATTTTATTCAGTTTAAAAAGGGACCCCAGCAATCAACAGTATTCGAACTATCTCACTTAAGGGGGTTGACCTGCTTTTTGTTATTTCTGCCTTTTCTCTCTTTCTCTGGCTTGTATCCATTCGGCCCCATTCAGCCAACTATTTTAAGACGTTTATCCCCATCTAGGTGTCGATTTCTTCCTGGCGAGCGATAGCGAGCCAGCATTATATGAAGAAATCCAGCTTCGCCAGAGACATTTTTCTATCGAAAAATGTAAAAATTTAGCCTGCTGTCAAACAAAAATAAAAAATATGCTGGCTCGCTACCGCTCACCAGTAAAAAATTAACACCTGGATGAGGATAGACGTCTTAAAACAGTAGGGTGAATGGGGCCAAATGGATACAAGCCAGAGAAAGATAGAAAAGGACAGAACCAAAACAGGTCACCCCACTTAACCCTTTTTACTACCACGGATCCTTCTGAAATTGCACATAATCGTCTAAATATAGCTATACTATCATTAAAAATACGTCGCCGGTACAGAAGGGGTTAATCTATTGCCAGGTGCCTTGATCCCCGAAAAGGTGGCCAGGAAGGAATCGCCTAGGTCAATTCTTTAGCTTGTTTTAGGGTAGGTTTGGTAGCTCAATCACCCATACTGAAGTTCAGGAATTTAATTAATTCCAGATTGGACGGTCAAGCTATGTAAAAATGTCATATGAGAGAGAGAGAATATATAGATTGATTATATATGTGTGTGTGTGTGTGTGATATAGAGATAACAAAACATGTAAATAGAGTATGTGTGTGTGTGTGTATATGTGTATGTGTGTGTGCGTGTGATAGAGATAAACAAATATTTAAATAGAATATGTGTGTGTGTGTGTGGAAGGGGGGGGGGGGGAGGTAAGTTAAAATGTAGTGGTAAATGGCTTAAAGGTCGGTGTAAGCTATATACTTTGGGTGTAAGAGAAAGGAGTGATGGGATTCGGAACACAATCTCTCGAGGTAAAACAGGAAGATGTAAAGTTCTAGGGAAAGTAGGTGTTGAAATGGAAACACATGACTTTGCAAAATATAACATTGAGCAGAAGTGAGTTGCATTAATATTCGCCCATTGAGCAGAAGTGAGGTTCATGAAATATTCGCGCGGGCAAAAGATGACAGACAACTTGGAGATGCAGTGGCTGAAAACCCTCGATACAGCACCCATTAAATTATCAATACTATTCAAAATAAACAAACCTAATCTGATGCCCATGATTATTATAAGCCTTTTTGTTTAGTTTATGCTATAATTATCGTCAATGGGTATAATGTAAAAGTTAAATTTAACTTATTAAAGGGTTTGTTCGTGGTATCGGGGTCGCGCGCATCCATTCTTCTCTGGGGGAAGCGGTGGTGCCACATCTTCAAATTTCCTCGTTTTCTTTATATATTTCTAAGCCTCTACTAACCTAACTGTACGTGATAGTGAACATGATGTGGTTAATATATTTGTATGGTGTTATTTTTGTTTTGTTTAATGGGTGAATGGGAATAATAGGGGTTTAAACTGTATGGGAGGATAGATTTGGCACCTATGGATGGGTTTCCAGCAGAATGAAGATGTTCCTGGAAGGTTTTTCTCGTCTCTCTCTCTCTCTCTCTCTCTCTCTCTCTCTCTCTCTCTCTCTCTCTCTCTCTCTCTCTCTCTCTCTCTCTCAAGCGAGATCATTTGTTTGATAACTTTAGATAATAAAGACCTGTGAAAAATGGCCAAAGTTTGTTGCAGACATTCAGGGAGGAAATGAGAGAGAGAGAGGTGACGTTTCTATGGCAACCCCTCCTTTCTGACATGTAGGATCTAAACTTAGTTGTGTACGTATGTGTCAAGTGTGTGTGTGTGTGTGTTCCTGAGTCTGAGGTCAATATCCTGAGAGAGAGAGAGGTGTAAATAGCAGACCTCTTCACCTTGAATGAGAGATCGAGAGTAAGTAAGAGTGAGTGAGTGGGTGTGAGAGAATAATGTATCTTGGGAAAAACAAGTGAGAAGGTCTGTCTGTGTGTGTGCGGGAGAGAGAGAGAGTGATAAAGTGAGAGTGAGTTAAAGTGAGTGGGTGTGAGTATCCTGGGGAAAACAACTGGGAACGTGTGTGTGTGTGTGTGTGTGAGAGAGAGAGAGAGAGAGAGAGAGTTGACGAGGGAGAGTAAGTTAGAGTGAGTGGGTGTGAGAATCCTGGGAAAAACAACTGGGGAAGTGTGTGTGTGGGTGTGAGTGTGTGAGAGAGAGAGGACGAGAGAGAGTAAGTTAGAGTGAGTGGGTGTGAGAATCCTAGGAAAAACAACTGGGAACGTGTGTGTGTGTGTGTGTGAGTGTGTGAAAGAGAAAAAAAGAGAGAGAGAGAACAGTAGGCTATGTGCGTGAACGTATATATGTGTGTATGTCTGTGTACGGTATTTGTGTGAACATGTGTGCGGGTGGGTGTATGCTGGAATGGTACATGTAGCCAAGTGATTTATTTAATTACATGTACCGGTATTTATTTTAGTTTATTTATTTTTATTATCATTATTATTATGATGAGAGAGATAGATAGATAGATAGATAGATAGAGAGAGAGAGAGAGAGAGAGAGAGAGAGAGAGAGAGAGAGAGAGAGAGAGAGAGAGAGAAAGTCTATCTACCTATCTATCTATCTATCTATTGCCTGACGCCGTGATCCCCGAAGGGGTGGCCACGAACGAACCGCCCCCATGCACCTCTGTCCCTAGTCAGTCGACGCCCCTCCCCCCAACCAGCACCGCCTTCCTTCATATACTTCCTCACTCCATCCTTCCACCTCTCTTTCGGTCTACCTCTCCCTCTCTGTCCCTCCACCTCGCTCTCGTACACCCTCTTAGTCATTGTCTCGCTTTCCATACGTACCATAATGGCCGAACCATCTCAAGCTGTTCCTTTTCACACTTTCCAGCACATCTACCTCCACACCACACCTCCTTCTTATTTCCTCATTAGTCTGTCTATCCCTCCATGTAACTCCGCACACACTCCTTAAGTAATTAATTTCCACTGCTCTCACTTTTGGTCTGAGTCTCTCAACCAACGTCCATGCTTCGCTTCCGTAAGTCAGTGTCGGGAGTGAAAGCAATGTGAGTAAATAGAATGACTGGATATTGAGAAAATCAAGGACTAAACCAGAACCCATTATATTATTCCATTCTGGCTAATATTAGATGATTATATTTAGATTAGGAAGGATCTGTGGGTGTTACAGAGCTGATACAGTCATTACACCCTTTAATTTATAGAGGTCTTTCCTAAGCTGTATGCAATCGTCTAATGATAGGCAGAATATACTGTTGAAGCGAATCATAATATTGAAGGGGTTAATATTATTTATTTATTTATGCAGTAGTTGGGGGAAAGTAAATCCTAATTACATTATCATCTAAGGTACGGTCGCGCTAATAAGTCATGTCCCAGCTGTCATTACGTTTGACTTGCTCTGTGCTGTATTAATGTCTGTCAGATGTTGAATAGGGTGGGTAAGTGTAGGAACATGTTTGTATATTTCACTCGATATGAAGAAATGAAGCTCAGATATTGCTGATACCAATTATTGATCAAAACATACTTGGTGCCGAGACATCACTTATTAGCGCGACTGTACATGCAACCCAAGTTTCAATACATTTTACAGGAATCCCTAAGGTTGAGTAGGTATTTTACAGGAATCCCTAAGGTTGAGTAGGTATTTTACAGGAATCCCTAAGGTTGAGTAGGTATTTTACAGGAATCCCTAAGGTTGAGTAGGTATTTTACAGGAATCCCTAAGGTTGAGTAGGTATTTTACAGGAATCCCTAAGGTTGAGTAGGTATTTTACAGGAATCCCTAAGGTTGAGTAGGTATTTTACAGGAATCCCTAAAGTTGAGTAGGTATTTTACAGGAATCCCTAAAGTTGAGTAGGTATTTTACAGGAATCCCTAAAGTTGAGTAGGTATTTTACAGGAATCCCTAAAGTTGAGTAGGTATTTTACAGGAATCCCTAAAGTTGAGTAGGTATTTTACAGGAATCCCTAAGGTTGAGTAGGTATTTTACAGGAATCCCTAAGGTTGAGTAGGTATTTTACAGGAATCCCTAAGGTTGAGTAGGTATTTTACAGGAATCCCTAAGGTTGAGTAGGTATTTTACAGGAATCCCTAAGGTTGAGTAGGTATTTTACAGGAATCCCTAAGGTTGAGTAGGTATTTTTTTCTATTTATGTCTTATTTTTATCTTTATTTTGTATGCATGATTCGGGTCTCGTGATTTTTACTGACTATTAACTAATATAACATAAATCGAGTTAACCCTTTCACGCATTTATGACGCAGAGGTTGCCAGATTAGTAATAAGAAATAGAGTTCTCTCGCTCTTATAATTACCTCTCCAAAATTAGTTTTCTGTCCACAGCTAACTCAAAGACAACTGCAGAGGTTGAAGTAACTAAACTAAAGGTTTCTAAATACCGGTACCCCTGATGGTAACAAAGGCTTTAAAGTATCCCCAATAGGCTCAAAATCGCGTCATATGTCGGAGAGGGTTAAGTTGATTGTACATATCAGGTACCAGTAGATTTAAATGTTGCCTATGCCTCCTCATTTGTTTGCAATTTGCAATAAATCGTTCTTCTATTCAACTGCTGAGCTCTGGAACTCTCTCCCATAATCAGTCTTTCCCTCTTCCTATGACATAACTTGCTTCAAACTCCGTGTGTCCAGGCATTTTGGCTCGAACGTCCCTTGATTTTAGCACTGTTACTCTTTGAACTCTGGGGGTAGCACTCGCTACAGGCAGTTCTGCCTTTTGTCTCCCTCACTCACATAGAACAAAACAAATCGACAAAACCCGATAGAGGTTGTTGAAGCACAGTTTCCTAGAACAGTTGAACACATTAACATTATGATGTACCGGTAGAATGTTTATACGTATTAGCCTACATACAAATACTTCTGGCATGTGTTACCTCACCTTAACCCTTTCAAGCTCCAATACGCGTTACTGTTCTGTTTTCTGGCTACTATTAGACGATTTATTCAGATTAGTAACGGTCTATGGAAGTCAAAGGGTTGATTGAGATAGTATTTACCCTTTTAATACCCACAGATCCTTCCTAAGCTGCATACAATCGTCTAATGATAGCCAAAATAAACTGCTAAAACACGTCAGAGCTTCAAAGGGTTAAGATAAATAGAGTGACAAATACAGAGACATAAAAACAAAGAATAGATTACATAGTCTATTCGCTGTAAGTAAACGAGACATCATGACCTCTATCCTCTGTAACTCAAAAGGGGCTGGAGCAAATTGGCTGTAAATTTCCACATAACGGTAGTAGATCATTACAGAGAGAGAGAGAGAGTACAAAGGAGTACAAAGGAAATCAAGCAACAACAGATCTAGTGACCCTTCTAGGTTGCTTGTCCTCCAAAACACTGAGGATCAAGTGTCCAAACAGTGGTTTAGAGTGGGTAAGGGAACATTGGAAAGGGAACTACTGCCCTGCCACTAACGTGGCAGGACTAGGAAGTTAGTAGGGGACAGATGGGTTAGTAACTGAGGGGAGGATAAAGTTATTCATTTACAAACGCAGTCAGTCGCGGGTTTGATGCGAGATATTTGTCTAGGCGGAATTTAAATGAATCAACGGTGCTGCAGTCTATAACGTCTCGGGGAAGCCCATTCCACAAGTTGACAACTCGATTGAAGAAGAAATTCTTAGATTCGTGCGAGTTAAAAGATTTACCAATAATTTTTGCAACCGTTTCCCCGCGTGTAATTAGATTGGTCGATAGTGAAGTACTTACTACAGTTCATATTGTCGATGCCTTTGATGATTTTGAACACTTGAATTAAGTCGCCTCTTAATCTGCGCTGGGTTAAAGGAAATAGATTTAATTCTCTAAGACGCTCTTCGTATGGTTTGTTCTTTAGGCTAGGTATCATTTTGGTAACTCTACGTTGAACTCGTTCTAGCTTGTTTATATCTTTTTGGTAATAAGGGCACCAGGATTGAACGCAGTATTCCAGAAGAGGGCGGACTAAGGAATTGTAAAGGGTTAGGATAACTTCTTTGGATTTATGCTCAAATGACCTGCCTATAAAGCCAATTATTTTGTTTGCCTTCTTAACAACTTCTGAACATTGTTGACTCGGTTTTAGGTTACTCGATATTGTTACTCCCAGATCAGTTTCTCTGTTTACATTCTTAAGCGGAGTGCCATTCATCGAATAGTTTGCTTTCTCATTTAGGTATCCGACATGTAGTACTTTAGAGAGAGAGAGAGAGAGAGAGAGAGAGAGAGAGAGAGAGAGAGAGAGTAGAGAAGAGAGAGAGAGAGAGAGGGGGGGGGGAGGGAGAGAAGGAGAGGGTGGGGGTAGACACAATGGGAGGGGTGTGTAGGAATGATAGAGTGAGTGAGAGATTGAGTTAGTAGGGGAACACCCTGTCAACAGTCCTCACTCACACCCTCATCCCCCCCCCCCCTCTGTCTGTCTGTCTGTCTGTCTGTCTGTCTGTCTGTCTGTCTGTCTGTCTGTCTGTCTGTCTGTCTGTCTGTCTGTCTGTCTGTCTGTCTGTCTGTCTGTCTGTCTCTCTCTCTCTCTCTCTCTCTCTTATAACAGTCTTTAAGAGCCTTGAAATATTCTAGTCATAAAGCTATATCATGTTACCGAGCTTATCAAAGAACATGTTGGTTTTGCATGTAACTGTTAATATCAGTATTAGTCTTAGGGGTGGTATTATATATGATCATGCTGGAAAGCTGTTGTTTATACGTGGTCGAATATTGACTAAAGGACATTTTGATTAAAAAAAAAAAAAAAAAAAAACTCATCATCCAGTGTCTTAAGGGGAGGTTTCTAGTTTGTTTCCTACTCCTCCAACAATCTTAAAATTTCACCCACTTGACCCCCTTTCAAGATAAATTTATACATTTTTCGGTAGAAACTGTCCCGGCCGAAGGCCGATTACTCTTAAATTACAGGCTAGCTATCGCTCGCCAGGATAAAATCGACACCTAAATGGCACGAAAGGTCTTAAAATTGACAGAATGGGGCGGAAATTCTAAATTCACCAAACTAATGCGGCGAATGTCTTCAAATCTCAAAAGCAATGGGGGCTAAACAGGAGGGAGAAAGGGGTCCAGAAAAAAAATCCCCTCAAGTGGAAACCTCCCCTTAACCCTTTGAAAATTATGACTGACGTATTCGGACAGATTTACCTGGCTATCATTAGACGCCTTTATACAGTTTAGGAAGGCTCCGTGGGAATGATGTGGGTCAATGCTCTCTCAATTAACCCTCTCTGACTGCCACATATCCTTCCTAAGCTGAATACAAACACGTCTATTGATAGCGAGACAACAGAGAATATATGCGTATACTCGGATCATGAAAATATATGCGTATACTCGGATAATGAAAATATATGCGTATACTCGGATCATGAGAATATATGCGTATACTCGGATCATGAAAATATATGCGTATACTCGGATAATGAAAATATATGCGTATACTCGGATCATGAGAATATATGCGTATACTCGGATCATGAAAATATATGCGTATACTCGGATCATGAAAATATATGCGTATACTCGGATCATGAGAATATATGCGTATACTCGGATCATGAGAATATATGCGTATACTCGGATCATGAGAATATATGCGTATACTCGGATCATGAGAATATATGCGTATACTCGGATCATGAAAATATATGCGTATACTCGGAACATGAGAATATATGCGTATACTCGGATCATGAAAATATATGCGTATACTCGGATCATGAAAATATATGCGTACTCTGATCATGCACATATTGATGATCACAGTTTCGCTATACATGGACTTAAGGGGAGACGGTCGTTTTTCTGGTCCCCTTTCTCCCTTGTGTTTAGTCCCATTAGTTTTGAGATTTGTAGACGTTCGGCTCATTTGTTTGGCGATTGTAGGACCTTTCGTACCATTTCGTTATAAATGTTAAGACCTATCGTGCCATTTAGGTGTCGATTTTTTCCTGGCGATCGATAGCGAGCCTGTAATTGTAAGAGGAATCGGCCTTCGGCCGGAAATTTTTCCTACCGAAAAATGTACAATTTTATCTTTTGAGGGGGGGGGGGGGTCTAGTGGATGTTTTTCTAAGTTTGAGGGATGTCTAGCGAGGAAACTAAGAATTTATGAATGAATGAATTTATAGGCCAAAAAAGCAGTCAGTGTCCCCTTAACTTTGAAATACAACTTATGGCTATAGTCGAAAATCCCCCATAATGTCATGTGAAATTCAACTATGCTCAGTGATAGTAAAATAGTGTATGGTAATTCAAAAGGATGAATGTATTTACTTCTAAGTCACCTGTGTATAATGTCGATCAAGTATTACAACCTACGGTTACAAAAACGTTATAAGCTGCAAATAAGTACGTACAGTATAATCTCTCTCTTTCTCTCTCTCTCTCCTCACACCTCGTTTGAGTCCCTTATGCAGTTATTGAGAGGGAGGGTGAGACGAGGGTGAGGTATGGTCAATCCGAGAGAGAGAGAGAGAGGGAGAGAGAGAGAGAGATGAGAGAGAGAGAGAGAGAGGAGAGAGAGAGAGAGGAGAGAGAGAGAGAGAGAGAATAGGGGGTGACTGGGAGGGTACAAAGGAAATCAAGCAACAACAGATCTA
>CM064502.1:4236407-4496742 GCA_032716605.1 Paralithodes platypus
ATAAGTTATTTTTACTATCGATATTACTACTAGGGAAAGGAAAGTTTATTACGTTAAAATTAAAATCATCAACTTTGTGATATACTTTAAGTATGCACTGTTCATTAACAATCTCTATATTTATATCAAGAAAATTTTCAACTTTATAATTTACGTTACATTGTGTGAGGGGAATAGAATTAGGGTAAATAAGTTGACCAACTTGATTAAAATTTAACAAATTGCAAACGAGAATATCATCAATATATCTACTATTATTACTTAACAGTTTAGCAAGTGCTAATTTTTCTGGGATTTTATTTTTCTTGCTACTTGTCAATAGGTCTTTTATATATTTAAATTCTAAAGCAAGCAAGAATAAGTCTGCAATTAAAGGGCTAGCATTTCCACCCATAGGATTTCCTAATATTTGTTTGAAAATGTACGGCCCGAATCTAACATAAGTATTGAAAAGGAGGAATTTAAGGGCATCTTTAAGTTTAGTTCTATCAAAGTATACAGAACTAGTGGGAGTAGAGCTAAGTGATGCATTATTAAAATATATATAAACATTTATGAAATAATTACCATTCCTAACGAACCTGTCAAAGTGCAAATCTATAATAAAGCAAAGCTCTGAATATACTAAATCTAAAGGCAAATTGGTATACAAAGTTGAAAAGTCGAAGCTATGTACCGAGGTAACTTTCGGCATGGTATATATTTTATCAATAACTTCTAACGAATTGTCAACACTCCAATAATAGTTAATGCCAGTTCTTCTCATGATGGTATTACAATATCTTTTATGAGTACTTTTAATGTATTTTAACCGTCTCACATCCCGACGCGATTGTTGAGCCTATTAGGGATACTTTAAAGCCTTTGTTAACATCAGGGGTATCTATAAACCTTTAGTTTGTTTACTTCAACCTCTGCAGTTGTCTTTGAGTTAGCTGTGGGCAGAAAACTAATTTTGGAGAGGTAATTATAACAGTGAGAGTAATCTATTTCTTATTGCTAATCTGGCAACCTCTGCGTCCTATGGTCGTGAGAGGGTTAAGCAATTTACGACTTGTTCTGAAAGTTTTAGTGGTAGCAAATTTTGCTCCGGCAATAAAGCGATATTTATAAGGTCTTTTATGAAATTTAGGTAACATGTATAATTTTGCAATGCACTTGTTCTTATCAGAAAGTTTAATATCAAATGTTATATTTTTCTTGGTATGTTCATCGATTAAGTTATCAATATTCAGATTATTTTGAATTTCATAAACAGAATTACCACAAATATTTTTACGTACGGTAATATGTTGCCCTTAATGCCTAATTCTTTTTTCATGTTTTCAAGATAAAATTTCTTACATGTGAAGCTATAATTATTGCTGGCTTTATCTACTGTAGTGATTACAAAATGTTTATGTAAATTTATTAAATCAGCTTTAAAACCCTCCAGCCCCGGCTATGTATTATATATATATTCCCCGAAATCCGGGGGTTTTGGCTGAAAAACGTCTAGCCTAGGCTACCGTATCTTTGTTATTCTGACTGCTTCCGCATTCCCGCGCATCCCCAAGCGTAGCTGTGTTTCTTACCTGTAGAATGGCGTTAAGTAGAGCTCTCTAAGTCAACTGGTTCAGTTGTGATGATGATTTCATTGGAGATAACTTTATGGCAAAAACAGCCACTTTACACTACTTTTCGATACTTAACAACATACAGGCACACACGAACAAGCGACGCTCTCCTTCTTGTGGCCGGAGATGCGGGGCGTCGGTCCAGCCAGCTGTTGTTTACATGCGTCGGACCGACGCCTTACACACCAAGCTCACAGGCTTTCAACCACTGGGCGTTCAAGAGCCCTTCCGGGCCTGATGGGTTAAGCTTATTATAATTATAGTCTATAAAATCTGAAAGATTATATTCATTTTTAAGCGAGAAAATTTTATTTCTAATTAACTTAATTAATAATTTAGACCATGCTTCTAGTTCTCTCGCATCGCAGCACACAATTTTTAACAATTTATCTTTTAATTTATTGACTGAAAAAACAATATCTTTTAAAATGATGTCCCATGTTACTTTATTACTCCCTATTCTAAATTTAAACCCTTTACGACATAGCTCCGCTAATTTGTTGTTTGCAAAATGTTTAACTAGTTCTACATCACCTGTTAATATGTGACATATCGGACTATAAATGAACTTTGCTAGTGCATTACGTCTGCTAGCTGGCATATCCATGACTCTTTCACACACGCATTTATTATTATTGAAAATATCATTATCTGAAAGATTTCCTAAAACTTTATTATAATTACAAATAATAGACCCAACAGGTCGTTCATATGAATACACTATTAACCCGGGAACTGTGGGGAGACTCTTAAGAGTTCCCCCGGCGGACTGCGGGGAGACTCTTAAGAGTCAGAGAAAAAAAAAATCAACTTTTGACATCGAAAAAACAAAAAAAAAACAAAAAAAAAAAAAATTGGCCCCTGGGCCATGCAAAATCTCAGTCCTCTACCTCCCCTCCTTCCCCACTTTCCTCCTCTCCTTCAGTTATCACCTATTTTCCCTGTTATTCCCTTATTCTGAGGTATATTTTCGTGCTAACATTAGAAATCCGGTTGCAGGGTGTGGTCATCACTGATAGCAAGCGAATGCAAGAGAGAGAGAGAGAGTATCGATCGACTGTGTCTCAGTGGCCTTGGGGGAAATTGGCGGGAAAGCAGCTTGCCTCACCCATACATTATACAACTCGCGGGCTATATCTCCGATTTTGACCATCCAAACGCTGTTTTCACTCGTTTTATTGTTGTTTCAGGTTAATACCTTTATAATCAACTCATAATAGGCGCATATGGATAAGTATTAATGCTATTAATGGTACAATGACTATTTTAGTGACGGAAACACCTCAAATACATGCGCACAGGGAGAGGTGTCTAATTACCCCCATGCGCACTTCAGAGGTTAATGGTTTGAAATCTTTACAACCATCTGGTAACATGGACTTAACTTTCTTTGAATTAATAAGATTGTTAACATTAATTTTGTCTAAAATTTTAGAGGAATAATTTAAAGTGGACATGACTATCTTTAATACGGTTATCTTTGGATTTCTTAGAATTAGCTCTAATATATCCCATAAAAGCAAAGACTATATTCTTAAATTTATTTGTGAAATTATGTTTATTGTTTAGAATATTTTCTATAAAAGGAGCAAAACTTTTCTTTTGTAGGCCTTTCAATGAATCTTTTAATTTTTTAATTCCGAAATTTCGATATAATGAATATAAATTATTAACAATAATTTTAATATCAGACCTGTTTTTCTTTTTATTAAATGTATTTAGTCTTCTATTACCGTGTCTACCAGGTCTTCTGTTTAAAACAGGGAAGTTAAAATATGGGTTATTAAAATCGTTTTTTAATAAATCTTTATACAAAATGTTGCCTACATTTTTTATTTGATTGTTAAGTCCAAATGGATAGATGGTCATTAATTTTCCAATCCAATAATTTTCTCTATCTAAAACATTTTGATTACTTTCAACAATTTCTATAATTTTATATTTACAATCAAATTTAGTACAATCTGTGTTAAAATGCTTATATAGAAGAATCTTGGAGTCGATGCCGTTCTTAATTCCTGATCTATGCCCGTAGGCTCTTTCTCTTAAACATTGCTCCGTCTTTCCAACATATTGCATACCACATTTATCACAGGTTATTAAATAGATAACATTCTTTACTTTACATGGAGATGTTACATTAACAGAAGAATTTAAAAACAAAAATTTTGTATTGGTAATGTAACTTTTAAAAAAATGTTTGATGTTCAAAATCAAATTCATTCACACAGAGTTTACATTTACAGTTATCATCGAAAAGACGCCGGTTATTTTCATTTTTATTGTTCATTTTTAAGTTTTTGTAATTTTGTCGGGTGCGAGGGTACAGAGAATTTTTCTAACACATAGTCCGTGGCCGGTCCTGGTTCGTCAACGAATACAAGTAAAGGAAGGGACAGTACATGGGGAACACGTCGTATACTAATGTTGCCACTAGTACAGACCGGCCTCACATCTATACTGTCCCTGAACCTATATAAATTAAAATGTAAAACTTGCAAACTAAACAAACCAAAATTGGGACAAGGACAATATAAAGTCAAATTAAATTATCAAAATCGCTATGTGGAAATAACGCTTACTAAAATTAAAATTATTAAATAAAAGAACACAATCCACAATATAAAAGTATGGTAGGCCTACTAAAATTTAATTTTCGTAACAAGGTTGTCAATACGGTACTTTCCCGATATCAATGTACAATCGCGCTAATAAGTTATGTCTCGGCACCAATTATGTTTTGATCAATAATTGGTATCAGCAGTATCTAAGCTTTATTTCTTCATACCAAGTGAAATACACACACATGTTCCTACACTTACCCACCCTATGCAACATCTGACAGACATTAATACAGCACAGAGCAAGCCAAACGTAATGCCAGCTGGGACATGACTTATTAGCGCGACCGTACAATCAAATCTGAAGATTGCAGAGTAAACACCTTAGACTTCATCGACTTTTCTTTCACCTTCGTATAATCGACAGCCAATTTTGTGTTTATTTACTAAGGGATTAGTACTCAACCAGCAGGGATGGCAGCCCCCACCCAATATACTAGGTTAGGTTAGGTTAGGTTAGGTTATGTAAGGTTGTTAGGTTAGGCTAATGTCTTTTCAAATCACTATCGGGGGGGGGGGTCTCAACATCAATCAATCGGCCTAATGGGGAAAATAGGTATTCCCAAGATTTCTAATTAATTACAAACACTATATATTGATGCAATTGAAAAAAACACTCTGAAAATTTGTGGTATATATTAAAATAACATTTTTCGGTACGATTTTAGTTACTGGACACCTATTTGACAGGTACCGCCAACGATTTAACACCTAACGAGCGGCCTAGGCGGTAAATAATATGTAGCCACCAGCGGGGTGTTTTTACCCAAAATAGGACTGTTTACGTGATCATTTTCATGCCTAAATAAGACCCAGAGCGTAAAACAAGTATCTATCCCTGAAAGGGCATAAACAGAGCTTTCCAATGACACCCCAACAATCCTTGTATGACCGCTAGTTTTCTTGCAACAATCGCGCAACACGAGTGCAAAAACCATGTAATTCGGTACTTTCCCCACACAATTCACTATGTAGCGAGTGTGAGAGGGTGGAGGAGGGTGGGATTCATGTCAGTTGGTCCACCGTGGTGGTCTGGAGCAGTCATACGCTCGCTACTCTCCTGCCACCACTTGTCTCTCTCTCTCAGCAACATTACGTGCTGAAAATGCCACACGACTTATGTTGTGAGCCGCCACATAGTCCAAATTTCTTTCACTCGACATATGATGCGCGCCGCCAAAGAAGGGTTAATACAGATTTGTTTTCGGTTTTCACGCATCCAACACAAAGGTACACCTTTTTCTGGTGTACGGAACACTAAAAAAGTAATGGGGACACTTTAATAATGATAATATGAGACGAAATATAAAGACAACTCTGTCTACGTTCGAGCGTCGCTTTGTTTACTTTACGCTCGGAGTGACTTCCCGCCTTGGCGGATTCAGAGCTAAAGGTTAACAGTAACTTGACATTTCGCTGCAACAGAGTGGAAAGTGTTAGTCTATGTAAAAACAAGAAAACGAAAACGCTAGTAAAAAATGCAACTTGAAGAGATCAGCTCGGTTGGGAAGTTGGTTCGCTTCCAGCAGTTTATTAGTGAGAACCATATTGCTGATAACGAAAATGTGGTCAAAGAACTTTGTGAGGGTTACTGATATAAGTGAAGAATTGCGAATTAGCAGTACAAGCGCAGTAGACTGGCTAAGTTTTTGCCGGGAAGTATGCGAACTGTGGTGTGAAGACAACAATGTACAGATCGGTGGTCCTGGAACAGTGGTGGAGGTGGACGAGGCTAAATTCGGGAAAAGGAAATTCCACAAAGGACGGGTGTTGAACGGACAGTGGGTTATGGGAGGATTTGAGCGTGGAACCCGCAACGTGTTCTATTGTGTAATGGAAACAAGAGACGAAAAAACACTGACAGACAAACTAGTAGAACACGTTCGTCCTGGTACCACAATCTTCACAGACTGTTGGAAGGCATATAATCACCTGGACAACCACGACTTTCAGTACGAGAGTCAACCACTCTACCAACTTTGTAGACCCATTAACTGGTGCTCACACCCAATCGATTTAGAGGCAGTGGAGAGAACTCAAGAGCTAAAATCCCAAGAGGTGGAGTGCGTAAAGAGAAATATTCTAGTTATTTATGCGAGTGCATATTCAAACGTGCATAGGGTAAGGTGGGGTGAATCCGCCACGAAACGTGTTTTTTTAATAACAGCATCCAACTGAATCAGAATTCAGATTTTTTTTTACATAACTTTTACATTCTCGCTTTCCTGCACACGCTCATATCATTTTTATTTGAAAAAAACAAAACAATAAGGTTTGTAATGGGTGGTGAAAACCGTTACTCGCGCGGCGGATTCACCCCGCCCGCCGGGGTGAATCCGCCACGGTTATATATTATCGATGATTTAATCCTGTCACGGCGATTTTACCCCCAATTAAGTAACAATTAAGATGTTTTATTATTAGATTGATATAATCCAAGTATTTTGGTATAATTATATAATTATATATTATATATTAATATAATTATAGAATTTAGAAAATTATATAATTACCGGTATATATATTTATGCCTGATTTTTTTTTTTTTTTTTTTAGTTTCCACTTAGAAATCACAGACAACCATCTTGTAATGAAAAATAATGTATTGGGAGATGTAAAGTCGCCGCCACGAAAAATGTTCAAGACCGCTTACATATTTTTCAGTTTGAAATATTATGGAATAATATTTTTCTTCGTTAAATAAATGACAACTACGCATTTTTGTGTTCTATCATCATCTACACGTACTATAAACATACCTAGAATCAATTCCATAAGTATTTGGATTTATGACGAATTGTTTTAGACAAGTATCTTACGTCCGCGGCGATTCCACCCCCCGGCGGATTCACCCCACCTAACCCTAGCCCAAGAAAGGTGAAAGGTTCCACCAATTTGTAACCTATGCAGCAGAGGTATATCCTCCAAAATATTAAGGTGAGTGAACCTAAGCTAAGGTAACCAGTTAATTGTTGGGTAGCCTAAATTTTTTGATAAAGAGTTGTGTTATAGGCCGTGGGATACAGGACGGGTTGAGGGGGGGCTCTGCCCCCCCTCACCCCCCCGTAAAATTATAATAATCGTCATATATCCTATGTTGCCAGCAGGGGGCAAGTAACAGCTGGCCATGTGATAATTAGACCCTCTACTGTCAACATATATGACGATTATTATAATTTTACGGGGGGGTGAGGGGGGCAGAGCCCCCTCTCAACCCGTCCTGTTACCTGTATCCCACGTCCTGTATCTAATACCAACCACAAGTAGAACTAGAAGTTTAGGTAGAGGTAGCCTAGCCTATTTATTGGATTTATGCCTGAATGTGTTTCCCCCACCCAAAACCCCCTAGGCCCTATTCCCAAAGGGTCCCGTATTATTGTTGGGGAATATAGATTATTCACGTATATTTCCGCACCTTATAATGGTTACAAGAACCATAAAACAAAAAAACAACAATAAAACGCAGGAAAATATACTCGGCAACAGAACGGGTAATGTAGAGGGGACGTAACCTCGACCGTCTTGTGTAAACAAACCGACGATCCGAAGCGACGACGGACTCCCGATTTTTGGCACAAATGCGCCGTTTTATTCTCGTCGAAAACCACATTTAAACAGTTATTATATCGTTTTCAATACTGGCTAGGCCTATTAGCGGACCAGAAAAAGGTGTAGCTTTGTGTTGGATGCGTGAAAACCGGAAAAAAATATGTATTAAATCGTTGGTGGTACCTGTCAAATAGGCTAGGTGTCCAGTAACTAAAATCGTACCCATTTTTCTCCTATTTATACAGCTAGGTGAACAGAGGCGGTAGCATTCAAGGAGACTACTGCAGGACTCTTCTTCTTCTTCTTACCTCTGACCGGGTATAGGCTATGATGGCTATCCTAGTGTTTACTACCCTATACCCCTTTGAAAGGACATTAGCCTAACCTAACAACCTTACCTAACCTAACCTAGTATTATAGGTGGGGGCTGCCGCCCCCACACCCCCGCTTTGACTTAGATTTTTGGTGTATTGTCTGTGAAGTGGGTATTTTTCAATTTGTTGATAATGAAAATCCTCAGTATAACTAAATAAGTTGGTCACCAAATATTTTGCAATATTTGAAAACAAATATGGATTTTATATGCTCTAAACATAATATGAAAATGTGTTTTAAGCCTCGGCAAAACCTAATAAAAATATATGGTACTAAAATGGAATTTTGTCATAACATGGTTGTCAATACCTTCCTATAGACGGCACCGATTCGTACACACGCCATTTTCACCTGTCTCCCGAGGTCTGTCCACCAGATTTTTAGTCCACTCCACCTGCCCATCTCTGTCGATAGGTTGGGTTGTTTGGTTAGGTTAATATACTAGGTCTCAGAAACAAGATTCGTAGTTGCGGTAGTATTTAGGGTATCTGGACACTTCGAGCGAATTCATAGGTGAAGTTAAGTTAGGTTAGGTTAGGTTAGGTTAGGTTAGGTTAGGTTAGGTTAGGTTAATTAGGTTAGATTGTGCATCCGGCTCGAAGTGACTTGCATTCGTATTTACAGATACGGCCGAATACCGGTAGGCTACTAGGTTTAATTCTAGTTTCGTTTTCACAGCATACTCATAAATTTCTATGGCTACTTTAGAGTTGTCATATACCATACTTAATTCCTATATATGTCCAAAGCGGCGGAAATGCATTATACGGAATTATACCTACTGTAAAAAAAAAAAAAAAAATCTCCCCATATGTGGCGCACCATAGCTATTACATAATACTAGGTTAGGTTAGGTAAGGTTGTTAGGTTAGGCTAATGTCGTTAATGTAGTTTATTATCATTATATTACCGTACGTCTTTTACCCAGCAATTTCCCTGATCTTCATAGTTGGTCGGGAAGCTATGCCTTTACAACGGCGCCTCCCTTTTGTCGCTGTGTACGTGAAACTAGAATTTTACCGGCTACTAAATGGGCGCCGGCCCAACCGCCATGTTGTATCCCATGTAGGCCTACTACGGACACATTGTAGGCGTTAGGTGTGGATTAGGCTTGTATCCAATGTACTAGGTCTATGTTACTGGATATTTATGATTTAAATAAGTGCTACGTTTTCGATAAATCTGGTTATATGGCTTTGCAATTAGGGAAATCATGAGCCAATTTCCGACATGTAGTTAGTCTTTTTCGATTCTCAAAATACGATCAAAGTTTGCCAAAAATTGGCTCGGGTTTTCCAAAATTATGCTTTTTGGGGTTTGCAATTTAGGGAAACATGAGCCAAAATTCTAAATTAGGTTACTGTAATTTGTTTACTCTTAAAATTCGCAAAATCCGAGCCAAGTTTTGCCAAAACTTGGCTCGGGTTTTCCAAAATTCGGGTTTTATGCCTTTGCAATTTCGGGAAACCTGAGCCAAATTTCTAAATGAGGTTACTGTCATTTTGTCGTCTACAAACTCTCAAAATCCAAGCCAGCTTTGGCCAAAACTTGGCTCGGGTTTTCGAAATATTGGGTTTTAGCCTAGGCCTTAGAAATACCTTAAAACCCGAGCCAAGTTTTGCTAAAATACGTTTTAATCGACGTTTTACGCATTTAACCCCTCATTTTCCCTGTACTTCATAGCCCTCCCCACTATCGGGCGACGGGCGGCGTGTCTTAAGATCGTTGTATAATGGGGAAAACGGTTTCGCCGAGGGTTGCAATTATTTCCAAACACTATATAGGACCTAGGCTATTGATGAAAACTAACAGGGAAAAATAAAAAAATCCATGGGAAAATTGGTGACCATCTTATTTAGTTTTTTTCAAATCCTCCATGCGGAATAAATGGAGAAAAATATGGCGAATCTATTGATGCCTATTTTCCCTAATAAATTGTTTCTCATAACGTCGCACTAGTGTCCTTGAATATTATCAAAGAGGCTACACCGTTAGGAGACTTGCCCGAATGTCTCTTCCCCGCCCGGGTCTCGAACCGGGGACCTTCTGGTTGTAAGCCAGACGCGTTATCAGTTACGCCACGGGGAGGTGACGAGGTGTGACTCTATAGCTCTAGCCTATAGCCAGGTCATTACTAATAATATTATTTACTATTGTGACTTTGGCTGCGTGAATTTAATAACCTGCACCTTCACATGAAACTGCTCACATCACAGACACTCCCAAAACGTTAAATAAACACCAAGCAAATCTATAATCCATTAAATTCGAAATAATCTCACCTCTTCTTCTTCTTCTTCCAATCGGCCGCCCGGATTTCCTGGAGTCGAATGTAAACAATAAATGGTAAATTCGTCTGCCTTTTCCTCGGCTCTATCGTCAAAAATGTTATGAAGTTAACTCCTCATTCCTCTTTAATCTCATATTTTAATCGAATTTAATTTCCTAATCTACTGTATATTATACAACATTCGTCTTCCACCTCCAGTATATCAAGCTAGGTTTAGTTAGCTGTTGGATTATGTTTGTTGAATTTATAATTTGTGTAGTCTCCAGAACCTATAGCCCGCAGTACCAGATAATCGTGCGATCCCTTCGACGAAGGATTCGCACGTGAAGTTGGTACCACCAGTTGCTTCCTTGTGAGAATCTCTCGTGCGATGCCGTCGGACGTATGGTTGGTAAGCCTGTCAAACTCGCCGCGGTGCATTTCTTACGGTTGGTATACCTGAGGAACGTTTTGTTTACAAATTACTGCCTCGGGCAATAAAATTGGAGAGGAAATAAAAAGATACTGGGAGGAAGTGGGAGGGGTAAATGACCAAATAAGAGTAGGGCAATGGAATATTGAACTAAATGAGGAAGAAATAGATGAAAATATGAATGAGATGGTGAGTGAGGAGGAGTGTGAAGAAGCTGAAGAGAAACAAAGCGGCAGGACCGGATGGGATAACAGCAGAGATGTATATTGAAGGAGGGGAGATGATAGTTAGGATGTTGAAGAAGCTATTTGATAAAATATGGGAGGAAGAAATACCAGCAAGATGGAAAGAAGAAAGGGTCACATTGATTTACAAAGGAGGAGCAAAAAATGTGCACGAAATGGGGAGTTATAGACCAATAACGGTAATAAACATAATAAATAAGATATTTTATGGGATACTAAAGGAGAGGGTAGGAGAGTATGTAGAAGAAAGGATCCTACTTAGTGAAGAGCAAAATGGGTTTAGGAAGGGGAGAAGAGGAACAGACAATATATTTATATTAGATGAGATTATAGAGAAAAAGGCAAAGCAAGGGAAAATGTGTGTTTGGATGTGGAGAAGGCATATGATAAGATTAGTAGGGGAGTTGCAGAAGCAGTGATGGAGAAACTAGGAGTGAGTAGGAAGATAAGGAACATGATAATGAATATGTATGAAGGGGCGGAGACAGAGATTGTGTGGAAAAATATTGCAGTGAAAGGAATCAGGAGAAGGAAAGGGTTAAGGCAGGGATGTAACCTGTCACCATTAATTTTTGCAATGTGCATGGAGGAGTTGGTGAGGAGAATTAAGAGTAAGGGTCAAGGAGTGAAAATAGGGCAGTATAGGCTAGCAATTCTGACGTTTGCTGATGATGTTGTGCTGACAGCAGAGACAGAGGAAGATATGGGGGAAATGTTACAGGAGGCGGAAAGGTTTGGCAGAGACCTAGAAATGAAGTTCAGTGTAGAGAAAAGCAGTATGATAGTAGTAAATGGACCAGAGGCAGTAGAAATGAGGATAGGAGGGGAAAGAATAGAAACAAGGGAGGAAGTGAAGTATTTAGGGGTATGGATAGGGAGGGAAGGGCGACAAAGGACAATGAATGAGAAAATCATGAAGGTGGAGCAGTGTAGTGGGAAACTGTGGAATGTGACAAAAACCAGAGTAAATAAATATAAAATAGTAAGAGAGGTGTGGAAGGACTTTGAAGTGCCGAGAATAATGTACGGGATGGATGTGAGAGGGAGTACAGGGGGAGAAATAAATAGACTGGAGACGGGACAAAATAAAATAAGGAGAATGGGGTTAGGAGCAAGAAGGTGGACAGCAAATGAAGCAGTGAGAGGGGAGATGGGATGGAGTACGTTTGAGGAGAGAGTGGCGAAGGCAAAGTTGAGGTACAAGAGTAGGTTGGAGGAGATGGAGGATCATAGGTGGCCAAGGAGAGTGAATGAATGGGGGGAGGGGAAGAGTAGATGGGCAAAAGAGTGTAAGAGAAAACTGAAAAAAATAGGAGTGAAACAAAGAAGGGTGGGAGAGGAGTGGAGAGATGTAGGGAGTAATACAGGATTAGGTCAGGGAAGGAGACTAGAGAAAGAGATAGGAACGAGAGTGAAGGAAGTAGGAAGACAGGAATGGAAGAGAAATATGGAGAAGAAAAGTACACTGATAAGATATAGAAGCAAGGGGAGACCGAGAAAAGAGGAGTTCTATGACGGAAGTTGGGGAGCTGAACTACTGTTTAAGGCTAGGGCAGGAGCATTAGAGACAAATAGGAGAACATGGAGGTGGAATGGGGGGGTGAAAGAGTGTCTACAGTGTGAGGTGGGAGGGAGGAGAGTGGAGGAGACAATAGAACATATAGTGACAGAGTGCCAGGGGTATGCAGAGGAGAGAGAGGAAAATGAGTTGAAACGGGTGGTAGGGGAGAGGGAATGGGAAGAGCAGAAAGAGGAGGAGGATGAGGGTGTAAAATTTGTGTTAGGTCTCGAGACAGAAGAGGGGGTAGATGGGGAAATGGGGAAAAGAATGAAGGTAGTGAAAAGATTCCTGGAGCAGGTGTGGCAGAAGAGAAAACGGAATAGGATAGAATAGGATGAGGGGGGAGAAGGGGACCAGAGCGGGGGAGGAAGAAAAATGAGATTAAATAGTAGAGAGGGGAAAAGATAAATTAAGATAAGGAGAGAACAAGATATTGGGGGGTGGAGGAGGGGGTAAAATAAGGAGAGGAGAGTTCTGCTTAAGCTATATACTTCAATTCTTTGTCTTTAACTATCCTTTCTACGACTACATAATTTCTAAACTAATTCTTAAATCTAGCTCTATCTGTTTCTGGAGAAGTCACCGGTGCATAGGTGAGCTGGCTTTGAGAGGGGACAGCAACTCCACAAAAAAAAAAAGCCTCACGGGAGTACAGACGGAATCGAATCGTAATAAAGTGATGGTCCCTGGTGTATTATTTACCCAGTTTATTGCATTAATCTTATTATTCTGTATTTAGGACATTCTCAATTGACGAAAATAAGGTAGCCTAGGCCCTAGTGATTCCCCAGAGGACCATTGAATTTCTCTTAGCCTAATTTCCCTTCAACCACCAATCAATTTTTGAGTTTAGGAATAGCCATGGGGTTGTGGTATGGATTTTCGCTGAATAATTGGGTTGTGCTTGGCTCTCTGGAAAAGTGGCTTGGTTATAATATCAAGCAAGCTTTTCTGTTATATTCAAGCCTAGCCCTGTTCACCTGTTCCAAGTAGATCTAGGCCTATGGCCATAAATTGTGAAATCTAACCTAGCCTATCTCTAACTCAAAAAGGGCCAGAGCTAGGATAGTGGGCTGTAAATTGCCATAGGCTATCTATCCCCTGGCTGACCCTTCCCAAATGGGAAAGGTAAAGCTTCGAGTCCTCCATTTCATAGTAAGAAATGCTTAAATTGGACATAGGCTATGAGCAATTTTGATGAGAATTTAGCCTAGGCCTAGCCTATATTGTTAAAGTAATTATCTTGATATATTAAAACTACTGAAAACAGGGTAGGCCTAGCCTAACCTTGAGAGGTTACCAGGGTTGGATTTTGACGATGGGTTAGGCTAGTGGATTATTTAGTTTATAATAACCATGGTAACCTAATAAAACTAATCTATTTTAGCTATCCAAGCGAGGTAACCTCCGACTCTCCGAGTTTTTCCAAAAATTTAGCAGGGAGTGTTTGGATCACACAATTGTTCTCATCGGCTTTAGACATCTAGGGATAGTTACCTATCCTAGCCTAATTATAGAAAAAGATTTCATGGCTAAATAGTATTTTTTAATCTCCATGGGACTTGCATATTTAATCAACATGTAGCCTACTCTTTAAACAATGCAAAATTGTTGGCAAATTAATATAGCCAAGGTTAGGTTAGCTAATGGGGAAAGCGATTTCTGAGTTAACCTAACCTACAAATTTGGAATAGGCCTAGGCTATGATAGGTTTCTTGAAGTAGTGTAGCCTAACGATACTGCTTACCACATTTTACCACAGCTGCACCAATTTGCCCCAAGTTTTATACTGTACAGTTCTGCTACATGAAAAGTGCCAGGTTTTAATCTAGTACCATTCAGTGGCAGTGCAGCAATATCATAAAGTTTCGGGTTTCAAGTTAATAGTAATGTGATCACCCCCTTTGACTAGGCTAATATAGAAAACCATTTATTTTCAATACTTATTCTGCATCAAATTGACACCTGCCCTGTCTACAGTACTATACAGTACCAAAAAAAACCTGCCCTGTCTACAGTACTATACAGTACCAAAAACACCTGCCCTGTCTACAGTACTATACAGTACCAAAAACACCTGCCCTGTCTACAGTACTATACAGTACCAAAAACACCTGCCCTGTCTACAGTACTATACAGTACCAAAAACACCTGCCCTGTCTACAGTACTATACAGTACCAAAAACACCTGCCCTGTCTACAGTACTATACAGTACCAAAAACACCTGCCCTGTCTACAGTACTATACAGTACCAAAAACACCTGCCCTGTCTACAGTACTATACAGTACCAAAAACACCTGCCCTGTCTACAGTACTATACAGTACCAAAAACACCTGCCCTGTCTACAGTACTATACAGTACCAAAAACACCTGCCCTGTCTACAGTACTATACAGTACCAAAAACACCTGCCCTGTCTACAGTACTATACAGTACCAAAAACACCTGCCCTGTCTACAGTACTATACAGTACCAAAAACACCTGCCCTGTCTACAGTACTATACAGTACCAAAAACACCTGCCCTGTCTACAGTACTATACAGTACCAAAAACACCTGCCCTGTCTACAGTACTATACAGTACCAAAAACACCTGCCCTGTCTACAGTACTATACAGTACCAAAAACACCTGCCCTGTCTACAGTACTATACAGTACCAAAAACAGAAAGTCTAGTAGGCAGGTTTACTTTTATAAATGACTAAATATATGATGCTTGGACAATTATAGGTACCGCATAAAGAATGAACAATATATTTCATATAATTTATTGCAATTCTTACATACATAGGTACCCGTTATATAATATTGTATCATCTAATCACAACTCCTGTTGTATGCTTCCATATGGATAGGTCCTTAAGACCGCTTCATCAGATTTTATTCGCCTAATTAGCCTACTACCCAGGTAAGAAAATTCACGACATTACATTATACTTGCTTGTATTTTTGGCTTGGAATCCTCATTTGGTGACCATTATTATCTATCTATTTGAGGCATAGGCCTATTTCCTGAAATAAGTCTTGCAATTGACGAGGATGGGTGTGAATGGGATATGCCGTGTGTGGGCCAGTCAGCTCTGCAGACTCGTTATCTTATGTTCATTTATGGAAGTATTTCATGTAGGCCTAGCCCAATCAGGGAGAACATGTTAGTCCCTATTTATTGCCTACTTTAGTAGGGTAGGCTGGTTAGGCCTATATTTTGTAATCCAATAGGCCTAGCCTATGTTAAAATAGTCAACGATGGCCTTTTTACCTAACAAAACATAATTATAGGCCTAGCCTAGGCCTAGTTAAAAAGGCTGTCCAAGGTCTCTTCAATTTTTACCACTTTTTCTTTCAATATCTGGGACTTGTTAACCTAGGTACCCTATTGTTGGCTATTTTAACATAGGCTAGGCCTATTGGATTAAAAAATATAGGCCTAGCCTACCCTACTAAAGTAGGCTATAAATAGGGACTAACATGTTCTCCCTGATTGGGATAGGCCTAGGCCTACTTTAAATACTTCCATAAATGAACATATATAACTAGTCTGCAGAGCTGACACGCCCACACACGGCAGATCCCATTCACACCCATCCTCGTCAATTGCAAGACTTATTTCAGGAAATATGCCTCAAATAGATAGATAATAATAGTCACCAAATGAGGATTCCAAGCCAAAAATACAAGCAAGTATAATGGAATGTCGTGAATTTCCTTACCTGGGTAGTAATTGGGCGTATAAAATCTGATGAAGTGATCTACAATTTGTCAAGGCTGGCCGACATAGGCCTCAGGTGAAGGTGCCTGTACAACGGCTCCTGTCAAGTTCAACATCGTCATTGAAGATATATCTAAAGTCTTTGGAAATGTGCTAATTGTAACCCATATTAATATATATTAATAGTTTCGTACATTATGCAATTGATTTGCATTAAAGAATGTCTTCTGTAACCTTTAATTTACGAATTGAAACAATAATACACATAATAAAATTCAATTAGCAAACGAAGGGATCCGACGACCATCGAAGAGAAGGGTCGAAGGTCCTCTTCAGATTCCAATAATATTGGACGTAAACGGTCGCGGCGACAGTTTACGAAAGCATTCGCTCAGCCAAACAAATCCCAAAGAATGTTTCTATACTACGAATTTTGAAAGGAAGGATACCTTCGAGGGAAGGGAACGTTTGGTACTGCGGGCCTATGACACAGTACTCTTCCTAAGCCAGGGGCGCGTTCGGTAGACCTATCGTTTAGGGCCGATAGTTACAGCGAACGCGATAGCCGCCGATTCGACGAATCGGCGATCGAAAACGATTGCTGTTTTAGCTATCAGAGCGATCGGTCCTCGGAGGTCGATCGAATGATCGACGAGAATGTAAACAAACCATTTAAAGTTATTATATTGCTAATAATATAGATTTCGTATCGTGTTTCCCCTTCTTGAATACAATTTATGTAAATATTAAACACACTACGAAAAATAGGCGAAAAATAAACAATTCCTGTTGCGATGTCTTCTTCTTCTTCTTTCTTGGGTCAAAGGGCTATTGTTATTGTTTACAAAGCTCTGGCAGACCGATCGGCGATCTGTGTCGTTCGGTAGTGAAATCGAAACACCGTTCTATCAAGCGCTATCTGAGGCGCGTTCGGTATACCTATCGTTTAGGGCCGATAGCTCTAGCGAACGCGATAGACGTCGATTCGATGAATCGGCGATCGAAAACGAGGTAATTCTGCATAACTACTACTCCTGTTATTTTAAGTTTTATTGATTTTATTTGTGTATTTTAATGGTTAGTAAGTGTGAATTATATTGTTAGAAAGTGAGGAAAGCACTATTTATCAGCATTTGCATTGTTAATTGAAATTCAGATACCCAAACAATCTAAGAGTTTACTCGATTTAGTCAACTTTAAAAAGACATTAGCCTAACCTAACAACCTTACCTAACCTATCCTAGTATTATGGGTGGGGGCTGCCGCCCCCACACCCCCGCTAATTGTGTATTAAAACTATAAAAACATTGATGGGATAAAGTCTATGGTGTTTACTCTGCAATCTTCAGCTTTGGCTGTCGATAAAAGGAAAGTACCAATAAAAATGTACTGACTTTTTGTAGGTGAAGCTCCACTGATTGGCTACTAAACATAAGGGAGGAGCCTCCAAGGACTATGTAAACATAGTGTCCTGGACTGGCAGTACAAAAATAAATGATAATGTTATAGGAGAGTGAAAATCAAATTGACAAAATAAGAAAAGTAGCCCTTATCCGCACATCACTAAGGTCCCCTGAGTAAGGTAAGAGCGAAAAAAAATAATTCCATGAGACAGGAATCCCGTAATCGAGGAGTAGTTGTTCTGCAGAATACCCGAAAACGATTGCTGTTTTAGCTATCAGAGCGATCGGTCCTGGGAGGTCGATCGAATGATCGCCGAGAATGTAAACAAACCATTTAAAGTTATTATATTGCTAATAATATAGATTGCGTATCGTGTTTCCCCTTCTTGAATACAATTTATGTACATATTAAACACACTACGAAAAATAGGCGAAAAATAAAGCAATTCTTGTTGCGATGTCTTCTTCTTCTTCTTTCTTGGGTCATAGGGCTATTGTTATTGTTTACAAAGCTCTGGCAGACCGATCGGCGATCTGTGTCGTTCGGTAGTGAAATCGAAACACCGTTCTATCAAGCGCTATCAGACGAATCGGCGATAGGTCTACCGAACGCGCCTCAGACGAATCGGCGATAGGTTTACCGAACGCGCTCCTGCTGCCTCCACAGCATTGAACACTGATGAAACCAAAGTTATTCGCTGAGCCAAAATGAACAAAGTGAACCTGCCGGATTTCCGCTACCAACTGTGGTAGCTCTTGCCCCGCGAGATTGTCAAAAATGGGATGTAGTGCAATCGGGGGAAGGATGTAACATTTGGGTGTACGGTAATGTTTACATAAGTCGTGCACTCGCGGATACATTTACATTCCAGTCTATTTTGACTGTTTTTTTCTGTTATTTGCGACCTACTGGCAATAGGCCTACAGTAGGCTATATATGATGATGACAATTAAATCAGGGGGGGGGGGGGCACCTATTGTATCCAACGGCATTCAAAATAGATGGGAACGTGATCACAAGCATGCGAGTAGTGTAAACAAGGTTACACTTACACTTACACTTTGTTACACTTTGTTGTATTCCGTCCATTAGTGACACAGTTGAGCTGGGGCTCCACTGCGACCAGGCAGCTCCCTTTCTTCCACTCTCCATTCCAGAAGTCGGTTGGAGTTGGTGCTGGGGTATCCTGGTGTTGGTGGCTGGTCCGGTATTTTGGCCAGCCACATGTCCAAGTGTCTCTTGAAGGTGTCTGGAGACACCCCGGTCATGTTCCTGAGAGGGGCTGGTATACAGTTGAACAGTCTGGTTCCATTGTATGTAAAGCTGTGATGAATCAGGGATTTGATTTTTTGTGTTGATCCCGGCGTAGTCCTCACATAGCACAGCCTCCCTCGCCTTTGGTGTTGAGTCTCTTGGATGTTTGGATTTGGTACCTTTTTTTCCAAAATCTTCCAGACGTAGATGATGATGTATCTCTCCCTACGTCTTTGAAGTGAGTACAGCTGCAGCTCCTTGAGTCTCTCCCAGTAGTTAAAGTGTTGAAACCCATGGATTTTACTGGTGAATGTCCTCTGGGTGGCTTCAATTTCTGTTATTTCTCCTACTTTTTGGGGAGACCAGAGCTGAGAGCAGTACTCCAGTCATGGTAGGACCAGTGACTTCCACAATGTTAACATACACCTCTCATTTCTTGTGTGGAAGGTTCTCAGGATCCAGCCTGCTATTTGTTTTGCTGTTGTTGTGGCTTTGGTAATATGCTGGGAAAAAGTGGCGTCACTGCTCATATTTACTCCCAAGTCCTTCACTGTGTCTTTGGCGGTAATTTCTTGCTGTCCACTTTTGTAGTTGGTGTCGTTTTGTAGTGCTCTCTTGTTCCCGTACCTTAGAAGCTCGAACTTGTCTCCGTTTAGGGCCATGTTGTTTTCTTCTGTTCTTCTTGTTCTTCTTCTTCTTCTGGGCGATATGCCCGAATACTACATCTTTACCCAATCAGAATGTAGCTGATTCATCAGCCTTAATTATTAGGTTAATGGTGTTTTATAAGGTATAGGTTAGTAGTATTAAGAATGAAATGGAAAACATAAAGAAAGAAATGATTGAATTCAAAGAAACGATGACCCAAGGTTTTGATGTAATGAGCGATAAACTAAAAAACATCAGGAGTGAATTAAATGATAAGATGACCCAAGGACTAGACGGTATAACTCAAGAACTTTCAACTCAATTGAAAGTAGTGAAGATGGAGATGCAAGGAGTCACTAGTGGTATGGGAAATGTTATTGATGCTATAAGCGCCGACCCCACGCAAACGTCAGCGGTTTCTGACTCGCCTGGGTGGTCGGATGTGGTGGCGGGGAGAAAAAAGAAGAATCTACTCGTTCTGAAGGCGACGGATGAGAATGAAAAGGCAACTGACAAGAGAGGAGAAATTTCTCAGGCGCTAGAGGAGATTCAAATTCAGGATACGAAGTTTACCCCTAAAGGGAACATGGTGATGAATTTTGGCACTGTGGATATGCTGAATGATGCAGTTAAAAAGTTGGTAGAGGTGACGGCTGTTACTACAAGGAGTGTGACAAAAATTAAAACCAAAAGTGATGATTTGCAATGTTCATCCTGAAGAGTCCAAGAGTGAGATAATTGATACATTAATTGCAAGGAATGATTTTCTGAATTCGATTGATGATATTAAAGGAAAGATTGCCATGATTTTTGATAAACCAGCTGCTGGAGGTACAGTCCATTATATCCTGAAATGTGAGCCTGAAGTCCGTGCGGCTCTCTACAAACATAAAGACAAGGTGAACCTTAAATGGGGAATATATAATATAAGAGACAGGTACCATGCATTGGCTTGTTTCTATTGCCAGAGATTTGGGCATGCAGAAAAAGTGTGCTGCTAAACTAAACAGTGATGTGCCTGTTTGTTTTAAATGTGCTGGAACACATAGGTCGAAGGATTGTAAGGTGACTGTGAGAAAGTGCATAAATTGTATGAGATACGGGAAACAAGACGTGTATCATTCATCATCAGATACCCGGTGCCCGGTCTTTTCGAGTGAGATAGTCAAGGTGAGAGACCTAACTGATCATGGAATCTAGTGCTTTAATAAAGATAAAGGGGGGACTGATAAACATTCAATCAGTGGGAAATAAAACCTTTGAAATTCGAGACTTAATTAATGAGGCAAAATATGATGTGCTAGCGGTAACTGAAACATGGCTGAGTGAATACGATACTGCTAAAATACTTGAAATGACTCCTTTAACGCATACCTTCTTGCACAATCCACGAAGAGGGAAGGGAGGTGGTGGTGTGGGAATTTTTCTTACAAACACGTTTAAGAAGACGAAAATATGTAAATCTGCAAGGTTCGGTAGTTTTGAACATATACAGGTGAGCTGTGCGAATCTCTACCTATCATCTGAGGAATATTGCTTTTGTGAGAAAATATCTGGATATTAATACAACCAAAATGTTGATCCACAATCATGTAATTAGTAAATTAGACTATTGTAATTCTCTATATTATCGACTACCAAATTACTTGCTACGAAAACTACAACTTATAATGAATAGAGCAGCAAGATTAATAAAGAGTTTACCATTCCGTGCGAGTATAACGCCGGCATTAATTGACCTGCATTGGCTGCCGGTGAAAGCGAGGATCATATTCAAACTGTGTGTTATAGTGTATCAAGCTTTGAACTTTGGAAAGCCGGAATATGTGCGAGACTTATTGGAAGACTTCAATGTTGGCACTGATATGATGCTGAGACATGGCAACGTGCTGCATCAATTGAATGAGCCACGGTGCAATCATGAATTTGGATTTAGGGCCTTCAAAAAGAGTGCACCGAGACTTTATAATAATCTACCAGTTAATGTGAAAAGGTGTGCGAACATAAAGGCCTTTAAAAAGTCACTAAAAACACATTTGTTCAGGGAGTGTTATGACTTAGATGGCACTGTGAGACAAGACTACAAGTGCTAGATGGTTTAAAGGGCAGCTGCGACGAGCGTCACATCTAGTGACGGAGCGCGGCTGAGAAACCACACCAAGTAACAAGTAACAAGTAGGCTACACACGGGTTTAAAGACCGCAACCGTCCACAGTGAAAGTGGCTTCCATGATACAATCACAGTACTGAAAATAGCTAATGAAACTCAAATAATGAGAAACGAATTAGGAGACAAGATTACTGTACATTACTAATGTCACCACACCATCTACTCATTTGATCTGGTCTATAAATATCTTATATACTTTTACAAACAACACTATGTAGATTAATTTCATATACAGTAGCATATATATATATATATATATATATATATATATATATATATATATATATATATAAATCGACTTGCCTCAGGTAAGTAGGTTATATATAATTTATAAGTTTTGCCGATTACCCAGCAGGTAAGTTAATAACTTTAAACTTAACTAATAGGCCTACGTTTTGAAAAATGGGTTGACTTATATAATTTAATTTAAATATCTTTACATTAATCGGTTAACTTCAATTAGTGTTCCTGTGTTTCATATTCATATACTACTCTGTGTGATGGGAGTCTGGGAGAAGTGCTAATTTATAGGGTAATCCCATGGTAATATAGGATAATTAATACGACAGGTGTGTGTGTGAACGAGGTCTCAGGTAGCCTACTAAGGTGTATAATAATAATAATAATAATAATAAGCTGTCCGGTTCAGGTGTTCCTTCAGGCTACGTCTGAAGGAATACAGTGTTCTCTTTTCACGGACTGACTGGGGTAGGTCGTTCCAGTCTTTGATGGCAGTGAAGAAGAATATTTGCTTACCCTGTCCTTGGATTCTCGGGACCTTAAAATTAAACATCCTGTTTCTTGTATTATGTCCACTCCTCTCATTTGCTTTAACAAAATCACTCTTAACCTCTTAAGTGCGCATGGGGGTAATTAGACACCTCTGCCTGTGCGCATGTATTTGAGCTGTTTCCATCACTAAAATATTCATTTTACCATAAATAGCATTAATACTTATCCATACGTGCCTATTATGGGTTGATTATAAAGGTATTAACCTGTTACAACAATAAAACGAGTGAAAACAGCGTTTGGATGGTCAAAATCGGAGATACAGGCCGCGAGTTATATAATGTATGGGTGAGACAACCTGCTTTCCCGCCAATTTCCCCCAAGGCCACTGAGACACAGTCGATCGATACTCTCTCTCTCTCTTGCACTCGCTTGCTAACAGTGATGACAATGCCCTGCTTGCAACTCGCTAATGTTAGCACGAAAATATACCTCAGAATAAGGGAATGACAGGGAAAATAGGTGATAACTGAAGGAGGGGAGGTAGAGGAGTGATATTTTGCATGGCCCAGGGGCAAAAAAAAACAAAAACAAAAATCGATGTTTAAAGTTGATTTTTTTTTTTCTCTGACTCTTAAGAGTCTTCCCGTAGTTCCCGGGTTAAGATACTCTGGAGCTCTGTCATAGAAAATTTTGAAGGCATTAGTGAGCCTGATTGGTTTGGCCCTGGCAGAGACATTGAGCATACCTAGTGACTGAAGTTGTTCCTGGCCAACATGTGATCTGGGTCCTAGGTTCAGCATGAACCTAACCATTTTATTTTGAGTGACCTGAAGTTTGTGCTGTGCTGATTTAGATGATGCAGAGTACCAGGATGACACACAATAGTCAAAATGACATTGAACAAGCGCTTGGCAAAGGGTCTTTTTGGTCGCCGCGGGCAAGCATCCCACCTGTCTATACAGGTATTTTATACGTGCTCTACACTTACATAGGATAGATTCCAAAATTGTTTCACCTGACAAACTCGAGTCCAGTTTTAATCCGAGATATTTAACTTGTGACACTGTTGTTATAGGAATATCATTACAGTTGACCGAGAAGCCCACAATGTCTTTCAGTTTGCGTTTTGTCCCACACAAGATGGCTTCCGTCTTGCCCAGGTGAAGAGATAGTCTATCTATTGTCCACTAGCCATTCACTACATGATTCTAGTTCTTTGGAAAGTGAAGCGGCAATACTTAGTAGATCTATTCCTGAAACCAGAAGCACGCTGTCGTCAGCATACAGTAATAATTTACACGAGATGCTCAGTTCCATGTCGTTCACATAACAGAGAAAGAGTAAGGGACCAAGGATGCTTCCCTGCGGGACCCCACAGTTAATTGGCATAGGATCAGATATATTATCATCAATTTTGACTCTTTGTATTCTACCACTAAGATAAGATTTAAACCAGTTCACAGACCCAATGCCCATTGCTTGTAGTTTATAACATAGGATATCATGGTCTACTGTGTCAAACGCTTTTTGTAGATCAAGAAGAACCATACCGGTGTAGTTACCTTTAGACATTTCTTTACGAATGTGATCTGCTAAGTGGATGAGACAGGAGTCAGTCGAGTAGCCTACATGCATCTGAAACCTGATTGAAACTTATAAAATAGATAATTTTCTTTGAGGTAGTGTTCAATTTGGGTGTATACCGCTCTTTCAAGGATTTTAGATACAATACATAATTATGCTAACTGGTCTGTAGTTGCCAACTTCTAGTTTATTTCCTTTCTTGAATAGAGGGGTTACAATAGCTTCCTTCAGTTCAGCAGGTAGCCTACAGTGTTGGTGTTAATTGACAGGTTGATGATGTGGGTTAGGGGACCTGCTATACCAATGGCTCCATCTCGTAGAAATTTGGCAGGAATTTTGTCTGGTCCTGTGCTTTTATGTACATTTAGGTTAGAGAGCTCGTCAAAAGTGTATTTTGGTGTAACATTTTGCAATCCAAATTAATGTGTAGGGCCTACACGGGTAATTAGGTACGCAGGTAGGGGGAGGGGCAGACGGTTTGAAAAATGGGAAGAAGACCAAATAAAGATATGTATAACTAAAAAGGATCCGAGAATATAAGGCAGGTAAGTTGGAGAGAGAGAGATAATATGATTAACCACAATTAATGCAAGCTCATCGATACCATTATTATGCTCATTACAAATAAACACAGTACTTCTTAACCCCTTATTCAGTTTAATAAAGGCCTCCAGTAACGTACAGGCTTCGAACTAACTCACTTAACCCATTTCACTAACACAAATCCTTCTTAACCCTTTCAAGCTCCAATGTGCGTTTATGTTCTGTTTATGGCTACTATTAGACGATTTTATTCAGATTAGTAACGGTATATGGAAGTCAAAGGGTTGATTGAGATAGTGTTTACCCTTTTAACCCCTTATTAGCGGTGCCCGACTTAAGTCTGTATCTAAACACCTGGACTATGTGGCGGGGCCCGACTTTAGTCTGTGTGCAATTTATGAGCAATAATGGCTCTGAGAGAGAGACGAGCGACGGGAGGAGCGTAGGTTGCCTCATGACCGCTCGGCACGGATCCCGCGCGCCTACTGACATCTACTCCACACAACTCCACCCTCCCTACCTCGCCACACAGGGAATTATATAAGGAAATTACCGTATTTTAGGGTTTTTGCACTCGTCTTGCACGATCGTTGCAAGAGAACGCGTGGTCGTAGAAGGATGGTTCTGGTGTCATTGGAAAGCTCAATTTACGCCATTTCAGGGATACATAATTGTATTACGCTCTGGCTCTTGTTTATTCATGAAAAAGAGCACGGAAACAAGGCCATTTAGGGTAAAAAAACTCCCGCTTGGCGCGTAGTGGAAAAAAACTGACGGGCCCGCTCGTAAGGTGTTAATACCCACATATACTAATTCCTAAACTGCATAAAATCGTCTAATGATAGCCAAAATAAACTGCTAAAACACGTCAGAGCTTCAAGGGGTTGAGGGGAAATGGGTAGTTTTTCTTGCCCCCTTTGTCCCTCGTGTTTAGTCCCAAATTTTTCAAATTTTAAGACGCTTGGCCCACTAGTTTGGCGATTTTAACACCTTTCACCCCATTTCGTTGTCAATTTTAAGACATATAGTTTGTGCCATTTAGGTGTCGATTTTTTCCTGGCGAGCGATAGCGAACCTGTAATTTTAAGAGAAAAGGGGGAAATTTGTCTACCAAAAAATTTAAAAATTTATCTTGAAGGGGGTATTTTATTTTATTTTTTTTTCTAAGCTTGATGGAGGTCTGGCGAGGAAACTAAAAAATAAATGAATAAATTAATTAATTGACCAAAAAAAAAAACAGCCAGTGTCCCCTTAAGCTGCACAAAGTCGTGGAAATATATGTGTAAACCCAACATACTGGCAGGTGTGACTGACATTAATTATGCTAGCAGGTGTTGCATGTAGATGAGGGAGATTGGCAGGTGTTTGGTGGATGGTACGATCGAGAATTGATCAGCAAAGGTGAACACACATATACACACACCACACTCACAGTACATACACAGACACACCACTCACACAATATACACACACACACACTCACACACACACACATATACACACACCACACTCACAGTACATACACTGTTACACAGACACACCACTCACACAATATACACACACACATATACACACACCCACCCACACTGTACACACACACACACACACACACACATACAGTATATTGTACACACACCACACTCACAATACACACACACACACACACACTCACAATACAAACACACACACACACTGTACAAACAAACACACACACTCACAATACAAACACACACACACACACTGTACACACACACAATACGATCACATGCACATACACTCACATATACACATACTTTGTACACACATCACATATAGCCTACTACAAACACACACCACACATACTGTACAAACACACACACACACTCAATACGCACACACATACACTCATTGTACACACACACACACAATCTTTTTCTACTATTTTTTGTTCTACTGTACGATTATATTTCAGTATGATGAGAATTCACCGGTGCATAGGTGAGCTGGCTTTGAAAAGGGACAGCAACTCCACAAAAAGAAAAAGAAGAAGATGATGGCTTAATTCTTCTTTTTAAATATGGCTTTCTTTAAACGATTTTGATCACGTCAATAAAAATCTGTGAAACTGTTTATATCAATTAATTTAAAGAGAATCCCCCAAAGTTTAATACAATCGTCTAATGATAACCAGTGTTAATTTCGAAAGTTATACAGAGGAAATTAACCCACTGTAAAATATCTATCTATCTATATCTATCTACCCTGGCACATACCCCATTTGTTTTAATTGGGGGTAGGCTAGCCGACTCGAGACAGAGCTTGTAAAATAAAGGCTAACTATATAAATGACATTCACACTATCTGATCCGACGTCTTGTGAGTTATTAATTTATTATATATTTGGATTAATTTTTAGTGAGGGTTTTACTTGTTTTTGTCATTTTCAAACAATGTAGGCTAACAAAAAAGCCTTCCCAGGCTAACAAAAAATGCCTACCCCGACTCCCTTCAACTTCAAGCTATAGTTGTACATTTTCGAGAGAGAAATATTCCTGCCGAAGACTAATTTCCCTTTCGAACCAAATAGGGTTAAATTCACGTCTATATGTTGCCTAATGGATAGCTGGAGAAAAATATATTAATTATTTTGTTTCCTTTTTGTATTTTAAGCGATCAACAGACACCCTGCATCGCAAGATAATTGTTTCGGTTCTGTCGAGTTTATCGTTACCAATGGGGTTTTGCGTCTAATGTTTATCAAATGCATTTACATTTGATAATCTTAGAACAATGTTAGATAATTAGTTTTAAAGATAGTTATTAAGTAAAACATACATGTTTCAAACTTCAAGCGGCAAAAAGTGGCGAAACATTCAAAATTCTAAAAGGACTAAAACTTCGTAGCAGCGTAAACAAAAGCCCTCAGCTGTGGTTGAATTTCGATAATTTGGCCTATTTTCTGTGTGTTACATGTTGACATAGATGCCGGTAGACATCAATAACCTCGCAGATGGCTGGCTTGAGCTTGAAAGTGACCCAGGTGTGTTAATAAGTTATTGATGAGTGATGCAGTAGGTAGGCCTAAAGTAAGGTTGGCATTCTCAGCCTTCAACCTCTTTGTTAGAAATCTACATTTTGTATGATGTCTTGTTTTGTGTCAGGTAATTTTTAAGGAGACAGGAACAAATATACCAGTGTTCTTTTCCTTGCTCAAACCCCAAAATGCTGACCTAACCTGTTACGGTTACCTGGTAGGCTACTTGGCCCAACTTGGGTCACGGGTGGCTGGGCCCGGTACTGGTAAGGATGGTGTTAGGCTAGTGGCTGTACCGTCCGCCTTGTTTACATAAGGCGCACGCTTGCAGTTACGTTTGCGTGCGTCTAGGCTAATTTTTTTTTCATTTTATCTATTTATTTTTTTTTTTTTTACGAACTAGCCTAAGCCAAGCTAGGCTATACAGCGGCGGCGGCGGCCAGCTGTTATTTGGTCCCTGCTGGTAATATAGGCAAGGATGTAGTGTTTGGGCGTACTCAACCGAGGCGATCGACCTATGTAAACATGACGACCATACGACCGGACACTACATCCTTCCCGTAATATATTTGATGATGACAATAGGCCTAGGCCTAAGTCATGGCCCATGGGGATAGACTACCTCAATCTATTATTGTATCTCATAATCCCACGGCCGGTAACAACCTATTATTGTATCCACGGCCTGGGACGGCCACCTGTTGGGTGTTAGGTACATTTGGCAAGAATGTTAAGTGCGGGCGTACCGCCAGCCTTGTTTACACTACGAATAGTGGCGTCTGACCTTTGCCATCATGTTCCCGTCTATTTTGACTGCCTTTGGATACAATAATATGTTAAGGGGGGCTTTACCCCCTCTCACCCCCCCATGACATACAGTATTGTCATCATCATATATATTGCCAGCAGGGGGCAAATTACTGAAAAAATCGCTGTCAAAATAGACGTGAACTTAACCACGGCGATCGACAAATGTAAACATGACAGCGGCGGGGGAGGCGTCGGACCTTTGCAATCCTGTTCCCGTCTATTTTGAATGCCATTGGATACAATAATATGTTGAGGGGGGCTGTGCCCCCCCTCACATCATCATATATATTGCCAGCAGGGGGCAAATAACCAAAAAAAAAATCGCCGTCAAAATAGACGCGAAGTTAACCGCGGCGATCGCCCTATGTAAAGATGACGACCGTACACCCGGAATCTACATCCATCCCGTACATTTTGTTACCGGCCCATCATATCTATTACCAGGAGTACAGGACTATTAGGCTGTAAGACGTTTAGGCCGTAAGATGTTTAGGCCATATGATAATAAAATTAAAATTAAACACCATATATAGAACCATAAGTTTATTAGTTTAGTAATAGCCTAGTGAAAATAACTACATTAAAATATAAAAACTACATAATATATAACGCCGAACCGGTATATATATATAAAAGATAAACAGGTGACTGTTGTCTTCAGGACTCGATACAAGGTGCTGAGATGTGACTGCAGGCAGACAGAAGTTGTAAAGTCTTTATTTCTTTATTTGTATACTGGTTCCATAAAGAACAGGCGACCCTGCATATTCTTGAATTTTTTCCTTTGATATCTTTTTAGTTTCTTTTCTTTTACTAATGTTACTTGCACGGGTAGCCTACTAGTGAGGCTTCTGAAATAATAATTCTAATAATTTGTACAAATATTCATTCGCACGGCCGCGACTGTTCATTCTGCTGTGCCACCCCTCAACATCGTTATTTGTTTTAACACTCATATTAAAAACACTCCATGTGTCATGACTCCACCTACTACTGTCTATCCATGTATTCCTGATGTACACAATAAGGTCCTGGACTTTAAGGTCAGCTAGTTGGGCACGCAAAGCGAGCTTCTCGAATGCAGGTTTTATGTGCTTTGCAGGAATATAGCAAAGTGCAAGTACAGTAGCTCCTTAACGTATGAGTGAATGGCTCCCGATGTTAAGTACCGGTACGGCACTCATTCCCAAGGGAATCTGCCTTTCTCCACACAGCTTGTCGCCAGTGGAAGCTGCATCCCTTGATGGTGATGGTAGGAAATACACTTCTTACTGCTTGACACAAACCAGCCTTCAGTAGAATAATCTCGATAATATTTGGTCATTTAGGCCGTAACGACCGTGAACGACCGCAGCAGTGCAAATACTGGTACTGAGCTGGATACACAGGCATAGTTTGCCTTTTTCCAGAGGATCTACTGTAAGAAACTGTAAGTATGTAATTTAGGCCGTTAGGCGATTCGGCCGTACGTAATTTAGGCCGTTAGGCAATTCGGTCGATCGCTAGTTCGGACGTTACGGCCGAAACGACCTGTTCCCATTACCAGTAGGGGGCAAATAACAGCTGGCTGTGGCATAATTTCGTAAGAAAAAAAAGTAAATTTAGACGCGAAAGTAACTGCGAGCATGCACCTGTTGGAGTATGCAGCAGTGGTGTGGTCCCCGCATCTTAAGAAGCATATTCACAAGTTACAGTAGAAAGAATCCAGAGAACAGTTACTAGATTGGTTCCAAGTCTCAGAGAACTGCCATATGAAGGGAGGCTAGACAAATTAAATCTACCGAGTCTAAAAGAGAGGAGAGAGAAGGGAGACATGATAATGATGTACAAATGCACCCTAGGGTTGGAGAGGCTGGATAGGGAGGATATAATAATTATGGATACAGGAATAACTAGAGGCCACAGCTACAAAGTAAAAAGACCTACCTACCTACCTGCAAGAATGATATCAGGAAGTTTAGCTTCCCCTATAGATGTATTGACAAATGGAATAGGCTGGAGGAGGAGGTGGTAGGGGCAAGGAACATCCATATTTTCAAGAAAAAAATTGATGAAAGTAGACTGAGAGACGGGACAACACGAGCTTAGCTCAACTCCTGTAAACTACAATTAGGTAAATACAATTAGGTAAATACCTTATCAGGCCCTTATGTAAATAAGGCGGACGCCGGCCCGGACGGTACGCCCCCTAACACCATCCTTACCCAAAACCCTGCTGAGCTAATAACCACTGATGTAGAGAATGAGAAATAGTAACTTTCAGTTTCTGTGGAATTAGACATCAAACTTGTTTTTATTTTATTTTTGTTTTAGCCTAAGTGTTAGGTTAGCCGCTAAGTTGGAATGTGTTTTCTGTGGTTATATAGCCTATGGTCATCCTGTAGGCTAATCAATGTTTAGACAACCAGGGTAGGTTAGGTTAGGTCCTTAGGTTGTTGTTGTTGTTGTTGTTCCCCAAGCTGCCTGGCCGAACAGCCCCAAGGCCCCGAGCAAGGCCAAGGCCATAACTAAGCGCCCCAACACAACCCTCCCTGCCGACCACAATAAAGCCTGGGTGACCGAAGCCACTCCATTGCGGGGAGCTGAGGAGGGTGTGGAAACGCCCAGGAAACCAAAGCCCAACCCAGGGCCCTATGCCCCTCAGCAATTATGAAGTGAAAGTTGAGAGGCAAAGGAAAAATGTGATGCTTTAGCTTCCAATCTTGGTAGATTGGGAGGTCAATCCACGGAAGAGACGCCGTCACTTGAGATCTAGAAAATATATAAGTAAAAGGAACAGTCAGAGTAAGCTATGGGTATGGCAGAGATCGCTCAGCTCTCACTCTGATAGACCAGCCCATCACCACATGACTAGAACCCAATCCTCTCGGCATCAGCTAGGAAAGGCCCTAGAAAGCCGCCTTTGGCGGGGGGATAGCTCCCCTATTTCAACCCCTTTCGGGATTGGGCACCCGCCCAGTCCCTTAAGTTATCCTAGGTTATCAGATTTGGTTATTTAAAAGCAAAAATGTTCTTTAAAAAACAAATTCTCAGTACCAAACCAAGATGGATACGGTACTGCACTGTACCACCTTTGTACTCCTTTGTACTTGTATTTGTATTAAGCTGCACATTTACCTTTTTTCAGGTTTGTTCACTCTACTCCTGGAAGACATGGGCGTACGAGGCGTTCAGGTAGAAGAGATATACGACCTGCAGAAGTCCTTCGAGGGCAAGGTTTATGGATTCATCTTTCTCTTTAGGTATGGTAAACATTTGCATTTGTGTCTGCTGTACAGGCAATCTAATAGTAGTAGGCCTATTTTATATGCACACTGTTAGATCCAGATCATGGATTTCAAATGTTAAAAGTTACATGAAGTTTCCATTATTATGACAAATATATAATGACAAATATTATGTGGACAGATACACCTATTGCTTTATGGACCGGTGTATGCAGTACTATAGTACGGTAGAAACATATAAACCGGTATAGACAATAGTACAGTATAGTATACTTTAAACATTATACAATAATAATCATGATCCCTTGGTCTAGTTGGCTTGATATTAAAATGTAAAACTTTATAAACAAACAAAAAGTTATAAAGACAAAAGAACTTACCGGTAATCAAAATCACTACCGTTTGTGGAAATAAGTTAAGCAAGGCACTGAAGATTTAGAATTTTGTTGAAGAAACACCAGGTTATCAAAAAGAGGTTCTACTTTGTTCAAATTAACTAAGCAGCTCAATGTTCATTCCAGGTGGATAGAGGAGAGGCGGTCAAGGAGGAAAGTGGTGGAGAATCCAGACAATTATGTGCAAAATGAAGCAGTCGTCAATAACATGTTTTTCGCTCAACAGGTAATCCAGGTCTTATAAATGTTAAGGGGGGGATGGTTCACTTTTTGGGCGATTTTTACATGTACAGTATTAATTATTTTTCTAGTGTCCTCCCTAGACCTCCATTAAATTCTAAAAAACATCTATTAGATCCCCCTTCTAGATTAATTTGTAATTTTTTCGGTAGAAAAATGGCCCTGGCCGAAGGCCCGAAGGCCGTTTTTCCAACATTACAGGCTCACTATCATTCGCCAGGGAAAAAATTGATACCTGAATAGCACGAAAGGTCTAAATATTGACGACGAAACGGGGCGAAAGGTCTTAAAATCGACTAACTAATGGGGCAAACTTCTTAAAATCTGAAAACTAATGATGCTAAACATGAGGGAGAAAAGTGACCAGAAAAACGACCCATGTCCCCTTAATGGAGATATTCCTTACCAAAGTCACCGGTATCCTGTAATTCCTGCTAAATCATTCCTAAACCTAATAATCTCATCAGACAATAGTATTAACCCTTTCAGTATAGAATAACATATTTCTAATTTAATTTTAGTTCTCTTTAGATGATTTTATGGATCTTAAGGTCTTATATGGGTAAAAATCCATCTCAATAAAGCCTCAGATGTCATAATTCCACACTTAAAGAAAAATAATTTAATGATAAATGATAATGATGTTGCACATAGTGGTACACCTTAGACAGGGTGACAAACTGGGACATTTTGGTTTATGAATGGAATGAATGAGAAGAAATGTAGGCAAAGTTACATAATATTATACGGTAGTGTTTTTGCAATTTGATCACTTTTAGAGGTCTATTAAGAAAGTTAAAGCATTACATGAACTTTGTTATATACAATACTGTACTGTAATAATAATAATGACTAAAAAGAAGTTACTCGGTTTCTCGTTTGGCACCCTGTAGACCTAGAAAGACGTGGGATCAGGTACTTTGGTCCGATCTCAAAATAAAGAACTTGACAACAGAGGCACCCCATGACAGGGTCACTTGGAATGCCGCCATTTAGGATGTGAGACTGTTGTTGTTGTAAGGTTGTCGTTGTTCCCTAGGCTGCCTGGCCGAACAGCCCCGCAGGGGTTTGTTGTCTGTAACCATACTCTCTGTGGATGAAATGGTCTTTAAACTTGTATTAAAATGTAAAACTTGCAAACAAAGTCAAACCAAAACTGGGACAAAGACAATATAAAGTAAAAACAACATATCAAAATCGCTATGTGGAAACAACGCTTACTAAAATAAAATTTATGAAATGAAAGAACACAATCCACCACAGGGTGTACATTACTACATGAGCAAGTTAATCTGTAAATATAATAATAAAACGTGTTGTCGGATCCTCAGATGGTTAATTAATTAAGGAAGCTGTGGTCTGTTTGAAAGGGATAATGGTAGCATATTTTATCTTTATATGGTATACCTCCCAGATGGTGCCCAACAGCTGTGCAACTCACTCCTTGGTGTCAGTGTTACTCAACTGTTCCGCCCTGGACCTGGGACCCACTCTCTCGCGACTCAAAATACACACCATCGGCATGAACCCGGAAAATAAGGTATGAACACTCCTTATTGAAAGTCATTGTAAGCAGTTTCCTAATTATGTTGGGAATTAATTAAGTTTCATTAATTATATTATAAGTTTGATAAAAATAATGTTCAAAATTGCTAGATACTGTAATTACACCTGTTACAGGCAGCTTTGCCTTTAATCTACTTAACCCTTTCACGCACATATGACGCAGAGGTTGCCAGATTAGCAATAAGAAATAGAGTCCTCTCACTCTTAGAATTACCTCTCCAAAATTAGTTTTCTGCCCACAGCTAACTCACAGACAACTGCAGAGGTTTAAGTAACTAAACTAAAGGTTTCTAAATACCCCTGATGGTAACAAAGGCTTTAAAGTATCCCTAATAGGCTCAAAATCGCTTCATATGTCGGAGAGGGTTAATACACATAGGAAAAAATAGCAACAATTTTTCTTTTGACTTGGCAGATATTTTACTCCGTTAGTAGCTCATTTCTCGATAACTAATGGAAAAATATAAAATTACTGTGTCTGCATCATATTATTGCCAAGTCTTCGTAATTAACACCCTATTTGGCTATACAAATGTAATAGCTGAATAATTAAAACGGGAACAAGCCAATTTCTCTGCAAATTCTCGCCAGTTTAAAGAAAATAGACTGTAGTGTATTATAACTACAGGCTAAGAATACAGTATGGCAAATTTATACAGGTCTCCCTCACTATCCAATTACCCAGTTTATGATATTATTATAGGTTTTTAGGTGTTTTGGGTTTGAATTTTTGGTTAGTCCAAGAACGCATCCCTTTTTACCCCATTAATTTTTGCTATATGAATTTTCTACTTAAGATCGGGTCTTCAGGAACGTAACCCAATATAATATCACAGTAGACCTATAGTAATTACCACCGACGATGATGGAGTTTGTCTACGAATACGAGTCTACTGAATACTTTACGTTACAGGGTTGGGCGATTGGTAATACCCCGGAACTAGCCAACGCCCACAACTCCCACGCGGCTCCCCAGGCCAGACGACGACCAGACAAGACACCCGGCGTACCCACCAGCAGTCGCACCAGTAACGCCGAGACATTTCACTTTGTCTCTTATGTCCCGGTGGGGGGGAAGCTCTTCGAACTTGATGGGTTAAAGCCTTTCCCAATTGATCATGGTGAGCTGTTACGGTACCCATTCAAGATTTTTTTTTTTTTTTTTTTTCTATATTCCAACTACTCCCTCTCGGACATAGGCTGATAGCCTTTACACTCTACCGCTGGACACGGTGAGGCCCGTGAGGTCTTGCTCCAGTCTAGGGAGTGAGACATGCGAAGCTTCACGGCTCGAAGCAACTCCATCTCTGAAGCCGCCTAGCCTCCGTGCTTCACAGTCACTCTCAGAACGCCACCTAATGAGCAATTAACTCACTAGGCATTGCCCCCCTGTAGCATATATTTGAATATGGGAATATTCATACAATGCTATTTAACCTAAGACGTGCACATGGGGGGGTATGAGACACTGGTCACACGCCTGTGCGCACGTATTTGAGCTGTTCCCATCACTAACATAGTTATTTTACCATAAATAGCATTAATACTTATCCATATGCGCCTATTTTAGGTTGATTATAAAGGTATGAACCTGTTACAGCAATAAAACAAGCGGAAACAGCGTTTGGATGGTCAAAATCGGCGATACAGGCCGGGAGTTACATAATGTATGGCTGAGGCAACCTCCCTCCCCTCCTACCCTCCCCTTGTCTGGAGAGACACTGTTACGCAATAGTCTCTCTCTCACTCTTTCCCACGCTTGGTAACAGTGATGACAACGCCCTGCTACCAACTCGCTAATGTTAGCACGAAAATAGACCACAGAATAAGGTGATAACTGAAGGAGGGGAGGAAAGTGGGGAAGAAGGGGATGTGGAGGAGTGATATTTGGAATGGCCCAGGGGCAAAAAAAAAAAAAAATTGGGGGGGGGGTATCTTAAATGGATTTTTTTAGGCCCAGGATCTTAAGAGTCTTCCCGCAGTCGCCCGGGGAAACTCTTAAGAGTCTTCCCGCACTTGCCAGGTTAATCAGGGAACAATGAGGGTATTTTTTTGGCATTTCGGTATGCTGTGGTAATGCACTGATACTAGGTACAGCACAAATTCCATCCCAATAATATCTTCCCATTGACATTGGGATTCGAACCCGGGTCCATTGGATTACCAGTCCAGTGGCAAGACCACTCCGCCACACCTCCCCGTACAATGATACTGTTCCTCTTTGCTTTGTAGACCTTCATATAGCTTAAAAAACACCCCCAAGGCTCACCTTAGAGATAATTTTATACATTACTGTAGTCGGTTGGTGAAATGTAGAAAGACATCTTTGCTATGAAAAAGTTAATTGTGTATGTCATATGTTAATTCGCAGGGCCCTGGATAGAAGGGGAAGAATGGACCGAGAAGTTTCGTCGGGTGATATCAGAACGGCTGGGTATAGCGACAGGCATAGCGACTGGCGGGGAACCATACCACGATATCCGTTTCAACCTGATGGCAGTCGTGCCCGATAAAATTACAGCTTACCGGCGCAAACTGGTGGCTTTGAAGAGAAATAGGTGAGACAAGTTTAATAATTTATTTGGTTCTTTATTTTTTGCTCTTGATATATTTGGCCTTACCTCCTTATCTGTTAAGAAATTATATACTTAAGCTTTTGTTCATTACCGGTACTGTGGTAACGATATAGAATGTGGTCTAAGGTAATGTTTGGAGGCATACAGTAAGCTGTGTTTTGCTGTGGTGCAGGGGAACATTGCCTCCTCCTTGAACAGTCTGCTGCATCATACCACAACCAACAACTGGGGCATCGAACTCGTTAGTACTACTAGATGTGTGGTGAAGACTCCAAAGACGAACATCTCATTGGTTTTTCTCTTTGAATGTGTTGTGTTGGGGTAGACATAAATGGGGAATGATGTTGTTGTTGGTGTTCCCCAAGCTGCCTGGCCGAACAGCCCCAAGGCCCCGAGCAAAGGCCAAGGCCATAACCGAGCACCCCCACAGAACCCTCCCTGCCGACCACAATAAAGCTTGGGTGACCAAAGCCACTCCATGGCGGGGAGCTGAGGAGAGTGCGGAAACGCCAGGGAAACCAAATCCCCACCCAGGGTCCTGTGCCCCTCAGCAATTATGAAGAGAAAGTTGAAGGGCAAAGGAAAAAAAAATGTGACGCTTTGGCTTCCAATCTTGGTAGATTGGGAGGTCAATCCACGGAAGAGACACCGTCACTTGAGATCTAGAAAATATATAAGTAAATGGAACAGTCAGAGTAAGCTATGGGTATGGCAGAGATCGCTTAGTTCTCACTGATAGACCAGACCAGGGAATGTTATGTTATATTGAAGTGACAACATTAGGGGTTAATATGAGTGTATATGACCACAATTCTATACAATGCTATAGTTATAATAAAATTTTGAAGGTACAATGTGTGTTACCTTTCCAGAGAGACAGTACTGCTGGCGTTACATCAGTATGTGCGGCACAAGTACCCTCAGTACATCGGCAAGGAGAAGCTGCCTCCAACGTCCTCTTCTAAAACCCATGATGAAATTGGTATGTACCACAGACAAGAAAATTAAGTTAGGAAGTTGTAAAGGACCTTGTAGTATGGCAAATTCTACAATGTTCTGAAGCTTTTGCAACTTTTTCACTGTCTTCATGGCGCAATGCATAAGTGTGTTGATTTTCGGTGTGAGCATCCTAGGTTCGAATCCCCGGACTGCCACATGTGTTTGTTAATTTAATTAATCGAGTTTAGGAGTAAAGTTGGTTGGTGGAGAGAACATATTAATTATAGAGGTTTATAGATAAAGTGTAACCTCTCAATTTTGTTAAAGAACTTGTTTCTTTCAAGCATGTCCTATGCTGCTCAAAAATATTAATAAGATTCTAAAGACCCCTTTCACTCACCAGAAGACACACCTGCTTCTTCCCATACCACCCTCTGAATACACCCTGGTGCGATTAGCGCCTTCCAAAATAAAATATTAGTTCAAAATCACCAAAAGGTGCTAATCGTGCCTTCTGCCAGCTCCAAGAAGCTGACAAAATGAGGAATTATGTGATATAATTTGTAAAACTGTATGCCCCTATACAATGTGACAGGGAACGTCTAAAATTTGTTTTCCAGTATTGATTATTCTGCAGTGCGGTAAGCTCGCTCACCCCCCCCCTCCCTCTTTAAATTCTTCTGGAATTGCTGGTTTTATGTACAATTTGTTTCTGACTCATAAATTCTCTTTGTAAACCTTTCATCTCCCATTTGTTCAACATGTCCATACCAATATAGCACCCTTCTTTCCACTCTGGCTGCTTACCTAAGGGTAAGGCAGGTTAGTGGATGGATTAGCCAAACACCACTGTAGAAAAATAGTGGTAACAAGATACACAGAGGGCCTCGGAGTCGGACGGATCCTAAATTGAGTGGTCAATCCTGTAAGTCCTTCACTAAACTGGCTCGGGTTGTCCCTCTCACAGGGAATAGGTCCGCTTGGGGGCATTCTGTGTATGGCCACCCTCGTAAGGGGAGTAAGGCGTCCGGCAATAGATAGATATACATACATACATAAATTTAAAGACTGAGTGCTTTACATGAAGTGCAGTTCTGGTCACGTCATTCTAAACTGAATATAATTGTCTGAAGGTAGCTATAATAAAGCAGGGATTGAGATCATCTGATTGTAAAGGTTAACCCCTTCAATACTGGTGATGTCCTTTTCATTATATACTGCACAGTATATGTATTTGTTGATTTCATTAATTGAGTTTAGAGGTGAAGTTGGTTAGTGGAAAAAACATAATAATTCTGGCAACTATTAGGCAATTATATTCGGCTTAGGAAGGATGTATAATAATAATAATAATAATAATAATAATAATAAACGGTTTATTAAAGAATGGCAGCCTCATGAGCTGAAAATACACATTTTACAATTTAGTGGATGAACATGAGATGTATAGATATGAGGATGGTAAGCTTAGTTTACAAAATAAATAAATACAATAATGATGCATGTGCAGAATACAAATTATCATAAAATAACCATGAGAGTAAGTGATATACAGTACATATACACACTTATTTACTTACTCATATACAGAACATACGTATATACACGTACGTATAGACACTCCTCCGCCGACACTCCGAGCTGTCAACACCTCGCAGCTGCTCCCCGATAATGAGTTACCTTGTGTGAAGTTGATAGGAGTGTCTAAGTGTTGTCCCGGAAATTTATATGTGCATTTCAATAAGTAATTAGGTGTTTTATGAGCAATTCAGATTTAATTGGATATTCCAAGTAATTGAAAATATGGATTAAGTAAAACAGTTCCTGGAGTGAGATGGGATAGTGGGGCGATTGTTGTTTTTAGGCTGGCAGACGACCACCTCGCGATGGCGGGAAGGCGTGAAAGCCTAGCTGGGGATGAGGAGGATTATGAATTTGAAGGCTTTATCACCGAGGACAAGGATGATCAGTTGGCAAGTATGAAAAAACAATTAATGGGTCTTGTGAGATGGAGGGGAGTGATGGAAAATTGGAGGAAGGAGTTAGGGGCTAAAGTAGAAGTTTTGTCCGATATGTGTGGCGTTACTAGCGGGGTGGATAGGCCTAGGCCAGTAAGTGACAGCCTAGAGGCAGTGATGGCCAGAGTAGACGAGTTAGCGTCGGAAAATGTGGCACTCAAGGCTCAGCTTAAGGAATATGAGGGCCACCTGAGTGAGGAAGTAAAAGGAATTAGTGAGGTAAAAAATGAGTGGACAAGGGTAGAGAGTGCCACGATGGTAGCCCTTGAAGAAATTGTGAAGGAGCAGAAGGAAGAGAGAGAAAAGGAAAAGAAAGAGTTTGAAAAAAATGTAGTGCAAGTTTTAAAGAAGAAAGAGAAGGTAGTGAGAGAGACAATAGATAGAGGTAAGTGTGTAGTAATCTTTGGAGATGTGGAAGAGCACCTGGCAGATATGAAGGTAAGAAAGGAAAGGGATGTTGTGAAAGTCAAGGGGATACTGGATTACTTAGACGAGGGTTATGGATGGGTAAAAGAACTGGAGGAGGTGAGAAGGTTAGGAATATATAAGAAGGGCAAGATGAGACCACTAAGAGTGGAACTAAAGTTTAGATCAACAGCAGAAGCAGTAGCCAATGTGAGCTGGAAATTAAATTCGACAGAGCTGAATCATATAAGGGTAAAAAAGGACCTAAGTGTAGAAGAACGAGAACAGTTAAGGGAACTCCAAGCTAAGGCTGATGAAGAGAATGGAAAGTTGTCTGAAGAGCAAAAGAAGATTTTTTTTGGAGAATAAGGGAAGGGCAAGTAAGGAAGTGGTACATCAGGAGCCACCAAGAACCGAAAGTAAGAGGAGTGATAGGGAAAGAGACAGAGAGACAAGTACGAAGTCAAAGCAAGGAGACGGAGCGAGAGATAATGCAGGGAGCAGGGGACCGGAGAGAGAGCCAGGATGTGGTGGAGAGGGTGGAACAGAGGGAGAGAGAGGGGGAGGAGAATAGAATTAGTGGGGGAGGTGGAACTGGGTCAGGGAAGGGATGGAGGAGGAGGAGGTGAACCTGGTAGGAGGCAGAGAGGGAAGAGAAACAAGGAGGTGGATTCAAATATACTGTGCTACTACACTAATATAGATGGAATAAACAGTAAAAAGGTAGAGTTAGATAATATATTAAGAAAAGATCAACCACAGATAGTCTGTTTGACAGAGACAAAGCTGAACCAGGACTTTGACAGCAACATAGTGTTTAGTGAAGGATATAATATGGAGAAATGATAGAAAGGGTAAAAGGGGAGGTGGAGTGGCAGTATTAGTTAAGAACCCTATGACAGCAAAGCACGTGGAGTTAAATAATGACAAGGCAGAAATAATGGCAGTTGAACTCAATGATATAGAAGGAAAAAAGCTAGACATAGCAGTAGCTTACATGCCACCAAAGACCAGAGCATGGAGGGAGTTGGAGTTTGAGGAGATGGTAGAGGATATGATTCAGTCGTTGAGAAGATTGCTTTTAAGGAAGAATCGATTGATCTTGGTAGGAGATTTCAACTGTAGTGAGGTTGATTGGGAATCGGGAGATGCAGGGCCAAATCAGAGATCTTGGGGAAGTCGGCTAGTGGAGTTGGTTACGGAAAATGTACTTACACAACATGTGAAGGAAAATACAAGAATGAGGGGTAATAACGAACCTTCTAAACTCGATCTGATTTTTACAAAAGATCCTCACGAAATTAGTGATATAATCTATCTATGTCCTGTAGGTAAAAGTGATCACCTATTACTAAAATGGAAGTTGACCTCGAGTAATGCCAATAGATTAGACAATAGCTACATAAATGACAGATTAAATTATAGTAAAGCTGATTATGTATCCTTGAAAAGATATTTAGAGGGAGTAGATTGGGATCTTATTTTGAAGGAACGGGACGTACAAGGTAAATATAGTAGATTCCTCGAAATTTATAGAGTAGGAACCAATATGTTTGTCCCAAGATATAAAACTGGAAATTTTACTAAGCAGAAAGATTGGTTTAATTTGAAATGCAAAAGAGCTTTGGGTAGGCGTGATGCAGCTTGGGCTAGATTAAGAAGAAGGAACACTGAGAGTAATCGGAATAAATATAAACAGGAGAGGAATAGATATGTTAACATAATTAGGCAAGTTAAAATGAACTATGAGAAGAACATAGTAAATAAATGTGAAAGTGACCCTAGATTATTTTATAAATATATAAACAGTAAGTTGAAGGTAAAGAAACAAATTACTAAATTAAGAGTTGATGCTAGGACGTATGAAAATGTATCGGACATGTGTGAGGTAATGAATAACAAATTGGGGTCAGTTTTTACTAGAGAGGAAGGTTTTGACGAACCACAGGCGGGAGTACTGGAGAGTGGTCTTAGTAAGATTGAAATAACTAGAGATGAGCTGTTATCTGCGATGAGAGGACTTGAAGTAAGGAAAGCTATGGGACCGGATGAAGTGTCTGCCTGGGTTTTAAAGGAGTGTGCAGAGCAATTAGTGGAGCCAGTGAGGGACATAATTCAAGCTTCCTTAGATAAAGGACAGGTTCCTGTTGAATGGAAAAGAGCTAATATCATTCCGATATACAAGAATGGAAACCCTGAGGACCCTCTAAACTATAGACCAGTTTCACTTACTAGTATTGTATGCAAGATTTGTGAAAAGCTAATTAGGAAGAGATGGATGAAAATGTTGGAGAGAAAGAAAATAATAACCCCAAAGCAATTTGGATTCAGAGAAGGGACATCTTGTGTTACCAGTTTGCTATGTTATTACAGTAGGGTGATAGATGTACTCCAAGAAAGAGGCGGATGGGTGGACTGCGTCTACTTAGACCTTTCCAAAGCATTCGATAAGGTACCACATAAGAGATTGTTATCTAAGCTTGAGACGCTAGGATGTGTCAGGGGGAGTTTGCTGAAATGGATGGAGAGCTATTTAACAGATAGGGAAATGAGGACCAACATTAGAGGAACTTACTCATCGTGGCGGAAAGTTGAGAGTGGTGTGCCGCAGGGATCTGTGTTGGCACCTCTCATGTTCCTTATGTACGTGAATGACCTGCCGATAGGCATAAACTCTTACATGTCAATGTTTGCAGATGACGTAAAAATTATGAGACAAATAACAAATAAAAGTAGTTGTGAGGAGCTGCAAGGGGATTTAGATAAAATATACGAATGGAGCACCAAGTGGAAAATGAAATTTAATATAAGTAAATGTCATGTGTTAAATATGGGAAGAAGTGTGAATAGACCAAATTGGGAGTACAGGATGGGAGATAATAAAATTAGCAAGGCCGAAAAAGAAAAAGATTTAGGGTTGATTATACAAGATACTTTGTCGCCGGAGAAACATATTAACAAGCTCTTTAGCGGAATGTATGCAATGGCCGGGAATATGAAAGTTGCTCTGAACTATTTGGATGAGACCATGGTAGCGAAAATTATGAAGAGTATGATTAGACCAAGATTGGAGTATGCAGCAGTGGTGTGGTCCCCGCATCTAAAGAAGCATATTCACAAGTTAGAAAGAATCCAGAGAGCAGTCACTAGATTGGTTCCAAGTCTCAGAGAACTGCCATATGAAGGGAGGCTAGACAAATTAAATCTACCGAGTCTAAAAGAGAGGAGAGAGAGGGGAGACATGATAATGATGTACAAATGTACCCGGGGGCTGGAGAGGCTGGATAGGGAGGATATATTAATTATGGATACAGGAATAACTAGAGGCCACAGCTACAAAGTAAAAAGACCTACCTGCAAGAACGATATCAGGAAGTTTAGCTTCCCCTATAGATGTATTGACAAATGGAATGGGTTGGAGGAGGAGGTGGTGGGGGCAAGGAACATCCATATTTTCAAGAAAAAATTGGATAAAAAGTAGACTGAGAGACGGGACAACACGAGCTTAGCTCAACTCCTGTAAACTACAATTAGGTAAATACAATTAGGTAAATACGTGCGCACATACATATACATACATATATAGGAACATAAGAACATGCAGTAAGTGTGCACATGTCCGTATACACAAACGCTCACGTATGCACACAAACATACATACATACAGAAACTGTTTTGGTAAGTCAGGTAAAGAGGGTGCGGGTACTACAATGGGAGGTTAATCCTGGTAGTGTAGGTGTGTGTGTGTGTGTGAGACAGAAGGCGAAATATGGAAGAGCTGGGCGTTCTATTGTTAAGGGTGGAAATACATGGATGAAGATACGCGAACACTTAATAATAGATAATGCTTATGCATAGATTTATAATCAGAAGTTGCGCTAGTGAGCAATATGTTCTCGCTCATATGTCTACACATTAAAAGGCTGCAGACTATCTCAATTAATCCTTTAAGCTACCATATATCCTTCCTGAGCTTTAAAATAGGAAGGAAGTCTACACATTAAAAGGCTGTAGACTATCTCAATTAATCCTTTTAGCTATCATATATCCTTTCTGAGCTTCATAACTTTGTCTAAATGCAGCTGAAATATAATAATATAGACATCACCTGGCTGCAGACTATCTCAATTAATTCTTTTAGCAACCATATATCCTTCCTGAGCTCTATACAAAAATTGAAATGTAGCTGAAATAAACTAAAGACATGACCTGTACAGAAAGTCTTATTCCTCCCCCTCCCCCACAGAGGAAGGCAACAACCTGTCACTGTTGGCTGTAGCGGCCTCACAGAAGTTGGAGGCTCAGGGGTACGCACCTCACCCTCCCTCACCTCCACACACCACCGCCAGGGAACCCACCTCACACGCACCCTTTAGGAGGAATCCACACTCCGCCTCGGTAAGCTAGGATATTAACTGTCTTGATAGTGTAATGCTTAGTGCGCAGAATTTCGTTGTGAGTATTATAATGTAAAACTTGCAAAATAACAAACCAAAACTTGTACTAACACAGTAAAAAGACAAAACAACTAATCAAAATCGCTATGTGGAAACAACGCTTAAGTAAAATAATAATTTATAAATAAAAGAACACAATGTGAAGGTAGGGGATAAGTTAAGTGAAAGTTTTGAGGTCAATGTAGGTATAAGACAGGGATGTGTCATGTCAGCTTGGTTGTTCAATATATACATGCATGAAGTGATTAGGGAATGTAGGGCTGTATCAATGGGTGTGGGAGCTAGACTGGAATCAGAGGGAAGAACATGGAAGATTTTAACATGCCTATATGCGGACGATGCAGTCCTGTTGGCGGAAAATGCTGAAGAACTTCAGAGAGTGGTCACTGACTTTGACAGGGTATGTGAAAAGAGAAAGTTAAAGGTCAATGTAGGGAAATGTAAGGTAATGGTGTTTGAGAGAAGAATGCATGAAACCATAGATTTTAAGGAAAAATATAGAATCAAGAAAGAACACAAGAAAAGTTGTAAAATAAAAATGAAAAATGAAGTACTAGAAGAGGTTGAAAGTTTCAAGTATTTGGGAGCTGTACTATGCAAATATGGTAAAATGGAGAGTGAGATAAAAGAGAGAAAAATGCAAGGGAGAAAGGTGATTGGAGAACTTGATAGTATTCTCTTAGGAAGAATGGTTAGCCAGAAGTCAAAAAGTCACTGAGAAACAGTGTGCTGCTCCCAACACACTCGTATGGAAGCGAGACATGGACGGCAAGTGACGAGGACCTCTTCAAACTGAGAGCTGTGGAGATGAGCTTTTTCAGAATGGCAGCTGGCATGAATAGGCTAGATGGGCCAAGTAATAGGGAAGTGTACGAGTCCTTTGGAATGGAAGAGCAGGCTTTGGGCATTGATTGTGGTGTGGTTGAGTGGATAAAGAGAAGTACTTTGAGGTGGTATGGTCATGTTCAGAGAATGGATGAAGACAGAATGCCAAGAAAGATATATGGGAGTCAGGTGAGTGGAACCGCTAGTAGTGGAAGACCACCTATGGTATGGGAAAAGAAAGTGGAAAAATATATTGATTGAAGAAAAACTTCCACGTAGTGGAAGGGGCATTGTGGCACGGGCAAGGGAGGCATGTCTTGACAAAGTAGCTTGGAGACGTTTCTGTCATGGCCATCCTCTAGTGGGGGTTTCCCAGGGGGAAACAAGGTGTCGGAGATGATGATGATGATGATGATGAAAAGAACACAATCTACCACATAGGGTGTACATTACTACATGAACAAGTTAATCTGTTTCCCAAGCAAACTAATCGCACACATAACAACGCATTATCGTCACGTTCAAGGAATTAGGAATTAGGTTTAAATCCTTGGAGTACCACATATGTTCATTAGTTTCATTGATTTAATTAATTAGGTTTATTTGTAAGTTAATTGGTGGGCTGGTGATAATATGAAATTATTTGCCACACCTAACTATTTAACCCCTTCAAAGGCGGCTTTCTAGGGCCTTTCCTAGCTGATGCTGAGAGGATTGGGTTCTAGTCATGTGGTGATGGGCTGGTCTATCAGAGTGAGAGCTGAGCAATCTCTGCCATACCCATAGCTTACTCTGACTTTTCCTTTAACTTATATATTTTCTAGATCTCAAGTGACGGCGTCTCTTCCGTGGATTGACCTCCCAATCTACCAAGATTGGAAGCCAAAGCGTCACATTTTTCCCTTGCCTCTCAACTTTCTCTTCATAATTGCTGAGGGGCACAGGGCCCTGGGTGGGGCTTTGGTTTCCCGGGCGTTTCCGCACCCTCCTCAACCCCCCGCCATGGAGTGGCTTCGGTCACCCAGGCTTTATTGTGGTCGGCGGGGAGGGTTCTGTGGGGGCACTCGGTTATGGCCTTGGAATTGCTCGGGGCCTTGGGGCTGTTCGGCCAGGCAGCTGGGGGAACAACAACAACAACAACAACCCCTTCATCACGATGACTTCTATTTGTCTTGGATTCTGGCTAAAATTAGATGATTATATGTAGTTAAAGAAGGACCAAGTTTATTCAGAGGGTTTATTGAGATCATATTTACCCCTATAAGTGCTAGAGGTTGATTATAAGCTTTATAAAATCATCTAATGGTAGCCAGAACAAGAGGAGAATTACGTCATCGTGCTTTATTCGTTGCGAGGTCGGTCCTTTGAGATCTGTACCCCATAAAATGTTCTTTTGTCTCACATAAGCATTAGGCTATTCATGGTGCAGTTGGGTACAGTGCATGATTAGATTGATATCCAGTATTCGCTAAATGGATATTAATCGTGGGCATGTGCTGTACCTTTAACTGTCTTGATGGTGTAATGGTTAGAGTGTTCAAGTTCTGTATGTGGTATTCCAGGTTCGAATCCCGGGAGGATCACATGCTTTCATTAATATCATTTGGGGTTGCATGGTGTTGGAAGTGAAATTAATTCATTAAGATTAGTCTATGTGCTGAGCTGCTGAGACGGTCTTTGGACATTGACGGGGGGGAATACTTGAACGGTGAAGACGCTGAAGGAATGTGGAGGAAAATTAGAGTCAAACTGGAGAATGCTGTATCCAAAAGTGTACCGGTAAGGGAATATAAGGATAAAACAAAATTGAGGAAAAGAACTAACCCAGAATTGCCAATGAAAAGAAAGCTTTGGATATTGATTAGAAGAAAGAAACGATTGTGGGAAAGATTAAAATTGTTAAAAAAGAACAGGGGGTCTAGTATAGAGTCTAAGGAAGTGGATCTGGAACGCAGACAAATAAACAATAAATTAAGGTGGGAAACAAGGAGGGGGGGTGAAGGAGAGGGAGAGAGAGATAGCTAGAAATGTGAAGGATAATCCAAAAATATTCTGGAAGTACATTCAGGAAAAGTTAACAAGAAGAGTAGGGATCCCAGAGCTGGTGGGGGGGTTGAATGATGGGAGTAGAGCGGAGACTGATAAGGAGATAGCAGAGGTGCTGGGGAAATACTTTGGGGGGTACTAACAGTGGAGTCGGAGGATGCAGTGCCTACTATTCCCATCAAACAGGCACCGGCACTGGAACTAATAGAGTTTTCCCATGCTAGAATAAGAAGGGCTATAGAAAAAATTAACAGAAGTAAGTCACCGGGACCGGATGGGATACACCCAAGAATCATAAAGGAAGGAGGGGAGATGTTAGTAGAGCCATTGAAAATGTTATTTGAGGTATCGTTTAATACAGGACAAATCCCGATGGACTGGAGAGAGGCGAACATAACAGCTATATTTAAGAAGGGAAAGAGAAATGACCCAGGGAATTATAGACCAGTCAGTTTGACAAAAGTGTTGTGTGTAAACTAATGGAAACGGTAATTAGAGAAGGAATAATGGATCATATGAAGTCAAACCAACTTTTCAGTGGGAGACAGTTCGGATTCTTGCCGGGGAGGTCGACGGTACTACAGCTAATTAAGGTGGTAGATGATTTGATGCAAATTCTAGAAGATGGTGATGTAATAGACGTGGTATATTGCGATTTTATGAAGGCCTTCGATAAGGTCCCACATAAAAGGTTAATAGAGAAAGTTAGAAGCTATAATATAGGGGAGAAATGTGTGAAATGGATAGAAGCCTTCCTGAAAGATCGGAGACAGAGGGTACTGGTGAATGGAATAGGCTCGGGGTGGAGGGAAATTACAAGTGGGGTACCTCAGGGATCTGTGTTGGGACCACTGCTGTTCGTTATATTTATCAACGACTTGCCTGAAGTTATAACTAATGGAAGTGAGGTATACCTGTATGCGGATGACACTAAGCTGTATAGAAGAGTGAGGAGTAAGGAAGATATGGGTTTGCTTCAAGGAGATGTGGAGGGCATGAAGGGATGGTCTGAACATTGGTTAATGCCTTTTCATCCAAAAAAATACAAGTACATGTGGATTGGGACCAGCAAGATAGACAAGGTAGGATACAGTATGTATGAAGCGATGGAGGAAGTGAATGCAGAAAAGGATATAGGAGTAGTGATAGACAATAAGTTAAATTTCTCAGAACATTTAGCGGAAAAGATAAACAAAGCCAATAGAATTGTAGGGCTGATAAGGAGGACATTTGTGTCACTTGACGAAGAAATCTTCAGGAATCTCTATACAGCGCTGGTTAGGCCGCACCTGGAATATGCGAACCAGGTGTGGGCTCCATATAGGGTAAAGGATATAGAAGCAGTGGAGAAAGTGCAGAGGAGAGCTAGCAAGCTGGTACCAACGTTGAAGAACGCGGGCTATGAGCAGAGGTTGAGGACACTGGGGCTTCCGACACTGGCATATAGGAGAAAGAGAGGGGATATGATAGAGACTTTTAAGATAGTGTCAGGAAAGTACAATGAGGATGTGTGTGAAGGTATCTTCTTGATGCGGGAGGGAACAAGAACGAGAGGACACTCTAAGAAAATTTACAAAGAAAGAAATAGGCTTGAGAAGGCAAAGAACTCATTTTGTGATAGAGTGGTAAATGAGTGGAACGCACTGCCCCAGTATGTAGTCGATTCCGAATCAATAAGGGAGTTTGAAAGTAATCTTGATAAAGCATGGGGAAGACAAGATTTGAAGTTTGATTATAAAACAAAAATACAGAATAGTAAAAATGTTGCGTCTGCTACCGCCGCCGCCAACACCGTGAACGACCGCAGCAGTGCAAGTACTGGTACTGAGCTGGATACACAGGCATAGTTTGCCTTTTTCCAGAGGATCTACTGTAAGAAACTGTAAGAAATGTGGTAGTTTTCTATCTATCTATTCTATCTATTGCCTGACGCCGTGATCCCCGAAGGGGTGGCCACGAACGAACCGCCCCATGCACCTCTGTCCCCAGTCAGTCGACGCCCCTCCCCCCAACCAGCACCGCCTTCGTTCATGTACTTCCTCACTCCATCCTTCCACCTCTCATTCGGTCTACCTCTCCCTCTCTGTCCCTCCACCTCGCTCTCGTACACCCTCTTAGTCATTCTCTCGCTTTCCATACGTTCCTTATGGCCGAACCATCTCAAGTTGTTCCTTTTCACACTTGTAGGTAGTAGGGGTAGGCAGCCCCACCCAGGGAAGTACTACCGCCAAGGTTTCGGGAGACTCAGGGAATAGCCTGAATTCCATTTTCTCTCCCAGGCCTTGGTAGCTGGATACATATCTTTCTGCCTCACACATCAGGGGTATCAGGAAAACCCTCTTTATATAACATACACATCCAACTTCACGACATTGCCCTACATCGCTATCCTCTATCCATAAAACACTACTCTTCCCACTACATATCATACATGTAACACCATACACTTACCTTATAAATATGGCAGTACAATTGTTAAGAGCAAACCTGGTGGTCCCTCGGATATCCACCCCGGCAGGGTTGGGTTATTGACACAGGGCCCTCCCGGTCGTCATCATGCGACTGTGTCAAGAGCATTGCAACGTCCCAAAGCTGCTTGTCAGTGCAGCTTTTTCTTTAGTAATACAAGGGGACTTCACTCTAACATCAATTCTGTACACCAATTTCTTCAAGCAGAATCCCCTACTCTCCTTTTTTTGACAGAGACTCAAGTAACATCCACATCTGACACATCTAGATTTAATTTTCCAGGTTATCAACTGCTCCAAAATTTCAGACCTAAAGGTGGTGTATGTTGCTTCGCAAAATCTGAAATTGCCCTGGAGGAGGTTACTAGTTTCAATTGTCCCTATTTTGATTATTCTATATACAAATAAATTTCTGCTGGTAAATTTAAATACATATGTTGCATCTACCGTTCCCCAAATACTCCTCCAGAGCAAAGTCTTTTTGATTCTCTGTCCTCACAACTCAGTGTCCTCAACTTAAATGCTTCTTCTGAAATCACTGTGTTGGGTGATTTTAATGTCCATAATGTTGAATGGCTCACTCATTCAGCCAGGACTGATGATGCTGGTCTTGAATGTGAGCTATTTGCAGACTCATTTAATCTCAACTAGTCAACCAACCCACCCGTGTACCAGATAATCCTAATCATAATTCCCACCTACTGGACTTATTTTAAACAACCAATTCAGAAAATTATGATGTTACAGTGAGGTCCCCGCTTGGATCTTCTGATCACTGTCTGATACAGGCCACCTGTCTATCACCTACCACACCTTCCCACTCTGAACCTGTTTTGGTGACTAAATGGCATTACGATAGGGCAGACTGGGAGGGTCTTCAAGGTTTCTTTATTGATATTCCCTGGACCTCTTTCTTTTCTAATGATGCACACTCCACCTTGAGCCACATACAAGATTTTGTAAAAATTGGAATGGAAACTTTTATTCCTCATCAAAAGTACAGTAAAAGATCTAATTCACCTAAATGGTTTGACCATAATTGTGCTAGAGTAACTGAACTAAAAGCAATAGCCTACAATGCATACACAAGATCAAAAACACATGAAGCCTTTAATTACTTTAGAAACATCAGAAATCATGCCAAAACTGTATTAAACCTAACTAAATCAAACTTTCTCCATAAGCAGGCAAATAAACTTCTAAATAATCCAAATGATAACAAAATATTTTGGTCTACTCTTAACTCATTCAAATCCAACTTCACTACTGCTTTATCCATTCCACCATTAAAATCTCCGACTGGCAATCTTGTAAGTGACCCACGAGGTAAAGCTAACCTTCTTGCGGATATTTTCTCCACCAACTCAACCTTAGATGAAATAAATCAAGATGTCCCTGTACTTAATTTTAATTCGCCTGAAATTCCTTCACTTAAGATCCACACCAGACATGTCAAAACTATTTTGCAGAATCTCTCAGTAGATAAGGCTCCTGGTCCAGATGAAATTCATCCAATAGTACTTAAGAATTGCTCCTTGGTGCTCGCTCCTGTATTGGCAAAATTTTTCCGTCTGTGTACTCATACCTCATGCTTCCCAGTACCCTGGAAAGAAGCAAACATCCATCCAGTTCCTAAAAAAGGTGCCTCTTCAGATCCATCAAACTACAGACCAATAGCTATAACTTCCACTCTTGGCAATATATATTAAATATCTTTGAAATTATATTAAATAATCACATAATTAAGCATCTGGAGAATAATAAATTAATCAGTGATAGGCAATATGGTTTTAGACGATGTCGATCAACTGCAGACATTCTTTGCCTTCTTACGCATCAAATCAACCAAGCTACAGACCAACATGGTGAAACACATACAATAGCACTGGATATATCAAAGGCATTTGATAGAGTCTGGCATCAATCCTTATTGTCGAAGATGTCACACTACGGCCTTGCATCATTAGTTCCACTAATTTCTTCTTATCTTCATAACAGAAAAATACGTGTAATGGTAGATGGCCTTTATTCTCAATTTCACTCAATAAATGCTGGTGTTCCCCAGGGATCAGTTTTGGCCCCAACTCTGTTCCTCATTCATATCAATGATCTCATATCTACCACTCATAATCCAATACATTCCTACGCAGATGACTCAACACTCCACAGTTCCTTCACATTTACCAATTCTTTCACCCAACCCGATCTTATAAATTCAAAATAAACACTGCAATTTCTCTGAACCAGGACCTTTCTAGAATTAATGAATGGGGAAAAGAGAATCTAGTTTCCTTTAATGCACAGAAAACCAAGTACATTCAATTTTCTAACCGACAGAATCTCACTGACTCCCATATATTTTTTAATGATGTAAATATTCCCACTTCCCCTAGTATTGACATTCTCGGTGTAACATTAACTACTAACTTGAGCTGGACACATTATGTTAGAAGCATTGCTAAGAATGCCTCTAAAAAACTGGGACTCCTGTACAGAGTTCGAGAATTCTTCACTGACGAGCAGTTGGCCGTAATATATAAAAGTCATGTGCGTTCTCAGATGGATTACTGTTCACCTCTGTGGGGTGGAAGTGGAGTGGTTGCATTGAGGCAGTTGGACAAAATTCAAAATAAAGCTATTAGATTAATCAATAACCCTGCAATCACACAGGACCTTCTACATTATCCATACGAAGAAACGTTGCATCCCTTGCATTATTCTACAGATATTTTCACAGCAATTGTTCCGAGGAACTTGCTTCAATTGTGCCGCCTCTCCACATCTTTCCCCGTAGAACTAGGGCAGCTGAGAGCGCCCATGAATTTACACTTTCTCCTCCACAATGCAGAACTTCTGCTTATCAGAATTCATTTATCCCCAGAGCTACTACTCTTTGGAATTCACTTCCCTCGAATTGCTTTCCACAAACTTACAATCTACAAATGTTTAAATCCAGTTGTTACAAACATTTTATGAATGGAGGATGCCTTTAGGCACATGGACCTTTTTGTTTTATCTGTGTTTTTCCTTCCTCCGTTCATTGTCTCTTTAAAAAAAAAAAAAAAAAAAATATACCTCCACACCACACCTCCTTACTTCCTCATTAGTCTGTCTATCCCTCCATGTAACTCCGCACGCACTCCTTAAGTAATTCCACTGCTCTCACTCTTGCTCCGAGTCTCTCAACCAATGTCCATGCTTCGCTTCCGTAAGTCAGTGTCGGGATTACCACACTGTCATGCAAGGACTTCTTCACTTCCATACTGACCACCCTATTTCTTGTTACTGCTTTTAGCATTCCTACAACCCTCTTCCCCTGTTGTACCCTCTCCCCCACTTCTTCATCCATAGTCCCATCTTTACTCAACACACTGCCCAGATACTTAAAAGAGTTGACGATCTCCATAGCCTGACCGTTCAGCTTCACCTCACACTCTGTGACTTCACCCCTTTCGAAGACCATAACCTTGCTCTTCCCCGTTTTGTGTTTTTTTATTTCACAGTATTGTTTTGATAGATCTTCAATGAAGTATTTCCACATAGTGATTTTAATAAGTTCTTTTTTCTTCATGTTGTGCAGTTCCTGTTTTGATTTGTTTGTCTTGCAAGTTTTACATTTTAATCTTGCAACAAATATCTCTATAATAAAAAACTTGTTTGCAGTTACTACCGTCAGCGGGAAGCATCAGCACCCCACCCGACTATGCCACACCACTAACTATAGAGACCTCCCCAGACCCTCCCTCCACACCAACCACTGACACCGCATCAGAGGCCGCCAGCGCTTACAACTCACCACAGGTAGGTTATGTTCGGGAGGCAGTACAGACCGTCTCCCTCGATTTATGATTGGGTTACGTTCCTGAAAACCTGATCTTTAAATAGAAAAATTGAATGGCAAACCCTAAAATAAATGGGGTAAATGGGGATGCGTTCTGGGACCAGTCAAAACCCAGAACACAAACCTCTAAAAACCTACTGTATAATAATAACGTAAATCGGGACATCGGATAGTGAGGGAGACCTGTAGTTATGCCGGTACTGTATATCACAAGAGTTTTTCCCTCAACATATATGGTAGCTTATGAGGTAAGCTATTAAATAATATTGTCACCTAATTTAATCTATTTTCAGTCTAGTATTTAGTTTCCAATACCAGAAATGTTTGTCACAGATAATTTACGGTACGGTATGCAAACATATTTGCATTTAAATGGAGGCACAGTCCGTAGCGCGGTTGGTAGGCTAGAGCACTCGCCTGCAAACTGTGAGGTTGATGGCTCAAGTCTCGGGCCGGCCAGTGTGTGTTATTGGCAGACACTAGTGTTGTTGGTGAACGGCGCAGTCTAGCAATCTGTGGCAACTGTTCACTGAAGTCCCTGATCATCAGGGCACTCACCCTAGTCCAGTTCTTGAGCAGGGAGTGCATGGTGGTAAAAACTGCATCATCATTTTCATCATCATATGTTTGCTAGCTTTTAAATGTAGGCACATTTATGTAAACTATTCAGTACTATACTGCTCTTACACAAATTTTCATTTTCAATTTTTGTTTGTATAAGTTATTTTCAAGAATGGTATATATAAAGTCTCCTGGTGTTATTGAAATTAATCCAGCATCATTATAGTTGGTGTATTTCCAGGTGACGGTAAAGTGCCCTGTCCCCACCTTCAATATTCAGTTATTACCAAGATTTTGTAGAGAAATATGTTGTTAATTATGTCAACTAGTAATTAACATCGTACATAGACAGAGGGTACAACAGGGGAAGAGGGTTGTAGGAACGCTAAAAGCAGTAACAAGAAATAGGGTGGTCAGTATGGAAGTGAAGAAGTCCTTGCATGACAGTGTGGTAATCCCGACACTGACTTACGGAAGCGAAGCATGGACGTTGGTTGAGAGACTCAGACCAAGAGTGAGAGCAGTGGAAATGAATTACTTAAGGAGTGCGTGCGGAGTTACATGGAGGGATAGACAGACTAATGAGGAAGTAAGAAGGAGGTGTGGTGTGGAGGTAGATGTGCTGGAATGTGTGAAAAGGAACAACTTGAGATGGTTCGGCCATATGGAACGTATGAAAGCGAGAGAATGACTAAGAGGGTGTACGAGAGCGAGGTGGAGGGACAGAGGGGGAGAGGTAGACCGAATATGAGGTGGAAGGATGGAGTGAGGAACTACATGAACGAAGGCGGTGCTGGTTGGGGGGAGGGGCGTCGACTGACGGGGACAGAGGTGCATGGGGGCGGTTCGTTCGTGGCCACCCCTTCGGGGATCACGGCGTCAGGCAATAGATAGATAGATAGATAGACAGAGAAGAGGTGCGGGAGAGGGTACAACAGGGGAAGAGGGTTGTAGGAACGCTAAAAGCAGTAACAAGAAATAGGGTGGTCAGTATGGAAGTGAAGAAGTCCTTGCATGACAGTGTGGTAATCCCGACACTGACTTACGGAAGCGAAGCATGGACGTTGGTCGAGAGACTCAGACCAAGAGTGAGAGCAGTGGAAATGAATTACTTAAGGAGTGCGTGCGGAGTTACATGGAGGGATAGACAGACTAATGAGGAAGTAAGAAGGAGGTGTGGTGTGGAGGTAGATGTGCTGGAAAGTGTGAAAAGAACAACTTGAGATGGTTCGGCCATATGGAACGTATGGAAAGCGAGAGAATGACTAAGAGGGTGTACGAGAGCGAGGTGGAGGGACAGAGGGGGAGAGGTAGACCGAATATGAGGTGGAAGGATGGAGTGAGGAACTACATGAACGAAGGCGGTGCTGGTTGGGGGGAGGGACGTCGACTGACTGGGGACAGAGGTGCATGGGGGCGGTTCGTTCGTGGCCACCCCTTCGGGGATCACGGCGTCAGGCAATAGATAGATAGATAGATAGACAGAGTAATTTCATATATCTCCATTAAGTATTAACATATCAGCTCGTAAGGGATTGAATTTACCGTCAGCGAAAAGAAACAGAGTATAAGTTACTTACAAAGTAAGTAACCGGAGCAATTTTGTTTGAAATCTGGAATAAATATGAGAAGGAATACAGGAAAATTATATCGCTTCCAAAGATATTATGTGAACTATCAACCATAATTTTATCTTTAACTGTCTTGATTAATGCATAAATGCACGGAATTTCGTTGTGAGTATCCTAGGTTCGAGTCCTTGGAGTTCCACAATCAGAGATCCTGGGGAAGTCGGTTGTTGTTGTTGTTGTTGTTGTTGTTGTTGTTGTTCCCTAAGCTGCCTGGCCGAACAGCCCCGAGTCCCTGAGAAAGGCCATGGCCACGATCGGGCTTTCCCACAGAGCTCTCATTGAGTGTAGATTGTGTTGTTGGCGTAAGTGGTTGTGTGAAATGCAGTCTTCTATGATGTGTTTAATGGTATGGGGTGCTGTGTTACATCCCGGGCAGGCGTCGACAACGGAGTCATCCAGTCTCTTCTGATAGCTCAGGAGAGCTGGATGGTGTCCGCATCTCAGCCTGGCCAGGTGGACTCTGTCTTCGCGAGGGAGGGAGGGAGGATTCGGAAGGATGGATTTCGGGAGGTCGTGCATGCAGCTGCGTGTTGTCTGTGAGTGAGTGGATGGATTGGCGAGAGATATGAGTATGGATGTGCTTCTGGAAGTTGGTTCGGGGTGGGCAGGGAGGGAGAGAGAGGACAATAATTGTGTGTGATACCGTGTGCTGGGTGTTGTTTTGATATTTCTTGGTGTCTGTGGGTGTGTTGCCATGTAGTTTAGTGGGTGGTCTTGGTTCGTGGAGGCTGCTGCCAGGAATTGAGTGCCTCTCATGTCCAGATGGTCTTTGACTTTGAGGATTTTGGTTCTTGATGTAGATGATCTGTGGGTGCAGTAGCTGTGCAGCCTGTAATGATCTTCAGGGCTTTGTTTTGAATAGTCTGTAAGGTCTTATGATGTGTTTCAGCTAGGTTAGAAGCCCAGGCTGGGCTTGTGTATTCCATTACTGATCTTATGTATTGTTTATATACTGTGGTGGTAGTTTCTGTTGTGTCCAAATTTTGTGTGAGCAAGTGACCTGAGGGCGTTAAGTCTGGGTGTCAGTTTCTTTTTAATGTTTGTGGTGTGCTGTTTGAATATCATATGTTACTCCTAGGATTTTGGGTGTGTGTGTATGTGTTAGGGGTGTGTTGTTTATGGTGAGTTGAGGGATGTATTCGTGTTCACCTGTCCAGCTTGTGAGCAGGGTTGCGGTGGATTTGGCTGGGGCTAGATTAAGTCTGTTTGTAGTGCACCAGCCATGTAGTGTGTTGAGATAGGGTTGAAGGAGATCTGTTGCTCTTCTTGGGTCATGGTGTGTGCATGTGAGTGTTATGTCATCTGCATAGGAGGCTAAGTTTATTTGGAGGGAGTAGATTGGGATCTTATTTTGAAGGAACAAGATGTACAAGGTAAATATAGTAGGTTCCTCGAAATTTATAGAGAAGGAACCAATCTGTTTGTCCCAAGATATAAAACTGGAAATTCTGCTAAGCAGAAAGAATGGTTTAACTTGAGATGCAAAAGAGCTTTGGGTAGGCGTGATGCAGCTTGGGCTAGATTAAGAAGAAGGAACACAGAGTAAGCGGAACAAATATAAACAGGAGAGGAATAGATATGTTAACATAATTAGGCAAGTTAAAATGAACTATGAGAAGAACATAGTAAATAAATGTGAAAGTGACCCTAAATTGTTTTATAAATATTTAAACAGTTAAGTTGAAGGTAAAGAAACAAATTACTAAATTAAGAGTAGATTCTAGGACGTATGAAAACGTATCAGACATGTGCGAGGTAATGAATAACAAATTGGGGTCAGTTTTTAGTAGAGATGAAAGTTTTGACGAACCACAGATGCGAGTATTGGAGAGTGGTCTTAGCAAGATTGAAATAACTAGAGATGAGCTGTTATCTGCGATGAAAGGACTTGAAGTAAGGAAAGCTATGGGACCGGATGAAGTGTCTGCCTGGGTTTTAAAGGAGTGTGCAGAGCAATTAGTGGAGCCAGTGAGGGACATAATTCAAGCTTCATTAGATAAAGGACAGGTTCCTGTTGAATGAAAAAGAGCTAATATCATTCCGATAGACAAGAATGGAAGCCCTGAGGACCCTTTAAACTATAGACCAGTGTCACTTACCAGTATTGTATGCAAGATTTGTGAAAAGCTAATTAGGAAGAGATGGGTGAAAATGTTGGAGAGAAAGAAGGTAATAACCCCATATCCATTTGGATTCAGAGAAGGGACATGTTGTGTTACCAGTCTGCCATGTTTCTATAGTAGGGTGATATGGAAGGGAAATGAACATGGTACGGGAGGGGTGGGTTTCCTGGTGGCAGAGAGGTGGGCAGATTGTGTTATAGAAGTAAAAAGGTTTAATGAAAGACTGATTTTACTAGAATCAAAGTCGGGGCGAGAGTCATAGATGTTATATCAGCATATGCCCCCCAAGCAGGCTTAGCTAAAGATGTCAAAGAACGGTTCTGGAATGAATTACTAGGGGTGGTTGTCAGATGCAAGGAAGGGGAGGCAGTAATTGTGGGAGGGGACTTGAATGGACATGTCGGGGCAGGTGCCGATGGATATGAGGGCGTGCACGGAGGACAGGGTTATGGCCGTAGGAACCTGGGAGGCGAATACATACTGGAGCACTGTACTGCCACAGGGATGGTGGTGTGTAATACTATGTTTAGGAAGAGGATGAGCCATCTGATAACATATGAATCAGGTGGCTCCAGTAGCCAGATAGACTACTTCCTTATCAGCAAATCTGACAGGAAGTGGGTTAGAGATGTTAAGATCATACCAGGTGAAGAATGCATCCCCCAACACAAGCTTCTAGTATGTGATATGTGCCTAGGTAGAGTTCCTGTCAGAAAGAAAGTTCATTTGCCAAAAAGGAAAGTATGGTTGTTGGAAAAAGAGGAGTACAGAGACAGATTCCACAACGAAATGATGGAACTCGAAAGGAGAATGGGCGTTAGGCCAGATGTTGATAGCAAATGGAACTTTATAGAGCGTAGCCTCCTCGATACCACAGACAAAGTCTGTGGCAAAACAAAGGGGCCACCTAGACATAAGTTCTCCTGGTGGTGGAACAATGATGTCGAAGCGGCAGTCAGAGAGAAGAAGAGATGTTTCAAAGTATGGAAGGAAGGTGGCAGCAAGGAAGAATACCTGTCCGCCAAACGAAATGCTAGAAGAGAGGTCTACAGGGCAAAGAAAACCATACAGGATAGCGTAATAGAACAAGTTTGCAGCACTAATAATACCAATGGAGTTTATAAATTAGCTAAGAATGTAAGGGACAGTAGCCAGGACGTCGTGGGTGTAAGATGCATAAATAATGACAGTGGCACGACTGTTTACACAGAAAAAGAAATCAGAGAGGCGTGGAAGGAGCATTATGAAAGACTGCTTAATGTGGAGTTTGAATGGAACAGGGAACAGCTCAGCACTGTAGTCCCAGTACAAGGCCCTCCACCTTTGATAGGGTACGACGCTGTTAAAAGTGCAATAGATAAAATGAAGTCAGGAAAAGCCGCTGGGAGCTCCGGCATTGTCGCTGAGATGCTAAAAGCAGCTGGAGATACTGGGGTAAAATTGGTCACAGAGTTGATTAATGCTATCATAAAGGAGGAAAAAGTTCCCTATGCTTGGCAGGAAAGTGTTATAGTAAATATATATAAAGGCAAGGGCGACTCCTTAGACAGGGGAAATTATCGGGGTTTGAAAATGCTCGATCAAGTCATGAAAGTCAGCGAAAGGGTCTTTGAATGCATGATCAGGGAAAGTGTTGTTATCAGCGACATGCAGTTTGGATTTATGCCGGGACGTGGCACAACTGATGCTATCTTCACTCTTAGGCAAATGCAAGAGAGGTACCTAGAGAAAAACAGGGAGTTATACCTAGTTTTTGTAGATCTGGAGAAGGCCTTCGACCGGGTGCCCAGGGAGGTAGTGCAGTGGGCTATGAGAAAACTTGGAGTAGAAGAGTGGTTGGTGCGTGTGATAATGAGAATGTATGAGGGGTCACAGGCAGCAGTTAGAGTAAACGGGGGCCTGAGTGAAGAGTTCTCAGTGAAAGTTGGAGTTCACCAAGGCTCAGTTCTGAGCCCATTACTGTTTGTTTTAGTCTTGGAGGCTCTGTCCAGGGAATTTAGGACAGGACTCCCATGGGAGATGTTATATGCAGATGATCTAGTTCTTATCGCAGATAGTGCGCAGGAAGCAGAGGCGAAGTTCAAAAGATGGAGGGAAGGTATGGCAAGTATGGGTCTGAGAGTTAACATAGATAAAACAAAGGTCATGATTAGTGGAGTAGGGCGTGGAGCTATGGAAAGAAGCGGCGACTATCCATGCGCAGTATGTGGGAAGGGGGTGGGATGTAATTCAATTCAATGTTGTGTCTGTAGTGACTGGGTACACAAGAGATGTAGTGGAGCTAGAGGACCTTTGACAAGAATCATAGACTTTGAATGTGCAGTGTGCAAGGGAGATCTTGTATTAAATGACCCGCCTGTCAGTGTTGATTTCGACAGTGTAACGCTGGAGTGTGTGAAAAAGTTCTGTTACCTGGGCGATACAGTTTCCGCTGGAGGTGGCGCTGAAGCTAGCTCCATTGCTAGAGTCAGAAGTGGCTGGGGAAAGTTTAGAGAGCTTTTGCCACTCCTGACCATGAGAGGGCTCCCACCCCACCTTAAAGGGAAGGTGTATACCTCGTGTGTTAGGAGCGCGATGACCTATGCCTCTGAGACGTGGCCGGTTAAAGCGGAGGATGTCAATAGAATGGAACGACATGAGAAGAGAATGGTGAGATGGATGTGTGGGGTTAATCTTAGGGACAGGGTATCGAGCGAGGAATTGAGAAGGCGTCTGGGCATTAGGAGTACCAGTGAAGTGATGCGCACGAGCCGACTTGGTTGGTTTGGACATGTGGAGAGAATGGATGATCAGAACTGGGTGAAGAAATGCCGGACAGTGAACTTGGGGGGAGCTGCGCGTAGGGGTGGACCTAGAATGACGTGGGCTCGGGTACTCCGGTCCGATCTCAAAATAAAGAACTTGACAACACAGGCAGCCTTTGACAGGACCGCCTGGAAAGCTGCCATTTAGGACGTGAGACTGTAACCACAGCTTCTGTGGGCAAACGGTCTTTAAACTTGTATGTATGTATGTACTCACCTAATTGTAGTATACAGGATATGAGCCTAAGCTCGTGTTGTCCTGTCTCTCTCTCTACATTTATCCAATTTTGCTTTAAAAGTTTGGATATTTCTTGCTCCCACCACCTCCCCATCCAACTTATTCCAACAATCAATGCTTCTATATGGGAAGCTGAACTTTCTTAGTGATAATGAATGGGAGTTGCAGGGTCTGGTAAATGAGTTTGGAACAGTGTGCGAAAAACGGAATTTGAAGGTAAATACGGGGAAGAGCAAGGTTATGGTCTTCGAAAGGGGTGAAGTCACAGAGTGTGAGGTGAAGCTGAACGGTCAGGCTATGGAGATCGTCAACTCTTTTAAGTATCTGGGCAGTGTGTTGAGTAAAGATGGGACTATGGATGAAGAGGTGCGGGAGAGGGTACAACAGGGGAAGAGGGTTGTAGGAACGCTAAAAGCAGTAACAAGAAATAGGGTGGTCAGTATGGAAGTGAAGAAGTCCTTGCATGACAGTGTGGTAATCCCGACACTGACTTACGGAAGCGAAGCATGGACGTTGGTTGAGAGACTCAGACCAAGAGTGAGAGCAGTGGAAATGAATTACTTAAGGAGTGCGTGCGGAGTTACATGGAGGGATAGACAGACTAATGAGGAAGTAAGAAGGAGGTGTGGTGTGGAGGTAGATGTGCTGGAAAGTGTGAAAAGGAACAACTTGAGATGGTTCGGCCATATGGAATGTATGGAAAGCGAGAGAATGACTAAGAGGGTGTACGAGAGCGAGGTGGAGGGACAGAGGGGGAGAGGTAGACCGAATATGAGGTGGAAGGATGGAGTGAGGAAGTACATGAACGAAGGCGGTGCTGGTTGGGGGGAGGGGCGTCGACTGACTGGGGACAGAGGTGCATGGGGGCGGTTCGTTCGTGGCCACCCCTTCGGGGATCACGGCGTCAGGCAATAGATAGATAGATAGAACTTTCTTACATCAGACTTACATACAACTTTCCTCAACTTACATTCATGACCCCTGGTTCTTCCCTCGTCCCTCACCACAAAATCTCCCTTGTCGATCTTCTCAAAACCTTTCACACACTTAAACATCATGATCATGTCACCTCTCTCTCTCCCTCAGCGTTGGCAGCTTTAGCCTCTCCAATCTCTCCTCATATGGCAGGTCTCTAAGGCTAGCTATCATCTTAGTGGCAACTGTCTGAACTCTTTCCAGTTTTTTATTATGTTTTATAAGGTGTGGAGACCACACCACTGCTGCATACTCCAGTATTGGTCGTATTATTGTCCTTATTATTTTTGCTAACACCTCTTCATCTAAATAATTCAAAGCTAGTCTCATGTTAGTCAACACTGCATAGGTTTCACCAGTTATTTTATTTATATGCTGTTCAGGTGACAAGCTGTCTGCCATAACTACCCCTAGGTCTTTTGCTTTCACAGCTTTACTAATTATTTCATCTCCTATTTTATATCCCCAAGAAGGTCTATATTTACTTTTTCCCATCTCAAGAACCTGACACTTACTCGTGTTGAATTCCATTTTCCAAGTTTGACTCCACTCATATAATTTATCTAGGTCTCTCTGTAATTCTTCACAACTACTCCTACTTGTAATATGTTTCATCAATTTTGCATCATCAGCAAACATAGATATATATGAGCCTATTCCCATTTGAAGGTCGTTGATGAAAACCAAAAACATGATTGGGGCCAACACCGATCCTTGAGGCACTCCGCTTTTTACCCTTTTCCACGAGGAGAACTTTCCTTTTATTACTGTTCGCATTTCCCTCCCAATTAAATAGTTTTCCATCCACTTTAATAATACTCCCTCAACCCGCCCCACAGTCCTGAGCTTCCACAACAATCTCTTATGAGGCACCTTATCAAATGCCTTCTTGAAATCTAAGTAAATACAATCTACCCACCCCTCCCTCCCTTGTACAATGTCAATTACCCTATCATAGTAACTCAACAAATTTGTGGTACACGAATGACCTTTTCTGAACCTGAACTGCTTGCTTGAAATTATTTCCCTCTCCTCCAACATACCCACCCATCTTTTTCTAATAATCTTTTCACAAAGCTTGCATATAACACTCGTTAAGGATACCGGTCGATAATTTAGCGGGTCTTCTTTATTTCCACTTTTATATATTGGAGTTATATTTGCTTGTTTCCATTCTAAGGGAAGTTCCCCCTTGTTTAATGAGTGTTGAACAATATTAAAAATAGGTCTCGCTAGTTGTTCAGAACATTCTCTTAATACCCATCCAGCAATGTTATCTGGGCCCATAGATTTTCTCACGTCCAATTCTTCCAACAATGATTTTAGTTCATCCTTATTGACTTCTATCGACTCTAGTCCCTGTATCTCGTTCAATTCCACCACAGGTTCTACATAGTCATCCTCCTCCACAAACACGGATGTTAATGTATCATTCATAGTTTCACACATACCCACTGTGTCTTCATATAATTGACCCTCTACCCTAAGCTTTGTTATTTTGTCCTTTATTTTTGTTTTGCCGTTGATATAACTAAAGAACAGTTTGGGTTCTTTATTACATTTGTTTACTATATAGTTTTCAAAGTTCTTTTTCTCCTCTTATAGTCTTGGCATAGTTGTTTCTAGCATTCTTGTACTCATTCCATTTTTCCTCAGTGTGTCTCCTTCTCACTTTATTCCATGCAGAGTCCTTTTTGTTCTGGGCAATGTGACATCGCATGTTAAACCACTCTTTCTCCTTAGCCAGCTTTCTATCCTTAAATGTTGGTGCATATTTATCTACCCCCTCCCTGTAAATATCTAGTAACATGGTGTATTTTACCTGAATATTCTGTTCTTGCTCAATAAATGACCAATCTATATTTGCAAAGTATCCTCGTAATGATTCATAATCCGCCTTACTATAATTTAGTCTATATTCCCTATGTTCCTCCTCTCTGCCACTGTCAATTCAAATTCAATCACAGCATGATCGCTTTTTGCCATGGGACTCAAATATGTTAGGTTCTTTATTTCTTGGGGGTCTGTATGTATGTATGTATAGATGTACTGCAAGAAAGAGGCGGATGGGTGGACTGCGTCTACTTATACCTTTCCAAAGCATTCGATAAGGTACCATATAAGAGGTTGTTATCAAATTATTATGTTCTCTCCACTAACCAACTTTACTCCTAAACACGATTAATGAAATTAACAAACACATGTGGCAGTCCGGGGATTCGAACCCAGGACGCTAATACCGAAAATCAACACACTTATGTATTGCACCACGAAGACAGTTAGCCTGAGACGATAGGATGTGTCAGGGGGAGTTTGCTGAAATGGATGGGGAGCTATTTAACAGATAGAGAAATGAGGACCAACATTAGAGGAACTTACTCTTTGTGGCAGAAAATTGAGAGTGGTGTGCCACAGGGATCTGTGTTGGCACCTCTCATGTTCCTTATGTACGTTAATGACCTGCCGATAGGCATAAACTCCTACATGTCAATGTTTGCAGATGACATAGAAATTATGAGACAAATAACAAATAGAAGTACTGTAGTTGTGAGGAGCTGCAAGGGGATTTAGATCATATATACGAATGGAGCACCAAGTGGAAAATTTAATTTAATTTAAGTAAATGTCATGTGTTAAATATGGGAAGTGTGAATAGACCAAAATGGGAGTACAGGATGGGAGACAATATAATTAGCAAGGCCGAAAAAGAAAAGGACTTCGGGTTGATTATACAAGATAACTTGTCGCCAGAGAAACATATTAACAAGCTCTTTAGCGGAATGTATGCAATGGCCAGGAATATGAAAGTTGCTCTGAACTACTTGGATGAGAACATGTTAGCAAAAATTATAGAAAGTATGATTAGACCAAGACTGGAGTATGCAGCAGTGGTGTGGTCCCCGCATCTTAAAAAAGCATGTTCACAAGTTAGAAAGAATCCAGAGAGCAGTTACTAGATTGGTTCCAAGTCTCAGAGAACTGCCATATGAAGGGAGGCTAGCACAATTAAATCTAGAGTCTAAAGGAGAGGAGAGAGAGGGGAGACATGATAATGATGTACAAATGCATGCTGAGGCTGGATAAGGAGGATATAATAATTATGAATAACTAGAGGCCACAGCTACAAAGTATAGAAACCTACCTGCAAGAATGACATCAGGAAGTTTAGCTTCCCCTATAGATTTATTGACAGATGGAATAGGCTGGAGGAGGAGGTGGTAGGGGTAAGGAACATCCATATTTTCAAGAACAAATTGGATGAAAGTAGACCGAGAGACGGGACAACACGAGCTTAGCTCAACTCCTGTAAACTACAATTAGGTAAATACATGTATTTGTTGAATTCATTAATTGAGTTTAGAAGTAAAGTTGGTTGGTGAAGAATTATGATTATACAATAAATACGGACAAGAAATAATGGACTTTGCTTTGGTTTGACACTCTGTTTACTTGTTCCACCTCCAGGGCAGCAGTGGGTCCATGCAAAGTAGTCCTGCAGCCAGCTCAGAGTACCAGCAGTTGGTTGTGGTTCGCTTAACACCCGGACCACTAACTGCCCCCTTTGGTTGTCTGTCTGCAACCACAACCACCTCCACAACAACCACTACCACCACCACAACTACCACTAGTCAGGGAGAAACTATAACTGCTGTTTCTTCCACTGTGTCAGGCACAACTGTTGGTGTGGTGGATTCACTGGGGTCCATAGGGGCTTCAGACTCATTGCTTAGACTCTCACAAGGTTAGTGATTACAGTCTTGTTATATATATTAGGGTGATAGACTGATACTGCGTGGGAGCGGCTTAGGTCACCTGCGCTTTCTTAGTGGTAAAGCTGGGATGGTTCTGTGGTGGCTCTCGGTTATGACCTTGGCCTTGCTCGGGAACTTGGGTCTGTTCGGTCAGACAGCCTGGGGAACAACAACTACAACTGATACTGTGTCATACAAGGTGACTAAAAGGGGAAATAATGTGCCTGCAGCGGTCGCGCTGCTGGGAGAGCTGCAGAAGGAGGAAGCTAACCTCCTCCCCCACTGCTGCCCCCTCACAAACGGATCTCACAATACCCTACCTCCCCCCGGGGTGGTGCGGCTCCTGGGACTACCTGGATGCTCAGGGATTCCCATAAAGGGCATCTTGGAGCTACTACAACAACAGCTGATACTATAAGTCACTGAGTTGATAAACACCATTATTAAAGATGATAGAGGATTGACTATAGATCAGGCAAGAGAAGTGGTAATAAACAGGAATGAATGGAGAATGCTTGTGAATAGATGAGTGAACACGTGGCCATTTGGGGGAAGGGGTCGGGTGCAAGTTTGACTAGATCAGGTCGACTTGTCCATCAGGCGCCTGGCCCGGGGAGACGATTATTATGAAGGATGCGCCTGGAAGTGTGGTGGGTGGGCTTGTGGCTTCAGCTCCGCTGCATGTCTGCCTGCCGAGATCGGAACCTCTCCGGGTGGTCGGGGGCCGGGGGAGTGCTGGAGGGACCTTGGTAACCCTGGTCTTCTGGGTCTTCTGGATGACCTACATGTATGTGAATTTGTATTTTGTCTTTGAGTGTTCATTGTTTTCTGTTATGTTTTGTGTTGTCCCTATTCTTGCTGTCTTGAGTCCCCCCCCCAATACAAATAAATAGGAAAAGTGGGGATTGGGCCTGAGTAAATAGATAGATAGATTAAAGATGAGAAAATCACAGATGATTGGCACAGAAGTGTAATAGTAAATATATACAAAGGAAAAGGGGATGCGCTAGATAGAGGTAATTATAGGGGCCTGAAAATGCTTGACCAAATCATGAAGGTCTGTGGGAGAGTCTTTGAGGGTTTGATCAGGCAAAGTATCTCCATTGATGATATGCAGTTTGGCTTTATGCCAGGACGTGGTACAACCGATGCTATCTTCATAGTCAGGCAGATACAGGAAAGATACTTACTAAAAGGCAGGGATCTTTACTTTGTGTTTGTAGACCTGGAGAAGGCCTTTGGCAGGGTGCCTAGAGATGTTGTGCAGTGGGCTATGAGGAAACTTGGTGTGGAATAGTGGCTGGTGCGTGTGATAATGATGATTTATGAGGATTCGCGTAATGAGATGAGAATGGCGAGATCGATGTGTGGGGCCAGGCTGCAGGATAGAATAACAAATGATGAGCTGAGGGGACGTTTAGGTATAAAGAGTATTAGCGAGGAGATGCGTACAAGTAGACTGGGATGGTATGGACATGTGGAGAGAATGGATGAACAAGATTGGGTGAAAAGATGCAGGTCTGTGATTGTGGAGGGAGTTGCACCGAGGGGTGGACCTAGGAATACCTGGGATCGGACTATACGTGCCGATCTCAAATCTAAAAACTTGACAAGTGAAGCAGCCCGTAACAGGGTTGCCTGGAACGCCGCCATTAGGACAAGAGACTGAAACTGCACGTATGTGTGGAGCACTCGGTCTTAAAATGTTATGTATGTACGTGTATATGTATGTATAAGGTTGGGTGTTGAGTATCTCCAGCTTCACAAACCTTGTTCTGTTGTTATTGTCGTTCCCTAGGCTACCTGGCCGAACAGCCCCCCCCGAGTCCCTAAGGAAGGCCATGGCCGAGATCGGGCTTTCCCACAGGGCTTTCAAGGAGTGTAGATTATGTTGTTGGTGTAAGTGATTGTGTGGAATGCAGTCTTCTATGATGTGTTTAATAGTACGGGGTGCTGTGTTACAACCTGGACAAGCATTGCTGACGGAGTAATCCAGTCTCTTCTGATAGCTCAGAAGAGCTGGATGGTGCCCACATCTCAGTCTGGCCAGGTGGACTCTGTCCTCGCGAGGAAGGGAGGATTCAGAAGGATGGATTTCGGGAGGTCGTGCATGCAGCTGCGTATTGTCTTTGAGTGGCTGGATGGAACGGCGAATTATACGAGTATGGATGTACTTTTGGAAGCTGGTTTGGGGTGGGCAGGGAGGGAGAGATGACACTATTTGTGTGTGCTGTCATGTGCTGAATGTTGTTTTGATGTTCCTACCTTGCTCCAAGAATACAAAAAAAAAAATCTCTGTTTTTCTCTATTCTTGGAGTTTCTCTCAACTACATTATATAGTGTCAAGAAGCACATGCCTGTGGTGACATTGCTCAAGAGGCAATCCTCGAAGGTATATTCCAGAATAAGCAACTTTCGAATAATGATTCTCACCTTTTCCTACCTCTTACAGGGGTTTAGCCATGGACTGGTGTTTTCTTGACCTCTCATCTAGGGAGCCATGATGATGATAATGATGCAGTTTTTACCACCATACACTCCCTGCTGAATAGCAAGGCTAGGGTGGGTGCCCTGATGAATCAGGGACTTAGTGAATAGTTGCCACAGATTGCTAGACCGCACCGTTCACCAACAGCACTGACATCTGCCAATAACTCACTGGCTGGCCCGAGGCTCGAACCGTCAACCTCACGGTTAGCAGGCGAACGCTCTACCAATCGAGCTATGGCCTGTGGCACATCACTCTAGAAAAATAGTGCTATTATTATGTTCTCTTCACTAACCAACTTTACTCCTAAACTCGATTAATGCAATTAACAAACACATGTGGCAGTCCGGGGATTCGAACCTAGGATGCTCACACCGAAAATCAACACACTTATGCATTGCACCACGAAGACATAAGAGGGCCTCGGAGTTGGACGAACCCTAAATTGAATACTGGTCAATCTTGTAAGTCCTTATTTTGCAAGTTTTACTTTTTAATATACTGTACTGGCACGGGTTGACCTCGTAGGGGGCAGGTCTACTTAGAGATATTTTGTGTATGGACACCCTCATCAAGGGGAGTATGGCATCTGGCAATAGATAGATAACTTGATGCTATACAGTAAAATGTTGACCAATATGTGTTCTCTCTATATTCATTAACTTTGTATATCTACATCCCTTTCAGATTCTGGTGGTGGTGTTCCTGTACTAAAAAACAGCCAGGCCACCTCACAAGTTCCATCACAACTCACAAGCACCTCACAGAACCACCCACTCTCCCAGCCCTCCCTCATAACCTCACATCACTCACTACTTGGCACACAGATCATCCTCAACTCAGGGCAACAAACCAAGACATCCGTACAGACATCATCCTTACTCCCGACTTCCCAGCAATCCCTCCTAGCCTCCTTACCGACCTCCCAACAGCTTACATCACAACCGTCGCTATTTTTCTCCTCGTCCCAATCCCTCCCGTCATCCCTAACCTCCCTCCCGGCGTCCTTAAATCCCCTTCCACCCACCCACCGACCTCCCTCCGCCTCTCAACAACTCCACGAGGTTGCCAAGCGCCTGGAGTACGAGGAGAGGCGACTGAACAAGCTAGCAGGGGAAGATGACTCGGAGGGAACCCTTGCCAGCCTTCCCATTGACTCCCCACTCGATGGTTAGTTGGACATTTTTATCATCTTCATTGGTATGTGGAATGACAGAGGTTGGGTCGGTGGGCTTGCGACCCCCACCCGGAAAAAATATCTAAGCAAAGAAAAACGAACGAACAGCCTCGGATGCGGACGGAACCAACGTTGACGAACCACGACCGACTAAGGACATGCCTTCGGACATTCTGAGAATGGCTACGTGGAATGTTAGTGGCATGAATGATGGCACAAAAGAGAGAGAGGTTCTGGAAGTGTTACTGAATGCCAGGCTGGATGTATGTGGAATGACAGAGACCAAATGGAAAGGTTCAGATGTGAGAGAATGGGAATGTGGAATGGGTGTGTGTGCTGGAGTGAGTGAAGGAACAGCGAGAGAAGGTGCATGTTTGTTTGTAAGTAGCAAATGGAAGGAATGTGTAAGAGAGTATGGGTCTGTGGGTTCAAGGATTGTGTGGGTGAGAATGAAAGTAGGAATACAAACGTGGGTGATTGTATGCGTGTATGCCCCGACAGAGGATATACTTGAAAGAAAGAAAGAGGAGTTCTGGATGAATGTGGAGGCGTGCCTGGAGAAGTTTGACAAGAATGAAAGAATATTTCTGATTGGGGATATGAATGGTAAGGTGGGTGATAGGAAAGTTGAGGGAGTGGTGGGAGGGTGGGGGGTACCATCAGAGGTGAATGGGAATGGTAGTGCACTTGTGGACGTATGTGTGGGGAGGAGGCTGTGGATAGCCAACACCTTCTTCCGACACAGAATGATCCACAGGTACACGTGGAAACGGATGTTGACGATGAAGGATAAGACAGTGGTGGAACGAAAGTCATTGATTGATTATGTATGTGTGGATGAACGAATGAAGAAATCTGTGATGGATACTAGGGTGTATAGGGGTATTGGAGGGGGTCTGTCTGATCATTATGTAGTGGTAGCTAAGGTTAGGATACAAAAGAAGTGGGTGAGGAGAGCGGGAGGGAGGCGAGAGGAGGGTGGAATGGTGAGGAGGGTGGAGAGGTTGCAGGAGGAGGAAGTCAGGGAGGAGTACAGGAGAGCAGTGGAAAGACGACTAGGTGGGTTCGACCTGAAAGTGGAGGAGGAAGTGGAGGAGATGAGCAAGGTGTTTAAGGATGAGATCTGTGCAGCATGTGAGGAGGTGTGTGGAGTGAGGAGAAGAGGGAGGGGAGTGAAAGGTACAGCATGGTGGACAGAAGAGGTAAGAATAGCTGTGGAAGAAAAGAAGAAAGCATATAGAGAGTGGTTGGGTAGTAGAGGGAATGAAGATTCCAAGAGACAGAAACGAGCGAGGTACGTGGAGAGTAAGAGGGTGGTGAAGAGAGTAGTGAAGGAAAGTAAGAGAAGAGTAGATGAGGAATTTGGAAGGAATCTGAGTGTAAAATGGAGGGAGAGTAAGAAACTGTTCTGGAAAGAAGTCAAGAAAGTTAGGGAAGGTAGCAAGGGAAACAGTAAGGGTGTGAAAGATAAGAATGGGAGAATGCTAGCCGAGAAGCAAGAGAGAGTCGAAAGATGGAGGGAGTACTTCAGTGAGTTGCTAAATGAAAGGAATGAAGAGCCAGCAAACATAGCTGGATATGGTATGGGAGGGAGAAGAAGAGAAGTAGTGGAGGAGGAGGTGGGGATCAGGAGGTCAGAAGTGTGGGAAGCCATGAAAAGAGTGAAGTTGGGGAAAGCACCAGGAACAGATGGAGTGTGTGGGGAAATGTTGAGGTATGGTGGTGAGATAGTGATAGAATGGGTATGGAAAATGTGCAAACTAGCATGGGAGAAGGGGAGTGCACCCGATGACTGGAAGACTGGCATAATAGTCCCCCTATATAAGGGCAAAGGGGAAAGAGGAGTGTGTGGTAACCACCGAGGAATATGTCTTCTAAGCGTAGTAGGGAAGGTATACAGTAGGGTAGTGATTGAGAGAGTGAGAACGGAGAAATGGATAGGCGACGAGCAGGGAGGTTTTAGGAAGGGAAGAGGATGTGTAGATCAGATTTTTACCCTGAATTGTGTTGTGGAGAAGTATCTGGAGAAGAAACAAAAGGTGTATGTTGCCTTTATGGACTTGGAGAAGGCCTATGACAGAGTGGATAGAGAAGGTTTGTGGAAAGTACTTAGAATATACGGAGTAGAGGGCAAGTTGCTGAAAGCAGTGAAGAGCATGTATGAGGGTGCAAAGGCGGCAGTACGTGTGGAGAGTGAGCAGAGCGAGTTCTTTGACCTGAATGTTGGTTTGAAACAGGGGTGTGTGATGTCCCCGTGGTTGTTTACTGTATATTTCCCGATTTCGACTCCTCTGAATTCTCAACTTTATGGCTCAAACTTTCCTGTCATTCTCTTACTAAATATTTCTGTGCTGTCTATCTTTCCCCTAACTCTACCAACTTTCCGAAATTCTTTGACTATCTAAACTCTACAGTGGAACACATTCTATCCATTTCTCCTTTCTCAGAAATCTCCATCTTAGGAGATTTCAACGTTCACCACCGCCAATGGCTCTCCTCTCACACTACTGATCCACCTGGTGAACAAGCCTACGTCTTTTCTATCCTAAATGACCTAGAGCAGTTAGTTCAGCAACCCACCCGTATCCCGGATCGCATCGGAGATCGGCCCAACATTCTTGACCTGTTTCTAACTTCTAACCCTTCTTCTTATACTGTCGATCTTTTCTCTCCTTTGGGCTCCTCCGACCATAAACTTATCTCTATCACCTGTCCTATCTCTCCAGTACAGCCACCCGATCCTCCTAGCCGGCGGCGCTTGTGGCACTTTGGCGCTGCCGACTGGGAGGCTCTTCGGCAGTACTTCTTTGATTTCCCATGGAATGATTTCTGCTTCCATGGCCGAGGACCCTCGGAGAGTGCTGAACGCATTACCGAGGTAATCCTATCGGGCATGGAAGCATACATTCCATTCTCTTTCTCTCAGACTAATGCTAAAAAATCTTGGTTTACTCACGCCTGTTCTACTGCTGTCCGCAATAAGGAGGAAGCATTCAAACGGTACCGACGCCTTAAAACTCAAGACACTCATTCTTCATATGTTTCTGCCCGGAATCAAGCCAAATCTGTTCTTCGACTTGCCAAACACTCTTTCATCAATAATAAATGCACTGAACTATCCAACTCTAGCTCTTCCCAAGCTTTCTGGCATCTAGCCAAAAACCTCTCCAACAATTTTTCTTCCTCGTCTTTCCCTCCCCTTTCCCACTCTGATGGCACAACCATCACTTCTTCCTCTGACAAAGCTAAACTCTTCGCTCAAACTTTTGCTAGAAACTCCACCTTGGATGATTCCGGTGCTATTCCTCCCTCTCCGCCCTCCTCTCTCTTACTTATGCCTAATATCCTAATCTCTTCTAAAGATGTACTTTCTACCCTCTCTGGGCTTAACACTAATAAGGCGTACGGTCCGGACGGTGTTCCTCCTGTTGTTCTCAAAAACTGTGCTTCCGTGCTGACTCCCTGCCTAGGCAAACTCTTTCGTCTCTGTCTATCCTCTAACGTCTTCCCTTCATGCTGGAAGTTTGCTCACATTCAACCTGTCCCAAAGAAGGGTGACCGCTCTCAACCCTCCAACTATCGTCCAATTGCTCTTATCTCTTGTCTTTCTAAAGTTTTTGAAACTATTCTTGCTTCCAAATTTCTTAAGCATTTCTCTTCTCATAATCTGCTCTCAGATCGCCAGTATGGTTTCCTTAAGGGTCGCTCTACTGGTGATCTTCTTTCATATCTTACTAACTCTTGGTCATCCTCCTTTCGGGACTTCGGTGAGACTTTTTCTATTGCACTAGACATATCGAAAGCCTTCGATAGAGTCTGGCATAAATCTTTAATTTCTAAACTACCCTCCTTCGGTTTCTATCCCTCCATCTGTGCCTTTGTCTCTAATTTCCTTTCCGGCCGTTCCATAGCTGCGGTTGTGGACGGCCATTGTTCACTTCCTCACCCTATAAACTCCGGTGTTCCTCAGGGCTCTGTCCTATCTCCTATTCTCTTTCTAATTTTTATAAATGATCTCCTTAACTGTACCTTAATTCCCATCCATTCATACGCAGACGACTCAACCTTACACTACTCCATTAGTTTTTCAGAACGCCCCAGCCAGCAATCCCTCAACGACAAACGTAATGAAGCCATAGAACTCTTAAATTCTGATCTAAATACTATTTCCAATTGGGGCAGAGAAAACCTTGTTAACTTTAATGCTTCCAAAACCCAATTTCTCCATCTATCTACCCGTCAGGATCTCCCAGCGGACTATCCCTTATTCTTCAACAATACAAAAATCAACCCTTCATCTTCTCTCAATATTCTTGGTGTCTCTTTTTCTTCTGCTCTCATTTGGAAGGACCATATTACCAGTCTTGCTAAGGCAGCCTCCCAGAAGCTGGGTGTGCTCAACCGCCTTAGGGGGTTCTTTTCCCCTGCACAGCTTCTTGCTCTGTACAGGGGCATAGTGCGCCCTTGTATTGAGTATTGTTCACATGTGTGGGGAGGTTCCTCTCACACCGCTCTCCTAGACAAAGTTGAAAGGAAGGCCTTTCGTATCATTAACTCCCGTCCACTCACCAACTCTCTGCAATCTCTCTCTCGCTACTATAATAATCAGTGTTCCTCAGAGCTATCCCAGTGCATACCACCTCCTTTACGTAGGACACGTGGTACCCGTCTTGCAACTCAATCCCACCCCTACTCTGTGCAACTCTCCAACCCAAGAGTGAAACGTTACTCTCAAACTTTCTTCTACTCAACATCTGAGCTCTAGAACTCTCTCCCAGAATCAGTCTTTCCCTCTTCCTATGACTTAAATTGCTTCAAACTCCGTGTGTCCAGGCATTTTGGCTCGAACGTCCCTTGATTTTGGCCCTGTCACTCTTTCAACTATGGGGGAGGCACTCGCTATAGGCAGTTATGCCTTTTGCCTCCCTCAATCACATAGAAAAAAAAAAAAAAAAAAAAAAAATATATGGATGGAGTTATGAAAGAAATACTATCAAGAGCAGTGGATGTTGGTGTATCGCTGAAAGGGAGGGAATTGAGTGGAAGCTACCTATACTGCTGTTTGCGGATGATACAGTTCTGATGAGTGATAATGAATGGGAGTTGCAGGGTCTGGTAAATGAGTTTGGAACAGTGTGCGAAAAACGAATTTGAAGGTAAATACGGGGAAGAGCAAGGTTATGGTCTTCGAAAGGGGTGAAGTCACAGAGTGTGAGGTGAAGCTGAACGGTCAGGCTATGGAGATCGTCAACTCTTTTAAGTATCTGGGCAGTGTGTTGAGTAAAGATGGGACTATGGATGAAGAGGTGCGGGAGAGGGTACAACAGGGGAAGAGGGTTGTAGGAACGCTAAAAGCAGTAACAAGAAATAGGGTGGTCAGTATGGAAGTGAAGAAGTCCTTGCATGACAGTGTGGTAATCCCGACACTGACTTACGGAAGCGAAGCATGGACGTTGGTTGAGAGACTCAGACCAAGAGTGAGAGCAGTGGAAATGAATTACTTAAGGAGTGCGTGCGGAGTTACATGGAGGGATAGACAGACTAATGAGGAAGTAAGAAGGAGGTGTGGTGTGGAGGTAGATGTGCTGGAAAGTGTGAAAAGGAACAACTTGAGATGGTTCGGCCATATGGAACGTATGGAAAGCGAGAGAATGACTAAGAGGGTGTACGAGAGCGAGGTGGAGGGACAGAGGGGGAGAGGTAGACCGAATATGAGGTGGAAGGATGGAGTGAGGAACTACATGAACGAAGGCGGTGCTGGTTGGGGGGAGGGGAGTCGACTGACTGGGGACAGAGGTGCATGGGGGCGGTTCGTTCGTGGCCACCCCTTCGGGGATCACGGCGTCAGGCAATAGATAGATAGATAGATTCATTGGTATAATTTTTATCATCTTTATTATTGTAATTTTCAGTATAGTTGAATTTATTATTGTTAACACCAACAACAGTGTAATTTTCATCATATCTTTATTGCAATAATTGTATCCGAATGTTTAAAAAAAAAAATTACTCTGAACACCTTAAATCAGTGTTATTCACTAATTTTTTCAAGAGAGCCAAAAGTTAAGGACATATTCAGAGTGAAAGCCGCATAAGCCACAAGGAAAAGCAGAAAAAATATATATAGGAACTACATTACATATTTTTGTGAGTTTCCATAGCCACATATTTATAGAACAAGACTAGTAACAATTAATATATTGAAATTCTTTAGTAAAAATAAATTACATTGAAATTCTCTCTCCTCTCTTGTGAGCCACCAATCAGGTAATTGCGAGCCGCCACTGGCTCGCGAGCTGCGCAATGAAGACCAGTGCCTTAAATTACCAAGACTTACTTAGTTTAGTTTCTATCTGTTCAGGTTCAGCGCACTCTTGATTCTTCCATATTTCTTGCATATCTAATTTATTGTTGACTATCTCAGAAAAGGACATAAAGAGTGACCCGTCGTTGCTGGACAGCTTCACCACGGACCCTCCCAGTGCAGGAAGTTTTGCCTCCAGCGGTCTGGACTCTGATCTGAAGCAGGAGTGTGCTGATCTCAAAATAGATATGGATTTTAAATGTAAGTGTGGACTTTTAGTTTTCTATATATTTAGCCATATTTTGTCGCTTTATAGGGTACAGATGCACATCCTGGGCTATAGTATGAGGGGCACTACTCGGAAATATTAACTCCAAGATGTTTTAAGTTGTGTATTTTCCCTATTTATCCACATAAGCTTTAGTCGTACTTTATGTACAGTACTTTCAAAATCTGCTCCCTGGATAATTGTCATAGGCGAAGCCATGTGCACAGGCCATTAACCCTCGGGACCCGGGCTGCCTGTTAAAAGGACGGTCGCCCGTACCCGGGCGAAATGGCCGAAAAACGTCTAGGCCTAGGCTACCCTTATCTTTGTTATTTTAACTGCTAGAACATTCCTACGCATCTCCAGACCTAGTGCGGTTTCCAATCTGTATACTGGCATTGAGTAGAGCTCTCTAACTCAACTGGTTCAGTTGTGATGACGATTTAAGTGGAGAGCATTTTCAGGCGATGTTAGCAATACGACGATCTTTTCACTACTGAAACAACGACATACAGACATACAATAACAAACGAGTCTTCTCCTTCTTGTTTTCGGAGGTGCGGTAACGAAGCGACCGGCTTTGTTTACATTCGTCGACGCACGGCGTTCGGATCAAGCTTAATAGGCTTTCAAGCTTACTGTCTGTTAAAAGGACACCCGGGTACCTGCCCATCTTCCGCGCCATCCTTTTAAAAGGACACCCGGGGTGGAAGGGTTAAGCATTTTTATTTTATTTTTTTCATGGGTTTACCCAGACCACTGAGTCAAAATAAGAGACTCTCATAGGGCTGGCCTTAGCTAATGCTAAGGATTTATCATGAATTGGTTTGTTTATTTTGCAAGTTTTACAATTTAATAAGTATCAGGGCTATATGATGCAATGAGGCAGGAGGGAGAACAATCAGATATCTTGAATGAGCAAACATAACGTTATAAAACAAATAATTGGGTAAATGAAGAAGGTTGGTGAGTCCATCAAAATGTCAGATTAAGACTTCCTACCTTAACATAGGCGACGTGAGAGGGAATAACACAGGCACTCAATAAGTATATGGCAAACAGTGACGGGGACACAACAAGGCTGACATTCTGGACGCGGTTCATGTGGTGACGACATCAAATAACCATGAGTCAATCTAGTACAGTATGGCCAATACGTAGGCGAGTGAGTAATACTTCCAGAAAACGTGAGGATTGCAAGAAAGACTGTCACAGACAAGGGGAGGGCTTAATTGAACATAATTTGTTATCGATGCTCACAAACGCCGCCATCTTTGATATATAACAGTACAGTAAACCCTCGCTATTTCGGACTAATTGGGGGGACACCCAGTCCAAAATGGCTGATTTTCCGAGATGTCCGATCTAAAAGAGGACAAAATCCGACCTGAAAGAGGAAAAATCCGACGAATAGTGAAACGGGAACAAACTTCAGCCGGGGATTAAATAGGGAAACGAGAGCAAACTTCATGCAACCATAACAACAGAATAAATGCGACCTCGGCATCAACCTAGAAAACGGAGGCTACCCTATTCGTACCCTATATTTCAATATACAGTAAAAGTCCTTTAATCCGACGACCGATGATTCGAATCTCCCAATAGTCCGAATTTTTCAATTTGAGGCCAAATCCGAATTCACCCGATGGTCCGAATTTCAAGAAGTCCCAAATTCCCCTTTTTGAGGCATTAGTCCACTCAAATGACACATAATGGAGCACACACATATCATATGTTCATGAATTCACTTTAAAAGTTTACCATTGTCATTGTAGCCTATTACCTACTTCAAAACATTCAGATTAATGGTCAAAGGAAGCTACTGATATAAACGTAAACACCACATCGTCTGCTAGAGAGTTTGTTTTGCTCTTGAACGCATCGTTGGGACGCTCCGATGCGCTACTGGCTTGCACCGCATTTTCTGCAAGCGCATTCAGTCTTGAGCTTGAAAACGCACCTTTGGACGTTCCGATACGCTACTATTTATAGTTCAGTGATCGGAGCGTCCCAAGGGTGCTTTCAAGACAACAAGACAAGGGTGCTTTCAATACAATATAATATAATAGAGCACGTCACAAAAGGAAAATTACAAGAACCTCTCAGGGAAGTGCCGTTGTTAAGGCATTACTTCCCGAACCACATCTGATCTGATCTTCAAGAGCAAGACAAACTCGCTAGTAGACGGAAGAAGAAGAAGACGACGATGCGGACATATGGTGTTTAAGTTTATATCAGCAGATTCCTTTGACCATTAATCTGAATGTTTTGAAGTAGGTAATAGGCTACAATGACAATGGTAAACTTTTGAAGTGATTTCATGAACATATGATATGTGTGTGTGCACCATTGTGTCATTTGGGTGGCCTAATGCCTCAATGTTTTCGTCATACACAGGTTCATAGGGGTAAAGTCCGATAATCCGAAAAATCCACTAATCCGAACGAGGGCCGGTCCGCTGCCCTTCGGATTAACGGAAGTTTACTGTACTGTATTAATACAGTCGACCCTCGCATAGGCGGACCCCAGTTGCCTGGACTTCGGTTTGTGCGGACCCAACAGCCGATATCGGACAAGCCCCAAAAGTCCGGACAAATCGGGCAAAAGACCGTTAATTTAAAAGTTGTCCGGTATTTGGCGGGTCGGGCGGTGACGCGGGCAGGCAATTTCCCGCTGAAAAGTTCAGTTTGTTTACTAACGCCATTCCGCTCGCTTCCCCCATCGTACCCGTGAATAATCAGTGCTTTAGTGCTTCAACATGCCTCCCAAACCTCCCAAGACCAAGCACGTGACCCTTAACGTTCAGCAGAAGCTCGAAGCCAAAGGTAAGGTGCTACACAAATTAGAAAAGGGATGCTCTGCGAAGAAGATATGTGATGAGTATGGGATAAAGAAACAGGCTGTATCAGACATTAGGAATTTCCTATGGTCTGATAGTCTTTGGCTTTCCTATTTAATTAATAGGAAAGCCAAAGACAAGCCGAAACATTATGCTGCCTCATATTGTGTTGATGCCACATGTACATGTCATTAGATACAGTTTTAAGGTTAGAAAACATTGTATATTTACTCTATTTCCCATGTCCGGATTTTTTCATTGTGCGGACATGGGTCCCCCCCCTATTAGTCCGCACATTCGAGGGTTGACTGTATAATAGCACACACAGTACTGTATAGTAGTTTATATGGGACAATAAGTGTGGAACAATACTCGCCCCTTCATTGAAAACCGGTCCATTCACTGTCCTCCACCTCACTCCCTTTCTCCATCTCACTGTCCTCCACCTCACTCTCCTTGACCACCTCACTTCCCTTCTCCATCTCAAGTGATATCGAGGTCACCTTACGCTTTGGGAGGCATGATAAACGAGAATATACACGGAGATGTGTAACACAAAAGCTTCTAGATCGTATTGACGCGTCTCGGTCCAAGTGGGTGACTCAGTTCAGAGCGTAGCCTTTATACCGGCGCTCCATGGTCCCGGAATAAAACTAACGGATCCCCGTTTTGACGGACATTCACCCTTATGTTCCGGGGACGGGAGCGCGTCATCCAACACTTTCGAAAAGTCGGACACATCTCGGGAACATAAGAGATATCAGACGACTTACATTGTACGGTTATGACGGACATTTGCTCTTATTTTTCCGAAAACTGAGAGAATCTTCTGACACTGTTAGACACTGTCGGAACGATGACGGAAATGTCCGGCAACCGGAAGTACGGATCTGGGCGGGTGCTCAACCCCGAAAAGGGTTGAAATAGGGGAGCTATCCCCCCGCCAAAGGCGGCTTTCTAGGGCCTTTCCTAGCTGATGCGGAGAGGATTGGGTTCTAGTCATGTGGTGATGGGCTGGTCTATCAGAGTGAGAACTGAGCAATCTCTGCCATACCCATAGCTTACTCTGACTGTTCCTTTTACTTATATATTTTCTAGATCTCAAGTGACGGCGTCTCTAACGTGGATTGACCTCCCAATCTACCAAGATTGGAAGCCAAAGCGTCACATTTTTCCCTTGCCCCTCAACTTTCTCTTCATAATTGCTGAGGGGCACAGGGCCCTGGGTGGGGCTTTGGTTTCCCGGGCGTTTCCGCACCCTCCTCAAGCTCCCCGCCATGGAGTGGCTTCGGTCACCCAGGCTTTATTGTGGTCGGCGGGGAGGGTTCTGTGGGGGCGCTCGGTTATGGCCTTGGCCTTGCTCGGGGCCTTGGGGCTGTTCGTCCAGGCAGCTTGGGGAACAACAACAACAACAACGGATCCGGGAGGCCGTTGCCGGTCCGGCGAGTATGGGTTTCCGACGTTTAGAGGTCCGACGTAGCGAGGGTTTACTGTATATGTAAGGAAGTTAACCAGTCTTCCACTGAGAGACAGGTCTGAGACACCAACTGTATACAGTATATATATAATCCAGAACCTTACCCAAACTATTTGTACTATTTTGTTATATAGTTTTTAACTTTTCTAAGTGTATGAAGTAAAAAAAATTAAAACAGCCTGTAACAAGTGTCCCCCCCACCCCAAATTGAAAGAGTGATAGAGACTCAAATTCAAGATACGTTAAGAGTTAAAATCTCTGGACACATTGAACTTGAAGCAGTCAGAGTTCAGAATCCAAATATTTAACGTAACATAAATTTAGTCCTTTATCTTTTCTAAATTTACTATACTGTACAAAACTAAGAGTTCCATATCCAATCTAATTCAAGTGTTATTATAAATTCCCAGATGAACCAGACTGGGATGGAGAGTATGTGCGTTCCCTGGATGAAGGTGTGTCGGCTCCCTGTGACCTGCTCAAACTGGTGCATCTCCTGGGGTCCGAGATCACCCTGTGCGAGGGACTACTCAAGGATGAACTGGACAAGAGGAAGAGATATAAGGTACACCCACAAACTTTTAGTACTGTACAGTACTGTATATGATTATGAGGAGGCATGCCTCAGTCAAGGTACTGTACCTTAATGACTCGGTGGTGCTGGAGTTAGGGGGAAGGTCTCGCACGGCTGTCAAACTGGTTTATGTTGAGTCAGGGTTCCCATCAATGTTACAAGGTACAGTACAGGGCATGCAATTATCCCAGACGGTCGCTTCTGCTTGATAGTGTGGGGCCCAAACCTGGGAGAGTAGCACCCCAGAAGGCTGCCCCTTCATTAGGTTGAATAATTAAATTGTAAAACTTGCAAAATATACAACCAAAACTGGGACGACACAAGATAAATGCAAAAGAACTAATAAAAATCGCTATGTGGAAATAATGCTTAATAAAATAAAATTTAGAAATAAAAGAACACAATCCACTAAATGAGCAAGTTAATCTGGTTCCCAAGCAAACTAATCACACATATAACAACGCACTATCGTCACAGGAATTATTTCTGGTAAATTTTTACCATGCTATAAGTAGCACCAACGAACTTGACAAGAATCTTGATCCCTGACCTCTTTGTAACTCAAAAGGGCCTAGAGCAAGCTGGCTGTAAAGATCCACACCTATTTCCTGGAAGACTCTCACTAAATGATACAAGCATCAACCCAATAGCTTTCATTCATTTTGAGTTATAAGAAGTTAATGGGTCAAGTTTATTGTCAAGTTTGCTGGCACTACCTATAGTCATGATACTTGTGTGTGCAGGGATGGGCATCCTTGTGGCTGGCTAAGGTAAGGCCACCGATACTTACACTTGCTCTTGGCCAATGGGTATACTGGGGTACCATTATCACAGAAGGAGATGGCTATATTTACATTGCATTTACTGGTATTGTTGTTGTTGCTCCCTAAGCTGCCTGGCCAAATGGCCCCGAGTCCTTAAGGAAGGCCATGGCCACGGTCGGGCTTTCCCACAGAGCTCTCAAAGAGTGTAAATTGTGTTGTTGGCGTAAGTGGTTGTGTGAAATGCAGTCTTCTATGATGTGTTTAATGGTATGGTGTGCTGTGTTACAACCCGGGCAGGTGTCGACGACGGAGTCATCCAGTCTCTTCTGATAGCTCAGAAGAGCTGGATGGTGTCCGCATCTCAGCCTGGCCAGGTGGACTCTGTCCTAGCGAGGAAGGGAGGATTCAGAAGGGTGGATTTCGGGAGGTCGTGCTTGCAGATGCGTGTTGTCTATGAGTGAGTGGATGGAACGGCGAGTGATATGAGTATGGATGTGCTTCCGGAAGTTGGTTTGGGGTGAGCAGGGAGGGAGAGAAGACAGTATTTGTGTGTGATAGTGTGTGCTGGGTGTTGTTTTGATATTTCTTGGTGTCTGGGTGTGTTGCCATGTAGTGTAGTGGGTGGTGTTGATTCGTGGAGGCTGCTGCCAGGAATTGAGTGCCTCTCATGTCTAGATGATATACTGGTATTGTTTTGATTGCTGTGTTTGTCATGCATTTCAGTTATGTTGTCGAGTTTCATATAGTTGTTTGCAATCCAAGTTTCTGCTCTAACACCACCCTTTATGTTAGACTATTTAATTTGTAGCTAAAATACTGACAATGTACTAAAAATGTCAATCCTTATTCAGGTTGATGACAGCCGGCGGACCCACAACTACGATCAGTTCATCATTACATTCCTGGCCATGTTGGCGGAACAGGGCCAGATGGGTGACCTGGTCAAGGAACAATTACAGCCCGGCAGGAAAAGACCGCCGCCAGCACCATCCACACCACGCACGCCAAAGTTAGTATACATCCCCTTCAGGCTTACAGCATCTTACATTCCTTCATCATTGTGGTACCCAAATTAATAATTAATTTACTAAAATAAATAATCTCCCAAAAACATTTATATCAATTTTGTTGAGTCTTACCTCCCTTTCTCACAATGCTACCCAAAGTTAGTATAAGAGAATAATCAACTCTCATCTTCTACATACTGTATACCAGTTAGTAACTTCTGAACTCCTAACTCCTTCATTACTGTGCATGCTAAAGTGAATAAAACTCTTACCTGAGAATGGACGAGTCATAGGCGTGTGCATAAACCTTTAACCATCCTGGAGATGTAATGGTTAGTGTTGAAAAATCTGTGTGTGATAACCCAGGTTCGAATCCTGGTGGATCACATGTATGCTTTCATTAATTTCATTGGAGGTATTTGGTGTTGTGGTGAAATTAATAAAATGTAGATTTTTGCGCGCACATAATTTGGTACCGGGTTCATTACTTTTTGTTTTTTCAATCTTACTCTTCCTTCCTTGTACACCAATGTTACTAAAAACCCTCTTGACTCTCTCCTCCCCTCCAGAACTTTCATTCATCCCAACCCTCTTCTTTAAAACTTGAATTTCTTCTTAACTCTCAACTCCAAAACTTTGATCTCTTCAGCACTCTCCAAACTGAGAACAGTGGAGATGAAATATTTCAGAATAGCATTTAGTACCGTGTTGGTGGTGTAATGGTTTAGGTGCTTATGTTCTGGGTGAGGTGTCACAAGTTCAAATCCCGGGAGGACTATATGCTTTCATTAGTTTATTCAAGTACATTGGGGTTTGTAATTGATGATTAATGTTAAGAACGGGGTGTTACTTATAAACTGATTAGATGGACTGTGGATAGTAAGCAATAGGGAAATGTACAAAAGTATTTTGAATTGGAAGAGCAAACTTTGGAAATATATTGCTAAGTGGTGGAATAGTTAAAACAAATTACTGTGATGAGGCGAGAGGTTCAGTTGGTAGAGGAAGCATGCACTTAAATTGTCGAGTTTCATAAAAAAAAATTTTTTTTATTTATTTGTCTTTATTGCCAAACGCTGTAATTCCCAAGAAGGGGTGGCCATGAATATTAGGCATTTGTCACAAAAAGCTAGGTCAAGTTGCCCGGGCTTAACATCTACCAAAAACAATTTGACAGTGAGGGCTAGATCCGCCGACCCTTTGATCAGCAGCCAACTCTCTACGGACTATGCCATGGCTCATATTAAAATATCCAATTATCATTTCAGAACAACCATGAAGAAGTCTGAATCCAAATCGTCTCCAAACTCCTCCAAGAAGCGAGGGAGGAAGAAGAAAGCCAAGGGGAAGAGGAAGAGATGAGACCGGCAGGGAAGCGAAATAACTCGACAAAACACCAAGAAAAAGGAACGCACATCATCAGGAGAGTTTAACCTATTGGATCAGATCATGCCAATCTCGTTTACATTCTAGTTTTATAGAAGCTGAAAATGTTGACGACTGCATATCATGGATTATGAAAATCTTCCGTTGGAGAATTGCTATACTGTACTTTAGGTTTATTTTCCAGCTGCCAGTAAAATTAATCCCGTAGCAGCTCATGTCTCGATACTTCATGGTAACTAATTAATAAAGAATGTGGGTGTTAGTCGAGGACCTTCACCCTTTTACTACAGGCGATGTATATTTAATTATATTCAGCATAAGAAGGGCCTCTAGGAATCAAAGGGTACAATCTATCTCAATTAACCCTTTGGCTTCTACAGATTCATTCTAACCTGAATAAAATTGTCTAAAGATTGCAGAAAAATACACGGTATATATGTAATTATACCATCTGTATTTAAGGATTGATAATAAACTATGCATAAAGAGCCAAGAACAATCACATGAGGTAATTTGAGCTGACCAGTAACTGATAGAATTTATTCAGCTTTGGAAGGACCTCTGCTTCCAAGAGGTCCTTTCTAAAGCTGGTACAGTATTACACAACCGTTTTTCCCCTCAACTTTTATTGTTGATAGATCTGTGGGAATTATGAGGGTAAAGACTATCTCAATTAACCCTCGGACTTCCATAAACCCTATTTAATAATAGCCAGAAAACAGAAAAGAAATGCGTCATTGTATCTTCTAAGGGTCAAGTGACCCATATAAATAACCCCTCAACATTCCCTTCAAGACCTTGGGTGGGACTTCGTTATCCTGGGCGTTTCCACACCGTCCTCAGCTCCTTGCCTGGGAGCTGCTTCAGTCACCTGGGCATTCTTAGTGGTAAACCAAGAAGGGTTCTGTGGGGGCGCTCGGTTATGACCTTGGGGCTGTTCGGTCAGACAGCCTGGGGAACAACAACCACCCATATAAATAAATATATACTGGTCAGTGAAAATTACACTCTGCGTCAATTACTAAATATAAACACTACTCTTCTGAAACAAATATTACCCGTGTATACTCAGTACAGTAGCTGTATTATCCTTTATATCTAAATTAAAATAAAAGTTTTAAAGTGACCCAATTGTTTCAAACTCCAACATTAATTCTTTTATATACCGGTAGATAATTTATCGCAAAGGTAATTTTACTCAGTTTAACGCATATCAGGTGACATTAGATCTAGTAAATGAAAATAGACCCCTGAATTTCCTGAATTTGAGAGAAAGCAAGTCATTAGACCCAACCAAAGTTTCATGCTTGACATGTGGTTGACGCTTCTGAACTACTGCCAGAGCTTCGACTGTCGACATCAACAATACCTAGGTGTTTACCACAATTTCTTATGATTATACATGTTTATATTTTATATATATATATATATATATATATATATACCGTACTGTATACAGTATATATATACTGTATATACTGTAGATCTTATTTTTGCTAGGCGCCATAATTCCCGTTAAGGGGTGGCCATGAACATTCGGCGTTTGTCACGATTTGCGAAGTCAAGTTGCCCGGGCTTGACATCTACCAATAACATTTTGACAGCGGGTTTGACCTCCCGACCCTTTGATCGGCAGCTGACGCTTTACTATGTCACGGCTTGTGTATATATATATATATATATATATATATATATATATATATATATATATATATAGTGGTCGCCAATAATGTTGAGACCCCCTGACTCGGCCCTATAAAAAACAGGTGCGGCGTGACAAAAATATCCATATAAAATAAAAATGAAGGGCAAACTTAACAAAAACTCACCTAGTAACCTGTCATGTTCCCCTTAGCCTTCACTACATCCCTCATCCTGTCAGGCATGCTGTCAGAGAGTGCTTGGAAGTATTGAAGATCCATTTTGTTATTCCAAACATCAGTAATAGTTTCCATGCTCAAGGTGAGGTACAGATGTCACATTCTTGATACTAACGATGGTTTTCATCTTCTTCCAAGCATTTTCTATGGGTTTAAGGTCTGGACTATTCCCTGGCCATGGCATCACATCAACATCATTGTCATCCAAGAATTTTATGACAGTTTTAGCCGTGTGACAAGGGGCGCCATCTTGCATGAACTTCCGGGCATCATGACTGTCATAAATCTCCAGCATTTTCTCTCTCAGCATTCTCCTATATCTGTCAGCATTCATGGTAACATTCTTGGGCAAGAAATAAATGCTGCCCCTACCCATCTTGCCGCTAAAGCATGCCCAAACCATTACCGACCCGCTGTGCTTCACAGTCTTAACTGTGTAGTGTGGGTCGTATCTGCTCCGATCAGCCGGCCGACGAACTCGTATTCTGTGGGATGTGATGACTCGGAAGGTGCTCTCATCTGACCACAAGACATTTCTCCATTGTTGTATGGTCCAGTCCTAATGTGCTCTTCCAAACTTGAGTCATTTGAGCCGCATCTTGTCGGTGAGAAGAGGCTTACAGGCGGCAACGCAGGAAGGGAAGCTGAGGTGGTGACAAAGGCGGTGTTGGATGGTACGGATAGACACATCTTTAACCCCTACAACACGGAAGGGCTCTTGAACGCCCATAAAAAAGCATATAACAGGTACCCGGAAGGGCTCTTGAACACCCAGTGGTTGAAAGCCTGTGAGCTTCGTGTGCGAGGCGTCGGTCCGACGCATGTAAACAACAGCCGGCTGGACCGACGCCCCGCATCTCCAGCCACAAGAAGGAGAGCGTCGCTTGTTCGTGTGTGCCTGTATGTTGTTGTTAAGTATCAAAAAGTAGTGTAAAGTGGCTGTTTTTGCCATAAAGTTATCTCCAATGAAATCATCATCACAACTCAACCAGTTGACTTAGAGAGCTCTACTTAACGCCATTCTACAGGTAAATAACACAGCTACGCTTGGGGATGCGCGGGAATGCGGGAAGCAGTCAGATTAACAAATATACGGTAGCCTAGCCTAGACGTTTTTCGGCCAAAACACCCGGGTTTCGGGGAATATTTATGTAATGCGTAGCCGGGGCTGGAGGGTTAAGCAGCTGTGGATAGATATTCTTAAATTCTCTCGCTGTCAGCCTCGGGTTCCGGGTCATAGCAAGCTTCAATAGGCGATCAGTCAATGGTGTTGTCTTTCTCTTCCTTCCAGGGCGTTTTTTGTGCTGGGGAATGGCGGCGGCTGGCAAGTTACGAGCCGCAGCAAGCAGACGCACGACGGTCGCCTTGCTTCTCCCAGTACGTCCACAAATTTCTTTTATCGGCACTTTAAGCTCCCTCATAGTCAAGATAAGACTCTTTTCTACATCTGAGAGTTATTTACGACCCATTGTGTCACTCGATAGCCACGTACAGGGAGCACAAACGCGGTAGGTGGAAAACACTCGTGGCACCAAGAGAGACAAGAGGCATGCAACCTCTCCTTATCCAAGACAATGGGACACTGATCAACGAACTCCCTCATAAGTCACTAGTCATGTATGGTAGAGTTGCCAGATAACACCAAATGTTACCATATCTATGCATAGGCTTGCTCGTGCAATAGAATGTGAGACCCCCCGGAATCTGTGTGTCATGCGGCCCGGTCTCATCTTTATCGGCGACCACTGTATATATATATATATATACCCAGTATATATATATATATATATATATATATTTTTTTTTTTTAATAAAATAGTTTAACCAGACCACTGTGTTCCCCAAAAGAACTCTCGTATGGTTGGCCTGAAGGATTAGATCAAGATATTATTATTATTAAAATAGGGATTCGCACCAAGCCTAAAAAGACTATGTGGCACCAAAAGAAACTTTGTGGAAAAAAAACACCGGAGTTGTTGTGGGGCTGGGCGCAATACAGAGTAGAGCAGAAGACTAGGAAACACTAATTAAAGAAGCTGAAGGAGACGGGTATGGAGGAGAAACCGCATAAGATGTGGGAGGGAGAAAGTGGGGGACTCTCCAAGCATATCGGCTAAGACAAGGGGGCGATTAAGGGAGGATATGAAGGGGAATGCCCGCCGTCGGGCATTGGAGAAACGCGGACAGTCGATCAGGAGATGCTGGACAGACACTGGAATATGGCAGCAAGGACAGAGCGTGGGGACATCACAGGACATCAAATGACCATGCGTGAGCCTGGTGTGGCCGAGCCGAAGACGGGCTAGAGCGGTCTCCCATCGACGGTTGCGATGAGAGGAAGACTTCCAAGGTAGGACGGAAGGTTTGACAGAACGCAGTTTGACATCAGACACCCTCATGGAGGTCCATTCGTCCTGACAGCGCTGATGTAGTAATTGAGTAACACGTGGAAAGTAATCAGATGCAGGAATACGCCGTGGCACGAGTCGGTGAGAGGTAATAGCAGAGCGGGCGAAAAAATCAACCCGCTCATTGCCAGGCACTCCAACAGAAAGACAGGGACTTCAATTTAGTAGCGATGCGGAACAACCATTCCTGAATCTCCAGCACTAAGGGGTTAACAGCGGGAAAAGACTGAATACTCTGAAGAGCACTAAGGGAGTCACCAGAAATTACAAAGGTATGCAGGTGCGAACAAAAAATAGTACGTAGGGCAAATAAAATAGCAAATAACTCTGCCGTAAAGACCGTTGGAGAGAAAGAAGATAATAACGCCAAAGAAATTTGGATTCAGAGAAGGGACATCTTGTGTTACCAGTTTGCTATGTTATTACAGTAGGGTGATAGATGTACTCCAAGAAAGAGGCGGATGGGTGGACTGCATCTACTTAGACCTTTCCAAAGCATTCGATAAGGTACCACATAAGAGATTGTTATCTAAGCTTGAGACGATAGGATGTGTCAGGGGGAGTTTGCTGAAATGGATGGAGAGCTATTTAACAGATAGAGAAATGAGGACCAACATTAGAGGAACTTACTCATCGTGGCAGAAAGTTGAGAGTGGTGTGCCACAGGGATCTGTGTTGGCACCTCTTATGTTCCTTATGTACGTGAATAACCTGCCGATAGACATAAACTCCTACATGTCAATGTTTGCAGATGACGTAAAAATTATGAGACAAATAACAAATATAAGTAGTTGTGAGGAGCTGCAAGGGGATTTAGATAAAATATACGAATGGAGCACCAAGTGGAAAATGAAATTTAATATAAGTAAATGTCATGTGTTAAATATGGGAAGAAGTGTGAATAGACCAAATTGGGAGTACAGGATGGGAGATAATATAATTAGCAAGGCCGAAAAGAAAAGGATTTAGGGTTTATTATACAAGATAACTTGTCGCCAGAGAAACACATTAACAAGCTCTTTAGCGGAATGTATGCAATGGCCGGGAATATGAAAGTTGCTCTGAACTACTTGGATGAGAACATGTTAGCGAAGATTATAAAAAGTATGATTAGACCAAGATTGGAGTATGCAGCAGTGGTGTGGTCCCCGCATCTTAAGAAGCATATTCACAAGTTAGAAAGAATCCAGAGAGCAGTTACTAGATTGGTTCCAAGTCTTAGAGAACTGCCATATGAAAGGAGGCTAGACAAATTAAATTTACCGAGTCTAAAAGAGAGGAGAGATAGGGGAGACATGATAATGATGTACAAATGCACCCGAGGGCTGGAGAGGCTGGATAGGGAGGACATATTAATTATGGATACAGGAATAACTAGAGGCCACAGCTACAAAGTAAAAAGACCTACCTGCAAGAACGATATCAGGAAGTTTAGCTTCCCCTATAGATGTATTGACACGTGGAATGGGCTGGAGGAGGAGGTGGTAGGGGCAGGGAATATCCATATTTTCAAGAAAAAATTGGATAAAAGTAGACTGAGAGACGGGACAACACGAGCTTAGCTCAACTCCTGTAAACTACAATTAGGTAAATACAATTAGGTAAATACTAGCACATGATTGGATGTGACATTGGAAGGTCCGGTCCGGGAACACAACTGCAAACCCTGTACCGGCGGAGGTCTTGGAACCATCAGTGTACACTGGAACGGCTGAAGAGTGGTGTAGCATATGTTCCGCAAACTGAGCATAAAGCAACTGTGGGGTTAAAGAGGCCTTAGAGGGGGGGAGGGAAGCTGTACAAACGGTAGGGCGAGGGAGTAGCCATGGGGGGAACTCTGACTGTCGGAGGGGTAGCACCGATGGAATGGGAAAAGAGAAGGAGGCTAATAAAGCAGAGACCCGACCGGGGAACGAAGTAGCAGACACTGATGGGGCTAAGCCGGAAACCGTGGGAGGAAAACCAGCCGAACTGTGTTGCAGAAGGCGAAGATGACATCGAAGGGTCAGTTTATCCCACCTGGATGATAGCGGAGGGACACCTGATTCAGCATAAAGGCTAATAACCGGAGTAGAGCGAAAAGCCCCTAGCGACAAGCGCAGACCGTGATGGTGAAGGGAGTCTAGGCGCTTAAGGTTTGTACGTGCAGCGGAGGCATATACCTGGCAGCCATAATCGATCTTGGAGAGAATAAGCGTTGTATGGAGGCGCAGAAGAGTCGTCCGGTCCGCACCCCAAGACAAGTGGCTAAGGGTTTGTAAGAGTTGAAGCCGTCGGGTGGTGGAGGTCAGTAACGAAGTAATGTGCGGGTACCATGTCAACCGAGTATCGAAAATGAGACTAAGAATGGAGCTGAGGACCTGTAAGGCAGAGGGCGGTTATACACGATATATACAATAATACATATTATTGACGAACCACAGGCGGGAGTACTGGAGAGTGGTCTTAGTAAGATTGAAATAACTAGAGATGAGCTGTTATCTGCGATGAGAGGACTTGAAGTAAGGAAAGCTATGGGACCGGATGAAGTGTCTGCCTGGGTTTTAAAGGAGTGTGCAGAGCAATTAGTGGAGCCAGTGAGGGACATAATTCAAGCTTCCTTAGATAAAGGACAGGTTCCTGTTGAATGGAAAAGAGCTAATATCATTCCGATATACAAGAATGGAAACCCTGAGGACCCTCTAAACTATAGACCAGTTTCACTTACTAGTATTGTATGCAAGATTTGTGAAAAGCTAATTAGGAAGAGATGGATGAAAATGTTGGAGAGAAAGAAAATAATAACCCCAAAGCAATTTGGATTCAGAGAAGGGACATCTTGTGTTACCAGTTTGCTATGTTATTACAGTAGGGTGATAGATGTACTCCAAGAAAGAGGCGGATGGGTGGACTGCGTCTACTTAGACCTTTCCAAAGCATTCGATAAGGTACCACATAAGAGATTGTTATCTAAGCTTAAGACGCTAGGATGTGTCAGGGGGAGTTTGCTGAAATGGATGGAGAGCTATTTAACAGATAGGGAAATGAGGACCAACATTAGAGGAACTTACTCATCGTGGCGGAAAGTTGAGAGTGGTGTGCCGCAGGGATCTGTGTTGGCACCTCTCATGTTCCTTATGTACGTGAATGACCTGCCGATAGGCATAAACTCTTACATGTCAATGTTTGCAGATGACGTAAAAATTATGAGACAAATAACAAATAAAGTAGTTGTGAGGAGCTGCAAGGGGATTTAGATAAAATATACGAATGGAGCACCAAGTGGAAAATGAAATTTAATATAAGTAAATGTCATGTGTTAAATATGGGAAGAAGTGTGAATAGACCAAATTGGGAGTACAGGATGGGAGATAATAAAATTAGCAAGGCCGAAAAAGAAAAAGATTTAGGGTTGATTATACAAGATAATTTGTCGCCAGAGAAACATATTAACAAGCTCTTTAGCGGAATGTATGCAATGGCCGGGAATATGAAAGTTGCTCTGAACTATTTGGATGAGACCATGGTAGCGAAAATTATGAAGAGTATGATTAGACCAAGATTGGAGTATGCAGCAGTGGTGTGGTCCCCGCATCTAAAGAAGCATATTCACAAGTTAGAAAGAATCCAGAGAGCAGTCACTAGATTGGTTCCAAGTCTCAGAGAACTGCCATATGAAGGGAGGCTAGACAAATTAAATCTACCGAGTCTAAAAGAGAGGAGAGAGAGGGGAGACATGATAATGATGTACAAATGTACCCGGGGGCTGGAGAGGCTGGATAGGGAGGATATATTAATTATGGATACAGGAATAACTAGAGGCCACAGCTACAAAGTAAAAAGACCTACCTGCAAGAACGATATCAGGAAGTTTAGCTTCCCCTATAGATGTATTGATAAATGGAATGGGCTGGAGGAGGAGGTGGTAGGGGCAAGGAACATCCATATTTTCAAGAAAAAATTGGATAAAAGTAGACTGAGAGACGGGACAACACGAGCTTAGCTCAACTCCTGTAAACTACAATTAGGTAAATACAATTAGGTAAATACAACGTAAGAACAGGATGCGGGACTGTATGGCGTTTTGTGAAGATGACGGCACAAGATTTCGAGGGCGAAAACCGAAAACTATGGGCCGTAGCCCACTGCGCAGCTGCATCGATGGCCTTCTGCATGAGATTTTGTAGGGCAGCGATATCCAAACCCACAGCGTAAATAGCGAAGTCGTCCACATACAAAGAAGCACGGACACCAAGAGGGAGAGAAGAAATAATACCATTAATAGCTAGGATAAAAAAGATGGTACTAAGAACACAACCCTGTGGGACACCGTCGTGTTGGGGGTACGTTCGTGAGAATGTATTCTTAAGCTTGACTCGGAAAGTACGATCACGGAGAAAGTTCTTCAAGAATACTGCCATGTTGCCAGACACACCAGAACGTAAAAGGGTATGAAGGATGTTGTATTTCCAGGCAGTATCATAAGCTTTTTCAAGATCGAAGAATACAGCTAAAACTGACTTAGTGTCCGAAAAGGCGTCGCGGATAGACGTCGCCAATCTCAATAATGGGTCCAAAGTACTACGGCCCTTGCGAAAGCCATATTGAAAAGGCGACAGGATGCCTCGCGATTCTAGGAGCCACATTAAGCGGGAGTGAACCATGCGTTCTAATAATTTGCCTACACAACTGACCAGGGCAATGGGACGGTAATCTGCTGGTGCATGGCCCGACTTACCCGGCTTAAGGAATGGGAGAAGGATGGCATGTCTCCACTCAGCCGGAAAAAAGCCTGTGGACCACAGACGGTTGTAGATGGATAAGAGAAAGCCAAGCGCAGGTGGAGATAAGTGCTTCAGCATCAAGTAATGGACACTGTCCGGGCCTTCACATGTATCCTTACAGGCTCCCAGGCTAGACTCGAGCTCAGCCCGGGAGAAGGGGGCATTGAAGAACTGATCAGATGAGAAGGCGAAGTCAAGTCGCTTAAGTTCAGAACGGCGTTTATGCATCTGGAAGGAGGGCGGGAGATGGGAGCCAGTGCTAACATCACTGAAATGTTGTCCCAACATATTGGCCACCAGAGACGGGTCGCCCACAATGCCAGTGTTGGTATGGAGGACTGGGGCCGGCGTAGGCGCATGTTTCCCTGCAATCTTCCTGACGCGAGCCCAGACTTGCGGAACAGGTGTATCTGCGTTGATAGTAGAGGCATACGACATCCAGCTAGATTTTTTTGCAGAGCGGATTGTACGACGGAAGACGGCATTAGCCTGTTTGAAAAGAGTATACGCATCCCGCTCATATAGAGAGCCTTTTTTCCGACGGAAACTCTTCCACTTGGCTCTTTTATTGCGTAAAGCCGAAGTGCACTGAGCAGTCCACCACGGTACACACTTAGAAGACATACTCCGAGTGGTGCGTGGAATACAAGTATAGGCAGCATGGAGCACAAACATCAGGAAACTGGTAAGCATGGCATCAGGGTCCGGGAAAGCAGGGGTCGGAGTAGGCGGAACGGCGAGATCAGCGAAAGATGTCCAGTCGGCACGATCGAAACACCAACGGGGAGGGTACGGCACTGGGGAGTAAGACGTAGGGGAGAGAACAATCGGGAAGTGGTCAGTCGCACAGTAATCATTAAAGACCTTCCAAGTAAAATCCAAGGATAGTGTAGGGGAACACAGAGACAAGTCAATACATGAGAAGGTACGGGTGCCGCTATCAAAATGCGTAGAGGAACCAGTGTTTAAAAGAAATAAATCGTGCGTACGAATCAGAGCCTCAAGGGAACGACCATGTGTATTAACGGTAGAGTCACCCCACAGGGAATGCCTGCAATTAAAATCCCCTAAAAGGAGGAAAGATGGAGGTAATAGAGAAAGGAACCAGTTTAATTCTGGAACATCGATCGGGACCGAGGGGGAAAGGTATATGGAAACTACTGTAAGCCAGCGTGAAAGGAACACTCTGGCAAGCGTGCATTTAAGAGAGGTACGGATAGTTAACGGAGACACTGGGACATCATGATGTACGAGGAGGCAAGTATCATACTGGGATTGGGGAGAACTTATATAGGAGTAAAAAGGTATTGGGGAGGGGGCATTAGATAAACGCGATTCTTGTAAACTAATAACAAGTGGGCTAAACCTAGAGATAAGGTAACGAAGATCAACATGATGTGCTGCAAAACTACGAATGTTCCATTGTAAAATGGACATTAAAAAGACAAAAAAGATTAAAAAGAAGACGCGTACAAGAGGGATGAAAAGACGTACACTATATACAACATATTTACAAAATACAGTTAACACCGTGGGTGGAAAATATAGCCAAGAGAGGCTAACGATGGGAAATAATAGCAGGAATTGGAGAAGACGTTGAAGGGGAAGACTGGAAACCGGGGGGCATAGGGAGGTCTAACAGAGAAAGAGGAGAGGAAGGAGGAGGGCCGGAAGAGGTAGGAAGGACGGACGGCGGGTGGGAAGAGAAGGAGGGGGTAAGGGCAGGAGAAGGAAGAGGGGGAGGGTCAGGAGGAGGAAGAGGAGGAGGGCCAGAAGGGGGAGTGAAGGAAGGGGACGGGGCAGGGGAAGGCGGGAGGGGTAGGGGGGAGAGAAGAGGGGGTAGGATGAACTTCGGCATGAACAGTTGAAGGCGGCGGGTGGGAAGAACGGATAAATTCATCAATCTTAGGTAGGGTTTCGTAGGAGAAATCTAGGGACGCAGTGACGGGAGGAGGAGACTGGACGGAGGGAGGAGAAAGGGAAACAGAAGAAGTAGGCGACTTCTTCTTCTCGCAGGGACTTGAGCTCTGCCCATCACGGAGACCACCCTTAGGTTTAAAAGAGGAAGCGGGAGAGGAAGAACGGAGCACAGGAGCCCGTTTGGTAGAGGAGAAGGGAAGTTTAGAGCGAGTAGGAGATTTGGGGCGACTAGAAGAGGAAGATGACGGAGAACGGGGGGGGAGGCTTGGAACGGTGAGAGTGTTGAGGGAGACTAGAAGAGGAGGAACAAGGAAGAGAGCAAGATGAAGGGGCAGAAGTAGGAGAAGGACTGAGAACAGAGAAAGTGTTGGACAAAGGGACAGAAAAGGAAGAGACGGAAGGACGAACGGAGGAGACAGAAGAGGAGAAAGGAGAAAATCCGGGAGAAGCACCGGTAGAAGGAAGAGGCAGATGACGAAACTGGTGCGACCGTGGGGACGGAGGGAGCGGTGGCGGTGGAAGGAACTGAGGAACCAGAAAAAGGGGGGGCATGGTAGAGGGAGGCGAAGAAGAGGAGGGAGGAGACAGAGTCTTGGAAAATGACTGAGGGGTGAAGCCCAAGCGACGAGCCTCTTGGCGGGCTGCGGTGAGCGTAAGGCCGTGTCTCGCTTTGAGGACAGCAACCTCAGACTCTAACAGATGAACGGGGCAAATCGAGTCGGCCGAATGAGACCCGCGGCAATTAAGGCAGAACTGGGACGTTGACTGACATTCGCCAACGGCATGTCCGGACTGCGCACAGCGCGGGCAGAGTGGGCTCTCAGCGGCTGTACGGCAGAACTTCGCCGGGTGGCCGAAACGCCAGCAGCTGCGACACTGGAGTGGACGGGGAAGAGACGCAGTCACGGAGAGGCGAGTACCACCGACAATAACATGGGCGGGAAGGGAAAGTCCATCAAAAGAGATCTTGGCAATGTTAGCGGGATGGCGGCGAAGGTCGCGAGGAGGGATAGTGTAGCATACCACACTAACCGCCTTGTGGTCTTGAGCGACAACGATGTCCTTGACGAGGTCGGCGCAATCCGCGAATGGACGACCCCCGAGACGGATGGAAGCGGGGATCAGGACAGTCCCTGTACAGGAGTTGAGTCGTTGATCTTTTTGAGCCGGGATGGGGGTGCCAGAACAATCGACGAACGAGGACATAGCAGTAGCCTGAAGTTCGTTTTGGACGGTAACAAGACGAGAGGCATCATGGCGGGAGTGGAAGGTGACGTCCTTTCCCACCTGTTGAAGGAGACGCAGGTGAAAGAGGAGGTCATCACCGGCTAGAGGCGCAGAAGCAGGGATGGAGAAAAATTTAGTAAAGGAAGGAGGTGCAAAGAGAGAGGACAGAGGGAGGACCGAGGAGCGAGGATGAAACTGGAGAAGAAGAGGAAAGAGAACGAGGGAGGGAGGGCAGAAAAGGGGCGAGGGTGACATGACTAGAGGAAGAAGAGGAAGATGCAGAAATAACTACAGGAGAGGAGATGAAAGCCTGGGTAGTGGAGGGTGGAGAAAGACGTGACTAAGACGGAAGGGTAGTAGAAGGATTCGGAACGGTAATGGACGAGAGGGACGAACGAGGGATATTTCAGCGGGCCGGTCGAGAGCACCCAAAACCATCCCCGACTCACCGTGCTCCCGCAGTGAACCGGACTGACAGCCAGACAACAGACCCCCAAGTGGCAGGCTGCATGCTAATTAGGAAGAGATGGATGAAAATGTTGGAGAGAAAGAAGATAATAACCCCAAAGCAATTTGGATTCAGAGAAGGGACATCTTGTGTTACCAGTTTACTATGTTATTACAGTAGGGTGATAGATGTACTCCAAGAAAGAGGCTGATGGGTGGACTGCGTCTACTTAGACCTTTCCAAAGCATTCGATAAGGTACCACATAAGAGATTGTTATCTAAGCTTGAGACGCTAGGATGTGTCAGGGGGAGTTTGCTGAAATGGATGGAGAGCTATCTAACAGATAGGGAAATGAGGACCAACATTAGAGGAACTTACTCATCGTGGCGGAAAGTTGAGAGTGGTGTGCCGCAGGGATCTGTGTTGGCACCTCTCATGTTCCTTATGTACGTGAATGACCTGCCGATAGGCATAAATTCCTACATGTCAATGTTTGCAGACGACGTAAAAATTATGAGACAAATAACAAATAAAAGTAGTTGTGAGGAGCTGCAAGGGGATTTAGATAGAATATATGAATGGAGCACCAAGTGGAAAATGAAATTTAATATAAGTAAATGCCATGTGTTAAATATGGGAAGAAGTGTGAATAGACCAAATTGGGAGTACAGGATGGGAGATAATATAATTAGCAAGGCCGAAAAAGAAAAGGATTTAGGGTTGATTATACAAGATAATTTGTCGCCAGAGAAACATATTAACAAGCTCTTTAGCGGAATGTATGCAATGGCCGGGAATATGAAAGTTGCTCTGAACTACTTGGATGAGACCATGGTAGCAAAAATTATGAAGAGTATGATTAGACCAAGATTGGAGTATGCAGCAGTGGTGTGGTCCCCGCATCTAAAGAAGCATATTCACAAGTTAGAAAGAATCCAGAGAGCAGTTACTAGATTGGTTCCAAGTCTCAGAGAACTGCCATATGAAGGGAGGCTAGACAAATTAAATCTACCAAGTTTAAAAGAGAGGAGAGAGAGGGGAGACATGATAATGATGTACAAATGCACCCGGGGGCTGGAGAGGCTGGATAGGGAGGATATGTTAATTATGGATACAGGAATAACTAGAGGCCACAGCTACAAAGTAAAAAGACCTACCTGCAAGAACGATATCAGGAAGTTTAGCTTCCCCTATAGATGTATTGACAAATGGAATGGGCTGGAGGAGGAGGTGGTAGGGGCAAGGAACATCCATATTTTCAAGAAAAAATTGGATAAAAAGTAGACTGAGAGACGGGACAACACAAGCTTAGCTCAACTCCTGTAAACTACAATTAGGTAAACAATTAGGTAAATACAAGGGGCTCACTCACCGGAACCACTAAAGCAGAAGCCATAAACAGGGAAGAACAGGGAAAAAAGCATAAGTAGTCACCATAGCAAGAGAAAAGGGGGTAAAGCATGGAAGAAAATACTGCGGTTACCAGGTGCCCCTGGCAACGAAAGGGAGAAAGACCTCCGCAGGGCCACGAAACCCAGAATGCGGCCAATTGAGATGGGACAGGTCTCGGCTTTGAGCTAGGGACCTTGTACAACCCGGGCATTTGTCCCACGGAGAACGGGGCCGGCGTAGTCACCTGACACACTCACTGGGAAGAGAGAAGGGAGTCAGAAATCCCAAAGCAACCCTATAGTGCCTATCCTCCAGCAACGAGCCTTGCGAGCCCTGGCCGGCAGCACCTGTCGCCAGGTGGACTCTACCAACTCAGCAGTGATCAGAGACACCAAGGCGAAGCCCTAAGGAAACTAGAACCTCCGAAGCAGTTAAAGAGAAAGGAAGGAAGCAAACAGGGAAGTCAACCGGAAGGGAAGGGAGGGACGGGACCACAAAAGTTCAAGGGTGGGAGACCAGCCTCTGATGGCAGCCCCAGGAGAAAGCGGAAGAGGGAAAAGCGAAAACCAGAAAGGAGGAGAAAGAAAAGGACATGACAAAATTAGTTGGAGGTGATAGGGAGAGCGGCCAAGAACCTTGGCCGCTCCACCTACAAGCCCGGAAGCCCCCAAACGGCGGCAAGGGGGTTAGATCAAGATAGACAACTAATCAAGTCAAGATAGATAGGGAAGGGCAGGAGGGGAACAAACCTAGGAAGGTGAACACACGTAGACATTTCTCGCCATTTCACCAGTTCAGCCAGACCACATGAGCTCCACAGCAGTACTCTTATAGGGCAGGGCCGAAGGATGAGGCAAGAACTGTTACACTGCAGCACCAACCAAGAAGTGATCAAGGGCGAAGAATGAAATATCAAGGTTAAGGAAGAAAGAATCACAGCGAGATACAAAACAAATAAATGCACCATTGAGGGGAATCAAGCCAGCTCGGCCGCACCAGCGACCAAAGAGACAAATCAGGTCAGGAGCCAACACCTAGCCAGGCCAGGCCAGCATACGATATACAGTAGGTCGCCCGGAAGGCAATCGAATGAGACCAAATAAAAAGGGGAAAACATAGAAAGAGGAAAGAAAAACTACACAAAATTAGTCAAGCCGATGACGAAAGCTCAGGGGGAGAGGGAGCTAGGGGTGGCCAACTAGAGACAGAGCCTGAACAGGAACAACATTTAAGGTTCCAATTCTTAGGGTCCGGGACCACTTTGACGTTCCCTCGTCCCTTACTCTGTCTCGTCTAGTAGGTGAATTTTACAAAGGGGAGGAGTCTTCCTTGCCCCCTGCCCCCAGAAGGAAAAGTAGGACAGTAAAAAGAGACAGACTGAAACGGCTAAGGTTGGATAGAGGATGCCAAACCTCACACTGGATAGGACCAGCCCTCATTCGGTAACCATAAAAACTTACAATCTTTTCCCGACAAAAACACGCTTCCGTTTCGGAGTTATATTCTAAGCAGCACTGAAAAACTAGGCCAGTCATATAAAACAAACTTTATTCACTACAGACGACATTGGGGGAAAACAACAGAGATGAGGAATATATCAACTAAAAAAAAAAATAATCCCTGGTCTTACTATTATATTCATATCTATAATATAAGGCAGTTTATATTGACTTACTCTGATAGATGCATAATTATCACATAATGGGAGAAATTCAGAGGCAACATTTATAAGTGCAAAGCTTAGGAGCGTTGCGAAAATAACTGCACGTTTCTGGATTAGGTTAATCTGTTCTGCATGTTTTACATTTTAATACAACACAGTACTGGTACAGTATATACACGTACGATGATACAGTTTTTAACGCAATACACTCCCTTGATTGAAAGGGTTAGGGCATGCCCTTGTTACAGGGACTTAACTGGACATTTACCACAAATTGCTAGACCTGAGAGTCCAAACTCTTGATGTCTACCAATGGCATGGGGTGGGATCGAACTACCAACCCTTTCATCAGCAGTGAGACACGCTACCGACCATGCCAAGGCTCGCAGAAAACATTGTGTAAGTGTGTATGGATGCATGTCTGTGTGTAAATGTGCATGTATTATGAGTGTGAGCATGTATGTGTGTGTGTGTGTGTGTGTATGAAAGAGAACACCAATTTGTTCTACCAAATCATTTTGTCTACCGTAATTATAAATCTTCAAGTTTCTGCACTTACAAATATCGTCCCATAATATCTGGCTTAACTCCTTCAGTAAGATGACATCATTAGTTATTTTATTTTGGCTATCATTAAGCCACTTTATAATTTTATGAAATGCATTCAAAATCACTAGTTCACCAAAAACCTTGATAATAATCATTGTGTGATAGCTAGAAAAGACATTTTCTCGACACTACGATGTAAAACCAAAGTATTACCGGTACTGTAGTCACAGGCTATTAAAAACAAATGAAGACTGTGATGGAGAAGTGATAGTATCTTCTACTTACACAGTTTAAGAGTAAAGTTTTCAGTGAACAATTTTTTTTTTACTGAATGCGAGAATCAAAATAATCATAGAGATACTTCTTACCCCTTAAATTTCTAGAGGTCTTTCTGAAGAGTAATACAACTGTTTAATGTAACCCAGAATAATCTTCTAATATATACTGTATATATAATTATATATATATCCAGTGTAACATATACTGTACTGTACATATAATTATGTATATATTAATATTTAAACCAATGAAAACCTAGCATCATGGTACTGAAGGAATTAAAAGTTAGTCGTTACAGAAATAATTACCAAAAAGTACAAAAGCTATCCTGCCACAACCCAAGCTGCTCTCAAGTGCAACACATACTGATACAAACAATAATGTTAACCCTTTTAGTATCAAGACCATTTATTTTACTATGTCCCATTCAGTACCGGTGACATACTTTCCATTATACCCTGGCAAATATTAGACACTTTTTACTCAGCTTAATAAAGACATCTACTGATAAAAAGGCTACAAAACATTTCAGTTTATCATTTTAGCTACCATATATCCTTCCTAAGCTCAATGAAATCATCTAAATGTAGCGGAAATCATCTAAATGTAGCGGAAATCATCTAAATGTAGCTGAAATCATCTAAATGTAGCTGAAATCATATATAAATCATCTCTGATACTGAATGGGATATTGTGGCTAATGATAAAGATATTACTCAGATATGAAAGTCCCTCTAGGAATCAAAGGGCTAGCTTAACCACTTCAGTAGGAGTGATGCCATTATTCCTTATAGTCTGGCTATTAATAAATGATTTCATGCAGCTTAGGAAGGACATCTAGTAATCAGAGAGGTGTATTAAATCTCCATACATAAGTTGACCATCATAATTCTTCCATAAATCGTCCAATGATAGCATTAGCCAGAATAAAAAGAAAAATAACTTGACCCATACTGAAAGAGTTAATTATATACTGTATCTCAATAAATCTTTAAAATCAAAGCTTAAAAAGGCTCTCTAGGAATCAAAGGGGTAATATCTATCTCAATTACCCTTCTGACTCCCATAATCCGTTCCTAGGCTGAATAAAACCCTCTAATAGTAGCCACAGTAAAGTACGTCTTCATATACCGAAAAATAAGAGTTACCCTTTCAATATACAATGATGTATATTTTGTATTCTGGCTAAGACTATGTAATCTTATTCAGCTTAGGAAGGACCTCTAGGGATTGAATGAATTACAAAGTATCTGGGTTAACCCTTTTACTTCCATTAATGTTAGCCAGAATAATAAGAAAAGCACCACAATACTAAGAGAGTTAACCCTCTCAAGATCCGATTACGCATTTCTTTTCTGTTTTCTGGCTCTTATTAGAACATATTATTTAGATTAGGAAAGATATATGGAAGTCAGAGGGTTGTTGTTGTTGTTGTTGTTATTGTAGTTCCCCAGACTGTCTAGCTGAGCAGTCCCGAGTCTGTTTGACCGAAGCCATCCAGATGCTCAGGCCCCCGAAGGGGCCAGGGTGAGATGATATCTGTCTCTGAAAGGGCAGTGGGGGAGGGGATCATCAGCCCATGGGATTGCATCCCCGGGCCCTTACCGACCACAGCCCACCTTGCAGTGTCACCCAATCGGGCGATCTCGCCAGCACATAGAAGGAAAAGTAGTGCAGGAATAAAGGCAGACAGAAACGGCTAAGGTAGGGTAGAAGATGCCAAACCTCACTCTGAACAGAACCCTTATAATTCCAACAGATCCTTCCTAAACTGTCTAACATCATCTCATGATAGCCAGATTATATCATCAAAATGCATCACAATACTGAAAGAGTAAACAAAAATCACATAAGAACTTGTCGTAATAAAATGCAAGTCAGTAAAAACAAATATAAAACAATTAGTAAAGATCTTTTTTCAAATAAACTACAAATATATATTTGTACGGATAACATAAAGAACTATTTGCAACTTTTATACTAAACTACTTTTTTTTCTGAAAATATACTATGTATGTATACATATCACGATTGAATTACCAACTTAACCTTTTTTTTTTAATGATTCAATTTGAGAGACTGGTTGTTCAAATATATATAAATTTCCGGACACAGTCATAATCAACAGTTCGATCTTGAAATTAATTTGTGTGAAAGGTTGTCAATCAACTATTGATTATAACTGTACATACTTCTCAACATACATATTAATAAACAAAATGTACAGTCAAGAGCATAAATGGTGATCCACCAATTTTAATCAACATCGAACGCAAACGAGACCAAACAGTTTTGCCGTTTTAACCCCTTTCTTACCGAGGATGTATTTTGTGTTATTTCAGCTATATTTAAACGATTGTACGCAGCCTAGGAGGAAACCGTGGTATTTAAACGATTGTACGCAGCTTAGGAGGAAACCGTGGTATTTAAAATTGATAGTAGAGATAGTTTGATTTTTCTTTTTTTTTGGTCTACATGTCCTCCCTAAGCTGGATAAAATTGTCTAATAATAGCCAAATTACAATGCTAAGGACAACTGGGTACAGAAGGGGTTAATGCTGTGCACTCCCTTGATTGACTGGGCTAAGGTGTGCCCTTGTTATAGGGACTTAACCCCTTCATTACCGGTGCTCTCCTTTTTACTTTTTCTAGCTACCATTACACTATTTTATTCAGTTTTGACTATCTCACTTAACCCTTTGTATTACCACAGATCCTTCTTAAACTGCACAAAAACAACTAAATTTAGCTAGAATATAATAAAGAAACGTCCCCGGTACAGAAGGGGTTAACTGGATATTTGAAATGAATCGCCAGACTAAGCTGGCCAAATTCTGGCCGTCTACCAATGGCACGGGGTGGAGTTGAACTGCCGACCCTTCAGCCAGCAGTCAGGCGCGTTACCGACCATGTAACATACTGCAGAATGTGTACAATGATCAATTACTATAGCCCAGACAATTTAGATCTTGGCTTTATAGGTTCAAAGATGCGTATTGGTGTAACTTTATACATGCTGACAACTGTACCTCAAAAAAAAAAAAAAAAAAAAAAAAAAAAAAAAAAAAAAAAAAAAAAAAATCACAGTGCATGAGGCATTACCTCATCCCCTAAGCTAAACACAACACTTTAGTCTCTTACGTTGTATTCTTAAAATACTTAAAATCCTTTTGCAGCGCTTGGTACCGAACGAATACTCTTACATTTGGAATCCCATTACGCCATCAGACATTACGCTAGGACCATACGGCTGGGAAAGTATAGATAGCAGAGGAGGGGATGTTGTAGATAGAGGAAGCTGTTGGAATGGCTTTGTTGTGTGTGTTTATTAGTTTGTATACGTCATCGAAGTGTCCCCCAACTGGGTGTGAGCATGTGAGACACGCTAGGACGTACTACCACACTCACTAAATAGTCCGCCTTGGCTGGGATCGAACCCAGGTCAAGCAGATTCACATGTGAGCGTGCACTCCACTTGACCGCCGCGGCTCAATTGTGGGAATAAGTGTTGTTTACAAAGAGTACATGGATTAGCACTGCCATAGCTAGAGCTAAAGTCATATTTCACTTTATGTCGTCTTTCCTTGGCTCTGCGAAGGGAAAGAATTGTTTAAGAATACAAGCGTTAATATATATAATATATACTGTATATACTGTATGATCTTTCTCTCGGCTATATTAAATGCAGACTTATAGGAAGCTTACAACTTACACATTAATATTGTGCTTGGATTTTCAATACAGCACATCCATCTATTAAAAAAAAATTGTTATAATTATTTCCTAAGACGTGTGATTCTTGTGTGGACAAAATATTATCCTTGGTAAATACTTCTTCACTTTTGCCATATTACAGGTCTCCCTCACTATCCAATGCCCTGATTTACAATATTATTTTAGGTGTTTGGGCTTGGGTTTTGGCTGGTCCCAGAACGCATCCCCATTTACCCCATGAATTTTAGGGGTTCGCTACACGATTTTTCTATTTAAGATCGGGTTTTCAGGAACGCAACCCAATCATAAATCGAGGGAGACCTGTACTGCCATTGTATATCAAGCTAACATTGCTTTAAAGTGCAGTAAACTCGCAGACAGTGTGCCATTTAGAGTTCATATGATAAAGTTGCCAAATTTTAACCTCTTTAACCCTTTCAGACATGGGGGGTTGCCGCTTAGTATTCCAAATACTGTACAATTATCTTAATCTCATAATTACCTCTCCAAAATTAGTTTTCTGCCCAAAACTCACTCAAAGACAACTGAAGAGGTTGAATCAATTAAACTAAAGGTATATAAACACCCCTGATGGTTACAAAGATTTAAAGTATCCCCAATATACGCAATCGTGTCCAAACTGCGTGAAAGGGTTAAGCCTTCCCGCCCGGTTGTCATTTTAAAAGGACACTGCGGCAGATGGGCAGGAACCCGGGTGTCCTTATATAGTCCTTAAGCTTGAAAGCCTATTCAGCTTGTTTTGAAAGCCGCGCGTCCGACGTATGTAAACAAAGCCTGTCGGAGGCGACGCACGCACCTCTGGCAGCAAGCAGGCATCGGAGCTTTGTTGTTGTGTGGTCTGCAAAGACAGATTCAGTCTTGAAAAGTGTGTCACATTGCTAAAATCGCGGAAAAATGCGCTCCACGGAAGTCGTCATCACAACTGAACCAGTTGACTTAGAGAGCTCTACTCAATGCCAGTCTACAGATTGGAAACCACAGTACGTTTAGACATGCGTGGGAATTTTCTAGCAGTTAAAATAACAAAGATACAGTAGCCTAGGCATAGACGTATTTCGGCCATATCACCCGGGTCTCAACAACGCCCTTAGGACGGCGAGCCCGGGCCAGAAGGGTTAAGGGGGTAGTACTCGCTTTTTATGTTTCGCATATTAGTTTTGAGGTTTTAAGACGTTCGTTCCGTTAGTTTGGCGATTTTAAGACCTTTCACTTAAATTTTTCGTCAATATTAAGACCTTTCGTGCCTGTAGGTATCACGAGCCTCTAATTTTTCTACCGAAAAATATTCAAATTTATCTTGAAAAGGTGTCTAAGGGTTTTTTTCTAAGCTTGATGGAGGTCTAGCGAGGAAACTCAAAATTAAATACATATATAAATATGTAGACCAAAAAACCAAGCACTTCCCCCTTAAGGGGAGATGGTAATTTTTTTCTGGACACCACTGTGAGACAAAAGGCATCACCATGGTGAAAGGGTTAACAAGTGTAAGGATATATAAACAGTTTTGATCAAGAGAATCAATGTACGGTAAAGTAATCAATGTCCAAAATAATCATGGCTCTGTCTCGAGTCGGCAACCCCCAGTAAAAAAAAAAAAAAAAAAAAAAATGGGGAATGGGCCTGAGCAAATAGATAGATAGATGGAATAGATAGGCTAATTAGAAAACAAATTAATAATTTAGTACATATCTTAGTTGCATTACTGTGCAGTATAATCTAACTGAAAATTGTCAACCCATTTACTTTACAAAATATATTAAAAAACATATTCCATTTCAATTTCACTACAGAAAACTTGGTAGGCTAGTATGTAAGCTACACTCGCGGAAAACAATCTTTACTCTGGCGTTCTAAACATTCTGGAAGTGTGTTGAAATCTTGAGATAATACAGACGTACTGTATATTACACCCGATTCATTCCATTCACAAAAATGTACAGCTCACCAGTGTAAAGATCATATTTTTTTCTGTGAGTGTACTCTGGATAGATAACTTGTAAAATAATGAAAAGCTGATGGCATGGCATCAGAAAATATGTAAAAGGATACGTTCTTCAAAGAGATATGCTCTCCTGGTCAGGTTCGTCTGCTTCTCAGTGCACAAGTTCTCCCACTTCGCCCTTCCCATGTACAGTAGACTCTTGTTTATACAAATTCTGAATATCCAACTTCCTCAATAACCAAACTCAATGGCATCCCAATAGGTTAGTTCTAAACTCTATTATCCTAATTAATTCAACTCTCGACCCAATGGCATCCCAATAGGTTAGTTCTAAGCTCGATTATCCATATGAATTAAACTCTCAACCGAACTCATCTAAAATCTACATGCCTATTGAACGGTAAATGAGCTAATAATATACCTGTACAGTATTAATATTTTACATATCCAAATGTTTTAAATCCCTGTGGAATTGAGATAAACCGAGAGAAGTCGACTGGATTTGAAAGTCACTGGTATATTGGAGGTGTAAACTTGTACAGTATATTCATTATTGGAGGTGTAAACTTGTACAGTATATTCATTATTGGAGGTGTAAACTTGTACAGTATATTCATTATTGGAGGTGTAAACTTGTACAGTATATTCATTATTGGAGGTGTAAACTTGTACAGTATATTCATTATTGGAGGTGTAAACTTGTACAGTATATTCATTATTGGAGGTGTAAACTTGTACAGTATATTCATTATTGGAGGTGTAAACTTGTACAGTATATTCATTATTGGAGGTGTAAACTTGTACAGTATATTCATTATTGGAGGTGTAAACTTGTACAGTATATTCATTATTGGAGGTGTAAACTTGTACAGTATATTCATTATTCTTTGATTATAGTCTCTTCATTCTTGGTTAGGCAGAAATCATAACCTCTAACCTCTGTAACTCATAAAGGGCTAGAGCAAATGAGCTGTCAATTTCCACACCTATTCCCTGGCCAAGTCTTCCTATTTGGTAGAAATATTAGCTCGATTACTCTAGTCCTTTTTTAGTTATGAGATATTAGGGGTTAGGATTTCTGCCCAACCTAAAATGAACGGACTAAAGTGAAAGAAGTCACATTGTGTAATTTGTTCATATTATCACCAACCCACCAATTAAGTCACAAACAAACAAAATAAAATAATGAAATCAATGAAACTAATGAATACATGTGGCACTCCAAGGACTCGAACCTAGGATACTCGCACCAAAATTCAATGCACTAACCATTACGCTATTAAGAGTAGCTGCTTCATCTGTGCTTTATCCAACATGAAATGTGAGATATAAAAACAAATTACATTAATAAATTTCTTATTGACAAACAATATTGAGTCACTTCTAATTGATAGACCTATGAGAGTTCCATATGGAGCTTAGTGGTCTGGTTAATCTGCTCTACATAACTTAACTTCTAATTGATAGACCTATGAGAGTTCCATATGGAGCTTAGTGGTCTGGTTAATCTGCTCTACATAACTTAACTTCTAATTGATATAAACTTTTTCATGATGCATAATCTTGATACACTTCTGTAAAACATTAAATATTATGATCAATAGTCTTGCTATTCATATTATGATCAATAGTCTTGCTATTCATATTATGATCAATAGTCTTGCTATTCATATTTTTTCACCAACCAACTTTACTTCTAAACTCAATGAAATCAACAAATACATGTGGCACTCCAAGGACTCCAACCTAGGATACTCACACCAAAATTCCACAAGCCATCAGCCATCTCTCCCAGAATCAGTCTTTCCCTCTTCCTATGACTTAAATTACTTCAAGCTCCATGTGTCCAGGTATTTTGGCTGGAATGTCCCTTGATTTTGGCCCTGTCACTCTTTCAACTATGGGGGAGGCACTCGCTATAGGCAGTTCTGCCTTTTGCCTCCCTCCATCACATAGAAAAAAACAAAAAACAAACAAAAAATATGCTTCAGGATGCAAAATAATTATAGTTTGCTAAGAATCGTACAATTCTTCATCGAAATAGACTCAAGACCGGATATTAATTTTAGGAAGTGTGATCCGTACAGTGCCGGTGACATCCTTTTCACAATATTCTGGTCACTATTAGAAAATTTCATTCAGTTGAGGAAAGATGTCTACCAATTAATAGACTAAAGACTATCTCAATTAATTCTTTTAGCTACCATATACTCTTCTTAAGCTTCATAAAATCGTCTAAATGTAGCTAGAATAAACTTGGAAAGAAGTGGCCGTTACAGTAGGGTTATTTTTTTTTTAGTTTCCTCCCTAGACCTCCATCAAGATTAAAAAAACACCCGCCCAAGACCCTCCTTCAAGATAAATTCGTACTTTTTTCGATATAAAAATGTCCCGACCGAAGGCCTGATTCTCTTAAATTACAGGCTCGCTATCGCTCGGCAGGAAAAAATTGACAACTAAATGACACGAAGTCTTAATATTGACTAAGAAATGGGGCGAAAGATCTTAAAATCGCCAGACTAATGGGCCGAACGTCTAAAAATCTCAAAACTAATGGGGCTAAACCTGAGGAAGAAGGGAGACCAGAAAAACGCCCCATCTCCCCTCACAGACTTGTTGTGTTACCGAGTCCAACTGGCGATTCCTCCGGTTATCCTGTCCTTCCAAAATAAACCCTTTCAATACCATAATCACATCTTTTACATTCCCTCTGGCTATCGGTGTGACATTTTTATTAACCCCTTCACCACCATTACATAATTTTCATCATAGTCTGGTTACCATTAGTCGATTTTCTTCAGCTTATAATCTACTTCTAGGACTCAAAGGGGTAAATGCGATCTCAGTAAGCCCTCTTAATAACACAGGTCCTTCTTAAACTGCATAAAATCATCTAATTTTAGCCAGAATCAAAGGTAAAGAGGCATCATGGTGCTGAAGGGGTTAATATTGCTAATGATCTATAGAAATGATATAGGTAAATAATAATGTAAAACTTGCAAAATAAACAAACCAAAACTGGGACGACACCTTCACCTTTCCACTCCAACAGGTCCTTACTAAACTGAATAAAATTATGTAATGATAGCCCAAATAAAATGTAAATGATGTCATTGTAAACCAAAATAGTTATTAATTCTTATGCATGTACTAACTAGCAATCCGAGAAGTAAAATTTCCGATATGAACTGGTGATTCAAGTGGCTATTATTTCCGATACGAACTAGCAATTTAAGTGTTTATTATTTCCGATATGAACTGGTGATTCAAGTGGCTATTATTTCCGATATGAACTGGTGATTCAAGTGGCTATTATTTCCGATATGAACTGGTGATTCAAGTGGCTATTATTTCCGATACGAACTAGCACTGGTGATTCAAGTGGCTATTATTTCCGATATGAACTGGTGATTCAAGTGGCTATTATTTCCGATATGAACTGGTGATTCAAGTGGCTATTATTTCCGATACGAACTAGCAATTTAAGTGTTTATCATTTCCGATATGAACTGGCAATTCAAGCGATTATTACGTCCGATATGAACTGGCAATCTGAGCAGTTATAAAGTTAGCAGATGATCCTAGTAAGGGTGTCAAACAAAAGCAGAGTCTGACCTTTTTATATAAAGATAATGTTTATAGTTCAATTAATGCCTTTGGAAGTGATAAAATGGCCAATATAATGCTATGCCATGTTAATTTTCTTGTATTCCATCTATTATTTTTGCTCGACTGCTCCTTGATTTTGGCCCTGTCACTCTTTCAACTATGGGGGAGGCACTCGTCACAAGCAGTTCTGCCTTGTGTCTTCCTCATCTACAATAAAACAAAATACAAAAACAACAAAAATTCAAGTCTTAAAACAAAATTGCTCCGGTTTGACACCCTGGTGCTGCGAGTTAGAGCTTTGTTTACGTTTGTAGAGATCTGTATTCCCGGTTCACTTGTCGGTGATCTCAACGTGGACGAAGAGAGCCGAGGGAGCCAAACCCTTTCCAGCCATGTCCGTAAAATGAACAAACCGGTAACCTGGAAAGATAAGAGGGGTGATGATTAAGTCACATTACTCTACAGTTATATCTTGGTCATTCAGAATAATATATGAATAATAATTTTATATGAAAACAAAAATAATACAAACAAAGATAAATTACAAGTGAATTTCATTGGAGGTGTTTGGTGTTGTGGTGAAATTAATAAAAAATAGATTGTGAAACTCTCCCAATACAGTATATAATTTCACTGTTTCGGACTTTAACTTCTGACCAGTGATCAAAGTCATGGATTCTCAAAAGATAGTACAAAAGAGCAAGATTCTTCTGATTTGTATAAGCCAACCTCAAAAGTCTTCTTAACATTTTCTAACCATAACATTTCAGTTTGTAGGCCATAATATACGACACAAACATTTTAATGGGGGTCACCTTCTTGTTTTATCTTTATCTCCTTTTCTCTCTTTCTCGGACTTGTATCCATTCGGCCCCATTCAGTCAACTGTTTTAAGACTTTTATCCCCATCCAGGTGTCGAATTCTTCCTGGCGAGCGATAGCGAGCCAGCATTGTATGGAGAAATCCGGCTTCGCCAGAGACATTTTTCTATCGAAAAATGTACAAATTTAGCTTGCTGTAAAACAAATTATATATATATATATATGCTGGCTCGCTACCGCTCGCCAAGAAAATGTTGACACCTGGGTGGGGGTAAACATCTTAAAACAGTAGGCTGAATAGGGCCAAATGGATACAAGCCAAAGAGAGAGGGAGAGAAAGATAAAAAAAAGAGAGGTGGGCCCCCTTAATATATGGTAGATATAGTTGGTAGCGTACCTGGTGCGAGTGATGTGAAGGGTATACAACAGAGCGCCAGTACCGGGTCACGGGCCAAGGAGGACTCATCACGCAGGGAGAAGTACACCAGAGACACCTGAGGTACTCCAATACTCAACTCTAAAGTCTCGTCCCACACTGGATTAAAACCTGGCCAAGAATTATAAATACAGTGGTTAGCACAAATAAAAACAGAATCTTCTATCTACCTATCTATCTATCTATGTACTCAGGCCCAATGCTTTTTCTATTTTTGGTTTTATTTTTATTTTATTTATTTTTATTTTTTATTGGGGGGGGGGGGGGGGGGGGCGACTCAAGACAGAGCCAGAATAGGGACAACACAACAGAAAACAATGAACACACAAAAACAAAATACAAATTCACACACATCTAGGTCATCCAGGAGAAGACCCAGAGACCAGGGTCGTCACCAAGATCCCTCCAGCACTCCCCCGGCCCCCGACCTCCCGGAGAGGTTTCAATCTCAGCAGGCAGACATGCAGCAGAGCCGAAACCACAAGCCCGCCCGCCCACCACACTTCCAGGCGCACCCTTCACATTAATCGTCTCCCGGGCCAGGCGCCTGATGGACTATTATCTAGTCGAACTTGCGCCCGACCCCTTCCCCCAAATGACCACGTGTTCACAAGCATTCTCCATTCATTCCTGTTTATTACCACTTCCTTTGCCTGATCTATAGTCATTCCTCTATCATCCAAAGCTTGTCTTACACAGTCTCTCCATCTCAATGGGAGTCTTCCTGCCCTTCTATCTCCCCTTGTATCTGACTCACATATTCTCTTTGTAAGCCTTTCATCTTCCATTCGTTCAACATGACCATATTAGCTCAGCACCCTTCTGTCCACTCTGGCAGAATCTTAGTAAAGTCAAAATATAGACAATTATAATGAAAAACTTGCAAAACAAACAAACCAAAACTGGGACGACACAAGATAAACGCCAAAGAACTAATCAGCGATTTGTGACAAACGCATGATATTCATAGCCACTCCATCTCGGGAATTACGGCGTCTTTAAAAAAATAAATAATAGAACTAAGCAATTCATGTAAAGGCATATATTAACCCTTCTTTAGCGGCCTATGCGGTTTATTTATATGTACCGCCCAGCGGGGTGTTTTTAGCCAAAATAGGGCTGTTTACGTGATCATTTTCATGCCTAAATAAGACCCAGAACGTAAAACAAGTATCTATCCCTGAAAGGGCATAAACAGAGCTTTCGAATGACACCATAACGATCCTTTTATGATGGCTAGTTTTCTTGCAATAACCGTGCAACGCGAGTGCAAAAAGCAGGTAATTAGCCACTTTCCCGATACAATTCCGTATATAGCGAGTGAGAGAGGGAGGAGGGAGCTGAGATTCGTGTCAGTAGGTTCGCCGCGGTGGTCTGGAGCAGTCATACGCTCGCTAGTCTCCTGCCACCACTTGTCTCTCTCTCAGCAACATTACGTGCTGAAATTGCCACTCGACCTATGTCGAGCGCCGCCACATAGTCCAGCTTTATTAAAAACGACTTATGTGGTGAGCCGCTTTTTAAGGGTTAAGCCAGACTCCAGCACTATAATACTATCTATCTATCTATCTATCTATCTATATACTCAGGCCCAATCCACACTTTTCCTATTTTTAAATTTGTGTTTAGTTTACACCCACCATTATTCTTGACGACCTTGGTGCGCTGTTTCTGCTTATCCTCGGGGTGACCTCTGACCTTGACCTGCACGTAGGGGTCAACAATGTCACCCTTCTTGACAGAGTTGGGAAGATGTTGGCCACTCAGGATGGTCACACGCAACACTTTACGGTATCTGGGGAAGGGGGAGGCTTTACTGGGACTTTCATGATCATTTTAAATTTCAAATTCAATTAAAAAATCTTTGTCACAAAATAAATACATTTTAATCAGTAAATATTTGATACATTTTACAATATGTGACAATGAGGATCAGATATATATATATATATACATATATATATATATATATATATATATATATATATATATATATATATATGTCCTCAATCACAAATTACTATACTTAAAAGTAGTCCACAAGAACACAAACAGAACAAAAACGAAAGAATATTTCCTAGAAGCTCTTCCTTAAAGATGTTTATTTCAGTCATAATAATATGAGTTTACAAATCATTCAATACAGTGAATAATAATTATGAGTTATATCTTCTCTAGTAAATAACATTTTAACCTTCTTTTGTATACATTTAGAGTGCAATTGGAATTAAGTTTATCGTGAATTGTGTTTGTGTTCCAAATTTCAACGCCACTGAATCTGAACGTTTTCTTTTTCTCACATTTGTTTTAGCAATAGGAATATGTAATTTACCTCTCTGCCTAGTAGCATGCCGATGTTTATTTTCATTAGTTATGAACATACAGGTATCTTTAATAATGGATGGAGTAAGATCCTTTGAGTATTTAAGCATTAGCTTAGTCACTGCAAATTTGTATACTGTACATCATAAAATGGAAGCAAACTTAAAGTTTTGAAGATTAGCTTAGTATGAGCTCTATAACTTGCGGAGCTGATAATTCTCACTGCTCTCTTTTTTATGCACAGGCTGTTCCCCAAACCTCTATCCCATAAGTAATATTCGGATACACAAATGAATTGTAGAGTATCACCAGTGTAGACCAGTTCAATGGCTTTTTCGCCTTCCATAATATTCCTATCCCTTTAGAGATTATACTTTTTATGAACTTCACCCTGTACTGTACTTATGGGGGCCCACATAATTTGTTTTTCTCTCTCTCAGGGTTGTATCCATTCGGCCCCATTCAGCCTACTGTTTTAAGATGGTTAATTTTTTCCTGGCGAGCGGTAGCGAGCCACCATATTTTTTTAAAAAATTTTGACAGCAGGTTAAATTTTTACATTTTTCGATAGAAAAATTTCTCCGTCGAACCGGCGATGCCGCATTTCTCCATACAATGCTGGCTCGCTATCGCTCGCCAGGAAGAAATCGACACCTGGATGGGGATAAAAGTCTTAAAACAGAAGCCTGAATGGGGCCGAATCGATACAAGCCAGAGAAGAGAGAAAAAAGGAGAGAAAAAAAAGCAGGTCACCCCCCTTAACCCTTCCTACCCGGGCTGCCTTAGGTAAGGACAGCTCGGCAGAAGGGCCGCTACCCGGGCTGCCTTACCTAAGATGGCAGCTTAATAGCATAATTAAGCTTGGTCTGAACGCCGTGCGTACGACGTATGTCAACAAACCCAAGCGTTGCGTCACCGCACCTCCGAAAACAAGAAGGAGAAGACTCTTCAATGTTATTGTTCTGACGTAAGACGAAATTAGTGTCTGAAAAGCCCCCATATTGGCAACATCTCTGCAATATTTGCTCCACTGAAATCGTCATCACAACTGAACCAGTTGACTTACAGAGCTCTACTCAACGCCAAAATACAGATTGAAAACCGCACTACGATTATAGATGAGTGGGAAAGTTCTAGCAGTGAAAATAAACATAAATACGGTAGCCTAGGCCTAGACGTTTTTCAGCCATTTCGCCCGGGTACGGGCGACCGTCATTAGGTAAGACTGCCCGGGTAGGAAGGGTTAACCCACCAGGCCCGGTTGGGCTCTGAGGCACCCATAACAAATACCCCCCCGCTACCGGGCTCTGAGGCTCCGGAAGCTTGAAAGCCTGTAAGCTTGGTGTGAGAGGCGTCCGTCCGACGCATGTAAACAACAGCCGGTTGGACCGACGCCGCGCATCTCCGACCACAAGAAGGAGAGGCGTCGCTTGTTCGTGTGTGGTGTGTGTTATTGTTAAGTAGTGAAAAGTAGTGAAAAGTGGCTGACATCGCCACAAAGTTCTCTCCACGGAAATCGTCATCACAACTGAACTAGTTGACTTAGAGAGCTCTACCCAACGCCATTCTACAGGTACGAAACACATCTACGCCTGGGGATGCGCGGAAATGCGGAAGCAGTCAAAATAACAAAGATACGGTAGCCTAGGCATAGAAGTTTTTCGGCCAAAACCCCCGGGTTTCGGGGAAATTATAGAATACAATAGCCGGGGCTGGAGGGTTAACTTACAGTATTCATAATTATGATCAAAGTTATTTGATTCAATATCAGCATCAGTTGTAAGGCAGAGCCCTGGGGTTCATCCATCCATTCTAAATTATATAATGTAAAACTTGCAAAATATACAAACCAAAACAGGGACGACACAATACAAAGGCAAAAGAACGTATCAAAATCGCTATGTGGAAATAACGCTTCAATCAAATGAAATTATGAAATACAAGAACACAAAACCACCACATAGGGTGTACATCACTACATGAGCAAGTTAATCTGTTTCCCAAGCAAACTAATCGCACATATAACAACGCACTATCGTCACTTTTAAGGAATTAGTGCCTAACCAATAAATATAGTGTACTCCAATAAATATAGTGTACTCCAATAAATATAGTGTACTCCAATAAATATAGTGTACTCCCTACCTATCAGTGAGCTCTGAAGGACTGTAAGGTTCGTCTCTGAGTAGTATGCCAGGTTTGAGGACGTAGCCACAGCTGCCATTGGTGCGGAACAGAGCGTCATTATAGAAGTTGGCCTTGTCCTCCGTCTGCATGTTTAGCGCAACTGTTAGGGAGAGAGACATCAATACACCAATGGAGGACACCATAATAATAATAATAATAATAATAATAATAATAATAATAATAATAATAATAATATTTACTCAGGCCCATTCCCCATTTTTTTTTTTTTTTTTTTTTTTTCTGGGGGTGGTTGACTCAAGACAGGTATTTGGTAATACTAATAATAATAATAATAATAATTTTACTTATTTAAAAGAGCGTTCATTCTTCTAAATGAATTGACAAGCGCTCGAACACAAAAAAAAAATCAGTAAAACCACATTAACATATTTACAAAACAATTTACATAGTTATTAATGCAATAATTATAATTACTGTACTAAACTCTATAATCATCTGTCACTACACCATTCTCCAAGTCGTAACACCTTTGCAATATTTAATTGTATTTTATTGAAGGTGTTTTCCTTCATCTATTCTTTTATGTCATTCCTATAGCAAGGAGATTATGCTACAGGATATTGTTCTACACCTTCTTCAGGGTCCCCACAACAGAAAACTCTTTCATTACATTTATGTTTTACACTGGCAAGTTTATATTAATAAGTAACACCCCGTTCTTTACATTCATCATCAATTACAAACCAAATGTACTTGAATAAACTAATGAAAGCATATGGTCCTCCCGGGATTCGAACTCGGGACATCACACCCAGAACATAAGCATCTAAACTCTGAAATTACCTCTATAAATCAGTGGTAAAAATGTTCTCAATGAGTTTTTTTGCTCCCACAGACCCTCAATAAGACTTGTAATGATAACCATAATAATATCAAAATGACATAACTGTCCTAAAGGGTTTAAAAATAGACAAAACCCTAATATTTCCTACCAATTTGACATCCAACACTCCAGAATGGGTAAGGCTTGAGGTTGGAGGAGTCAGTGCGGGTGCCGAGGGGATACACCTTGGTCACGTTACGCTCCGTGAACTTGAGGAATTCGTCGGAACTGCTCTCAATGAATCCCTTGGCTTTGGTCTCGCCCAGGGATGGTGTGTGGACGCACTTATCTGAGGAAGAACAAGTGGCATAGTCAGTAGAGCGTCGGCTGCTGGTCAAAGGGTCGGCGGATCGAGCCCGCACTGTCAACATTTTATTGGTAGAGGTCAAGCCCGGGCAACTTGACTTAGAGATTTGTGACAATATTCATGGTCACCCCTTCTCGGGAATTATGGCGTCTAGCAAAAAAGATATAGATGGCCACATAAGTTCTGTTCCTCTCTGTGATCTTATACAACAAATATATAATGTGCATGATTGAATTACGAGTGAAGTTCCTTATGCAGAGGTTAACTTATCTGACTAGTAAACGGGTAATTAAATGAAACCACACTCGCAATTCACTCATACTAATTTTACTTTCATATATTTTGTTTTGTTTAGGGGGGTGACCTGCTTTTTTATATTTCTGTCCTTTTCTCTCTTTCTCTGGCTTGTATCCATTCGGCCCCATTCAGCCAACTATTTTAAGACGTTTATCCCCATCTAGGTGTCGATTTCTTCCTAGCGAGCGATAGCGAGCCAGCATTATATGAAGAAATCCGGCTTTGCCGGAGAAATTTGTCTATAATTTTTTTTACAAATTTAGCCTGCTGTCAAACAAAACTAAAAAATATGCTGGCTCACTACCGCTCACCAGTAAAAAATTGACACCTGGATGGGGATAAACATCTTAAAACAGTAGGCTGATTGGGGCCAAATGGATACAAGCCAGAGAAAGATAGAAAAGGACAGAACAAAAACAGGTCACCCCCCTTAAGCTTAGTTTAACCAGACCGCTGACTTTCATACCTAAGATCACAATGAGGGACAGAACTTATGTGGCCAACTGTACAACAGAACTTATGTGGCCAACTGTACAACAGACTGCATAAATACTTATACTGTACACTATGATAAGCTTGAGTCTCTTCAGACAAAGTGGTCTGGTTAAACTAATTTAGTAGCCTACCACTAGATGAGACAGTGAACAATAATCAAGAGAAAACATTGAATTAGGCATCAGGGTCAAGGGTAGGCTTAAAATATCAGCATGACAGAATAGTTCAATAAATGTATACCACTTATCACTGCAGGCAACTGTACCGTCATACCCAAAACTTTTACCGACTTTACTACTTCAACTTTTTAACATAAACTATCAAAACAGAAGAAGGTTTTAGTGATGGGCTGGTCTATCAGAGTGAGAGCTGAGCGTTCTCTGCCATACCCATAGCTTACTCTGACTGCTCCTTTTACTTATATATTTTCTAGATCTCAAGTGACGGCGTCTCTTCCGTGGATTGACCTCCCTTCTGCAAACCTAGAGGTTGGCAGATTGGGAGCCAAAGCGTCACATTTTTCCTTTGCCCCTCAACTTTCCCTTTGTAATTGCTGAGGGGCACAGGGCCCTGGGTGGGGCTTTGGCTTCCCGGGCGTTTCCGCACCCTCCTCAGCTCCCCGCCTTGGAGTGGCTTCGGTCACCCGGGCTTTATTAGTGGTAAAGCAGGGAGGGTTCTGTGGGGGCGCATGGTTATGGCCTTGGTCTTGCTCGAGACCTTGGGGCTGTTCGGCCAGGCAGCTTGGGGAACAGCAACAACAACAACAACAGAAGTTGAAGAAGGTATAGATATCAAGGCTTTATTCTTTATGGAGATTGTCAGCTCATTTAAGTATCTGGGCAGTGTGTTGAGTAAAGATGGGAGTATGGAGGAAGAAGTGCGGGGGAGGGTGCAACAGGGGAAGAGGGTTGTAGGAACGCTGAAAACCGTAACAAGAAATAGGGTGTCAGCATGGAAGTAAAGAAGTCCTTACATGACAGTGTGGTAATCCCGACATTGACTTACGGGAGCGAAGCATGGACGTTGGTGGAGAGGAGTGAGAGGGGTGGAAATGAGTTACTTGAGAAGTGCGTGCGGAGTTACACGGAGGGATAGACAGATGAATGAGGAAGTAAGAGGGAGGTGTGGTGTAGAGGTAGATTTGCTGGAAAGTGTGAAAAGGAACACCTTGAGATGGTTTGGCCATGTGGAACATATGGGAAGCAAAAGAATGACTAAGAGAGTGTACGAGAGCGAGGTAGAAGGACAGAGAGGGAGAGGTAGATCGAGAGAGAGGTGGAAGGATGGAGTTAAGAGTACAGTAGAATCTCGCATCCCACGATTTATTGGTACCGAAATATTACCGTGGGACTGGAATTCGTGGGATGCAGAGTATTAAAGTAATGGGGAAAATTACAAAAGTACTGGAGGCTATCGTCGGGCGACTATTGACCATCACTTTACATGCCAATAATCCAAAGTAAGTTGCTTTAACCCTCCAGCCTCGGCTACGCATTCTATAATACCGGTATATCCCCAAAACATGGGGGATTTGGCCGAAAAAACGTCTCGCCTAGGCTACCGTATCTTTGTTATTTTGACTGCTTCCGCATTCCCGCGCATGCCCTAGCGTAGATGTGTTTCGTACCTGTAGAATGGCGTTGAGTAGAGCTCTCTAAGTCAACTGGTTCAGTTGTGATGACAATTTCTGTGGAGAGAACTTTGTGGCGATGTCAGCCACTTTTCACTACTTAACAATAACACAGCCACACACGAACAAGCGACGCCTTACCAGCTGTTGTTTACATGCGTCGGACGGACGCTTTTCAAAACAAGCTTACAGGCTTTCAAGCTGCTATGAAAAGAAAGGTAAGTAAAACACAAACAAAAAACTTAGAAAAGTTGATGAGGTGATTATTGTGATGGATGTGGTGATAGACGGGAGGCGGATGTCCGGGATGTTAGATACCACCCTCCGTGGCCCCACTCTCGTTCTCCGTCACCCCATCCGTGGGAATCGTGTGGTTTTTCGTGGGATGAGAATTCAGGTAGCCATTGGATAGTACCGTGGGATGCGTAATCGTGGGATCGAAATGTGTGAGATGCGTGACTCTACTGTATATCCATGAAAGTGGTGCTGGATGAGAGGGGGGGCGTCAACTGACTAGGGACAGAGGTACATGAGGGCGATTTGTTTGTGGCCACCCCTCCGTGGATCACAGCATCCGGCAATAGATAGATATAGATATGGAAATTAAGACAATTGCAGAGCAGGGGCCCAGTTTATTCAACGTTTCGCCGTGTAGGCTTCTTCAGGAATAACATAAATCTCTTGTTGACTGTACTCTCCTACTGTATGTTATTCCTGAAGCAACCTACATGACTAAACGTTCAATAAACTGGGTCCCTGCTCTGCAATTGTGTCTTAATGCCCACATCTGTCTCAGCCAATGCCGTTTCTTCACCATAGATAGATATATTCATGTTTGTTAAGGATTTTGCTTCCTTTTTCTAGGAAGAACACCAAATTTAAAAGAAAATTGAGGTAGTATGACTCACATGTCTTATAAGCATCTTGGAATGATATGAACTTCTTGCCCTCGCACACATTCACCACTTCGGATAGTTCTGGCGCCAAAGGCTTGTGGTGCTTCTGAAATACAATAAAATATAATATAATAAAATATAAAATAAATAAATAGTATTAATAATTTTGCTATGTCTGCATCATAGGTGAAACAGAAAACTTAAATAAACTGATGACAAATATTGTTTATGAACTGAGCAGAGCTACACCAAAATAGTTACTACAGTAGAATATTGAAGATTACTGCTACCTGTACTGTATTACAAGTTACAATGTACAGTGGCCCACATAACATCTGTTCCTCTGTATGACTTTATACAGGGAAATATTATGTGCATGATTGAATTACGAGTGTAGTTTCTCATGCAGTGGTTAACTCGCTGATTAGTCAACTGATAAATAAAAGAAACCACTCACAATTAATAAAAGAAACCACTCACAATTAATAAAAGAAACCACTCACAATTAATAAAAGAAACCACTCACAATTAATTCATACTAATTTTACTTTCATTCATAAAATTACAATGAAGAACAGAACTTATGTGGGCAACTGTACCTGTATTAGAAGTTACAATGTACAGTAATTGGTAAGTTCTATAAATGAAACTGAAATATACAATAGTTACTGTACTGTAAATGTAAAATAATTATATCTTGCCAAAAAAAATAGCATTTGGTTGCACATTCAAGTATTTCAAGTTAATACAAGTTATCTTAAAACTTTAACTAAATATACATTAGAAATGTATGAAATAATCATTTCAATTACACAAACACTATGTTCAGGCAATCAATGGAACAAATCATGGAAATCATTCAAGTTATGTTAAAGAAAATAACTCTACACATATTTGTATTCAAGGGAAACCACATATTCTGTCAAAAAAGAAGAGGTTCCTAACATTAAACATGTATGCTGTATACATGTAAGGAACGAACAAATTGCCAATCTTGATATTCTTATTGGCTTAATATATCAAAATAATGTAAAAGTAAGATCATCCTGTAAAGAAACAAGAAAACAGGATACACACACACAACAAAATCTCAAACCCACACCTATTTTCTTGTAATCCTAAGAAAATAAAAACTAAAACTTCAATTATATAACACTTCTTTGAGCAATATGAAAGACAAATCTCACACAGTCTTTCTCATGGTCCCATATTAACCCCTTCAGCACCTTTTATTCTGGATAAAATTAGATGATTGTATAATGTTTAAGAAGGACCTATGTTATTCAGAGGTTTTACCGAGATCGGGAGGTCTGGGGCCGGGGGAGTGCTGGAGGCTTGGTCACTAGGTCTTCTCCTGGGCGACCTAGATGTATGTAAATTTGTATTTTGTTTTTTATATTGTGGTTGTTGTTGTTGTTGTAGTTGTAGTTCCCCAGACTGTCCGGCTCGGTTGTAGTTTCCAGACTGTCTGGCCGAGCAGTCCCGAGTCTGGTAGACCGAAGCCATCCAGATGCTCGGGCCCCTGAAGGGGCCAGGGTGAGATGATATCTGTCTCTGAGAGGGCAGTGGGGGAGGGGATCATCAGCCCATGGGCTTGCACCCCCGGGCCAATGCCTTTACTGTCTGCAGCTCACCTTGCAGTGCCACCTAATCTGACCAGCACCTAGAAGGAAAAGTAGCACAGGAAAAGAGATGGATAGAAATGGCCAAGGTTGATTGGGTAGAGGATGCCAAACCTCACTCTGGATAGGACCAGCCCTCGACCTTGTTTTTTATGTTGCGTTGTTGACCCTGTTCGGGCTCTGTCTCGAGTTGGCTACCCCAGCTATGGGGTATGTGCCTGAGTATATACAGTATATACATACATACATAGGCCTACCCTTTTGAGTCATAGAGGTGGATTATAAGCTAAAAGAAAATTGTCTAATGGTAACCAGAATAAGATGAAAATTATGTCATTATACTGAAGGGGTTAAGGATTTTAATAATGTCACACAATATAATATGATCACTGGTGTCTGTTAGTGATAAAAGGCTACAACACAGAACACGAAAGACAAGATTAGGAAACCCCTCCTTACAAGTTCTTCCATAGGTATAACTGTGGCAAGGAATACTTGAACACTTCCTCATGAAAAAACAAGATTGTGATGAATTAAAATAAGACTTCAAAGGATATCAACCCTTCTGGATTAGTAAGCCAGCACACTGTAAGTCAAGAATAGCATCAGGACTCGAGCCCCTTTTCGAAAACTCCAGTCCCTTGAGATTGTGAACATTGACCATTAAAAACCAAGTACATAAATCGACATTTGTGACTAAATTATAAAAAATTCTGCATTAGTTTATCATACAGCAATTGTTTATTCCAATGTTATATAATGTATCAATTTTTGGCTCCATCGGTACATGTGCTGCTTTATTTGTGGCCGTATAAGATTATGCTTTATTGTCCCGGGGGTGTCTTCACTGTGAGAACCAAGCAACCTCCAATAAGCCCGCAACTGTCCCGGGATGAACCCACAGACCTCCGAGCAATGATATATTATAGTGAAGTCTATGAGATAAATAGATATTAATCTTAGTCATGTACTGTATTCTTAACTGTCTTGGTGATATGTATAATGGTTAGAGCATGCAAGATCTGTATGTGATGTCCTGGGTTCGAATCCCAGGCGGATCATATGCGTTCATTAATTTAATTTGGGCGTTATTGGTGTTAAGAATGCTTTAATTAATATCTCATTGCTTGGAGATTTCTTGGGGCGGTCCCAAGAGTGATGGACAAGATATCACACATCAAAGAGACCGGTGGAGAAATGTTCTTATGAAGAGGAATACATATCTATAGAATCACAATGTAAGGTAATTAAGTCTTAGTACAGGAGTTAGAATATGTTAGTTGAATTATAAAGTCCACAACCATCCACAGGGAGATATCTGCCACTTTTGTTTTCATAGACACCTGTGTTGTATACCTCACTCAGATTCTAACTGTATTTAATGGTTAATGTGAAATTATTCATGGAACATGATGGATTAAGTATTTTAGTCTGGCTAATATTAGACATAGTTGTATTATTAATTATCTGGGTTTTGATAAGTTCTTTTGCCTTTATATTGAGTCGTCCCTGTTTTGGTTTGTATATTTTGCAAGTTTCACATTACCGTATAATTATTTATGTATGTACAGTATTTTGATAAGTTCTTTTGTCTTTATATTGTGTCATTCCTGTTTTGGTTTGTTTGTTCTGCAAGTTTTAAATTTTGAATGTCTCATAAAAGTTATGGAATACGCTATGCTGTACATTGTTGCTCATCTCCGGTTGCAGCCCAAGGTCTTCGTCCAATCTATGGTCTTGTGTCAGAAGTGTTCTCAATCTAATATCCATAAAACTATGTAGCAACAGACCTCTTACTATACACACTAGCTGCTGGTTTTCTATAAAAGGGTTCCCCCAGGCAACAAGATGGGCAAGTTAAATTGTATATTTAATTTCAACTACTACCAGACAATTAATAATGTGTAATGTTTAACAATGCAAGGTAAACAACATGGAGTGTGAAGATAAAGGTGGCATAACTCTAAATAGATAATATATACAGTTCAGTTCTATAATGTCACACGGTAGCACTACTACACCTCAGAATGCTGCGAGTCACTCTCCTTACGACCGTTGCCTCGTCTATGTCTGAACGAACTCCTAAACGACCGGTACAAGGTCTTAAATGGCTGGAGGAAAGTCCGCCAGAGAGGAAAAAGTAAATTGACGATGGTCGAGGTTATAATAGAAGTCAGGTAGTCAGGGATATATGGTATGGGGGATTACTTAAAGAGTTGGCCAGGTCTGAGACACAATATTCTATGCCAGCAAGCTGCCGCTTCAAGTCCTGCCACAACACTGCCCCACCATGTCGTCACTATGGTCAATGCAGGCATAGTTCTAAACAGGATCTCGGCAAGACTTGGCAGCACATATCCACACCCCACCAGTCTCAGCAGTGTCATACCAGGACAGCCCCATTATAGAACACCCCATTCTTAACATTAATCCTCCATTACAAACCCTAATGCACTTGAATAAATTAATGAAAGCAAATGATCCTCCCGGGATTCAAACTCAGGACACCACACCCAGAACATAAGCACCTAAGCCATTACACCACAGCAAGGCTTTACTGTATATAATGACTTTTGGTCCACACTTTAATGCCATCCTTCCATCTAGTTGCCTTCTACGACATGCAGTGCCTTTTTTCCTCCACCATAAGATAAAGGCTCCCTTACCCCCAAAAATAAATTGATAGGGGTAGAAGACAACAAGAGATTACCAATATATTTTATGTTTTGTTTCGCCCTGAAGGAAATCTTAAACAACTAGTTCAAGGTTTTAAATGGCTAGGGGAAGAGTTGGTCAGAAACAACATTTAAATAAATTGCCAATGGTAGAGGATAATTGATAAAACAAGAGTGTCGGGGAAAGCGGTGGTTTGTGCAGTCTCGGTTTCACCTTGCAGATACAATTTCATGATTTTCATTACATTTTTAGTCTTATGTGTGGATTGAACCTGCAACATTATAGCTAGGTAATGACTGATGGCATTATTCTTATATTAATTAAAATGTAATTAAAATGTAAAACTATACACCTTAAGAAAAATATCACCTGGTTTGCAACCGAGATTGGAAATAAATTTGCCTAAAACAAGAATCAACTTACTTTCTATTCTAGCTGTATACATACATACACATACATAACATTTTAAGACTGAGTGTTCCACACATAAGTGCAGTTTCAGTCTCTTGTCCTAATGGCGGCGTTCCAGGCAACCCTGTTAAGGGCCGCTTCACTTGTCAAGTTCTTGGATTTGAGATCGGCGCGTATAGTCCGATCCCAGGTCTTCCTCGGTCCACCCCTTGGTGCAGCTCCCTCCACAATCACAGACCTGTATTTTGTCACCCAATTTTGTTCATCCATTCTCTCCACATGTCCATACCATCCCAGTCTACTTGTACGCATCACCTCGCTAATACTCTTTACACCCAAACGTCTCCTCAGCTCAACATTTGTTATTCCATCCTGTAGCCTGGCCCCACACATCCATCCCACCACTCTCATCTCATTACGCTCCACTCTGTTGACATCCTCTACTCCAACGGCCCATGCTTCTGAGGCACACGTCATTGCACTTCCAACACATGAGGCATACACCCCTCCCTTCAGGGGGAGAGGCATTCCCTTCATGGTCAGGATTGGCATCAATTCTCTGAACCTCCCCCAGCCACACCCAATTCTAGCAACAGTGGCAGCCTCGGCCCCACCACCGGCAGAGATGGCATCTCCCAGGTAACAAAACTTGTTCACCAGCTCCAAAGACTCATTTCCAAAATTCACAGCCACAGGATCATCACTCAACACAAGCTCGCCCTTGCACACCACGCACTCAAATTTCTCTATTTCTGACTTATCCTTCGGCAGGGGCCCCTTTATTCTACTACAGCGCTTACTCCCATGGTGTACCCAACATCGACAGATGCTACATTGAATTGAGTTAACGCCCACTCCCTTTCCACACACTGCACATGGGTATGCACCGCTCTTTTCCACATTGCCTCGTCTCAAACTACAATGCACAACCTTGGTTTTGTTAATATTGACTCTTAAACCCCCGCTCGCCATGCCCTCTCTCCACTTTCTGAATTTGGCCTCAGCATCCTGCATACTGTCGGCTATTAGGACTAAATCGTCTGCATAAAACAGTTCCAACGGGAGTCCGCCTCTAAAAACTCTAGACAGCGCCTCCAAGACCATAATAAAGAGGAGGGGGCTTAACACTGAACCCTGATGGACTCCAACACGGACCGCGAATTCATCACTCAGTACACCTTTCACCCCCACCGAACTTCGCGAATCCTCATACATCTTCATTATCACATTATAAAAATTTACATGAATCAAAATCTATTCTAAAATATGAAATAGCTTAGCTACAAAGATAATATTCAGAAATACAATAATAATGACCCCTACACATTTTTTAACACTTACGCTGCGGGCATATTTCCGCTATATTAGGGCTCATTCAGGCACTCCAGAATGATTGAGCAAGTGTCTGAATGAAATTAAATGTATTCAGCCAATACTAGAGAAAATAATTCAAAATGACACCAGAACGAGCTTCATACCGTGCGGGATTCATCCGCAGCGCTATCATAGACATTCGCTAATACAGTACTGAGCGAATATTACTAATGTCACGCTACGTTTGCCTATGGCAGCGCTGCTATGTCTAGCAGGTTTATGGCTCATACCCTCAGTGCCACGGCCGCTTGGCGGGAGAGCAGCGGGGGCCTGCCGCGCTCCTGCTCACTCGGACTAGCCTCCACAAGCTTTAAAGCCTGTAAAATGCTATAAATTGCCATGGCGTTCCTGAACGTCTCCCGCAGCCAATGGGTTAAGTCAAGACAATTAGCTACTGGATATACTTTCTACTGCATCCCATTATTTGAAATTCAGTCACTAGAATTAAAATTTCTTTGACAAATAAATATTTGCAGAAGCATACAGTATGAAATGTAAGTTGTCGCACATGTTACATTTCAGCGCACTAGCTGTAAGCAAACATACAAAGAATAAGGCACGGGTCAATGTGGAAAATATTTTTACTTGTGGTAAGATTACTATCATCTATCTATCTATCTATTGCCTGACGCCTTGATCCCCGAAGGGGTGGCCACGAACGAACCGCCCCCATGCACCTCTGTCCCCAGTCAGTCGACGCCCCTCCCCCCAACCAGCACCGCCTTCGTTCATGTAGTTCCTCACTCCATCCTTCCACCTCATATTCGGTCTACCTCTCCCCCTCTGTCCCTCCACCTCGCTCTCGTACACCCTCTTAGTCATTCTCTCGCTTTCCATACGTTCCATATGGCCGAACCATCTCAAGTTGTTCCTTTTCACACTTTCCAGCACATCTACCTCCACACCACACCTCCTTCTTACTTCCTCATTAGTCTGTCTATCCCTCCATGTAACTCCGCACGCACTCCTTAAGTAATTCATTTCCACTGCTCTCACTCTTGGTCTGAGTCTCTCAACCAACGTCCATGCTTCGCTTCCGTAAGTCAGTGTCGGGATTACCACACTGTTACTATCATCTAGCATGCAATTAGCAATTTTTGATTACTTTATTTCTGACATCTTCACGATACTGTACTGTTATGATCTATTTTATTAAAATTAGAATCACCAAAGAGCTTGATTTTTTTTCTTAATGTTTAGAATTTAAGTTCTACAATTGTCCCTTTGGTACTGGTAGTGAAGGAACCACTGTACTGTATATGAAGGATAAGGGCCACTGTACATCCATGATAACATAACTCAACCTATATATGCCCCATGACAGTTCAACTGGTGGCAGAGTCAGCACGGTGCCTGATCAGCCAAGCTTTGTAGGGAAAAGAACTGCTCCCTCTAATAGTCTGGTACTGTAACATCAAGCACTGGTAGCACACAGACTTGAAAGGAGCAGCTCTAGCCCAAACAAGTTGTGGTAAACTCGAAGTAAGGAATACCCATAGTCCCCACGGTTGGCATGGTTGACACTAACATGCTATTATTTTCATCAAGTGTGGCAAGACTGATGAGCTCCAGCAGCCCAAACTATAGTGTTCTCAAACAGTTGTTGTTGTTGTTGTTCTTGTTGCCCAAGCTGCCTGGCCGAACAGCCCCAAGGCCCCGAGTAAGGCCAAGGCCATAAACGAGCGCCCCCACAGAACCCTCCCTGCCGACCACAATAAAGCCTGGGTGACCGAAGCCACCCCATGGCGGGGAGCTGAGAGGGTGCGTAAACGCCCGGGAAACCAAAGCCCCACCCAGGGCCCTGTGCCCCTCAGCAATTAGGAAGAAAAGTTGAGGGGCAAAGGAATAAACAGTTTACCAGTACTGTACTGTATATCAATACTGGTAACAGTTTGTGATTGTCACTTTAAGCAGAGCATTACCAGTACATTGAAAGAAGTGAAAGATTGGCATCCAATTTACTCGTCACAAATGGTAAACATAAATACTGTACACACATGCATAGCTTCTTCTTGGAGACAATATTAGACAACTGGCAAGATCAACCAGGTACTAATATAAAAAAAAAAATCAGTGTTCATTTATGCTATAGTATTACCAAGAACACACCAATAATTGGGAGGTTTGACGTACCTCCCAACCTACCAAATAGGAAAACCTACTATTTGGTAGTAGTCTTGGAAAATCCAACGTCAAGGCTATTAACCTAATTGCAATGACGACTTGTCTATTTTGACTGCTATGTCGTCATTCCAACCGCGGTTAAAAAGAAAACGTCTAGAGTCTACTCCTTATCTTGCTCTAGGAGACGTTGTACATTAACCAAAACTACCACCGAAGGTGAAAAAAGCATAGAAGAGAAGAAAAAGGGGTTTACCTTAGTTACCTCTTAAGGCCCATCCCGTGTTCCGTCATGTGCAGATCCCTGTCGAACGTGCGCATGAGCGACCCTCTCTTGTCATCACATCTCACGTCAGCAGAAGAACGCGGATGGGCAGGGGTCCGGCGTGAGGGAGGGTATTATGTACGTTGGATTTTCCAAGACTACTACCAAATAGTAGGTTTTCCTATTTGGTAGGTTGGGAGGTACGTCAAACCTCCCAATTTGTTAGTAGTCTTGGCAAATCCAACGTCAAGGCTGCATAACAAATAGGAGGAGGACATCCAAGCCCAACCTACCAAAAAAACCAATGCATAAAACAAAATTACGAATGACAAAGACACAATTTAAACAAGAGAGTTTAATAAAAGAGTGAAAAACTGAGGAGTAGCTAAAAAGAACAGTTTTAACACATGCCCGTCATTCATAGTAATGCAAAAACATAGACTTGTCTGAAACCAAAAAGGTACTGTACCCAAAATCCCTTTTCTTCAAAAACCAACAAAAACACTGAACACAAGAACAAAACACAATTTTCAATGTGGCAAAAACACTTATGTACTGGAACAATACATAATCCCAAACTTGCAATCCAGTGTTGCAAACCCATACCCCCCCCCCCCCCCTTTGTCAAAAAAACAAAGGAAAAGAACGAGGGACAAGGGGGGAAGACCAGGGATCTTCGCCAGAGCACCAGGAAACACGACCCCCGAGAGCAATCACCGGCCGAGGGGGTCGAACACTGGACACGGAGAGGTAGGAGGAGATGAAGGAATTGATAGAAGACCACAAAACCGCTGAGGCGAAGGCAGGAAAGGATCGACGTGGCAGGAACCGGAAGGAGGCAGCAAAGGATCTGACATCGCGCGCAGAACCCCTACAAACAGGGTGACGGGCACGAACGGTCCGACAAACGTGGCGGCCCAGCTGCACCTGCTAGAGCCTCCCACCTGTCCGAGGAGACACCCACACAGCAGTACCCGAAGGCGGCGCCACAGACGCAACAGAGGAGTGCAAGGCTGACACCGGGCACAACACATGGCGAGGATGCCCACGCCGTAAAGCCTGGACGGCGAAAGGCTGGAAAACGGGGGCCTCCCTCCCATGCGTGGTAACAAAAGGTGGGGAGGAGGCGAACGAGATGCCATGCAAGGACTGGGAGAATCGCACGCAGTCCCGGGGCCGTGACAATGCCGCTAGTGCAGACACCCGATCCCCAGTGGCCAGAGCGACAAGGAAGAGTGGACGCCCGAGCAACGAAACCGGCGTAGCGGCCCTTGTATACGTGGGGGAAGCCAGAAGGACCAGAGCCCGCCCCAGATCCCACAGCGGAGGGACCTGGCGCGGAGGCGGTCGATCCCGGAAGGCAGCCGTCAGGAAGGAATCCAGCACCTGTGGCGGAACGACCAGCCCAGCGACGGACCCAAAGAACCCCCAGACGGCAGACAAGTGGGTACGTATAGCGTCGACTGGAAAGCGACGTGTACGGAAGAGGTGAAACAAGGAGCGTAGGACGAGGGAAGGAGAGCCAACTGGCAGGCGAGTGGCCTGTAGCCACCTAGTAAAAGACCTCCAGCGGGACCCGTAAGTCCCCCAAGGAGAAGATGGCCAGGAACGCTGCAGGAAGTCAGTCAGGGCCCGGCCGGGGACCGGGAGCCACCGTGCCTCATGAACAAGCACGATGCGAAGGCCAAAGAGGTCCGCAGGACCCCAACCTAGCCCAAGTGGAAGCCGGAGACAGGTAGAGGGACCGGACTCGGGCACCACCGCGGCAACCGGGCGGACCAAGTCCGTGCCGGCCACAGAGGCGCGAGGAGCCAGACGCAGCCGTGGTACAGCCGCAGCTTCGCGAGGACTGGGCACATCAACAGCGCGTCTGGTGGCGGAAAGATGGATATCGACCGCCACCTGTACCAGGCGACCATGAAAGCGTCCGGACCCCCCCGGAGCGCGAGGCCGGAGGGAGAGGTCCAGAGGCAACTGGCGCGGCACCCCCGATGCGAACAAGGCGACCTCCGGAACACCTCAGGAAGCCGCGAGGTCGGCGAACACAGTCCGTTTCATCGCCCATTCTACAAGAACGCCCTGCCCTCTCGACAGGGCGGCCGCCCAAAGGGTGGCAGGCCCGGGCAGGGAGGAGGCATGCAAGGAAAAGGGGTGTCGGTCCGCGAGGAAGAACAACTCCACCGAGACCCCCAATAGAGTCAACGACCTGGAGGACCCCCGCATAAGGAAACAGGGGACAGCTTGTCTTGTCCAACCCGAAGACCACCGACTTACCCCGAAGGGCCAGCGCGTGGTCCCGCAGGAAGAACAAAGGAACCAACAATCCGAGGGCATAGACGGGTAAGAGGAGGGAGACCCACCCATCTGCCGGGAAGTGGACGTCCCAGGTTCGATTGGGAACCTCACCCAACCTCGCTCGACGTATCTGTGGTTACCCAGACCGTCGGCGGGGGGGGGGGGGGGCGGTCCAGGGCACAGCCGCAGAGAGCGAGCCCCGAGCAACCCAGCGACCGAAGCGTCGGCGAACGGTACGCGGGAGCGGCAAGAGCCGATCCATAGGGGCAACGGAAACACCGCGGTGCCCATGAGGAGGAGGCGGCGTAGCCAGAGGCTCCCTAAGGGAAGGGGCAGAGCGGCCCAATGCAGCGAACCCACGAACGAGTCCCAGAGCCACCCCGGGAGGGAGACCGAGTGCAACACGGCGAGGACCGTCCACCGAAGGTGCACCGCGGCCGGCAGACCCCGGGTCACCGTAGCGCCGGACAAAACCCATGCGAGACCGACCCATGGCACGACACGCGACGGGGTCAAGCGTGACTTGGGAACATCGAAGGGGAACCCTAACCGTGCGATGTTGCGAACGACTGTGAGGGCGTCGCCAATGCACAGGCCTAGGGCGTCGGAAACTACCAACCAAACGGCCAAGGAAAACAGGAGCTGGAGCCCGCTCCTGAGGAGAGGACCCAGAGCCTGGCCCACCAGTGCGGAGAAGATCTGCGGCGCGATGTGGAGACCGAAGGGAAGGCCGTCGAACAGGAACACACGATCGGAAGTCCGAACGGCCAAGAACCGCTGGAAGCGAGGATGGAGAGGAATGAGCCAAGACACATCCTGGAGGGCCAGCGACACTACCCACGACAGAGAGCACAGGGCCAGGCGTACCAGGGGTACCGGCAGCATCCGAAACCGTGTGTGCACGATGTGCCCGTTGAGGGCCGACAGATCCACCACCGGTCGCATCGCGTCGCAGGTCGGCGACGGAACCAGAAAGACACGGGAGAGGAAAACCGGGTGACCGGCGGTCAACTCCCTCGACGCTACCCAGCTCGGGCATGGAAGTGAACACGTGGGCCACCTCTGAAGAGATGGGCCGTTGTCGGTGACAAGAGCGGAGTGGGGGTCTGGATGTCCACCTCCAGGTGAGACCCCTCCGCGCAACCCGCCGCCCCCAACGTCCCTCGCGGCTACCGAGGGGCGCAAGGGCGAAAACAACCCGAGGGAGCACCCGAGAGGAGGGGAGCGACCCGGTACGCCCAGGCGAGAAGGAGAACAAGGAGGCCGACCCAGAGAACTACACATTGTGTTGACGTGGAGGTACCCCCGGTACGGGCCGTGCGGGCATGAGCGCCACGTTGACCTCCTCTACCCCCGCCCCCCCCAACCTCGTCGAAAAGGGCGGGCCACCCCAACCCGGCGCGGGGCTGACCCCTTCGAAGGGCGGCCGGAAGTGGAAGGCCGGCCAGCCCCGACACAGAGGGGATGAAAGGGGCAAGAACAGAAGTGCGAGGCGGAACCGATGCACTGGCCAGCAACGTCCCAGTCCTGCGCCCGTGCAAGGCGGCAGCACTTGCAGCAGCACCCCGAAGAGGACCGGCAGAAGGACGGGACTGAGAAGACCCCGCGCGCGGCACAGCGTGTCGGTGCGTGACGTAAGCAGGGTCCGTAACGACACAGCGCGGCGTCGTGTGGCGGAAGCAGGGGCCGCCAACAGAGAAGCGTAGCATTCCCAAGCATCCTGCGTAAAAAAACCCGACGTATATAGCGCAGAGTACAACAAACCCTGACGAATAACCAAGGGGGCCGGCCGGCAGAACGAAGACCGTACCGTCGTGCGGTGCCGAGTTGCCGCGCACAAAACCGCCTTCAGCTCGGGAACCAAAGACCGCGAGCCGAAGGTGGACCCGCTGAACGCGGTCCAAACCCTCGCGAAGATCACCTGGCGCAGACGCCTCGAAAAGCCGCAGGTGGTGAACAGACGTCTGGAGGGAACCTAAAGACAAGACAATAAGTCCGTCACCCTCTGTCGCAAGGGAAAAACCTTGGCGACAGAGGGCTGATCCGGGGGAGAGAAGAACGGGGTAGCAATAGAACAAAGTTCAAGAACGGGCGCGCTCATCCAGGACCAGAACGCGCCGTCCAACCCGCCGACAGACACAAGAGGAGGCAAAATCAGGGACGACTCCGGGGGAGGGACGGAAGGAGAGCCGTCGACGGATCGGTGTGTGAAGTCGAAGGCCTCAGCAAACCAGGCCTCCAATGGGAGAGGGTGACCGAGCATGATGGCTAAGCCAGGCGTACCGGCGTCGCACAAACCTGTCCCATAGGAGGACAGACCCGTCAACACAGCCAGGGACTGAACAGCCGGAAGGATGTCAGGGCGGCTGAAGTCTGACCAGAGCGTAGGCCTGCAGAAGGGAGGGGGACCGTAGCAGGGGTAGGTAGGGTGAGGCGCGGAGGGTGAGTCACCGCCAAGAAGGGCGAGAAGAGGGAGTCTTCCATCGACACCAAGCGCCCGTCGAAGCGTGACACAACCCAGCCCTGCATAGCCGACAATCGATCCGAGAGAGGCTACCCCCCCCCCCCCCCCCCCCAGATTGGGCGGACCGCAGGGGCGAGCGTGAGCGAGACCCACGACACATACCAGCAGCGTCGCGGCCCAAGGAAGGCGAGCGACGACGGTTGTGTCGCCGTTGAGGGACTCGTCCCCGATCACGAACGGCCGAGGGGGAAACAGCACCATTCCCCTCTTCCAGCGACACATCAGCTCCTGAGAAAGGGGACCCCAAAACCACGCGAAACCCCACCGAGGCAAGAGGAGGGGTACCCCCCTGGCGAGACGGTAAGTGAAGGTCAGGAAGAGAAGAATGAGGAGGAGCAGGACGACGGGAGTGGGAAGGCTGGCCGGGTGAAAGGAGGCCAGGAGCCGCGGGGGGAAACAGAGCAAGGATCCCCGGGGCTGAGATAACAGGGCGGCCCGACACCGAGGCGGAGGAGGGAGGGACCACCACCGTGGGACGAGACCGTGAAGGAAGAATAGGCACTGAAGCAGGTGAAGTAGGAGAAGCAACGACATCCAGGCGGACCCTCCTGGACAGTGTAGGAGGAGGGAGCAGAGGGCCAGCTACAGCATGAACAACCGCGCGCGGAGAGGACAACGTAAGAGGAAGTCGTCTGGGCTGGGGAAGCGGGCGGAAGGGAGTAGAGCCCCTATCCGTAGAGGCCAGGGGAGGGCGCACAGGGGCAGAGCCGCTAACCCCGGCCTCAGGGCGAGAACCATGACGAGGGCGATGGGCGTCGTCAAGGCGATCAGGAGTACGACGAGGCGAGCGAGAGCGTGGACGGAGCCGGGGAACCCCCCGACGATGGGACGACCGGCTGCGGGACCCAGGGGAGAGGGCCCGAGCAGGGAGAGGGCCAGGTGAACGGCCTTCAGTCGGGTCAGGGATACCCAGGGCGACGCGGATCCGGTCGGCAACAAAGGCCGGGGAACGGTGGCCCACAGTCCTAATGTGGCGGGAGACCATCGTCCACACCGACGGAAGGGAAGCAGAGGCCACAGCCGCCGCCGAGGAACCAGGGCCATGGAGCAGCACAACCACCAGGGCCAGACACGTGCCACACAGAGCAGGGAGGTAGGCCGTAGAGGACACACAGAGCGAGTGGCGCAAGCAGGACTTGTGCCTCTCCAAGCACGGGGAGCGACAACCAAGGTGAAAGCAAGGCAGCCTACCTGCACTAGAAGAACACACACCATAATCAGCACGTCGAAGGAGTAAGTGGAGAGAATGTCCAAGAAGAACCAGGGAAGGAGCATGGGGAAACAGGAACACACATGCAAACAGGTATCCGTACTCACCCTAAACTGGGAGCACAGAGGTAGGTGAGGAGGGCGGCCGAGGCGGAAGAGCACTAGCAGAACCTGCAAAGATGGAGAAAGTGTTAACCACCACTCAACATCTTACATGCAGGGCCTATAACACCAGTAAAGTGCATACACCAATAGAGTATCAGGCAACAAGATGACATAAAAAAAGTCAATAGTGAAAGCCAACTATTACCGCAAATTTGCGGGCCAATGGAGGCATAACCGTACCGACACCACCCTCCCGCAATTTTGCGGGACCCCCCAACGATCTCCGCAAATTTGCGGGGAGCCGAAATGTCCCAGAGGACCGAATCAAGCCCCCGCAAATTTGCGGGACCGGCCGAGATGGTCCGGCGCCGAAAAAGCGAGAGGAGCGTCTTGGGAATACCAAAAGAGGCCCAGAAAAAAGCGTCATCTCCTTATGAACTCCAAGCGACGATGGCCATCAAGCCGAGCAGTGTCTTCCTTGATAATATCCTGACTCAACCGGTCAAGGGAGAGGCAAGGAAGACACACCAGGGGAGAGGAGGCACATCCCCCAGGAACCACCCAACCCACAGAGATAGAGCAAAGCCCATGAGGAGAAGTGGCAGGAAGGGTGGTTTGGCACAAACAGGGGACCCCGTAGGGTACCCCAGGATTGGGCAAAAGGGTATGAAAGGATGGAGGAGAAAACAGTAAGGGAACACAAAAACCAGTAAATGAAACTGGCGAGAAAAAGGGAGGAGAAAAGCCGTGAGGAGAGAATGTGTCAGGGGCGAAAAACCCTGTGGTGTGAGGGAGGGGCCCCCGTGGGGTACCCCTGGATATCACGAACCACCAAGCGCCCAGGCCCTTGAGACACAGTGAAGGCTCGAAAGGGGGGACTCGGGAATAACGCTAAAAATGCGGCCGACACAAACCCGACAAACAGCACCGCCACCACGAAATCTCAGATTGTGAACCAACTGTACACCTAGGCTATGAAAATATGAAAACTCATAGGGGCATAGCAATTCCTGAATGAGAAACAAGCTAGGCTAAAATAAGCTAAACGCTAAACTATGCCCAGACTAACAGGAAAAAAGAATATGAAAAGAGAAAGGAATGAAAAACACACACGAGGAACGCCAGGCGCCCCCGTACCTTCGGTAGCTATTTCCACACGCGTCTCCATTAAACACACTGAGGAGCCCATTTACGTGTGCCCTAGATCACGTAACATCTGTCTAACAAAAAAGAAGGCCAGATAAGCCGAAACGAACCTAAACAGGGTGAATTAAAGGAGCACAACAAAAGCGACTGCATTCAATGGAGCGCGTGAAAAAATGATGACAAGAGAGGGTCGCTCATGCGCACGTTCGACAGGGATCTGCACATGACGGAATACGGGATGGGCCTTAAGCGGTAACTAAGGTAAACCCCTTTTTCTTCTCTTCTATGCTTTTTTCACCTTCGGTGGTAGTTTTGGTTAATGTACAACGTCTCCTAGAGCAAGATAAGGAGTAGACTCTAGACGTTTTCTTTTTAACCGCGGTTGGAATGACGACATAGCAGTCAAAATAGACAAGTCGTCATTGCAATTAGGTTAATAGCCTTGACGTTGGATTTGCCAAGACTACTAACAAATACAATGTTTTGAAGTTACCAGAGTTGATAAAGCTGATAACATACATAAATTTAAAGACCGAGTGTTCCACACAAAGCGCGGTTCTGGTCTCACGTCCTAATGGCGGCGTTCCTGTCAACTCTGTTAAGAGCTGCCTCACTTGTCAGGTTCTTTGATTTAAGATCAGACCACAAAGTCTGATCTCACGTCTTTCTTGGCCCGCTACTCGATTCAAACATTTCATATATACATAATTTAACTCATGCCCGAGATAACCTAAATATTACGTTCTTCTACATCAGTACCAGTTAAGGCTTATTAACTTGTATACCATAGTCATAAAGGTATGAGTAGTTAGTGCAAAGTAAAGGATTAAAGTACTAGTACAGTATTATAGCGATAAGTTATGGACTTCCCATATTGACATTCCTTTAACGTGACAATAGTGCGTTGTTATATGTGTGATTAGTTTGCTTGGGAACCAGATTAACTTGCTCATATAGTGATGTACAGTACACCCTATGTGGTGGACAGTGTTCTTTTATTTCTAAATTTTATTTTATTAAGCGTTATTTCCACATAGCAATTTTTATTAGTTCTTTTGCATTTATCTTGTGTCGTCCCAGTTTTGGTTTGTAAACTGTATTTTGCAAAGTTTTACAATTTAATATATGGCATGTAATAAAATAACATTACTTTTGGACTGTTAGTGAGAGTAAGTACACTAAGTGCTTATATGCAGATGCCTAGCAAAAGCAAGTAGCCTACAATAGTGATAAGTGAGTATGTATGCTTATGTGTGTGTGTATGTGTGTATGTGTGTGTGTGTGTGTGTGTGTGTGTGTGTATGTACTCCCCTAATTGTACTCACCTAATTGTAGTATACAGGATTTGAGCCTAAGCTCGTGTTGTCCTGTCTCTCTCTCTCTACATTTATCCAATTTTGCTTTAAAAGTTTGGATATTTCTTGTACTCACCTAATTGTAGTATACAGGATTTGAGCCTAAGCTCGTGTTGTCCTGTCTCTCTCTCTACATTTATCCAATTTTGCTTTAAAAGTTTGGATATTTCTTGCTCCCACCACCTCCCCATCCAACTTATTCCAACACTCAATGCTTCTATACGGGAAGCTGAACTTTCTTACATCAGACTTACATATAACTTTGCTCAACTTACAATCATGACCCCTGGTTCTTCCCTCGTCCCTCACCACAAAATCTCCCTTGTCGATCTTCTCAAAACCTTTCACACACTTAAACATCATGATCATGTCACCTCTCTCTCTCCTCTCCCTCAGCGTTGGCAGCTTTAGCCTCTCCAATCTCTCCTCATAAGGCAGGTCTCTAAGGCTAGCTATCATCTTAGTGGCAACTCTCTGAACTCTTTCCAGTTTTGTATTATGTTTTATAAGGTGTGGAGACCACACCACTGCTGCATACTCCAGTCTTGGTCGTATTATTGTCCCTATTATTTTTGCTAACATCTCTTCATCTAAATAATTCAGAGCTATTCTCATGTTAGTCAACACTGCATAGGTTTCACCAGTTATTTTATTTATATGCTGTTCAGGTAACAAGCTGTCTGCCACAACTACCCCAAGGTCTTTTGCTTTCACAGCTTTACTAATTATTTCATCTCCTATTTTATATCCCCAAGATATAGACCATATTTACTTTTTCCCATCTCAAGAACCTGACACTCGTGTTGAATTCCATTTTCCAAGTTTGACTCCACTCATATAACTTATCTAGGTCTCTCTGTAATTCTTCACAACTACTCCTGCTTGTAATATGCTTCATCAATTTTGCATCATCAGCAAACATAGATATATATGAGCCTATTCCCATTTGAAGGTCGTTGATGAAAACCAAAAACATTATTGGGGCCAACACCGATCCTTGAGGCACTCCGCTTTTTACCCTTTTCCACGAGGAGAACTTTCCTTTTATTACTGTTCGCATTTCCCTCCCAATTAAATAGTTTCCATCCACTTTAATAATACTCCCTCAACCCGCCCCACAGTCCTGAGCTTCCACAACAATCTCTTATGAGGCACCTTATCAAATGCCTTCTTGAAATCTAAGTAAATACAATCTACCCACCCCTCCCTCCCTTGTACAATGTCAATTACCCTATCATAGTAACTCAACAAATTTGTGGTACACGAATGACCTTTTCTGAACCCGAACTGCTTGCTTGAAATTATTTCCCTCTCCTCCAACATACCCACCCATCTTTTTCTAATAATCTTTTCACAAAGCTTGCATATAACACTCGTTAAGGATACCGGTCGATAATTTAGCGGGTCTTCTTTATTTCCACTTTTATATATTGAAGTTATATTTGCTTGTTTCCATTCTAAGGGAAGTTCCCCCTTGTTTAATGAGTGTTGAACAATATTAAAAATAGGTCTCGCTAGTTGTTCAGAACATTCTCTTAATACCCATCCAGCAATGTTATCTGGGCCCATAGATTTTCTCACGTCCAATTCTTCCAACAATGATTTTAGTTCATCCTTATTGACTTCTATCGACTCTAGTCCCTGTATCTCGTTCAATTCCACCACAGGTTCTACATAGTCATCCTCCTCCACAAACACGGATGTTAATGTATCATTCATAGTTTCACACATACCCACTGTGTCTTCATATAATTGACCCTCTACCCTAAGCTTTGTTATTTTGTCCTTTATTTTTGTTTTGCCGTTGATATAACTATAGAACAGTTTGGGTTCTTTATTACATTTGTTTACTATATAGTTTTCAAAGTTCTTTTTCTCCTCTTATAGTCTTGACATAGTTGTTTCTAGCATTCTTGTACTCATTCCATTTTTCCTCAGTGTGTCTCCTCACTTTATTCCATGCAGAGTCCTTTTTGTTCTGGGCAATGTGACATCGCATGTTAAACCACTCTTTCTCCTTAGCGAGCTTTCTATCCTTAAATGTTGGTGCATATTTATCTACCCCCTCCCTGTAAATATCTAGTAACATGGTGTATTTTACCTGAATATTCTGTTCTTGCTCAATAAATGACCAATCTATATTTGCAAAGTATCATCGTAATGATTCATAATCCGCCTTACTATAATTTAGTCTATATTCCCTATGTTCCTCCTCTCTGCCTTCCAGAAATTCCACTGTCAATTCAAATTCAATCACAGCATGATCGCTTTTTCCCATGGGACTCAAATATGTTAGGTGCTTTATTTCTTGGGGGTCTTTGGTGAATAATAAGTCAAGTCTTGATGGTTCATCACCTCCTCTAAATCTTGTATTTTCCGTAACGTGTTGTGTTAATAGATACCCCATTGTTAGTTCAAGAAATTTGCTACCCCAAGTATTTTCATTTGAACCCGCATCCAAACATTTCCAATCCACCTCCCCGCAATTAAAGTCCCCTGCAAGAATAAGCCTATGTTTCCTTTTACAAATAATTTCTAACATACGCAAGGTTTCCAAAATTAATTCATTATATTCATCGTTGCTCCAAGATTTAGTCTTAGGAGGTAAATACATTGATACAATGTCCAATTTTGACCTATCATTATCCTCAATTTCAACTGCTACCACTTCAGCAATGCTATCACCCAGTTTTAATTCTTTAGCAGTAATTTTATTATCTACCATGATCAACACTCCTCCTCCTAGCTTTCCTAACCTGTCTCTTCTCCAATGACTGTATCCTGCACAACTAATTATATTCGTGTCTACCTCCTGGTTAAGCTTAGTTTCAGTCAAACATAGTACCCCGGGCCTCTCTCTCTTTACATATTCGTCAAACTCAATCTTTTTGGAAATTAACCCATCAATATTTGTATACATGAACTTAGCGTTTCCAGTATTTTCCCTATTTTTCTCGTCCCTGCCCGTTCCTTTCTTTTTTGTACGTACCCCTCCCAATTTATTTCCTAGCTTGTCTCCTCTTGTCTTGTCTCCACCTGGACTGTTTCTCGCTCCGTTTCCACCTCCCCTCCCTCTGCCTCCACTTGGACTGTTTCTCTCTCTATCTCCACCTCCCCTCTCTCTGCCTTCTCCCCCGTCACCCGCACCATCTCCCTTTCCCTCCCTACTTCGTCCCTTCGCTTTATATACCATTTCTTGAGTTTTCCCTCCCACACTCTCCAGAAAAACTTCTTTTCGTCTTCTTTCGTCCTTTCTCCATTCTTTACATTTGCCTCGGTTTGCAATTCCTTTCTTATGTTTCGATCCTCAATACTCATGTCTTTTCTAATTGTAATTTTCTTAAACTTGCTGGTCAAGTTAAGTCTCCATGTTACGTTCATTATTGCATCCACTGTTACCCTAGACCTAAACTGCACTCTCATTGGCCTTGTGTTTCCCTTACTATATTTACCTATTCTCCTAACTTCTTCAATATCATCTCTCCAGTTGTTTCCTTCTTCATCGACATGCTTGATCAATGTTTTTACCTTATTAATTTCTTCCTTATCCCTAGCTTTCCTCTCAATAATGTGCTCCTCTATATCCCCAAATACAATAATACACTTATTTCTATCTATTGTTTCACGCAGGACCTGTTCATTTCTCCTCATAGCTTTTACTACCACTGATTCTAAATCTTTATTTTCCCTTTCTGATTGTTTCTTTTGTTCCTCCATGATTTCCTTCATTGCCACTTCCTTCACTTTTCCTCCTTCGTCATTAACCCATTTATTGTGTTTCTCCTTAATCTCCTCCACATGTGTTTTCATTTCCTTGGTTTGCCCTTTGTATTCTTCAAGTTGCAATCTTAAAGCTTCATTTTCGTCCCGGAGTTGCCCCATATGAGTTTGAATTTCTTTTAGGCTAGCCCGACTCAAATCTTGTCCAGGCTCGATGTCCCCAGCCTGAGCACCACATATTGAACATATAGCCTCAATCTGTGAACTAACACTCACCTTCCACTCCTGCATATCCTCCTTCCACCTTTTAATGTCATTCAGCTCACGTATAATTTTCCCTAGAATGCCCTCGGTCTCACCGACTTCAAATCCATCAAAGTCAGCCATATTTGTTTACATCCACTCGCATTCACAATCACTTGAATTATTTTTATCACTCGAAATATCCTCACTTAATTTTAATCTCAAATTATTTTAATACTGCATTATAATACAGGACAACACAAAATATCCTTATACTCAAGTTTAGGCGAGTTTATTTGACGAGCGCTGTAAACAGCTTGCTAGATCAGCTGATTTTCGGGAGCGTGGGTGCGGAGGTGTTGTCTCGTCGGTGGTTCGTGTGTGTGTGTGTGTGTGCGTGTCAAAATTGTATTTTTTTATTTAGCCAACCATAATACATACAATATGATATAGAAAACTTGCAAAAACATTTCTGGCTCAGCCTTTAGCGAGAAAACTCTTAAAGTTGATATGCATACGGTAGCATTGTACAGTATGTTTGTACAGTACTGTATGTGTATTAACAGTTGTGGTCATTAATACTGACACATTAATACTGACACACACTGTGCATGTTTAAAGCTGTCTAGGGCTCAATTCAATCTCCATACTATTTTTTATCTGACACTTGCATTTCCGAGGTTCATTTAAGGGGGTCACTGGCTTTTTTTATTTTTCTCTCCTTTTCTCTCTTTCCCTGGTTAGCATCCATTTGGCCCCATTCAGCCAACTGTTTTAAGACGTTTATCCCCATCCAGGTGTCAATTTCTTCCTGGCGAGCGATAGCGAACCAGAATGGAGAAATCCGGAGAAATTTTTCTATCGAAAAATTTACAAGTTTAGCTTGCTGTCAAAACAAAACTACATATATGCTGGCTCGCTACCGCTCGCCAGGAAAATATTGACACCTGGATGGGGGTAAACGTCTTAAAACAGTAGGCTGAATGGGGCCGAATGGATACAAGCCAGAGAGAGAGGGAGAGAAAGAGAAAAAAAAAACGAGGTGGGCTCCCTTAACAAGTTTGAAGCTTCAAAATGTATCAGAATTGATGAGCGTGACTGTACCTGTGTGGGTGTAAGGGTAAACGTGTGTGTACGGTCGCGCTAATAAGTCATGTCCCAGCTGTCATTACGTTTGGCTTGCTCTGTGCTCCATTAATGTCTGTCAGATGTTGAATAGGGTGGGTAGGAGTAGGACAATGTTTGTATATTTCACTCGATATGAAGAAATGAAGCTTAGATATTGCTGATAACCATTATTTATCAAAACATAGTTAGTGCGGAGACATCACTTATTAGCGCGACTGTACGTGTATGAAGTGCGAGTGGGTGTAAGGTTAAACGTGTGTACGTATCTGTAGTGTGCGCATGAAGCCCAATGCCTATAGAATGAAGGCTATGTTATAAATATTCACAATACCTTAAAATATAGACATGCCAGCTGAGAGAATAATATCCATTATTAATCTCTATAAATGAAACTAAGATACTGTTCAATTCATTCAAATTAATAGTTCATCAAAAACCCTAATCATTTGTGTGAAATCTAGATAAAAGGACAATTTTACTATGCAAAACAAATAGTAAGCTAATATACTGTAGTCCATTCATTATAGGTAGACCAGTAATTGTGACCTCTAACCTCTAACTCAAAAAGGGCTAGAGCAAATGGGTTGTAAATGTCCATACCTATTCCCTGGCTGCCTCTTGTCAAATGGTAGAAATGTTAGCTCGATTACTCTAGCCCATTTTGAGTTATGATAGGTTGGGGTTGGTATTTGTGGCTTACCTATACTGAACACGGTATAGTCACAGGTTGTTGAGAACAGTCAAGGAAAATTAATATTAACTTAAAAATTAAGTTTAAGAGCTAGATTAACCCTTTGGCGCACGATGACTCGTTCAGAGTCATTAGGTATTTTTTTTCCTAGGCGCACGATGACTCGTTAAGAGTCATTAAACTTAAAAATATTCGCCGAAAATTAAGTTTTCGTCTGACGCGCGTCATATTTGGCATACATATTAAGTATTACGTCTAGTTCAATGGATACAATTGGCAACCCCCTCAGTTTAACCGTTTACTCACGGCTGGCTGGGAAGGGAGCAGAGTACAGCTCAGTCTGTGTTTCGATAATTTCACGTTTATTTGTGTATCTTAGTAACTATTTGGTTTATAGTAATTCTGAAGTTACCAGTGCAATTCTCATTAAATTCCGCTTCCATATATGTATGCAAATCAAAAATGTTGCAGGCAAAATTTTGAGCTAGCGCGAGTTGGAGATAAGGAATTTACTTTTTTTTTTACAATTCTTATTTCGGAGTGCCCCAATGTGGTTGTTTTGTATTTATTCTATGTTTTTATTCGCTTATCTTCAAGTTCAATCAATAACGAAGCCGATGGTACCTCATTAATCCAAATACAAGGATTTTTTGGTGGATAAAAACGTAACAGAAACAAATTATCGCCGGGCACATAACTGGCTCTGAGTGAGCCGAGATATACTTTGGGAGTGGGAAAAACTTTGATTGGAAACTATAGGTGCGCCAAAGGGTTAATAGGTAACCGTTGATTTTGACTGTACTTTAATATATAAGTATCACTATCTAATGTTATAATAAAATGCCAGTACATTGCAGTTTGGGGGAATTGAGTATGTGTCTAAATTTAACATGTCTAAATTAGTTAACAGTAAAGCTAATTTTTTTTGGATTGTACGAATATGAACATAAAAATAAGAACACGGATTAGATCTCCTGTACATTTAAATAGTCTCTCATGTACACTCGGATACCATAGTCTCTGGCCCACTCATACAAACTCGTGGACTTCACTGATTTCTAGTTATGGAAGCATATCTCTGGAAACAAATTTATGAATAGTATTTTCTATAATTCAACTACAAAACTATATATATCATTTATTGTTAAGCTAGTTGTTGTTGTTGTTGTTGTTCCCCAGGCTGTCTGGTCGAACAGCCCCAAGGTCTCGAGCAAGGCCAAGGCCATAAATGAGCGCCCCCACAAAACCCTCCCTGCTTACCACTAACAAAGCCCGGGTGACCGAAGCCACTCCAAGGCAGGGAGCTGAGGAGGGTGCAGAAACGCCCGGGAAACCAAAGCCCCACCCAAGGCCCTGTGTCCCTCAGCAATTATGAAGGGAATGTTGAGGGGCAAGGAAAAAATGTGACGCTAATGTAAGCTAGTTCTATCCATAAATCAATCCAGATAGTTATAATTGCAAACAGAAAAACATATGGGATCCACAAATTCCTATGAGTGGGCTAGAGACTATGGTATCCGAGTGTACAGTATTCATATTATCTTGTTGTTGTTGTTGTTGTTGTTCCCCAAGCTGCCTGGCCGAACAGCCCCAAGGCCCCGAGCACGGCCAAGGCCATAACCGAGCGCCCCACACAGAACCCTCCCTGCCGACCACAATAAAGCCTGGGTGACCGAAGCCACTCCATGGCGGGGAGCTGAGGAGGGTGCGGAAACGCCCGGGAAACCAAAGCCCCACCCAGGGCCCTGTAATTCATATGTTATAACAATACTGTATAGGCTACTTTATGAAGGGTTATTTATATATTTACACAAGTGTAAGTACAAACATAAGGATACTGTATACATAAATAGCTAAATAATGTAACGGTCTTACATAGTTAAAACCTAGTTATATTTAAAAACTATATAAAAATACTAAAAAACAAATCAAATAGATTCTGACCTTTTTGCTCTGTGAGGTGCCGTCGTCACTGTCAATATAATCAATGGTGTCTTGTTCATCATCATCATCATCGTCGGACTCAATCTCCGTGCCTGGGGTTAAGGAAGATAATGGTAGTTATATATAGGTAGTGCCAGCGAACCTGACAATAATCTCCACCCCTTAACTTCTTATAATTCGAAATGAATGAAAGCAATCGGGCTGACATTTCTATCAATTGGGAAGAGTCCACCAGGAAATAGGTGTGGATATTTACAGCCAGTTTGCTCTAGGCCCTTTTGAGTTACAGAGAGGGGTCAGGGATCAAGATTATTGTCAAGTTCGTTGGCGCTACCTATAGTTAAGGAGGTGGTCACCGTGTTTTTTTTATCTTTCTCTCCTTTTCTCTCTTTCCCTGGCTTGTATCCATTCTGCCCCATTCAGCCAATTGTTTTAAGACATTCATCCCCATCCAGGTGTTGATTTCTTCCTGGCGAGTGATAGTGAGCCATCATTGTATGGAGAAATCTGGCTTCGCCAGAGACATTTAGCCTATCTATCGAAAAATGTACAAATTTAGCTTGCTGTAAAAAAAAAATATATATATACAGTATATGCTGGCTCGCTACCGCTCGCCTGGAAAATATTGAAACCTGGATGGGGTAAACGTCTTAAAACAGTAGGCTGAATGGGGCCGAATGGATACAAGCCAAAGAGAGAGGGAGAGAAAGAGAAAAAAATGCAAGGAGGGCTCCCTAAAGTTTATGGTAGGCTGTGCTTGGCCTGGTGCTCATCTCTGTATGTGTGACCTTTGGAGCCTGTGATGGGTAACTCCAGGGACTTATCCAGCTGGTACGCTCGCGCTAATAAGTCATGTCCCATCTGTCAATACGATTGGCTTGCTCTGTGCTGTATTAATGTCTGTCAGATGTTGAATACGGTGGATAAGTGTAGGAACATGTTTGCATATTTCAATCGATATGAAGAAATGAAGCTTAGATATTGCCGATACCAATTATTGATCAAAAATATACTTGGTGCTGCGACATCACTTATTAGTACGACTGTACATGGATATTAGTGGCATTATAGGCATATAACATAATGCAACAAATACAAAATACTTTTTAGATAATCTTAGATTAATATTTATTATCAATATATAAACTTGCAAAACAAACAAACCAAAACAGGAACCGCACAATATAAAGTCAATAGAACTTATCAAAATCACTATGTGGAAATAATGTATTGAAGATTTAGCAAAACAAAATTATGAAAGAAAAAGCATAAAACGTATAACAATAACAAATAACAAAACTTATAAAATCAGATGATAAGAAGTTAAGAAAGACTCCATTGATAATCTTTGATGAAGCAGCAGTGCTCACCTTGTGGTTTCTTTCCTCGTATGATGATCTTATTCTTCATAGACTCTGGTGAAGGCACGGCTATTAGGTCCTCCGATACTGGTTCCGTCATTAGCATATCTGGTGGGAAAGAGGGGAAGCTTTGTTGCAGTAATAGGCGCATTCACAGTTTTATATAAAAAGACCTCCGTCTACGTACAGTATTGTGAAAAACATGTTATCCTTCGATAAATTGTGGGGGTGAGTGAGTGAAGTGAAAAAAAGTAAAAAATATGATGGATACATGTTTTTCATAATACGTGTGGCTAGCCCCAAACGTTGTGGAAATTGTACTGTTGTTGTTGTTCCCTCGACTGCCTGGCCGAACAGTCGCAAGTCCCCGCGGAAGGACATAGCCGGAGCCGGGCGTTCCCACAGAGCCATCATTGAGTGCATGTTGTGTTGTTGGTGTACGTGATTGACTGTAGTGTAGTCTTCCATTGTGTTTTATGGTATGGTGTACAATGTTACAGCTTCTTCTGGTATTGTGTTGAGCAGGCTGGCAAACAAGAGCCTTTTTATATTCAGTCTAGTCATTATTATTATACCGGTACTGTACAGTACTGCATATACACAGTTAAAGTTGTTTTTGTTGTTGTTCCCTAAGCTGCCTGGCCAAAACAATGAAACTTCATGCATATTTTCCTGTATTCCTTCGCACCGTCAATTCAGTCTTGAAACAACATTGCCCAGGTTTGGCACCCTGGTACAGGTCTCCCTCACAATCCGATGCCCCGATTTACGATATTATTATAGGTTTTTAGGTGTTTGTCTTTGTGTTTTGGCTGGTCCATGAACACATCCCCATTTACCCCATCAATTTTAGGGTTTGCTATACAATTTTCGTATATAAGATCGGATTTTGTGGAACATAACCCACTCGTAAATCGAGGGAGACCTGTACTTTCGAGTCATGTTTGGAAGGTCAATGCATAATCAGTCTCTCTTTGGCTTATATTTGCATTGCAATTAAAATTATTGTTTTGTTTGTTGTGTTTGGCATGCATTTCAGTTTAGATGTCGAGTTTCATATATTAATAGCTACTGAACCTTGCCTTATCTTTTGCTAACTCAGAAGCCATCTTATTGCTATCTATCACAAATATACAGTACAGTATCTGATTTGATTTTGTATGTGCCGCAGAACCCTACCTATCACAATCCATCGCTATTATACCATGTTTGATCTTATGCCTACTCCAGAACCCTACCTGTCACTATTATACCATGTTTGATCTTATGCCTACTCCAGAACCCTACCTGTCACTATTATACCATGTTTGATCTTACTGTATGCCTACTCCAGAACCCTACCTATTACAATCCATCACTATTATACCATGTTTGATCTTACTGTATGCCTACTCCAGAACCCTACCTATCACAATCCATCACTATTATACCATGTTTGATCTTACTGTATGCCTACTCCAGAACCCTACCTATCACAATCCATCACTATTATACCATGTTTGATCTTACTGTATGCCTACTCCAGAACCCTACCTGTCACTATTCATTGATATTATACTTTATCTAATATTATAACCAACCCATAACCAAACCTATCACCAGTTACAGCTACTAAACTTGCTTACTCTTATAGCTATTAGACACTCTTATAGAAACATACTATTAAACATATCATAGAAGATTGCATTCCACACAATCACTTAAGCCAACAAAATAATCAACACTCCTTGACAGCCCTGTGGGAAACCCGATCGTGGCCTTAGGGAATCGGGGCTGTTCGGCCAGGCAGCTTAGGGAACGACAACAACTCTTGTAGCTAACCCAAGAACCTAATCAAATAATTCTCACCTCCCAAAATCTCCTTCATTTGTTTGACCATAACCTTCTGCTGTTCAATGCTGAGGTGGTTCTCGATGGACAGAATGACAGGGTACGGGGAGGCCTCGAACGCATAGGCCTTTATTCCGTCCCTCAGTACGTCCGCCAGAGTGATCTTGGAGGTGAGGGTGTGGCCGTGGTAGATGATTGGCTCACCGTCGTCGCCGTCCCACACATCCACTGCAAAGGAACAACTTTATTTTTCTTGCCGTCTATAATTGCTGTAAGTAAACAAAACTAAGTAAATAAAATATACAAAACTAATATAATTCTATGTAAAAAAATACCAGTAGGAAAGGATATCTCTGCACTTTTTGTACAGGATGAAAAATATCTTCCATGTGGGGTTGAGACAGTTATACTTTTAGAATAATTTTAAGTAGCAAATTCAAGAATGGTATACAGTATACTGTACTGTAGTAGAGTATTGTACTAACATTCTAAGAGGCGACATCCCTTCTTGAGAGCACTGATGTAACCCTCCACACTGCTCTCACCCGCTAGCTGGTGACCAGTCAAATATCTGAAAAAAATATGATATATTAAACAAGATACCGGTACTTTTTTATTCAAATCATCAATTCTTTAGAAAATAAGTTTCATTAAATTCAGGCTTTAGAGATGAGTTAACATTTAGATCGGACACATTAGTTTAACAATAAAGGTGTTTATCATAATCCTGGTTCTTCAACATATATATAATAATTTCAAGAAACTCTACAACACTGAAATGCATGTCAAACACGTCAAACAAAACAATAACAATAACAGCAACGTAAATACAGTAGTAGCCAAATGGAGATAACTAAATAGAATCACCATCACCACCGGTTATGGTGGGCTGGATCTGTAGGAGTGAGGGTTGGTGTCCTCAAATTCCCATAGCCGGTTCTGACTTTACTTTTTTCATCATTCTTATTTCTAACTTTTTTCCTGAGAGTGGTGAAGGCAGTGGGGCCAAAATGATGTGCCCCACGGTTCCCTAGTGTCTTGCTCTCACAGCCCACTGGCACAAGTCGGCCTTTCTCTCTCTGGCGTAGGGATGCGGCGACCCAACCGCCCGCCACTTTGATGGTACAATCAGCTCCTGGAGCAGTGGACCACTGGTTCGTATCTTCAGAAGAATTCCTGTGCTTGACATGCTTCCAGCAAGGGCCCCTCTGGGGTAAATAAAATAACAAAACAGTGGTGGAACGGCTCTGGGTCTACTCCTTCAGTGCTAAGGGTCATAATCAACTTATTGGAAATGGCACTGTGGAGTGGGTCAGTGGAGACATGTCTGGGAGCCTGGAGGCAGTTTCTGCCATGGCCATCCCTTTTGGGGAGCTTCCTCTGGAAGCGGCGCGTCAGATTGATCTTGATGATGATGATGATGATGAATCGCCATGCGTTAAAAAGTACAATTACCTATAACCGCTGGTCATAAGAGAGGCACTAGAGTGACTAGATAAACATACACACCATTTTCAAAATATACAGTAAGTAGCCTACTATAGGCACTTTACTATAGGCACTACTTTGAGGCAAGTAAATTGTTCCATAAATTTAATCTTTTTAGGGTCAATTATTGTGACTGTATTCTAAAATTTGACATCAATAATTTTAATCAAGCATTTTTAACTTGAAGTTTCTTGTATAACCTCTGCTTACTTTTTGTCTGTATTTATTGTTTATCTTTTTCTTTTTCTTTTTCTATTATTATTATTATTATTATTAATATTGATGATTTTTTAAATTTATTGTTCTTGTTAAAAGAGTACTCTTTGTTTAAATCTGTTGTTACTTCATATTTTGCAATTATTTCTCTTTATATTATATGTATTCATTGTCGATAGTATCAATTGCTTACTTTTGCGATTTCCTTAGTTTATTTGTGCTATAAATGTAGGTTATTTGTAGGGTAGTTATTGATAGGGGTCACTTGAAGCATGCTATGCTTACAGGTACCTACCCGATAGCACTATCGTTAGTGAGTGCTGTACTGTATTTTATATATTATTTTGTAATAGTATAGATATCTTATCAATATTTGTATTTTTTACTATTGTTAATGTCTTGTCATGTTGCAAATTTGATTTTAAATAATATTTTGACATTTAACATGTAGTTTCTTTATTCATGCAGAGTTTAGTAAAATTTGCCAGAACGTCCCGGACTTCCCAAACTTGACTACTTCCTTTAACGTGACGATAGTGCGTTGTTATATGTGCGATTGGTTTGCTTGGGAAACAGATTAACTTGCTCATGTAGTGATGTACACCCTATGTGGTGGATTGTGTTCTTTTATTTAATAATTTTCATTTTAGTAAGCGTTGTTTCCACATAGCGATTTTGATAATTTAATTTGACTTTATATTGTCCTTGTCCCAATTTTGGTTTGTTTAGTTTGCAAGTTTTACATTTTAATTAATATCATATTCACTCATACTAAATTAAAAAATATAGCCATAAAAAATGCAAATGATCATATCGGTATATTGTATATAAATCTACTGTGCATCTGACCAATAAAACAAATAGAGATAAAGAGCTTACGTGTTATGTGATGAAGATATGAAGTAGTGTGAGAGAGATTGGTTCATGTCTTGGTGGATCTTACTCTGGTGGTCGTTGTTGAACACATCAAACATGCTCGACAACAACATGTGGTAGAACCCTGGGGAAGGTATGGATAACATGATTATTTTGAAGATTAGCAAGAATCAAGTAATTACAAAATTAGCTTACATTTCTGGATATGTTGAATAGCTGATGTAGATAAGCTTGATATTCGTTTGGGCACTACATACGGTATCAAATTGATATGAAGTATATCAATTCGCCTAAGCTGGTATTCTAAATAGCTGATGTAAACAAGCTTCATATTCTATTGGGCACTAACAAAACAAATTTATAAGAAATATATCCATTCGCCTTAACTGGTATTCTTAATAACAGAAAAAACATTGACAAGGAGAAGAGGCTACAAGTTAAACACAATATCCTCACCATCTTGAGTCATGTATCCCTTAGCCTTGAGGTCGCTGAGCTCATATTCGTTGATGAGTATAGTTGCTCCGGTGATGTCCATGTTATTCAGTTTCTGTTCTCGCTGTAAGAATGTTTTAAGCTGCTCGGCACTCATTAGTAGCGTCTTGTCACTGGCGTACCTGTCGACAGATAGCGATACATATATTAATTAGAAAAAAATCATAACTAGAGGGGTATATCTCCACCTACACTGGTTGGACTTAGTTGACAGTAGCAAGAAAAATAAAATCCCAGAAAAATTAGCACTTGCTAAATTGTTAAGTAATAATAGTAGCTATATTGATGATATTCTCGTTTGCAATTTGTTAAATTTTAATAAAGTTGCTAAACTTATTTACCCTAATTCTATTCCCCTCACACAATGTAACGTAAATTATAAAGTTGAAAATTTTCTTGATATAAATATAGAGATTGTTAATGAACAGTGCATACTTAAAGTATATCACAAAGTTGATGATTTTAATGTTAACGTAATAAACTTTCCTTTCCCTAGTAGTAATATCGATAGTAAAATAACTTATAATTGTTTTTATTCCCAGTTAACCCTCTCCGACATATGACGCAATTTTGAGCCTATTAGGGATACTTTAAAACCTTTGTTACCATCAGGGGTATTTAGAAACCTTTAGTTTAGTTACTTCAACCTCTGCAGTTGTCTTTGAGTTAGCTGTGGGCAGAAAACTAATTTTGGAGAGGTAATAATAACAGTGAGAGAACTCTATTTCTTATTGCTAATCTGGCAACCTCTGCGTCATATGAGTCTGAAGGGGTTAATAAGATTTTGTAAAATCTGCACTAAAGTAGAGGACTTTTGGGCTAGAGCTAGGTTACTATACAGACTCTTAGTGGACAGAGGTTTTGAGGCAAGTAAATTGTTCCATAAATTTAATCTTTTTAGGGTCAATTATTGTGACTGTATTCTAAAATTTGACATCAATAATTTTAATCAAGCATTTTTAACTTGAAGTTTCTTGTATAACCTCTGCTTACTTTTTGTCTGTATTTATTGTTTATCTTTTTCTTTTTCTATTATTAATATTGATGATTTTTTAAATTGATTGTTCTTGTTAAAAGAGTACTCTTTGTTTAAATCTGTTGTTACTTCATATTTTGCAATTATTTGTCTTTATATTATATGTATTCATTGTCGATAGTATCAATTGCTTGCTTTTGTGATTTCCTTAGTTTATTTGTGCGATAAATGTAGGTTATTTGTAGGGTAGTTATTGATAGGGGTCACTTGAGGCATGCTATGCTTACAGGTACCTACCCGATAGCACTATCGTTAGTGAGTGCTGTACTGTATTTTATATATTATTTTGTAATAGTATAGATATCTTATCAATATTTGTATTTTGTACTATTGTTAATGTCTTGTCATGTTGCAAATTTGATTTTAAATAATATTTTGACATTTAACATGTAGTTTCTTTATTCATGCAGAGTTTAGTAAAATTTACCAGAATGTCCCGGACTTCCCAAAGTTGACTAATTCCTTTAATGTGACGATAGTGCGTTGTTATATGTGCGATTAGTTTGCTTGGGAAACAGATTAACTTGCTCATGTAGTAATGTACACCCTATGTGGTGGATTGTGTTCTTTTATTTAATAAATTTCATTTTAGTAAGCGTTGTTTCCACATAGCGATTTTGATAATTTAATTTGACTTTATATTGTCCTTGTCGCAATTTTGGTTTGTTTAGTTTGCAAGTTTTACATTTTAATTTACCATTAATATCATAGACTAAAATTTTCTGTTGGATCTGGGTTCCAGGATATGTTCAGGATCACCTCCTAAATTGAATCACTTCTTCCTTGGCGCATATCGTATCTGCCCACCAAATTTTTTGAAAATTCTCCCGATTTCCTGCTAAATTTATTATAATTTTCCTTGGTGCATATCCTCTCTGCCCACCAAATTTTGTGAAATAATAATAATAATAATCAACTATTACATTAACTTACGTCTTATAGAGCTTCTCAATTTGTGGCATCTTGAGTAAGGAGTGGTAGAAGTTGACAAACTCGTCCACCTCCAAGACCTGCTCCCCGTCACGCTTCTGTTTGCTGGTGTTGGCTTGCTGTTCAGGAGAACCAAAACAAATTGAGAGAAAGAAAAGGGCAGATATCATCAGTGAATAATAGTAACACATTATTTATGTGAAGAGTGCCTGTATATCTGAGAGAGATAATCTTGGGAGTCACTTTGTGCTATACTTGTACTGTACTGTACTTCCATACCGTTTGCCACAATAAGGGTATGTTTATAGTGTGATGATGGGCTTAATGGGCTCAATACTGAATCTTTGTACTGTACTGTACTGTACTTAGATTCAGTATTGAGCCCATTAAGCCCATCATCACACTATAAACATACCCTTATTGTGGCAAACGGTATGGATATCCAACCAAAACCAACAATGTACGGTACTACATACAGTCAGAAACTGTACCAGTCAAGGTTTATGGTACTGTATGTCGTGTGAATGTAGGTAATTTAGTGCTGAATGTGAGTGTAGTTGTTGTTGTTGTTGTTGTTCCACACGCTGTCTGACCGAACAGCCCTAAGGCCCCGAGCAAGGCCAAGGCCATAACTGAGTGCCCCCACAGAACCCTCCCTGCTTTACCACTAAAAATGCCCAGGTGACCGAAGCCGCTCCCAGGCGAGGAGCTGAGGAGGGTGCAGAAATGCCTGGGACACCGAAGCCCCACCAAACCCCTGTGCCCCTTAACAATTATGAAGGGAAAGTTGAGGGGAAATTGTTATGTTAAGCTATGGTGTCAACAGGCATTCTGCCAACACAAGTCAATCAGGTGGCCTGGTGTGTAAAGATCCATGAACATTGGCTCAACTGATAGGCAGAGCTAATAGACAAAGTTGTTGTTGTTGTTGTTGTTCCCTAAGCTGCCTGGCCGAACAGCCCCGAGTCCCTAAGGAAGGCCATGGCCACGGTCGGGCTTCCCACAGAGCTCTCAAGGCGTGTAGATTGTGCTGTTGGCGTAAGTGGTTGTGTGAAATGCAGTCTTCTACGATGTGTTTAATAGTATGGGGTGCTGTGTTACAACCTTGGCAGGAGTCGACGACGGAGTCATCCAGTCTCTTCTGATAGCTCAGAAGGGCTGGATGGTGTCCGCATACACATACATACATAAAATTTTAAGACTGAGTGTTCCACACATAAGTGCAGTTTCAGTCTCTTGTTCTAATGGCGGCGTTCCAGGCAACCCTGTTAAGGGCTGCTTCACTTGTCAAGTTCTTGGATTTGAGATCGGCGCGTATAGTCCGATCCCAGGTCTTCCTCGGTCCACCCCTTGGTGCAGCTCCCTCCACAATCACAGACCTGCATTTTTTCCACCCAATTTTGTTCATCCATTCTCTCCACATGTCCATACCATCCCAGTCTACTTGTACGCATCACCTCGCTAATACTCTTTATACCTAAACGTCTCCTCAGCTCAACATTTGTTATTCTATCCTGTAGCCTGGCCCCACACATCCATCTCACCATTCTCATCTCATTACGCTCCATTCTGTTGACATCCTCTACTTTAACGGCCCATGTTTCTGAGGCATACGTCATTGCACTTCTAACACATGAGGCATACACCTTTCCCTTCAGGGGGAGAGGCATTCTTTTCATGGTCAGGATTGGCATCAATTCTCTGAACTTCCCCCAGCCACACCTAATTCTAGCAACAGTGGCAGCCTCGGCCCCACCACCGGCAGAGATTGTATCTCCTAGGTAACAAAACTTGTTCACCAGCTCCAAAGACTCATTTCCAAAATTCACAGCCACAGGATCATCACTTAACATAAGCTCGCCTTTGCACACTACGCACTCAAATTTCTCTATTTCTGACTTATCCTTCGGCAGGGGCCCCTTTATTCTACTACAGCGCTTACTCCCATGGTGTACCCAACATCGACAGATGCTACATTGAATTGAGTTAACGCCCACTCCCTTTCCACACACTGCACATGGGTATGCACCGCTCTTTTCCACATTGCCTCGTCTCAAACTACAATGCATAACCTTGGTTTTGTTAATATTGACTCTTAAACCCTTGCTCGCCATGCCCTCTCTCCACTTTCTGAATTTGGCCTCAGCATCCTGCATACTGTCAGCTATTAGGACTAAATCGTTCCAACGGGAGTCCGCCTCTAAAAACTCTAGACAGCGCCTCCAAGACCATAATAAAGAGGAGGGGGCTTAACACTGAACCCTGATGGACTCCAACACGGACTGCGAACTCATCACTCAGTACACCCTTCACCCTCACCGAACTTCGCGAATCCTCATACATCTTCATTATCACACGCACCAGCCACTCTTCCACACCAAGTTTCCTCATAGCCCACTGTACAACATCTCTAGGTACCCTATCAAAGGCCTTCTCCAGGTCCACAAACACAAAGTAAAGATCCCTGCCTTTTAGTAGGTATCTTTCCTGTATCTGTCTGACTATGAAGATAGCATCGGTTGTACCATGTCCTGGCATAAAACCAAACTGCATATCATCAATAGAGATGCTTTGCCTGATCAAACCCTCAAGGACTCTCTCACAGACCTTCATGATTTGGTCAAGCATTTTCAGGCCCCTATAATTTCCTCTATCTAGCGCATCCCCTTTTCCTTTGTATATATTTACTATTATACTTTTGAGCCAATCCTCTGGGATTTTCTCATCTTTAATAATGGTGTTTATCAACTCAGTGACTAAGTTTACACCAATCTCCCCTGAGGCTTTTATCATCTCAGCGACAATGTCGGAGCAACCTGGAGCTTTACCGTCCTTCATTTTATTGATTGCGTCGCTCACTACAGCTGGTGCTATCAAAGGAGGGGGCCCAGATATTGGTTTTTCGATACTAAGCTGTTCCTTATCCCATTCAAACTCTACATTTAGCAATCATTCATAGTGTACCTTCCATGCTTCTCTGATTTCATTTTCTGCATACACAATCTTCCCATTATCATCTCTAACACACTGTTCACCTATAATATCCCTACTGTAATTTTTAACTCGCCTAGCTAGGTTGAAGATCCCATTGGGATTGTCAGTGTTACACACTTGTTTGAGGACCAGGTCCTTAATGCGATTTTTAGCATTGTAAATAACTCTTTTGGCAGTTCGTTTAGCTGCCTGGTATTCCTCCCTGCTGCCTCCTTTCTCAGCCTGGCCAGGTGGACTCTGTCCTCGCGAGGAAGGGAGGGAGGATTCAGAAGGATGGATTTCGGGAGGTCGTGCCTGCAGCTGCGTGTTGTCTATGAGTGAGTGGATGGAACGGCGAGACATATGAGTACGGATGTGCTTCTGGAAGCTGGTTTGGGGAGTAGGTTCGAGCCTCCCCATGACTGCCAAAGTTTGTGAGGCTGGTTTCTCACATGTAAAGCTTAGACAATAAAAAAATAAACCATACCACTGTCACTACTACTGTACCTCTATCTTCTACTTCAGCCCTTGTACCTTGCCCCTGAGGCAGATCCCACTAACCCACTAGATTTTGTTTAGTGTGTTGTCGTTTCGATAGCTTTTTATTTTGATGAATTAGTTATATTGATTTTTATTTTGATGAATTAGTTATATTGATTTGATCAGTAACCTTTTAGTTTGCTTTCAAGTTATATATTATAATTTCTTCTTTTTCAACCAGCACCATCACTAGAGCCTATGTCTGGAGAGTTGAAATATACTGTACAACAAACATGAGGGTAGAAAAATAAAACAAACACAAGATCACTTACATTGAAAAGTTTCTTGGCATGTGTTTTGTCCATCTTAATATTGAGTTGCTTGATTAAGGCGCAGCACTCGCTGAAGTTGAGGGAACCATTGTTGTCCTTGTCTGCTTCCTGGAACTGTCTTCGCAACCACCTGACCAGGAAAAAAAATTGTACTTAAATAAATTTGAAGGATAAAAACCAATATCTAATGATAATGTACAACAGGTTGGGAGAGAGGTATCCTGACCAGGATTCGAACCCACTCACTCCAGATATATTGGGGAGAGTCGGGCACCGTAACCACTTGGCCATGAGCGGATATAAGGAAAGCAACGTTAGTTCTTATTCAAATAAGAACTAAGGTTGCTTTCCTTATATCCGCTCATGGTCGAGTGGTTACGGTGCCCGACTCTCCCAAATATACCTGGATTGAGTGGGTATGAAAAACAATGTTAAATTAATGAATGTAAAAATGAAAGAGTTGGCCATGCTGATAGTGGCCCACTAAGCACATCGCCCTTCAGTGTGTGAATAGTGTGTGGGGGTGCATGTGGAATGTGGAATCCTTGTACAGTCATGCTCTCAGAAAGTCACCCTTTTCGGCCCAACAAAAGTTCCAAAGTCACCTTTATGACACAAAGTATACGTCACACATCATAGAAATACCATAAAGTACACTTCACACATCATAGAAATACCATAAAGTACACTTCACACATCATAGAAATACCATAAAGTACACTTCACACATCATAGAAATACCATAAAGTACTGGTACACTTCACACATCATAGAAATACCATAAAGTACACTTCACACATCATAGAAATATAATAAGGTAACGGGGGAGGCATAACTGTTATGTAATAGTGGGAGAGATCCTTATAATCACAGAGAATACGCCGATTGACAGTTGTAAACAAACTAAGAGGGCGGGCGGGAGGGCGATTAGACCCGAGCGTGACGTCACCAAGCCGATTCCGCAGTAGATTGGAGCATGTCCGTGTATGACCAGAGCTTTCGCATTTGAGGTGACCGCTTATTATTGAAAGCGCGTTACTCAATGGCGCGTTACCGAGAGCACCACTGTACTGTTGGAATGGCTGTGGATGTCAATGTAGTCTGTAACCAGTGTAATCAGCTTGATCAGGTTGTGCTATGCATACATTTTGTGCCTACTAATACCTGTAACTTAGGTGAGTACTGAATATTCAAGTTTTCATCGATTGATTTTAGTAATTTGTACTTTCGTAGGATATGTTTTAAAAGTAACTGGACTTTTTAAAATTTGGGCTATGATAAAACCTGGCCATTTCCTAATTTAATTTGATTAAGCGTTATTTCCATAGCGATTTTGATTAGTTCATTTGCCTTTATATTGTGTTGTATTGTGTTTGGTTGGTAAGTTTTACATTATATAAAAAAATAATAAAAATAATAATAATATTAATACTAGCCTATAGTCCGTTAATTCTAGTTTGGGCAGAAATTGTAACCTCCTCTGTACTGTACTGTACCTCAAAAAGGGCTATAGCAAATGAGCTGTCAATTTATACACATAAGCTATTCCTTAGCCAAGTCTTCCTATTTGGTAGAAATATTGGGATGGATGTAGACTCCGGGCGTACGGTAACCATGTTTAAATAGGGCGATCGCCGCGGTTAAATTCGCGTCTATTTTGACGGCGATTTTTTTCGGTCATTTGCCCCCTGCTGGCAATATAATATATGATGATGACAATATGTCATTGGGGGGGGGGGGGGTGAGGGAGGGCAAAGCCCCCCCCTCAACATAATATTGTATCCAAAGGCAGTCAAAATAGACGGGAACATGATGGCAAAGGTCAGACGCCACTATGCGTAGTGTAAACAAGGCTGGCGGTACGCCCGCACTTAACATTCTTGCCGAAACATTAGTTCGATTACTCTAGTCCTTTTTGAGTTCTGAGAGGTTAGGGGTTACGATCTCTGCCAAACCTAGAATGAACGGACTATAATAGGTTCAACTCACACATCATACTGCCTCTCCTCGTGCAGAACTCTAACACTCTGGACCAGGTGAGATAGACCGGCCACCCAGGCATCCCGTTCCTCCTCAGATGATGCCACCAAGTCCAACACCTCCCGACCCCCGGCACCGTGGATCACAGAGAAGCATCGAATCTCATCCAGCAGGGGCTCTTCTCCAGCTGAAACAAAATTATTGGTGTGTTTTACTATACTCGATAAATTGAATTCCTTAGCAGCTAATTTCTCGATACTTTACGGAACTATGTCTCTGCATCATATCAAGACATTTATATAATTAGCACCATATTTCACTACAAAATCTTCAAAATAACTGAGAAATCTTGATGGGAACTTTGCAATTTACCGCCAGTTGAGATAAAACAGAACTCACTTGCAGCGCCTTCTCATTATTTTTCTAGTTTCCTCCCTAGACCTCTATCAAACTTAAAAAACATCCATTAGATCCCCTTTGTAGATTAATTTGTAAATTTTTCGGTAGAAAAATGTCCCGGCCAAAAGCCGGTTCTTCCAAAATTACAGGCTTACTATAGTTCGCCAGGATTTTTGTTTACATCTAAATAGCACGAAAGGTCTTAAGTATTGAAAACAAAATGGGACGAAAGGTCCTAAAACTGACAAACTAATGGGGTAAACATCATAAAATCTGAAAACTAATGGGGCTAAACATGAGGGAGAAGGGGTGCCAGAATACCAGCCCATCTCTGCTTAAACACAGATGACACACTAGTAAGAACTCACTTGCGGCCTTCTCCTTGAGTTTCTCCGAGTGACTGCTGACTTTGTTGAAGGTGTCGGACTTCCAGCCGGCTCGTACCTCCGTGATGTCCAGCAGGGGAACTGATCAATTACATTACAATAAGTACATGTGTAAGGACTGCATTAGGGTCAATAACTAAATATATATACTGTATATATGGATTGTGTTAGGCTCCGTTGTATTGGGGGCTTAGCCGCTTAGGTCCTACAAAACACATTAAGGTACCAAAGTGACAAATTATATCATTAATGAGTAGCCTATAGTACACATATATGGACTGTTTAAAAGTCATATATTTTTTTTTTTGGGGGGGGGGGGGGGGGTTTACATTTACGTACTGAGCCTAGTCATTTACATTATATCTTAGTAAACTACAAAATCATACTTTTACATCTTATGATTTATCACCCCACTTTGAGCTATAAAGTCAGTGACTTTAAATTATAGTATTATAATAACAAGATTGTTATAACTAAATTATGTAAAGATAACAAATATATCACACCATTACACCAAGGGCGGCTACTGAAGATAATATACCGGGTGCTTGAAGAAAGGCTAAGCATGAGTTCAAATGAATAGAGATCAAATTAATATTGCATGAAGTCATATTTTTCAGAAGAATTTTGAACTCCTGGAGAATACAAAGCTAAATATCTTCTCTGCAACACATTTTGTTGCTTAACCCTTGTCTAGCGGGGTGTTTTGGGCTCATTTGGGCATATTCAGGCCCTCCTGCATGATAAATCAAGCATCTGCATGAAAAAAAAAAATTATTTAGCAAAAAAATAGGCACTAAAAGCTTCAAAATGAGACCAGAACGAGCTACGTAGCACTGTGGTTCTCTTGCAGTGGTGCCACGAACATGGAAGTTTAGCATATATCGGTATATTTTTCCCAGCTATGCTCACTACTGGCTACACTGCCGGCCTCTCGAGAACACAGGGAACATGAGTTAATGGGCGGCGGTAAGCCCTGGGAGTCGGCTGTCTGGCCCGCTGCTCTCCCGGCCATTTGCACTCGATTTTAACCCTTTAAAAGCCTTAATAATGCTCCTAACTTGCTGCAAATTAGTGCACGACTTAAGTCGAGCTCCGCTCTTTAAGGGTTAAACATAGATACCTCATCAGCACTTTAACACTTGAGTTTAATTATATTTACTATCATCTCTAGTTTCAACATCATAAAAAAATAAACTGCATTCAGTTTGAAGCACAATTTTAAGCTGTACAGGAAACTGCCTGCTAAGAACCTGTTATTTTTACATACTGTATAATATAATATAAAGTAATAATAAAACAAATTGTAAACACATGATTTAAACATCCTACATAAAAATTAACATTATCTAAGTATGTTCTACATACTGTACTGTACTACTGTAATTATAACTGCACTCGATACTGTTACACATTCAATATGTCTCTGGCTTAATACAAAAAGGGCCAATCACTAGAACACCAATAAAGACTTTGATGAATCAAGGCTATTATATACACTATAGTGAAAAAAAAAGCAATCTCCTTCTCCAATAGTAGCTTGATTACTACTAATGGAAGAGGAAATTGGTCCTTTTACCAATAAGATTTAAATATAATTCTTTAACCAGACCACTGAGTTAATATAAAACTCTTACAGGGTTGACCTTTAATAGTTAAAGAACATTACTGTACAGTTCTCCGGGAGGTAGGGGGCCAGGAGAGTGCTGGAGAGCCCTTAGTGATCCCTGGTCTCTGGGTCTTCTCCTGGTCGGCCTAGATGTGTGTGAATTTGTATTTTGTTTTTTTGTGTTGTGTTGTCCCTGTTTGGGCTCTGTCTCGAGTCGGCCACCCCCAGGTATGGGGTATGTGCCGGAGTATATACATACTGTACATACATACAGCTGTACAGTAATGTATATTTAGACATAGTTTTATCAGGTAAAGTTTGTATTGGCATCTCTGAACATTGCCTTTTTTACACCGAGACGGAACATTCATATAACTACAGTGTCAACAAACTACCAGTCTACATTGAATACTGGATCTAAAACATAAATTTAATGGATTACTGTTAATCAATAGCCAAGCTAAAATGTTCAGCAAGGCTCTCTATGTAAGGGCAGGCTATATGCTTGACATACTAACCAAACATAATGTCTGCATGCAATCAACATACATGCCCATGCCAAAACTACATCTAACAAATTTGCCGACATGCATTTCTACACAAAATGAGGATAAACAACTTGCAATTTCTGAATGCATGTAACGGCAAGTAAAATACTTTTGTTACCATATTTGCTGCAAATAATGCTTTCTGCAGCCTTAATAGGTGATATTATACATTATTACTACCTGTACTACATTGAAAGTTTATCAGCCACAACATAATTCATTATAAGTGCATGAACATAAATTATATCTGCCATAAGCCGGTATTACACCAGCGCTTTTTCCCTTAACATTTATCCTCAACACTGGTTTGGCAGCTTATGAGGTCAACATTTAGAATATTTCAGTCAACTAAATTAATCTATTATCAGTCTAGTTTCCGATACCGGTGAAAAATAATCCAGAAATTTTGCCAGAAAATTTTTGATCATCGAATGTTGACTATAAAAGCTCTCGTGTGATACCGGCTTTACAAGATTAATGTTTGGCTAATGTTGCATTTGCAGCAATGTTAGGATCATTAGCACTGCATAAGCATTAGCTCAAACGCCATTGCTGGGATTTTGCCAAGTGTAAATAAAGGCTGTAACTGTAGGAGAGAAAGAAAGATTGAAAAACAATATCTTTTATATTTCTTTTGTAAATGTACCTGCTTAATGTAGTTTGTACAGTCTCTTACATAAATTCTGTTCTTCCTTATTATCTTATTAGCCTAACCCTTAGAAGATCCGTTCTTCCATATTATCTTACTAGCCTAACCCTTAGAAGATCCGATGACACATTTCTTACTGCTAATGATAACAACAGCAATAAACTTGAGACACCAGTGTGCATACCAAACCCCTCCTCCCCTCACAAGATAACACAACAGAAATACAATCCATCAAAATAAGCACTGGCAACAACTCCAACATTTCCATCATAAATACAGCACCCCACACACAGGACATCGCACAACAAATCCAAGCACTCAACACACAGATTTGCAACAAAATACTAGAACAAACAATAAATTGGAATAACTAGCTCCAAATATTGATCACAAAACAGACCCCAAAAATCTCTATTTCTTCATATAAACAACAAGCAAACACTTTTGTATAATCACTTCTCTCATGTCAGCCACCTAAACCCCCATCAAGACGACCGACGTGTCATCCGACGTAAGAGACAATTCCCCACAGACACCGACTATGCACCCTTCACCAACAACCAGACAAAGCACATCAACAATCCCAAGCATTCACCCGCCTGTGGTCCAGACAACATAAGCAACATACACCTCAGACACCTAGGACCACAGGGGATACAGGCACTCACCAACATATCAAACTACCGGTACTGTACAGTTATTCACACAACACAATACCGGACATCTGGAAGCATGGTGTCATCATTGCATTCCCCAAACCCAACAAAGACCCCACGCTGCCCTCCTCACACCGCCCCATCACATTCCTTTGCACTCCTATAAAGTCTTAGAACATTTCTTACTACAACTGACCACACACACTCTACCCCTAGCTCCAACACAACATGGCTTCAGGCCACTGCACTCCACAAACACTCTTCTTACGGACCTTACACAAAGAGCTTTTGACGGCATCAACTCAGCCAGACCACCACACAGATCACTACTAGCCACATTTGACATTAGTAAAGCCTTCGATGCCATCCCCCACCACAACCTAACAAACAAAATCTACGAAACATACATGCATAACAATACAAAAAGGTGGCTGGCCAACTACCTAGCAGGTAGATGTGCACATGTATCATTTGCCGGTCAGTCATCTAACATCAGAAACTTCACAAACAGAATCCCGCAAGGATCCGTCCTGTCGCCCGCACTCTTCAATCTATAAATGCATGATATACCCACACCCCACGCACCCCAAATAAATATAGCTTCCTACGCAGACGACATAACACTCGCATGCACACACCAAGACCCAGACAGAGCAACACTTCTCCTTCAACCCTATCTCAACACACTACATGACTGGTGCACTACAAACAGACTCAAATTGGCCCCAGCCAAATCCACTGCAACCCTACTCACAAGCTGGACAGCCGAATACAAAAATACCCCCCACCTCACCATAAACAACACCCCCAAACACACACACACACGCACCCACAACCCTAGGAGTAACATGTGATACTCTAATGACATTCAAACAACATAGCACAAACATAAAATGACACCTAGACTTAACACCCTCAGGTCACTTGCCTACACAACATTTGGACACAACAAAGAAACTACCACCACAGTATACAAACAATACATAAGATCAATGATGGAATACGCAAGCCCTGCCTGGGCTTTTAACCTAGCTGAAACACATCACAAGACCTTACAGGCTATTCAAAACAAAGCCCTAAAAATCATCACAGGCTGCACAGCTACTACACCTACAGATCACCTACATCAAGAAACCAAATTCCTAAAAGTCAAAGACCACCTGACATGAGAGGCACTCAATTCCTGGCTGCAGCCTCCACAAACCAACACCACCCACTACACTACATGGCAACACACCCACAGACACCAAGTAATATCAAAACAACATCCGCACATGGTATCACACACAAATACCGTCATCTTTCCCTCCCTGCCCACCCCAAACTAGCTTCCAGAAGCACATCCATAGTCATATCTCTCGCCGTTCCATCCAATCAATCATAGACAACACGCAGCTGCAGACAGGACCTCCCGAAATCCATCCTTCTGAATCCTCCCTTGCTCGTGAGGACAGAGTCTATCTGGCCAGGCTGAGATGTGGGCACCATCCAGCTCTTCTGAGCTATCAGAAGAGCCTGGATATCTCTGTCGTCGACACCTGCCCAGGATGCAACACGGCACCCCATACTATTAAACACATCATAGAAGACTGCATTCCACACAATCACTTACGCCAACAATATAATCTACACTCCTTGAGAGCCATGCGGTAAAGCCCGATCGTGGTCATGGCTGTCCTTAGGGACTCGGGGCTGTTCGGCCAGGCAGCTTAGGGAACGGCAACAACAACAACAACAAGGAGAGTAGTGGGTAGATTAAATCAGATTGAGAATGTAGTGTTCCCTGCCTCTCATAACTTGATCTAATTTACTATATTCTCTGAACTTCTGTTCTCCATGTGGTGATAAGAAGTGCAGGATGTGATACTATTACAGTACTGTACTTGTCCAAAGGGGATTAACCCCTTCTGTACAGGTGTCGTCTTTTGGGTTTCATTTCAGCTATATTTAGAAGGTTTTATGAAGTTTAGGAAGGATAAATGGTAGCTAAAAGGATCAATTTAGTTCATCTGCTGCTTTTCAATGGGCTGACATCCCTCTTAAGCTAAATAAAATTGTCTAATAGTTGCCAGATTATAATGAAAAGGATGTTGTCGGTACAGAAGGGGTTAACAGTACGGTACTTGTCCAAAGGGAATCCCAGGATGAAAATTCCAGAAGACATATATACAGTACATCAAATTTTCAGACTGAGTGTTCCACACATACGTGCAGTTTCAGTCTCTTGTCCTAATGGCGGCGTTCCAGGCAACCCTGCTAAGGGCTGCTTCACTTGTCAAGTTCTTAGATTTGAGATCAGCACGTATAGTCCGATCCCAGGTCTTCCTCGGTCCACCCCTTGGTGCAGCTCCCTCCACAATCACAGACCTGCATCCTTTCACCCAATTTTCTTCATCCATTCTCTCCACATGTCCATACCATCCCTGTCTACTTGTATGCATCACCTCGCTAATACTCTTTATACCTACAGTAAACGTCTCCTCAGCTCAACATTTGTTATTCTATCCTGTAGCCTGGCCCCACCTTACAACCTTACAACAAAGTTCCTAAGTGAAACCCAAAGGTATTGTTGTGGTTACTGAACCATGTCAGATACTTATGGTCTCCCCTTCAATGAGCTGGGCATCATGATACCTCAGAGTCTGTTCTTTGTCTGTTCTTTGTTTAATCAGCTGCTTGGGATATGCTGGGGCTATAGAGTACAGTAGGTAAATGGTACGGTATAACCTTATTAACCCCTTCTGTACTGCAAGGTCTTTTTTACTTTATTCTGTCTACTATTAGGAGATTTCTTCAGTTTAAAAAGGGCCTCCAACAATATACTGTACAGGCTTCAAGCTATCCCATCTACCCCTTTTTACTACAGCAGATCCTTCCTAAACTGCACAAAATTGTATAAAAATAGCAAGAATAAACGTAAAAATACGTCGTCGGTATAGCAGGGGTTAACTTACTTAGTCCTAGGAAAAGAAACAGATTCAATATACAGTATTTAACCAGTTATAAGGGTTACTACCATGCTATAGACCAAGTTGAAACAGTACCGGCACCTCTAGTTATATTCTACAGGGCAATGCAATACAAAATATACAGCAGAGAAGGGTGCCAAACCGGAGCAATTTTGTTTGAAGACTTGAATGAATATGAGAAGGAATACAAGAAAATTAACATAAAATAGCATTGCTTTGACCATTTTATCACTTACAAAGGCATAATTTGAACTTAATAATAATAATAACTAATTGTCAACAGCCTACTGGGCAGAAGCCCTCATAAGGCTGGGAATTTGAACTTAAACCATACTTGTATCTTTACATATACAATAATAAAGATTAAAAATATGGACTCGGCTTTGGTTTGACACCCTGCAGCAGAGTATAAAGATCCACTACAAAAGTTGGAGAAAGTAATGGCATAACAATATTCTACAACCGACTATGAAAGTGGAATAGACTGTAGATCTAGAATAACTAGTGCTGTGGCTGCAACCTTTAGGCAAGCAAGTATGGTCAAATTAAACAATATAATAATTTAATTTATTAATTTCACTCCCAACACCAAACACCTTCCGATGAAATTAATCAAAGTATGTGATCCCCCGGAATTCGAACCTGAGTTACCACATACAAATCAAAATGTACTGATGGAATTAACAGATGACCATAGAAAATACTGGCACTTTCATTGTCATAATTTTGAAAGGGAATTCCAAGCTTGTGCAAGGGTGAGCCTCTGTCACCTGATGGCCGTGCTCCACACTGTGAGATCAACTGCAGTCTCTCTGATAACAGTTTGTTTTATAATAATATTACAGTGGACAGTTCTTCAGAACATTCCTGAGCTCGGTATTCTTCCAGCCAGGGCCCCCACAAGGATAACAAAAAAAGTATCAAAACAGTGGTGGAACTTCCATCCAGGTGAGGGACTGCTCTGGGTTTATTCATTCAGTGCTGATGATCTTAATCCACTTAGTGGAAATGGCACAGTGGAGTAGGGCAGTGGGTGCATGTCTGGGAGCATGGAGGTAGTTTCTGTCAAGGCCATCCCTTTTGGGGTGCTTCCTCTGGCAGCAGGGCCTCAGATTGATGATGATAATGATTGTTAGGTACTGTACTGAATATTAATGAATCTGAAAGATAATTTTATTTGCCTAAAGTCAAAAGCCAAAATTAGTGCCACATTCTGAGTAAGGATGGATTCACATGAGATAATTCTTCAGCAACTTTTGATCAACAACTTATTCTGGCAACATTTCAGGACAATTTTTCATTGTTATCAACGCCTATACTACAGTCACTTCTTTTCCTTAGCTGGCGGAAAATTGTATTGTTCTCATCTTGATTGCTCAGCGACTACCAAAGCTCTTATAGCCAAATTTGTTTTAAATTATGAAAACTTGGGATTAAGAAGATGCAGTGATACCAATTACGTATTTTTTCATTAATAACCGAATTATCAGCTGCAGAGAGTTTACCTTTCCACCAAGTGAAAAATAATAAAGTACCGGTATAGACTGAAGGTATATGTGATAAAATCATAAAGTACCGGTATAGACTGAAGGTATATGTGATAAAATCATAAAGTACCGGTATAGACTGAAGGTATATGTGATAAAATAATAAAGTACCGGTATAGACTGAAGGTATATGTGATAAAATAATAAAGTACCGGTATAGACTGAAGGTATATGTAATAAAATCATAAAGTACCGGTATAGACTGAAGGTATATGTGATAAAATCATTATAAAAATACTAATAGAAAAGTTGTCAGACCAGATTTATTGAAAGAGATGCTGAATGAACCTTGTGGATCCACCATATAATAATTCTATAATAGCCAAGCCAGATATATGCACTGAATCGTGGGTATAGTTTTACCTGCATTTTCGGATCCTTCGCTGCCTACTACCATGTGTACCAAATAAAAAGAGATTATTAGATATATGCACAGGGATGATTACAGGTAGACCAAATCATGATAATGTCCAAGAATTTTTAACATACCGGTATATTGAACGTCAACTATAATATATACAGTACAGTATATTAAAGTGGCCGACTGTCATAATATATACAGTACAGTATATTAAAGTGGCCGACTGTCATAAATAACGTCAACTATAATATATACAGTACAGTATATTAAAGTGGCCGACTGTCATAATATATACAGTACTGTATATTAAAGTGGCCGACTGTCATAATATATACAGTACTGTATATTAAAGTGGCCGACTGTCATAATATATACAGTACTGTATATTAAAGTGGCCGACTGTCATAATATATACAGTACTGTATATTAAAGTGGCCGACTGTCATAATATATACAGTACTGTATATTAAAGTGGCCGACTGTCATAATATATACAGTACAGTATATTAAAGTGGCCGACTGTCATAAATAAAAAGAAACTATAACTGAAATTATTGAAATGTTTTACTATAGATACATAATGTTATAGAAAACTTCTTAGTACAGGTACATTAATGTTTTACTATAGATACATAATGTTATAGAAAACTTCTTAGTACAGGTACATTAATGTTTTACTATAGATACATAATGTTATAGAACACTTCTTAGTACAGGTACATTAATGTTTTACTATAGATACATAATGTTATAGAAAACTTCTTAGTACAGGTACATTAATGTTTTACTATAGATACATAATGTTATAGAACACTTCTTAGTACAGGTACATTAATGTTTTACTATAGATACATAATGTTATAGAACACTTCTTAGTACAGGTACATTAATGTTTTACTATAGATACATAATGTTATAGAACACTTCTTAGTACAGGTACATTAATGTTTTACTATAGATACATAATGTTATAGAACACTTCTTAGTACAGGTACATTAATGTTTTACTATAGATACATAATGTTATAGAACACTTCTTAGTACAGGTACATTAATGTCACTGAAAAAGGTATATAATATATTGTACAATACTGTACTGACAATAGATATTTTAGGTGACATTTATACAGTGTAATAGTAAGTATGGCTTACGACGTATGTTAACTTTTACAGTGCTTAAAGTAGAGTACTGTACAGATTATCAGGACACTTCCAAAGACAACAAATAGTTTTCCTTGAATAAGCCGAAGAAAAACAGCCAGTCGTGCCGTTTTATACCTCTGTGTCCCATGTTACTTAGCATACCCAATATATATATATATATATATATACCGGTATATATTTATATTTCCCTACCTTATATATGATACAGGTAAATACTGAATAAAGTCAAATATTCTAGAGAAAATTTGTTATCATGATTTGGTCACCTGAGTAGAGAATGTAGGAATACAATTTTTTTAAGAAATACAATATCCAAGAAAGTAAAGATATAGCAGCCAGATGATTCACTTTAAAACAAATACAGTATATACATGTGAGGAGAATTGCACCCACAAATGCCTGTCAAAATATCGGAGAAACTGTAAAATATGAGTTTCCTTACCAACGCTCATTTCAAAATTAATTTCAGTATGTACACCCTACACATAATTCTATTGATTACATTAAATTACTTTGCTAGCATGTTTTCCGTTTTTACCACACACCCTCTAAGTCAACTTTAGCATTTATACCTTTAATAAAGCATCATTATCATTAAATTAAAACTACCTACAGGATATTAAATCAACTTTAAAAGAGCATTACAATTATACCAAAGGAACCCTGCCATGATATTCCTTAACATCAACTCTGTTTACATTTAAAATCTAATGCAGATTGGTAAGCTTATTACTGTACTGTATACTCAATAGTACCAAGCTGGATAGTTCCATGTTACCATCTACATACAGTACAGTATTCACCTTCATTAGTTAATTCAGTGTCCTCTGAAATTAGTAGAAAGGTTAATAAGCATTAGAGGTAAAAATGCGGATTCAATCCTATCATGTCTTTTCAAAATACAGTACCTATAAAACAGAGCTTGACTTTAATCTACATGAAAATTGAAATATCTTAAGCTGTGCTGCTATATTAAAATACTATGGTAAAAGCAAATTGACTATACCATTTTCACTTGGTCTTTATGTTTACTTTGTGTTGGTGGTTATTGTCAGTGGTTATACACTCTGCAAAACCAGACCTTAGGAAAAACAAATATATATAATAATTAGTTTGAAGCACACACCATGGTACACAAAATTAACTCATTCCTATGTAGCATAAAACTATTTGTAATCAATATAATTATATAAGTAAGCTAATTATTGATGGACTTGCATTAATAAGCAACACACTATTATATCCCCGCTCTAAGACTTATCGCTTAAGTGTGCCTCAAACCAAAGACATAATGGTACAGTTGCTAATATATGAACCTGAGATAAATGCTGTGGACATATACACTATACAGGTCTCCCTCGATTTATGATTGAGTTATGTTCCTGAAAACACGTTCCTGAAAACACGATCTTAAATACAAAAATCCTATAGCAAATCCTAAACTTAATGGGGTAAATTGTGATGCATTCTCGGACCATCCAAAACCCATACCCAAACACCTAAAATCTATAATAATATCGTAAATTGGGGCATCGGGTAGTGAGGGAGACCTGTAGCTGTATTTAACCTTTATATCAGGAAAATTATGCATTTTTTTAATACCATGCACTTCCTGCTCAATAGCTGGGCTAAGGTGGGTGCCCTGATTTATCAGGGACTTCAGTGGACAGTTGCCACAGGTTGCTAGACCGTCCACCGCAGCACTGGCGTCTGCCAAATAGCACACTGGCTGGCCCGAGACTCGAACCCTCAACCTCACAGTTTGCAGGCGAGTGCTCTGCCAACCGCACTGCGGTCTGTGGCATTAAGGAGATAAAATGGTCTGACCCATATAAAACTATTACTAAAGGGCATACTAATGAACTCCCCTTCCAACTATGGGGTATACATAACGAAGTGAGAACATTGAATCCTACTACTCATCACAGCACTTGTCCTAAGTTCATGTGTTGGCAACTATATGTCCTCAGCTTTTCCCATTTATCGGTAACTATCCACCTGTCCTAATATCCACAACTACCATAATCATCACAGCTGTCCTAATATAGAGAAAATAAACTTGAAGGATATACTGTGTATCGTAATATTGCTCTATTTGTAATGTTGAGTCACTTGCCTATTTAATTCCCAGGCCTGGAGATTGTTCCACAAAATCTCCCTCTGATTCTTCCTCGGTCTTTCCCAAGGTGAAATACCCTCAACATTCCAGCTAGTAAATTTCCTAAACCAAAATATTTTGGCTTCTGAAGACACTCCGTTGCCCACTGAACCGCACATTTAACCCGCTGGATCCCAGCATCGCACGTGTTGCGTCGGCAATGTTCGATCACCAGAACCCAGCGACGCAACGTTTGCGTCAGTGTCACTCCGGTCCCAATTACTCCGGTCCTATGGCACCTAGAGGGCTCAGATTTGTATGGGAACTGTGTAAGTATCCCACGCACCCATGCCGATGGTTGAAAACTCTCAAAGTCCAACCGTGTGAGCACGCAAAAACATGTTTTTTTTGGGAAATTGCCTTAAATTTTTTACTCTTGTAAAATCCGTTTTCGGGGGCTCTGTAGGACCATTTTTTGCACTTTTTTACCAATTTGTTTTTTTCCTTCATTCCTAACCCATTCACTATTGTTTCTGGAATAAAAAAAAAATTCAAAACCTGCTGGGCCCTGGTGGTACATTTATTAAAACTAGCTGGGGCTCAGCGGGTTAAGGGGGTACTCTTCGTTCGCACCACTTCTCTGGGTGATTAATCTCAAATTGGTGTATTGTACAAGATATACAATTTACTACTAGACTACCTATAAGAATAAGGTAGTATAGTAGCCAAGACTAATACTTGCATATTTTATTGGATTATTGGTTAGAGATAGAAATGTCAATATTTAGGTCAGTATTATATATATTTTTTTTTTTTTTTTTTTTTTTTTTTTTCTGGGTAGCCTTTTGAGTTCTGGACAACGACAGAACAAGGGACATAATACCACAAACAAAACCCATTATATCAATTAGTCACCCCAAACATTAAAAAATAGAAAACAAAGGACATAAAGGGGCCATTGCAAAGGTATACTCCCCTGTTAACTCCAATCCCGACCAACTCCATCAATAAAACAGATAAAGCAAAGAAACATAAAGCTCTCTCCGGACCCACCTATGCCTCCGCCGGGCGACCACCACTTCTTAGACTCCCCGATAAGGCTCATGTTGTCCACGTCCACCCTGTAGTGTCGGTTGAACCACTTGTTGACGCCGCGCACCTTCCACAGGGAGCTGCCCTCGTGGATCTTCTGTACCACCTCCTCCATGCTCTGGTTCCGGATCAACACCTCTGAAGACAAAATATAAGATTACTGTAATGGTGGATTCACAAGTTAACATGATTACTAGCAAATTTTAATTGGCAACTTAACCCTCAACTCGCGGTGCCCGTCATATGACAGGAGAGAAAATATTGGCCACCCCTGCGGTGCCCGTCATATGACAGGTGCCATTTTGAGGCCATTATAAGCTATGAGAGAGAAACCGAGCGTTGGGGGAACGATAGGCAACCTCGGATCGCTCGCCACCGCTATGTGGCCGTCACTGAGGCATACTGAATCTCATCCCCGCCTCCCTACTGCTCTCAACAAGGATCAAATCAGAAAAAAACTCATGTTAGGGTATTTTCGCCTCCGGTTGCACGATCATTGCAAGAATGGTCGCACAAGGATGATTCAGGTGTCATTGGAAAGCTCTATTATCGCCTTTTCACGGATATATAATTGTATTACGCTCTGGCTCTTCCATGTAACTCCTTATCTCTCCGTCTGTCTCTCTCTCAGCACAACCAACATCAGGACAGGTGTAGCCACCAATGGAATACTTGTATACACCTGTGCCTCTATCACCTGTTACTCAACACACGCCTCTGTAATTCAACCTCTAACTTATTTAACTTACTTTATCTCTCACACTCATTCTCACATATTCTCCTCCCTCCCTCTCCCCTCTCTCTCTCACACACACACACACACACTTTCACGCAATTACTCTTTAACACACTCACTCTCTCATACACACACACACTCTCTCTCTACAACTGTATACACCTGTGCTCTCACCTGTCATTTTCTCGTTAACTGCACCTCTAACTTATTAATATCTCACTTGTTTTATCTCTCACATACCGTACAGTCATTCTCACACACACACACACACACACACTTTTACTTAATCACTCTTTCACACCCACTCCCACTCTCTCTGACATAATGACTCTTCACACCCACCCACACACACACACACTCTCTCTCTCTCTCTCTCGACATAATCACTCTTCACACCCACACACACACACACACTCTCTCTCTCGACATAATCACTGCTTCACCCCCCCCCCCCTCTCTCGACATAATCACTCTTCACACCCACACCCACACCCACACACACTCTCTCTCTCTCGACATAATCACTCTCCACACCCACTCCCACACTCTCTCTCTCTCTCTCGACAGCAGTATACACCTGTGCTTCTCACCTGACCATTCAACACACGTGGCTTTAATAATTGCACCTGTAACTCCCACTTGACTTGTCCATTTACACAAGAGACATCAATATTCTACACTAACGATTTATCCAGGGGTCTAAAGGGAGAACACACTTATTTGAAATCATGTACCACTCTAGTCTATGTATGTATGTATGTATGTATGTACTTTGGCACCTTCCTCAGTTTTCCTTTTTGTTATGGGGGTGGCCGACTCGAGACAGAGCCCGAACAGGGACATCATAACACATCAGAAAAACAAAACACAACACAAAATCACACATCTAGGTCGCTCAGGAGAAATACCCAGAGACCCAGACCCAACAATAGATTCTAGTCTAACTGTATATATTTATCTGTATATCTTCAATCATTTATTATAATTTCTTAAAGTAACGCTAATTTGCTTATACAGCTATTTGATATTTAAAATAATAAAATCGTCTATAAATTGCCAGAATAAACCAAAAGGACATGTCATGGTATGGGCTACTGAAAGGGTTGATTAACTAATTAATGTGTGTGTGTGTATATGGGGGTGTGTGTGTGTGTGTGTGTGTGTGTGTGTCTTACCAGACTACAGACTGACAGGTGTATATAATCTACCCATTGTATATTACTTTACCTGTTAACCATCTACCTACATCCTATACCTGTGTTACGAGAGAGAGAGAGAGAGAGAGAGAGAGAGAGAGAGAGAGAGAGAGAGAGAGAGAGAGAGAGAGAGAGAGAGAGAGAGAGAGAGAGAGAGAGAGAGAGAGAGAGAGAGAGAGAGAGAGAGAGAGAGACTACTCTTTGAGAGCTACATAAAATAAGAAGGCTCTGAAGAGATCTGCTAAATGACTGATCTCCAGGAAAAGTATTGCATGCACTAATCAAACCTGTTAAGGGGGTAGTACTCGCTTTTTATGGACCCCCTTCTCCCTCATGTTTAGCATATTAGTTTTGAGGTTTTAAGACGTTCGTTCAGTTAGTTTGGCGATTTTGAGACCTTTCGCCGCCCTAGACCCCCCCTTTAAGATGAATTTGTACATTTTTCGGTAGAAAAAATTTCCCGACCGGTTTCTCCTAGAATTACAGGCTCGCTATCACTCGCCAGGAAAATATCGACAACTAAATAGCAAGAAAGGTATAATATTGACAAAATATGAGGCGAAAAGGGTTAAAAATCGCCAAACTAATGGACCGAACGTCTAAAAATCTCGAAGCTAATGGGACTAAACATGAGGGAGAAAAACCCCACTACCTTCCCCTTAATATATGACGGAGAGAGAGAGCGAGAGAGAGAGAAATGCGTACAAAGGAAATCAAGCAACAACAGGTCTAGTGACCCCTCTTGGCTGCTTGTCCTCCAAAACATTGAGGATCGTGTCCAAACAGTGGTTTAGAATGGGTAAAGGAAAATTGGAAAGGGAACTACTGCCCTGGAGCTAATGTCCGTTGCAGGAAAGAGAAAGAGAAAGATAAAGAGAGAGAGAGAGAGAGAGAGAGGTCAGTCTCTCTTTAAAGCTGAGTTATAATAGTCTCGCCTCACCTCTCCCAGACATGTACGCACTTTTCACGGTCACGTATGTACACTTAGTAACGTACATAACAAACCAACACGCACATATGAATACCCTTTAAGGGGAGTCACATTTTTGTTTTAAACTTTCTCTCCTTTTCTCTCTTTCCCTGGCTTAGCCTATATCCATTCGGCCCCGTTCAGCCAACTGTTTTAAGACGTTTTTCCCCATCCAGGTGTCGATTTCTTCCTGGCGAGCGATAGCGAGCCAGCATAGTACTGTATGGAGAAATCCAAATTTTTCTATCGAAAAATGTAAATATTTAGCTTGTTGTCAAAACAAAAGTATATATATGCTGGCTCGCTACCGCTCGCCAGGAAAATATCGACACCTGGATGGGGGTAAACGTCTGAAAACAGTAGGCTGAATGGGGCCGAATGGATACAAGCAAAAGAGAGAGGGAGAAAAACAGAAACAAGCGAAGTGGGCTCCCTTAATGTCAGCACAGTCTCGGATTATTGTATTAACAATGTATGGACCCCGCACACATACTGGTACACACACTATTTTACGTACATGTTATGGACCCCGCACACATACTGATACACACACTATTTTACGTACATGTGAAAAAAAAAAAAAAAAAAAATGTGCACTCTGATACCGTAGTGTCTAAACCACTCCTAACAATTCCTGGACCCAATGTTTTTATTTAAGGGGGGGGGGTCACCGGATTTTGTTTTATCTTTTCCTCCTTTTCTGGCTTGTATCCATTCGGCCCCATTCAGCCAACTGTTTTAAGACGTTTATCCCCATCCACAAAATCGTCTGAGCTCCCTTAACATCCAACTACAAGCATCAACATACACACACGTCATATTGTATTATCTCCAATATTAGATAAAACGTTGAAATGGTTGTGAGAGAGAGAGAGAGAGAGAGAGAGAGAGAGAGAGAGAGAGAGAGAGAGAGAGAGAGAGAGAGAGAGAGAGAGAGAGAGAGGAGAGAGATATATATATATATATATATATATATATATATATAATCTATATATATATATATATATATATATATATATATATATATATATATATATATATATATCACGTGTGTGTATAGTATGTGGGCCTGAAAGTGTATGTTTCTGTTTGAGTACAATCGGGCTGACTTTTCTATCAATTGGGAAGAGTCCACCAGGAAATAGGTGTGGATATTTACAGCCAGTTTGCTCTAGGCCCTTTTGAGTTACAGTTACAGAGGGGTCAGGGATCAAGATTATTGTCAAGTTCGTTGGCGCTACCTAGGCTATAGTTGTGGTGGTGGCAATGCCGTAATGGTAGTTGTGGTAATGTTGGTAGTAGTGGTTGTGGTGGTGGTGAAATAATGTTGGTAGCAATGGTTGTAGGGGTGGTAGTAATGTTGGTAGTTGTGGTAGTAATGAAGTAATTTTGGTAGTCGTGGTAGTTTAGCCAGAGATGGTGATAGTTATGGTAGTAGAGGTAGGAATGGTAGTAGTAGTGGTAATAATGTTGATAGGAGTGGTGGTTGTGGTAGGGATGGTGGTAGTGGTGGTAGGTTAGGTAGGGATTTTGGTAGTTGGTTTAGTAATGTTGGTAATCGTGGTGGTAATATTATTAGTTGTGGTATTGTTGGTGGTTGTGTTGGGAATGTTGGTAAGGATGGTGGTAGTGGTGGCAGGGATGGTGGTAGTGGTGGTGGTTGGGGGTCAAATTTTATGGTAGAAGGAAGGACTGGTAACTGGGGAATAGCTGCTCTCGCTCACACACACTCACTGACTCACTCTATATATATATATATATATATATATATATATATATATATATATATATATATATATATATATATATATATGTCTGTTTTCTTCTCTCTCTCATATCTGGCATTTCCTCCAAGCGGGCAGCCATCAAATATGCGGTTCGTTTCTATTTGTATTTGTTTGTTATATATATATATATATATCGCCGATTTCTCTATACAACCTATATATTAATTCTATATGCCCATAAATTGCCATACTTAGAATATCGTAACAACATTATTCAAAGATGATAGTCACTTAAGGTTGTCCCCTACCGTTGGAATATGCCTTAAGGGGATAGTGGCTGATTGTTTGGTCTGTTAAGGGGGGTCACCTGTTTTGGTTCTGTCCTTTTCTATCTTTCTCTGGCTTGTATCCATTTGGCCCCATGCAGCCTACTGTTTTAAGACGTTTATCCCCATCCAGGTCCCAATTTTTTACTGGTGAGCGATAGCGAGCCAGCATATTATTTATTTTTGTTTGACAGCAGGCTAAATTTGTACATTTTTCGATAGAAAAATGTTTCCAGCGAAACCGGATTTCTTCATATAATGCTGGCTCGCTATCGCTCGCCAGGATGAAATCGACACCTAGATGGGGATAAACGTCTTAAAATAGTTGGCTGAATGGGGCCGAATGGATACAAGCCAGATAAAGAGAGAAAAGAAAAGAAAGAAATAAAAGCAGGTCACCCCCCTTAATTAATGTATTCATTTATTGTTTAGTTTCTTTGCTAGACCTCCATCAAGCTTAGAAAAACACCCACAAGACCCTCCTCCAAGATAAACACCCACAAGACCCTCCTCCAAGATAAACACCCACAAGACCCTCCTCCAAGATAAACACCCACAAGACCCTCCTCCAAGATAAACACCCACAAGACCCTCCTCCAAGATAAACACCCACAAGACCCTCTTCCAAGATAAACACCCACAAGACCCCCCTCCAAGATAAACACCCACAAGACCCTCCTCCAAGATAAACACCCACAAAGACCCTCCTCCAAGATAAACACCCACAAGACCCCCCTCCAAGATAAACACCCACAAGACCCTCCTCCAAGATAAACACCCACAAGACCCCCTCCAAGATAAACACCCACAAGACCCTCCTCCAAGATAAACACCCACAAGACCCCCCTCCAAGATAAACACCCACAAGACCCTCCTCCAAGATAAACACCCACAAGACCCCCCTCCAAGATAAACACCCACAAAGACCCTCCTCCAAGATAAACACCCACAAGACCCTCCTCCCAAGATAAACACCCACAAGACCCTCCTCCAAGATAAACACCCACAAGACCCTCCTCCAAGATAAACACCCACAAGACCCCCTCCAAGATAAACACCCACAAGACCCTCCTCCAAGATAAACACCCACAAGACCCTCCTCCAAGATAAACACCCACAAGACCCCCCTCCAAGATAAACACCCACAAGACCCTCCTCCAAGATAAACACCCACAAGACCCTCCTCCAAGATAAACACCCACAAGACCCTCCTCCAAGATAAACACCCACAAGACCCCCCTCCAAGATAAACACCCACAAGACCCTCCTCTAAGATAAACACCCACAAGACCCTCCTCCAAGATAAACACCCACAAGACCCTCCTCCAAGATAAACACCCACAAGACCCCCCTCCAAGATAAACACCCACAAGACCCTCCTCCAAGATAAACACCCACAAGACCCCCCTCCAAGATAAACACCCACAAGACCCTCCTCCAAGATAAACACCCACAAGACCCTCCTCCAAGATAAACACCCACAAGACCCTCCTCCAAGATAAACACCCACAAGACCCTCCTCCAAGACAAACACCCACAAAACTTCCCTCCAAGATAAACACCCACAACACCCTCCTCCAAGATAAACACCCACAAGACCCTCCTCCAAGATAAACACCCACAAGACCCCCCTCCAAGATAAACACCCACAAGACCCTCCTCCAAGATAAACACCCACAAGACCCTCCTCCAAGACAAACACCCACAAAACTCCCCTCCAAGATAAACACCCACAACACCCTCCTCCAAGATAAACACCCACAAGACCCTCCTCCAAGATAAACACCCACAAGACCCCCCTCCAAGATAAACACCCACAAGACCCTCCTCCAAGATAAACACCCACAAGACCCTCCTCCAAGATAAACACCCACAAGACCCTCCTCCAAGATAAACACCCACAAGACCCCCCTCCAAGATAAACACCCACAAGACCCCCCTCCAAGATAAACTTGTACATCGGGCGAAGGCTGGTTCCTCTTAATATTACAGGCTCGCTATCGCTCGACAGAAACAAATGGAGACATAAATGAAAAAAAAGTGTCATGATATTGACAAAGACTTGGGGAAAAAGGTATTAAAATCGAAAAAAATAAAGGTCCGAACGTCTTACAATCTCAAAACTAATGGGGCTAAACACGAGGGAGAAAGGGGTCCAGAAAAACGGCTCATCTCCCCTTAACTGACCTTGCAGTTACCTAAACCTCTGTCATGAGTCAGAGCTATTATACTTAATCTAATTTTAGCCCCTTGAGAATCTTGACGCGTTTTGATAATTAACCCTTTGAAGCTCTGACGCATTTTAGCAGTTTAGTTTGGCTATCATTAGACGATTTTATGCAGCTTAGGAAGTATCTGTGGGTATTAAAAGGGTAAATACTATCTCAATCAACGCTTTGACTTCCATATACCGTTACTAATCTGAATAAAATCGTCTAATAGTAGCCAGAAAACAGAACAGAAACGCGTATTGGAGCTTGAAAGGGTTAATTCTGGCTTATCAGATACCAGAAAAAAGCTAAATACAAATAAAATAAATATTCATAAATACATTGCTAAACCTACGCTGTGTGACTCAGACTAAATAATGATATGCCCAGTTTGGGAATAGAGGATACTAAGGGACTGGAGTTCTCGCAGAGAGGCTCCAGTCCTGATGTTATTCTTGACTTACAGTGTGCTGGCTTAAGGGGGGTGACCTGCTTTTTGTTATTTCTGTCCTTTTCTCTCTTTCTCTGGCTTGTATCCATTCGGCCCCATTCAGCCAACTATTTTAACCCATTCGCTGCGGGTGACGTTCTGGAATGTTTTGGCAAGTTACAGAAATTTCCAGGCTTTAAAAGCCTGTTAAAACCGTAAAAATAGTGTGTCAGTGGGCGGGAGCGTGAGGGGCCCACCTCCGATCCTCAGAGCAGCGAGCGGCTCACTGAGGTAGACTGTGTCTCGCGCGGGTCTCTCTCTGCCTCTCACAACAGTGTTGCCGAGCGAGCGAGTGCTACCAAATAGCGAGTTTCCCGCGTTTCACTGGCACCGCTGCGGGTGAACCAGGCCACCTACAAGGCCCGTCCTGGTCTCATTTTGAAGCTATTTTCGGCAGAATACAGTTCATTTAATGCAGATGCTTGATTTATCATTCAGGAGTGCCCGAATATGCCCTAAATAGCCCAAACATAGCCGCAGCAAAAGGGTTAAGACGTTTATCCCCATCTAGGTGTCGATTTCTTCCTAGCGAGCGATAGCGAGCCAGCATTATATGAAGAAATCCGGCTTCACCGGAGAAATTTTTCTATCGAAAAATTTACAAATTTAGCCTGCTGTCAAACAAAAATAAAAAATATGCTGGCTCGCTACCGCTCACCAGTAAAAAATTTACACCTGGATGGGGATAAAAGTCTTAAAACAGTAGGCTGAATGGGGCCAAATGGATACAAGCCAGAGAAAGATAGAAAAGGACAGAACAAAAAGCATGTCACCCCCCTTAATCCTTGGAGTACCGTACCAGCGACGTGATATATTTTATTCTAGCAATATTTAGACGATACCATGCAGCTTAAGAAGGATCTATGGTAGTTAAAAGGGTTCCATGTCATTTCAACCAGTAGCTCTCATCCAGTGCCAAATTAACCCAGACCAACCAAACCAGTGCCAAAATATAGTACTAACCTAACCGTATTGGTTGATTTGGTACTAGTTTAGAGCTACTGGTTGAAATGGTCTACTGGTTGAGTTGACCGGTCACCAGTTAAAAGGGTTGGTTGAGATAGTTTGAAGCCTTATTATTGCTAGGGGTCCTTCGTAAGCTAAACACAATCGTGTTATCATTGCCAGAATACAATTAAAAGGATGCTACCGGAACTGAACGGGTAAATAATACAATAGGGTTGATAGCCTCTCAAGTCCTATTAACTAACTAGAGGATACACAGGCAGTTAAGGGGAGGTTTCCACTAGAGGGATTTTTTTTTCGAACTTCCTTCTCCCTCATGTTTAGCCCCATTGCTTTTGAGATTTTAAGACGTTTGCCCTATTAGTTTGGCGACTTTAATAACCTTCGCCCCATTTCTGTCAATTTTAAGACCTTTCGTGCCATATAGGTGTCGATTTTTTCCTGGCGAGCGATAGCGAGCCTGTAACTTAAGAGGAATCGGCCTTCGGCCGGGAAATTTTTCTACCGAAAAATGTACATATTTATCTTGAAAGGAGGTATAGGGGATGTAATTTTAAGCTTGATGGAGGTCTAAGCAACACACTAGATGGAGGTCTAGGCAACACACTAGAAACCTCCCCTTAACCCCCTTGAGGATCATGACGCATTTTAACAAACTTACTGTAGCCATCTTCAGACGAGTTTATTATAGGCCTACCGGTAGCTTAGAAAATATATGTGGGAGATGAAAGGGTAAAGACTGGACCCATCAACCCTCTGGCGTCCATATACCCTTCCTACTCGGAATAATAGCGTCTAATGATAGCCAGAATAAGCTGCCAGAATCCTCAATGGGTTAAATAGATGTGTCTGGTATACTTAGTTCATTCCACACACACACACAAACACACCCACATAACCTCAAACACACACACACACACACAAACACGCACACAAACACACCCACATAACCTCAAACACACACACACACACACACACACCCACATAACCTCAAACACACACACACAAACACACCCACATAACCTCAAACACACACACACAACCTCAAACACACACACACAACCTCAAACACACACACACACACACACACATAACCTCAAACACACCCACACACACAAACACACCCACATAACCTCAAACACACAACCACATAACCTCAAACACACACACACACACAAACACACCCACATAACCTCAAACACCCACACACACACACACACACACACACACACACACACAACCCCCCCTCCCCCCAACTAATTTGTCTTCTGGCTAACGTCAAACACATTTAACCAGAGAAAAGCTAAGCGTCTCATATTGGATACGACCAATATTTTTTTAAATATATTTCAGGTCAACAATAAACAATGTTATTAAGATTGTGAAAGAGCCCTCGTAGTTGGTTAAGTAAGGTTAGAAATGTGACACACTTGATACAGGTAGTCCTTTCCTGTCCTCCTTAACCCTTTCCTGTCCTCCTTAACCCTTTCCTGTCCTCCTTAACCCTTTCCTGTCCTCCTTAACCCTTTCCTGTCCTCCTTAACCCTTTCCTGTCCTCCTTAACCCTTTCCTGTCCTCCTTAACCCTTTCCTGTCCTCCTTAACCCTTTCCTGTCCTCCTTAACCCTTTCCTGTCCTCCTTAACCCTTTCCTGTCCTCCTTAACCCTTTCCTGTCCTCCTTAACCCTTTCCTGTCCTCCTTAACCCTTTCCTGTCCTCCTTAACCCTTTCCTGTCCTCCTTAACCCTTTTCTTCATTTGCTGTACGGTATGTCCAGGATCACAACCTAACCATCTCTTCCGTTCTTTAACAACCTACCTTTCCTTCCTTCCTCTATGAAGCCCATGCTTTATATTTAGTCGGTAAATCATGCGATGAAATACTTAATATGGACCAGTCAGATGCCTGGAGCCTTTCCCGGGAGGATCTCCTTGGGTGGCGTCAGAGGGTGAGTGCGGCCACGCAATGGTCTACTGGTTGAGTTTTCCGGTCACACTGACACCTACTGTAGACCCATGACGGATAATGTAATCTACCACAGTTCCACCTTCCAGCAGCTCTCCCACCAATACTCTCTGATGTTAAGACCTTTCGTCCCATTTATTAATCAATATCAAGACCTTTCCCGTCGATTTTTTCTTGGCGAGCGATAGCGAGCCTGAAATTTAAGAGGAATCGGCCTTCGGCCGGGACATTTTTCTATCGAAAAATTTACAAATTTATCTTGAAAGGGGATCAAGAGGGTGTAATTTTTAGCTTGATTGAGGTCTAGGGAACACAAACTAAAAACCAAAAGGGGGTCTAAGGGGTGTAATCTTTAGCTTGATGGAGGTCTAGGGAGGAAACTAAAACATACTAAAAGATAAAACAATAAGCCAATATAAACGACCCATCTCCCCTGACCTGCCGGATACGGTAATATAATAATCTACCACAGTTCCACCTTCCAGCAGCTCTCCCACCACCAATACTCTACCACAGTTCCACCTTCCAGCAGCTCTCCCACCACCAATACTCTCATACAGGAAAAGACGAGACAGGTTAGACAGGCTGAACGCGACTACATTCCTTAGCACAAAACATCTCCACCACCACCACCACCACCCTCTTCCACCTCCACCTCCACCACTATCACTACCACCACCACTTCCTCCCCCATCCCCACCACCATCACATCTTTACCACCACTATTATCACTCACACCATGATCACTACTACCACTACCACCTTCCTCTTCCACCACCACTATCACCACTTCTCTTTATCACTCCCATCACCACCACCACTTTCCCTCCACCACCACTATCACCACTTCTCTTTATCACTCCCATCATCACCACCACCACCACTTTCCCTCCACCACCAATATCACCACTTCTCCACTACCATTGTCACTACCACCACCATCACCACATCATAATCACCACCACCACCACTACCATCATCCTCACTTCCACCACCATCATCATCACTTCTCCACCATTATCATCTAGGCTATCTATTTTCTATTTACTCAGGCCCATTTCCCATTTTCTCTATTTTTTCAACGTTATCGTGTAAATCACCATAACCTCAATACATTATCACCAACACCACATACATTATCACCAACACCATATACATTATCACCAACACCACACCTTTGTTCACTATTAACACCCTCAACCTCAATATTTGGGTGAATCGGACGTAAATCCACATTCTTATAAAATCCCCAAAACACTGACAACAATCACACACACACAAACACCCACACATGTCACACACACACACAGACACCCACACATGTCACACACACACACAGACACCCACACATGTCACACACACACACACACACACAAACACCCACACATGTCACATCCACACACAGACACCCACACATGTCACACACACAAACACCCACACACAGACACCCACACATGTCACACACACACACACAGACACCCACACATGTCACACACACACACACAGACACCCACACATGTCACACACACACACAGACACCCACACATGTCACACACACACACAGACACCCACACATGTCACACACACACACACAGACACCCACACACACACAGACACCCACACATGTCACACACACACAGACACCCACACATGTCACACACACACACACAGACACCCAAACATGTCACACACACACAGACACCCACACCCACACCCAGTTATACTCACTATACATAACCCTTTAGTTACACCGTTCTCAAGTGTTAAGAATGTACCGAAGACTTGAAGAGTGAATAAATATAAATATATTAACCCTTTCGCTGCGGGTGACATTTCGGAACGTCCTGGCAAGTTACAGCAATTTGCAGGCTTTAACCCGCTGAGTGCCAACCAATTTTGACGGTGTGCTTCTGCCAGTGCCATTTTTTTTTTTTTTTTTGGCTAAATCTATCAAGTTGGGAGAAAGGAAGGATAATGGTAAAAAAACCACTCCCCTTGTCCATTTTTGCCAGAAATCAGGTCCCCAATGGTCCCAAAAGTAGCTGAAAAGACACTATAGACTACAGAGACTTTTATGGTATCGGAATGTATGGGTGGGAGGGTGGTTTTGGGGTTGGTGGGGGGAAGGTAGAAGGGTAATTGACTTGTGTTACATATATGAAGCCGATTGGTGGGGTAGTTTCGCCACCACAGATTTTCCTTTTTTTTCCTTTTTTTTCCTTTCTACGCTGGAAGTGGGTGGTGGGAGGTGGTTGGGGGTGTGGTGGAGGGAAGGCAGAAGGGTAAGAGACTTGTCACATAAATATGGAACCGATTGGTCCAATCGTTTCGCCGCCACAGATTTTCCTTTTTTTTCCTTCTGACGGGACCGACAGTCAGCGAGTGGGTGGGAGGAGGGATTTGGGATTTTTGTGGTGGGTAGCCAAAAGGGTAAGGTACATGTGGTAAAAATATGAAAGCCATAGGTGCAGTCGTTTCGCTGCTACGATTTTTTTTCGGCGAGGACGTATATATACGTCCCTGGCACTGGGCGTGACAACACCCTAGGATGTATATATACGTCCCTGGCACTCAGCGGGTTAAAAGCCTGTAAAAAACGTAAAAATCGAGTGTCAGTGGGCGGTTGCGTGAGGGGCCCCACCTCCGACCCTCAGAGCACCGAGCGGCTCACTGAGGTTGACTGTGTCTCGCGCGAGTCTCTCTCTGTCTCTCTCAACAGTGTAGCCAAGTGAGCGAGTGTTACATAATAGCGGGGTTCACGCGTTTCACTGGCACCACTGCGGGTGAACCAGACCACGTACAGGGTCCGTTCTGATGTAATTTTGAAGCTATTTTCGCCTAGGTTTCGGCAGAATACACTTAATTAAATGCAGATGCTTGATTTATCATTCAAGAGTGCCTGAATATGCCCTAAATAGCCCAAACATAGCCGCAGCCAAAGGGTTAAGGGAGCCCACCTCACTTTTTTCTCTTTCTCTCCCTCTCTCTTTGGCTTGTATCCATTCGGCCCCATTCAACCTACTGTTTTAAGACATTTACCCCCATCCAGGTGTCAATATTTTCCTGGCAAGAAGTAGAGAGCCAGTATATATATATTTTTGTTTAGACAGCAAGCTAAATTTGTATATTTGTTGGTAGAAAAATTTCTCCGGCGAAGCTGAAATTCTCCATACAATGCTGGCTAGCTATCGCTCGCTAGGAAGAAATCGACACCTGGATGGGGATAAACGTCTTAAAACAGTTGGCTGAATGGGGCCGAATGGATACAAGCCAGGGAAAGAGGGGAAAAGGAAAGAAAGATAAAAAAAAAACAGTGACCCCCCTTAAAAGACTAAAGTCATGGAAGAAGGGAAGGTCTATGCAAAAAGAACGAAAGCACAATAACGTATAACAGAATAATGGGCTTAACTGATCACTTCCTCATATTCTAAACTCACTCACTCTCTCTCACACACATACACATACAATTAACTTCAATTTTTTTTTTTGCTACAAATACTCAACTAATTTTTCTTTTCTTAATTATACCGACTCTCTCTCTCTCTCTTCTCATGTACAATATTTCTTTCACCGTCCTCTTTGCTACACATCTCTTCTGCATTAACCAGCCCACTCATTGTATTTTTTATCTCTATCCGTATCAATATATTCCAATGATCTTCGTGATGCAACTAATATCACTCACACCTCTCTCTCTCTCTCTCTCTCTCTCTCTCTAGAGAGCCTTCATCTTTGCTATCCTTTCCTTCCACTTTCTCTTAGGGTTGCTATCTCTATTAGGATTAAGTCCTGGTCACCTCGTAGGGATCGTAAGATCTGTGTGGCCAGTGTATCTATGTAAATCTATGTAAATCTCTCTCTCTCTCTCTCTCTCTCAAATTAACGGTTGCAAAATTATTGGTAAATCTTTTAACTCACACGAATCTAAGAATTTCTTCTTCAATCGAGTTGTCAACTTGTGGAATGGGCTTCCCCGAAACGTTATAGACTGCATCACCGTTGATTCATTTAAACTCCGCCTAGACAAATATCTCGCATCAAACCCGCGACTGACTGCGTTTGTAAATGAATAACTTTATTTAATCCCCCCTCAGTTACTAACCCATCTGTCCCCTACTAACTTCCTAATCCTGCCACGGACATTAGTTCCAGGGCAGTAATTCCCTTTCCAATGTTCCCTTACCCACTCTAAACCACTGTTTGGACACTTGATCCTCAGTGTTTTGGAGGACAAGCAACCTAGAAGGGTCACTAGATCTGTTGTTGCTTGATTTCCTTTGTACTCCTTTGTACTCTCTCTCTCTCTCTCTCAATTAACTTCAATTTACTTTTTGATGCATCTATAACACTTACTCAATTAGCCTACTCACTCTCTCACTCATATTTCTCTTGTTCTAGCTAACTCTAACTCTCTCTCCATATTACTTCTCTGTTGTACTTATCTTATTCTATACCCAACTCACTCTAATTCTCTCTCTCTCTCTCTCTCTCTCTCTCTCATTATAAACGACAAATGGGTGATAAGTTAGGAAGGTTTCAAAGACTATATACGCCCATTTGGAGAGAGAGAGAGAGAGAGAGAGAGAATGGCAGTATGTGTAAAGTAAACATTGTGTATTGCCAAAACGATAACATACGGTACCGTAATACACAAGTTAGTGACAAAATAAAAAGAAACGTTGTGTGTGTGTGTGTGTGTGTGTGTGTGTGTGTGTGTGTGTGTGTGTGTGTAATACTCTTTAATATAATCACTGTCGTTTCCGTTAGCCCACATAATAGCGAGCTAAGACTATAATGGCACACCTTATAATCTCTATAATGGAGATTTAGCGTCATGTTCTAGTATAATATTATATATATACACAGTACCGTATATAGTATTATTATTATAGTATCAATTTATTCACATGTCTTCGTATAATTATATAATATAGCAAGTGTAGTGATAGATAGGCCTATATTAAATACAGGTAGATTATTAATTAAACACACGCACACACGACCATCTACGGTAAATATCGAAGCATATGATACGACTGATGTCCTCTTCCTTATATTCTGACAACTATTAAAGGATATTGTTCAGCTTAGGAAGGACGTCTACTAATACAGCGCTACAGACAATCTCAATTCATCATTTCAGCTACCATATATCCTTCCTAAGCTTCTTCATCTCGTCCCACTGTAGCTGAAGTCAAATATAAGATACATCACTGGTACTGTACAGGTTAAGACCAATATACCAAACCAAATTATCTTTACTCTAAATGTCCATAAAATACTGTACCAAATCATCAATGAAAAATATTAGAAAAACACAACTACAAAAAATGAGACAGAAAGCCCAGAACTGCCAACGCGTGAATATAAGTTCCCAGAAACCCAGACAGACATTAGGGTCCACACACGCCCACGTCTCAAAGGTAAACAAAGATGATCCGTTGCTAGGGACGCGTTGCTAGGGTACACTTGCCCGCCTGTCACAAAGCTTTTTTTATATTTAACATTAAATTATATTGATTTGGGCTTATAACTTTCCAAATACATACTAACTACTATAAACTTTTAATTAACATTAAATTATATTGATTTGGGCTTATAACTTTCCAAATACATACTAACTACTATAAACTTTTAATTAACATTAAATTATATTGATTTGGCTATTTTATCACTTCCAAATACATAATAACTACTATGTAGGCTATATCTTAATTAACCCGTTCAGTACCAGCGACGGCTCTCTGCCGTCAGTAGATAAACCACTCCCCAGTCCCAGCGACGGCAGAGAGCCGTCAGTAATATACTTTCCTTGTAACTGCTTGTATCAGGCAGTGCCTGGCACCACACCCGTTTGAGCATTGCTCTAGAGTTGGCAACACTTCTCAGCTTATATGCAAACCTCTACAGGCTGGGAGAGGCAGTATTCCTCCATCTTTTGAGGTGGGAGGTTGTTATATCATGCCATTTTGGCCATATTACTTGGCACTGGGGGGCTTTTATAGTAGTACCCTATGGTGCAATAGAGATCAACATGAAAGTATACTCATTTACCGATTATATCACTTTCCAAATTAAAAATATCTACCATGTATTCTTAACTAACATGAAATTATATTTATTTGGCCCTTTTATCACTTTCCAAATACACAATAACTATTATGTAAATTAAAATTAATATGAAACTATACTGATTTGGCATTTTTATAACTTTCCAAATTTATAATAACTACTACCGGCATGCATTTTTAATTGACATGACATTATATTGATTTGGGCCGTACATAATAGCTTTCCGAATACCGTGCATAATAACTACCATCAGTTTTACTTTGGCTTTTTAAGGGGAGGCAGTTGGTTTTTCGAGTCCTCCTCCTCCCCCATGTTTAGCTCTATTAGTTAACGGTATGAGATTTCAAGACATTCGCTCCATTAGTTTGGCGATTTTCAGACCTGTTGCCCCATTTCTTTGAGAATAATAAGACCTTTCGTGCCATTTAGGTGTCGATTTTTTTTCCTGGCGAGCAATAACGAGCCTGTATTTGAAGAGGAATCGGCCTTGACATTTTTCTACCGAAAAATTTACAAAGTTATAAGTTTGATAGAGGTTTAGAGAACAAACTAAACCCCCTCCTTAACCCTTTCGCTGCGGGTGACGTTCTGGAACGTCCTGGCAATTTGCAGCAATTTCCAGGCTTTAAAAGCCTGTTAAAACCGTAAAAATAAGAGTGTCAGTGGGCGGGAGCGTGAGGGGCCCACCTCCGATCCTCAGAGCAGCCAGCGGCCCACTGAGGTAGACTCTGTCTCGCGTGGGTCTCTCACTGCCTCTCACAACAGTGTTGCCAAGCGAGCGAGTGCTAACAAATAGCGGGTTTCCCGCGTTTCACTGGCACCGCTGCGGGTGAACCAGGCCACCTACGAGGCCCGTTCTGGTCTCATTTTGAAGCTATTTTCGCCTAGTTTTCGGCAGAATACAGTTCATTTAATGCAGATGCTTGATTTATCATTCAGGAGTGCCTGAATATGCACTAAATAGCCCAAAACACCCCGCAGAGAAAGGGTTAAACTATTGAGCCGAACCAGTAAATTATGCTGCACAATACCGTCTAAGCTGCCTTAATCATGATGACTACAAAGAAGAGACTCAAATATATAGGATTGGTTTTGAATAGTCTCCTTTGCCAGCCTGCAAGACGTATGAACAGTTAAGGGAGCCCACCTCGCTTTAGTTTTATCTTTCCCTCCCTCTTTCTTTGGCTTGTATCCATTCGGCCCCCTTCAGCATACTGTTTTAGGACGTTTACCCCATCCAGGTGTTAATATTTTCCTGGCGAGCGGTAGCAAGCCAGCATATATATATTTGTGTTTTGACAGCAAGCTAAATTTGTAAATTTTTCGATAGAAAAATATTTCAGGCGAAGCCGGATTTCTCCATACAATGCTGGCTCGCTATCGCTCGCCAGGAAAATATCGACACCTGGATGGGGATAAACGTCTTAAAACAGTTGACTGAATGGGGCCGAATGGATACAAGCCAGAGAAAGAGAGAAAAGGAGAGAAAGATAAAAAAAACAAAAAAAACGGTGACCCCCCTTAATACATAATTATATATACCGTATATATTGCATATAAGTAATGGGTGTACTTTATATAACACTTACCAATACGGTACCACATAACTTATATAACATCATATGAAATGGTCTACTGGTTGAGTTGTCCGGTCACCACTAAAAGCTTATCACATATGAACTCCAATACGCAAATAAATATTCCATTTCACATCAACTATTCAGTGTTCACTCGTTAATTATGAGCCAGAGAACACGTGGAGAGCCAGAACCAATAAATTACACCATAATTATGAGCCAGAGAACACGTGGAGACCCAGAACCAATAAATTACACCATAATTATGAGCCAGAGAACACGTGGAGCCAGAACCAATAAATTACACCATAATTATGAGCCAGAGAACACGTGGAGAGCCAGAACCAATACATTATACCATAATTATGAGCCAGAGAACACGTGGAGAGCCAGAACCAATACATTATACCATAATTATGAGCCAGAGAACACGTGGAGAGCCAGAACCAATACATTATACCATAATTATGAGCCAGAGAACACGTGGAGAGCCAGAACCAATACATTATACCATAATTATGAGCCAGAGAACACGTGGAGAGAGCCCAGAACCAATAAATTACACCATAATTATGAGCCAGAGAACACGTGGAGAGACAGAACCAATACATTACACCATAATTATGAGCCAGAGAACACGTGGAGAGACAGAACCAATAAATTACACCATAATTATGAGCCAGAGAACACGTGGAGAGCCAGAACCAATACATTATACCATAATTATGAGCCAGAGAACACGTGGAGAGCCAGAACCAATACATTATACCATAATTATGAGCCAGAGAACACGTGGAGAGCCAGAACCAATACATTATACCATATTATGAGCCAGAGAACACGTGGAGAGCCAGAACCAATACATTATACCATAATTATGAGCCAGAGAACACGTGGAGAGACAGAACCAATAAATTACACCATAATTATGAGCCAGAGAACACGTGGAGAGCCAGAACCAATACATTATACCATAATTATGAGCCAGAGAACACGTGGAGAGCCAGAACCAATACATTATACCATAATTATGAGCCAGAGAACACGTGGAGAGCCAGAACCAATACATTATACCATAATTATGAGCCAGAGAACACGTGGAGAGCCAGAACCAATACATTATAGCCATAATTATGAGCCAGAGAACACGTGGAGAGCCAGAACCAATACATTACACCATAATTATGAGCCAGAGAACACGTGGAGAGCCAGAACCAATACATTACACCATAATTATGAGCCAGAGAACACGTGGAGACAGAACCAATAAATTACACCATAATTATGAGCCAGAGAACACGAACCAATACATTACACCATAATTATGAGCCAGAGAACACGTGGAGAGCCAGAACCAATACATTACACCATAATTATGAGCCAGAGAACACGAACCAATACATTACACCATAATTATGAGCCAGAGAACACGTGGAGAGCCAGAACCAATACATTACACCATAATTATGAGCCAGAGAACACGAACCAATACATTACACCATATTATGAGCCAGAGAACACGTGGAGAGCCAGAACCAATACATTACACCATAATTATGAGCCAGAGAACACGAACCAATACATTACACCATAATTATGAGCCAGAGAACACGTGGAGAGCCAGAACCAATACATTACACCATAATTATGAGCCAGAGAACACGAACCAATACATTACACCATAATTATGAGCCAGAGAACACGTGGAGAGCCAGAACCAATACATTACACCATAATTCACTTTTATGACGGGCCATTCACCGGATTCTTAATACGTCATTAATTGAGGCTACACAATATTTATTTTGGGGGCTACATCTGCCCTTTTTAATTTATCTATATCTATCTATATACTCTGGCATATACGGTACCCTTCTTTTAATGTATCTATATCTATCTATCTATATACTCTGGCATATACGGTACCCTTCTTTTAATGTATCTATATCTATCTATCTATATACTCTGGCATATACGGTACCCTTCTTTTAATGTATCTATATCTATCTATATACACTGGCATATACGGTACCCTTCTTTTAATGTATCTATATCTATCTATATACTCTGGCATATACGGTACCCTTCTTTTAATGTATCTATATCTATCTATATACTCTGGCATATACGGTACCCTTCTTTTAATGTATCTATATCTATCTATATACTCTGGCATATACGGTACCCTTCTTTTAATGTATCTATATCTATCTATATACTCTGGCATATACGGTACGGTACCCTTCTTTTCTTTTTTAATTAGGGGTGGCCGACTCGAGACTGAGCTCTTTTTAGTGGTACCGTACAAGTAATTGGATACTTTGCGATACTAATTTACGTATTCTAATTTCAAGATAGAAGCCAACAACAAATATAAATGTTATTAGTATTGTAAGAAAACAAAAATTCCATTTAATAAAAAGAGCTACTCGGCGCGCGCGTGTGTGTTTAGAAATAAATTATATCAGCAGATGTACTGGTACTGGTAATCATTCAACCAGTCTGACATACACAGAGATAGATAGATAGCGATTATAGTTATATATTATGACATATTGGAGAGAGAGAGAGAGAGAGAGAGAGAGAGAGAGAGAGAGAGAGAGAGACAGAGACAGAGACAGAGACAGAGACAGAGACAGAGACAGAGACAGAGAGAGAGAGACAGAGACAGAGAGAGACAGAGAGAGAGAGAGAGAGAGAGAGAGAGAGAGAGAGAGAGAGAGAGAGAGAGAGAGAGAGAGAGAGAGAGAGAGAGAGAGAGAGAGAGAGAGAGAGAGAGAGAGAGGGGGGGGGGGGGGGGGCAGATCGAACTACAGTGCGCAGATACAGACAGACAGACACACAGCCACTTTCTCCAAGACACCACCACCACTTCCGCCAGTCACGTGATCAAACCGGAAGTTACGTCACTATTAGAGGTGAAGGAACTAACAGTCAGTCAGTTGGTCGAAATCAGTAAATAAGTCAGTCAATTGGTCGAAATCAGTATATACAGTTGTAGTTGTTGTTGTTGTTGTTGTTGCTGTTCCCCAAGCTGCCTGGCCGAACAGCCCCAAGGCCCCAAGCAAGGCCAATGCCATAACCGAGCACCCCCACAGAACCCTCCCCGCCTACCACAATAAAGCCTGGGTGACCGAAGCCACTCCATGGCGGGGAGCTGAGGAGGGCGCGGAAACGCCCGGGAAACCAAAGCCCCACCCAGGGCCCTGTGCCCCTCAGCAATTATGAAGAGAAAGTTGAGGGGCAAAGGAAAAATGTGACGCTTTGGCTTCCAATCTTGGTAGATTGGGAGGTCAATCCACGTAAGAGACGCCGTCACTCGAGATCTAGGAAGTATATAAGTAAAAGGAACAGTCAGAGTAAGCTATGGGTATGGCAGAGATCGCTCAGTTCTCACTCTGATAGACCAGCCCATCACCATAATAGTAAAAGGAACAGTCAGAGTAAGCTATGGGTATGGCAGAGATCGCTCAGTTCTCACTCTGATAGACCAGCCCATCACCATAATAGTAAAAGGAACAGTCAGAGTAAGCTATGGGTATGGCAGAGATCGCTCAGTTCTCACTCTGATAGACCAGCCCATCACCATAATAGTAAAAGGAACAGTCAGAGTAAGCTATGGGTATGGCAGAGATCGCTCAGTTCTCACTCTGATAGACCAGCCCCAACACCATAATAGTAAAAGGAACAGTCAGAGTAAGCTATGGGTATGGCAGAGATCGCTCAGTTCTCACTCTGATAGACCAGCCCATCACCATAATAGTAAAAGGAACAGTCAGAGTAAGCTATGGGTATGGCAGAGATCGCTCAGTTCTCACTCTGATAGACCAGCCCATCACCATAATAGTAAAAGGAACAGTCAGAGTAAGCTATGGGTATGGCAGAGATCACCCTGATAGACCAGCCCATCACATATACAGTAGCTGTCAATTGGTCGAAATCAGGCATTCCATTGGCCTAAATCAGTAAATAAGTCAGTCAGTTAGTTGAAATCAGTAGTTCAATCAGTCGAATCACTAAATAAGTCAGTCATTTGGCCGAAATCAGTAAATAGCTCAGTCATTTGGCCGAAATCAGGCATTCCATTGGTCGAAATCAATAAATAAGTCAGTCAGTTGGTCTAAATCAATAAATAAGTCAGTCAGTTGGTCTAAATCAGTAAATAGCTCAGTCATTTGGCCGAAATCAGGCATTCCATTGGTCGAAATCAATAAATAAGTCAGTCAGTTGGTCGAAATCAGTAGTTAAATCAGTCGAATCAGTAAATAAGTCGGTCAATTGGTCGAAATCAGGAAACAAGTCAGTAAGTTATCATAAATCAGTTAGAAAGTCAGTAACATTTTCGAAATCTGTCAATAAGTTGCTAAAAATCTCGTTGCCAATGTTGCAAAAAATCTAGCTTTCAATGTTGCATAAAATCTAGCTGGCAATGTTGCATAAAATCTAGCTGGCAATGTTGCATAAAATCTAGCTGGCAATGTCAAAATCAGTTATAATATGTAAGTTATTCGAAAGTTGCCGGTTAACCTCTTCTGCACCGGCGACGCCTTTTATAGTTTATTCTAGCTACATTTAAGGGGGGTGACCTGATTGTTTTTATTGCTGTCCTTTTCTCTCTTTCTCTGGCTTGTATCCATTCAGCCCCATTCAGCCAACTATTTTAAGACGTTTATCCCCATCTAGGTGTCGATTTCTTCCTGGCGAGCGATAGCGAGCCAGCATTATATGAAGAAATCCGGCTTCGCCGGAGACATTTTTCTATTGAAAAATGTACAAATTTAGCCTGCTGTCAAACAAAAATAAAAAATATGCTGGCTCGCTACCGCTCCAGTAAAAAATTGACACCTGGATGGGGATAAACGTCTTAAAACAGTAGGCTGAATGGGGCCAAATGGATACAAGCCAGAAAAAGATAGAAAAGGACAGAACAAAAACAGGTCACCCTCCTTAAACGATTTTATGAAGCTTTGAAAGGATAATTATATGGTACCGTAGCTAAAATAATTAATTGAGATAGGCTTCACCTTTTAATTGGTACACATCTTTCCTGTACTGAATAAAATCGTCTAATAGTTGCCAGAATAAGATACAAAAAGACGTCACCGGTACAAAAGGGGTTAATTTCTAAAAACTTGTCTGGCAGTAAATAAAATCATTCATGTCAGAAAGTTAGATATTTGAAAGCTACCAGTAATGAGTCGATATGTCGGTAAAATTCAACAAGTCAGTTCGGAATTCGGTCGGTAGTGTATTCTGCAGTCAGTTGAAAATTAAGTCCAGTCAATCATTTTATAAGTCATCTGTCAGTTAGCAATTTAGTTCAGTCAGCCAGTTACTTGAGAGCCGATCAGATAGGGCCGATAAGCAGACGTCTTTGTTTTCAAATTGCCACGTCGAGAGAGAGAGAGAGAGAGAGAGAGAGAGAGAGAGAGAGAGAGAGAGAGAGAGAGAGAGAGAGAGAGAGAGAGAGAGAGAGAGAGAGAGAGAGAGAGAGACAGAGAGACAGAGAGGAGAGAGAGAGAGAGAGAGAGAGAGAGAGAGAGAGAGAGAGACAGAGACAGAGACAGAGACAGAGACAGAGACAGAGAGAGAGAGAGAGAGAGAGGAGACTGCACACAACACTGCTCATCTGTGACAAACTACCGGTACACTCCAAGTTTCTCACACATTTTAACTAGCACTGGCATTCACTCACCCACAGAGAGAGAGAGAGAGAGAGAGTGAGAGTGAGAGCGAGAGCACACCCATAATCAACACCTACACAAATTTTTTCTCCCATACTTCCAGCTAGTCCCCTTCCTCCTCCTCTACACCAATGCCTACTATTCCTCCTCCCCTTTACTACTACTTCTTTCTTACTACTACTACTACTACTAACTCTCCCTACTACTTCTCTTCTTCCTACTACTACTACTACCCCTCCTCCTCTTCCTCCCTCCCTTCTATTCTATCCCCTTCTTCTTCGTCCTCTCCTTCCCCTCTTCTCTCTTTTCTTACACATCCCCTCTGTTTATCCTTCTTCTTTTTCTTCCTCCTCCCCCTCTTCCCCTCCTTCTCTTACACCTCTCCTTTTATTTGTTTTCTATTCCTTGATCTCTCTCCTCCCCTCGTTTCTTACACCCCTCCCTCCTCTACTTTTCTATTCCTTGATCTCCTTCCTCCTCCCCTCGTTTCTTACACCCCTCCCTCCTCTACTTTTCTATTCCTTGATCTCCTTCCTCCTCCCCTCGTTTCTTACACCCCTCCCTCCTCTACTTTTCTATTCCTTGATCTCCTTCCTCCTCCCCTCGTTTCTTACACCCCTCCCTCCTCTACTTTTCTATTCCTCTATCATCCCCCCTCCAGGAGGTATAATAAAACAACTTTTACCATAGGCCCTCCCTCCATATGTTACGTACCGTATTTTCTCCTACAGTTCATGGCCAAAATCGGTCCAGTCACAGAGGGTTGATAGCATAAATGATAATCCACTAGACATTTATCTTACAGTTATGGATATATGTATATAATGTCGATATGATAAACTTAGGAAACAAGTTGACCCATTTTGGATGGTGCCAGAGAGGGTTTTTGGCTACAATTATAATCTACCGGAAATTTTTCATATTGTTGTAGGTATATTATTTCGGTATGATAAACTTAGCCAACATTTTAACACTTTTGGAGGGTACGGATTCATGTAATTTCGGGATCAGGTACATCGACTACTAAGGCCATAGACATTCTAGCTTCATCATCAACATCTCTATCGTCCTCTTCCACAAAGTTTTATTTGTCTTATCTATCTATTGTATCTATTGTAGAGTTCGCCACCTGCAAGTGGCACCGACGAGCACGCCGCCCTTCGGTATTTTGTATAAGGTTTACTCCACTAAACAGGTTGCCTACCAAGACTGAAGAGTCTCATCCATATCTTCTTTCACCTATTTACCCCTCTTCATCATCAACGATCAATTTCATCTTCTAATACCGGTACTACTAAACTTCATCCTCATTATAATCTTCCACAACTAACTCCTCCTGAAAGTTCCTCTTCCACCCACTCCACCACTACCACCTCCTGGTTCAAGGTCACACACCATTCTTGTCCTATAAGTCTCTTTGTGTATAATTATGAACTCTCTCTCTCTCTCTCTCTCTCTCCTTCAATTCCATTCTCATATCCTTCACGCGGATTTATACAAATCTCATACTTCTCATTAGATTCCACCCTATCCTCCCCAACCCCAACCACCTGTTCCACTACTTCCACCAGCCCTTACTCCATCACACCCTTCTCCTCTTCCACAAATACCACCATCATAAGTATCTTCTCCTCCACCTCCACTTCCCCCTCTCCCTCATTCCCCTCCCTTCCATTCCTCCTCCTCTTCCACCACCACATCTGCCCTCCCCTCCTCCACTACCCACGACCACCTCCATCATTCAACCTCTCCTCCACCCTCCCCAAGGTTACTACTCACTATTCAACTACAACCATTTACAAATTATGTAACACTCCATTACTATTATTTTGTCTTTATTTCTTCCCTCTTTCCTTCCTTTTTTCACTAGTTCGTACTTTCATGCTGTAATTTTTCCATAATTCCCTCTCATCATTCATTAGTATTTTCTCCTTTATCTTCTTCCTTCTTTATTTCCTTCCCTTGTCCACAGCTTCATTTCATTGGCTTTCTTTCTGCCTATCCTCGTCGTCTCCTTCCTCTCTTAATTATTCATTGCCCTTCCTTCCTCCCTTTATTTCCATGTACAGTATTGCCCTTCCCAGCACCCATTCTCTCCCTCCTTCTCTCCCTCTGTTGTAGGGTACAAACCAAGTACTTTATAAAAGGTCACGTAGATAACTATCTCGCCTTGAATCCCCGACTGACATGCGTTTCTGCCAAAGGAATGTATTCATTTTCCTCTCCACAGATCTCTGGAGTTTAAGATTTCCAGCTAATAATTATTAGGTGGCCAACTTAATTTCCCTATTTGTCTTATCCCCATGGCCCACTTCCCACCCTTCCACAAACAACCTGGTAAGGATCAATAGCTAAGTTGCTGGTTTATTTCCTTTGTAATTTCTCCTCCTTCCATTTCCAATTTCCATCTTCTTCCTATTGTTCTTCCACACCCCCTCCCTTTTTTCTTCCCATGGTTCATCCTCATTCCTTTCCTTTCTACTTCCTATCGTGTTTCCTCCCTCCGTCCTTTCATTTTAGCTTTCTACTATTCATCCTTCCAACTTTCCTTCCCTTTATCCTCCCCAGCCTACCCCACCACTCTTCCTTCGTTCCCTGTGTTCTCTCTCCCTTCCTTGCCCTCTATGTGTCTCTTATAAGACTATCTTCCATGCCTCCCTTATCATCATGGCATAATTCCCTTCCGCTTCCTATTGAGGCTAATCTCTTTCAAGTGTCTGTCATCCCCCCCCCCCCCCACTCCCTCCCTCTCCCTCTCAGCAAACTTCTATAATTCCTCCCTAGCTTCCCAACCTTCTTCCTTCCATACCTTCATTTCTTCCTTATCCATGCCTTCTTCTCCTCTCCCTCTCTCTATTCCTTCCTTCATCCACTATCTGTCTCTCTATTGGGCTACCTCTCATGCCTTCCTTATCACCTTTATGCCCCCCCACCCCACCCCCTCACCCTCTCTCTAACATCATTACTTCCTTCCTACCCCCTCCTTCAGTTCTTCCTGTCTCTCCTTCCCCTCTCTCTCTATTCCTTCCTTCATCCCCTCTCTCTGCCTCTCTATTAGGTTATCTCTCATGCCTCCCTTATCACCTACATGGCATAATTCCCTTTCCTTTACCTATTCAAGCTAATCTCTTTCATGTGTCCATCATAGCACTCTCTCTCTCTCTCATCCTACTTCCATATTCCACCCTCACTCCCAAACGTTCATCTTCCTTCCAAACCTGTATTTCTTCCTTTACTATTCCTTCCTCCCTCCTTTCCCTCCTTCTTTCCTCCTCTCTCTCTCTCTCCCATCTCCTTCCTTCAACCAATCTATGACTCTGGACTCTGGACTACGTTAGGTTATCTGTCATGGCTGCCTTATCACCTTTATGGCATAATCACATTTCCCTTTCCTCTTTATGGTAATCTCTTCCAAGTGTCCATCATTACACACACACACACACACACACACACACACACACACTCTCTCACACAGAGCACAAAGGAAAACAAGCAACAACAGATCAACACACACTTCCGTCCATTCCCTCTCCATAACTCTTTTTTTCAACTCTTCCTTCCTCCCTCCCTTCCTCTCTCTGTACCCATATTATTAGACTATTTTTCGGGGACCTATATGGCAACATTTCAGTTCTCTTCTCTATTCAAGTTAGGCTCTTTCAAGTGTCCATCATATCGCTCTCTCTCTCTCTCTCTCTTTCTCTTTCTCTCTCTCTCTCTCTCTTCCCTGTTGTTTCCTTTCCTTCCTTCTACCCCCTTCCTTCCTTCCTTTTTTCCATCTCTGGTGTTCTTTATTACCTTGTAAATGTCCTTAGCAAGGGTGAATGAATGTGAGACCCAATTAAGTGTCTCTCTCTCTTGCTCTCTTTTTCGCTCTTTTTCTCTCTCTCTCTCTCTCTCCTCTATATATTTAGCCACCTAAATTTACCTCCTCTAGCTTCCCCTCCTCCCTATTCAAAACATAACACTCACACTCTCTCGCACGTACGCACACACACATTCTCCCTCTCTCTCTCTCTTTTTTGTATGTATGTATGTATGTATATAAGTAGGCCATTAAAATACCTCTCCATACTTAGCTTACCCCCACCCCCAAACATACCTCCCACACACACTGCCTTAAATTACTCCCGTCTATTTTTATTATGTACAGTATGTAGTTGTGTATGTATGGATGTAAGTATGGACTGTATAATATGGATGTCTCATTAAAAACCTTTTTTATACTTACCCCTCGTCTCCCCCCCCCCCCCCCTCTCTCTCTCTCTCTCATAATGCCCCGTAATTAACAATCTCCTTATAAACACTTGGCTAATTTCGGTAGTTAATTGAAGCCCCTCCCCCCCCCCCCCCTGTTATAGTCAACCATGTATTGCTTCTCTCGCCGCTAACATCGGTTTATTTTCCGCTAACGGTGAATTGCTAGGTCCCCAAACCTCTGTAACTCAAGGGCCAAAACATATGGCCTGTAAATTAGCACACCTGTAAATTCGCACCCCTATTCCCCGGCTGACCCTTCCCAAATGAAGAACTAATACCTGGATTACTCTCGTCGTTTTTTAGTTATAGAGGTTTATGTTCAAAAGATTTGGAAAAAAAAAAGGAAAAGTGGGGATTGGGCCTGAGCATATAGATAGATAGATAGATAGATTTGGAACAGGGTATAGCTACAAGGCAAAAGGGACTGGAGATCTCGAAAAGGGGCTGAAGTCCTGACAATATTCTTGACTTACCGTACAGTGTTCTGGCTTAATAATCCAATAGGGTTGATAGCCTCTGAAGTCCTATTTGAACTAACTAACTACAAGGCTCTTTTAACTATGGGGGAGACCCTCGTCACAGGCAGTTTTGTCTGTTGTCTCCCTCATCCACTTAGAAAAAAATAACACACACAAACAAGCCTCGGAAGGATCAATCAATGAATGTGGGTGTTCTCCCCCTCCTTCCCGTCCCTCCCTTCCTTCCTCCCTCCCTCCCTCCCTCCCCTCTCCTCCCTCCACAGGTGTCTCCAGGGTGGGTGACGTGGGAGCTATTTTCAATACTGAGGGGGGGGGGGGGGAGGGGAGGGGAGGAGAGGGGGAGGGGGCAGGTAACAACAAGGGCGGAGGGGGTGAAAGAGAGGAGGGAGGGGATTGGGAGGAGGGAGAGAGAGAGGGGAAGGGGGTAGAAGCAGGTAACAAGGGGAGAGGGGGGGGGGAGGGGTGAAGGGAGGGATTGGGAGGAGATTAGAGGGAGGAAGGGAGGGGAGGGAGGGAAGTACGAAGGGATAGAGGCAGGTCACAACAAGGAAGTAGGGAGGGGGGGGGACGAGGGGAAGAGAGAGACTGGATAACAAGGAGTGGAGGGGGGGGGGGGGTGAGCGGACAGGGGAGGGAGGGAGGGGAGCAGAGCAACTAGCAACACGGGATGGCGAGCGTGGGGAGCAGAGGGAAGGGTGAGAGGAAGGTGGGGAAGGGTAAGGGATGGGAGGGAGGGAAAGGGAAGGGAGGGGGTTGGTGGAGGGAAGAAGGGGAGAGGTGAGGGAAGGGAAAATAGGAGAAAATGAGAAGGGTAGGGGAGAGGGAAGGGAAGGGAAGAGGGGAGACGGGAGAGAGGAGAGGATAAGAGAGGGGAGGGGTTTGGAGTGGAGGGAGGGAGGGGAGGGAAGGGTTTGGAGTGTAGGGAGGAGAGGAGTTTGGAGTGGAGGGAAGAGAAGCGTTTGGAGTGGAGACAGGGGAGGGAAGAGAGGAGTGTGGAGTGGGGGGAAGAGAGGAGTTTGGAGTGGAGGGAAGAGAGGAGTGTGGAGTGGAGGGAAGAGAGGAGTTTGGAGTGGAGGGAAGAGAGGAGTTTGGAGTGGAGGGAAGGGAGGGGTTTGGAGGAGAGGAGTAGGGTGTATCAAAACAAGTAACCAGGGCAGGTATGAGAAGAATGTAGGCTTAAAATGTGTACCTGTTTGTACCGGTATATAATATATATAAACCAAGGGTATTACAGTATAATGTGTACCTGTTTGTACCGGTATATAATATATATAAACCAAGGGTATTACAGTATAATGTGTACCTGTTTGTACCGGTATATAATATATATAAACCAAGGGTATTACAGTATAATGAATATCCTCCTTGGTGTTCACAGTGTACCTGTATATGTACGGTAATGTATGTATGATAAGTAGGTACAGGGAGAGGGGAAGGGAAGGGAGGAAAAGGGAGATAGGAGGGGGGGAGGGAGGGTGGTGGTGAGGGAATGGAGGGAGGGAAGGAGAAGGGAGATAGGAGGGGGGTGTCTGGAGGGAAGAGAGGTGAGGGAATGGAGGGGAGGTAGGAAAGGGACGAATGGGGAAGGGAGATAGGAGGGGTCTGGAGGGAAGGGAGGAGAGGGAGTGGATCACAAGTAACCAGGGCGAGGGCAGGTATGAGACGAATGTATGACTACCTAAAATGTGTATGTATAATGTATAAACCAAGGGATTTGCCGTAGCCTATATAAACCAAGGGATTTGCCGTAGCCTATATAAACCAAGGGATTTGCCGTAGCCTATATAAACCAAGAGATTTGCCGTAGCCTATATAAACCAAGGGATTTGCCGTAGCCTATATAAACCAAGGGATTTGCCGTAGCCTATATAAACCAAGGGATTTGCCGTAGCCTATATAAACCAAGGGATTTGCCGTAGCCTATAATTATAAACTCCTCGGTATTAACAGTACATAATTTATGTAACCTAAGTTACCTAATGCATGGATGTATGAAGGGTAGGCATAGCCTAGTTCTAAAATACCGGTACTGTGGAAATCAGGTCTATGTAACATTGTAACCACCTTAACATTGTTTGTTATTATATTAACTGTCTTGATGGTGTAATGATTAGAGAGTTTACGATATGTATGTGGTAACCCAGGTTCGAATCCCGGTTGGATCACATGCTTTCATTAATTTCATTGGGAGGTGTTTGGTGTTGGGAGTGAAAATAAATTAATTAAATATTATGAATGAAAAAGATCTTACCCAAATTATGACATCAAACCCATTATAATAAAATGGCAGCGTCACCAATATCTGCCAGGATATCTTGAATACACTATAGGCTACAATATAAATAGACACAGACTGGGGATAACGGGAGACATAATGGTACAAATGAGCATGGTTACAGGCACTATACTATCTGGGTAGCGTGAGGACAGGTTACAAGGACAGCAGGACTGACATTACACCTTATTTATGTTTATGAAGGGTTACAGGGAGTTACAAACAATAATGTCGGCAAGACCCTTTGGCTCAATCCAGGGAGACACTATACGGAACAAATTGTATTTGAGCAATACATTAATTACTGGCATGAAATGACATGAAAAAAAAAGGCCACATATTACGTTGTTTAAATATTAAAGGTCAACTCCAGGGACAAAACCTATTCAAACTACAAAGACCATTGGGATCTGCTTGGTTTTAGGTGCCGGTAGGCCTATACATACTGAAGAACTCTCATCAATGTGTCCTAACAACATTGAAATATAGCTTATCCAAATTATTTTATGTGGCGATAACTATATAGCGTGTTTACCATGACGTCACAGGAAACAATGGCGGGAACACTCAACGTGGGAGGTGGAAGAATCGGCGGTCTTTTTGATGATAGAAACTCATAAACATTGTATGAATGTGCACAATTCAACATATGTGGCTTCACCACTGTCTGGTCAAAGAACTGCGATATTTATATAAACAGAAAAGGATACCTTGATTAAGAAATAAGCCTAAAGGCCGAGTCACACAGAAGTCGAACCCACCCGAAACCGGCCGAATCGACGAAAAAATTAAAATTTCAACCAGTTCCGGTCGATTCTGGTAACACTTCGGGTGAGTTCCGGTTATCTTCTGGACGTTCTTGGGATGTTCTGGGCTTGAGTGGAATCATCCGGTGAATCGGGCCAAAGTTAATGCATGCGTTAAATTTGGTAGATGAATCGGGTCAAAAAACCGTTAAAAAACTATCGAGTCATGATCTAGTTATATTCGAGTCATATTCTGGTTACATTCGACCTATTCGGGTCATGTTCGATTGTATTTTGAATTGCCGATGAGGACTCGAAATACTGGAACCTGGGTCGACATCAGAATTATTGACTTCCTTAAGCTGGTATCACACAAACGCTTTTTCCTTCAACATTTATCCTCAACACTGGTCTGGCAGCTTATGAGGCTAACATTTAAAATATTTCGGTGACTTAAATTTATCTATAACCAGTCTAGTTTCCGATACCAGTGCAAAATAATCCAGAAATGATGCCAGAAATGTTTTGATCACTGAATGTTGACTATAAAAGCTCTTGTGTGATACCAGCTTTAGGCTGGTATCTCACCCTGTCTGTTGGTCAGTTACATGTTTCCTTGTTTGGAGTTTCGTGCATCTTTTTTTATTTCATAACATGGTTTTGCTAAATCTTCAATGAGTTTTTTTCCACATAGCGATTTAGATAAGTTATTTTGTCTATATATTGTGTGGTTCCTGTTTTGGTGTGTTTATTTCGCAAGTTTTAAATTTTAATTGCAAATCCCATTGTTTATATTACCATTTTAATTGCAAATCCCATTGTTTATATTACCATTTTCGATTGCTTTCTTCAATTCATCTTCATATATCGCTTGTGGAAGTGATTCGTCCAGGAAGTCGATCCTGTGTGCCATTAACATAACTATGTCTTGTGTGGACTTTTTGTAATCTATAAATAATTTCTAATGCGATGGAATTGAAAACAATATTATCCTTCTAGCACACAAATAATAACATGAAAAAGAGTCAATAAAAATGTCTCCTTTGTCTTTTCAGAACCAATTAAGTCCGTCTCATAATAGTTCGTGTTTATCGCTCACTTCCCCTTCTGCAACTCTCTATCTATCTTGTCTTTTCAGAACCAATTAAGTCCGTCTCATAATAGTTCGTGTTTTATCGCTCACTTCCCCTTCTGCAACTCTTTCTATCTCTCTATCTCTCTAATGCATCTACCTAACTCCCTTATACATTAACATAACTGTCTTATTTGGACTTTTTGTAATCTTTGAATCATTTCTAATGCGATCGAATTGAAAAATATAATATCCTTCCAGCACATAGATAAACAATATATAAGATAGTCAACAAAATATAATATCCTTCCAGCACATAGATAAACAATATATAAGATAGTCAACAAAATATAATATCCTTCCAGCACATAGATAAACAATATATAAGATAGTCAACAAAATATAATATCCTTCCAGCACATAGATAAACAATAAATAAGATAGTCAACAACAATTATTTCAACCCTCCCCTCCCGAGCTTCGGAGACCGAAGATTTACGTTTGATGGATTTTTTTTTGTTTTTTTCCACGGTATACACAAAATGATAGGAAATATTGGAACTATTAGACGATTTTATTCAGTGCAGGAAGGGCGTCTACCCATTGAAATGCTTCAGACAATATCAATTAATCCCTTTAGCTACCATAAATCCATCCTAAGCTTCATAAAATCGTCTAAATGTTGCTGAAATCAAATAAATATGACATCACCGATACAGAAAGGGTTAACGAAAGATAATATAAGCGATTATTTAACTTACTATGATCTTCGACCTATTCGACGGACGTTCGACCTAACTTCTTCTATTTCGGTTGTTGATCGACTTCGGTAATAATTCTGGTTATTTCCCGTCTTCGGGGCATATTCGAGTTATATTCGAAGCATGATCGAGGCTTCTTCGTTCCACATCGGCTTTTCTTCGAGTTACGTACGGGGATTCATGGACTCATCATCGACTTTCATTCAGGTCCATCGGTTATATTCGAAATTCATTCGAGTCAGTATCTGGTTATATTCGACTCCGAGTAACTTTCGGGTAATTCGGTTCAAATATGCAAGTCATCGACTTCGGGCGGCAGTCGGCCAACGTTCGACTTCTGTGTGACACAGCCTTTAATGGACCAGGATAGGCCTAAACACTCAAAACACTGCCTGTATGTTTATTGTTGGCGAGATGGGATTATTTCTAGGTGTGCACCACATCTTCAGGACATTGTTCGATGTTTTGCAGAGCTTGAGTATTGAATTGAAAGGTATTAATTAAGAAAAACAGACCTGACAGTCCACGAGCGTGTGTGATGGGGGTACGTTTGCTTTCATTGCCTCTCCACTCTGTCGTCATGGTGACGCCAGCTGATGGAAACTTGCCCCGCTGATGGCTGAGAATGCCAAGACGTTTTAAATTAGGATTTTTCTCTGCAGTTTAATATAATTATATCGATATTTCCCATATACATATTACAGTATATTCATGACAAATTATGATCCTGCATTAAACTTCGTTTTTTCCTTCACCCCTGGAGTTCACCTTTAAAGTTCAAAATCTAAAGCGTAGTAGGAGCCTCTCCTCTCCCACCAGCGCAACCCCCCCCCCCCCCCCCTTCTCTCTCTCTCTCTCTCTCTCTCTCTCTCTCTCTCTCTCTCTCGCTCTCTCTCTTTTTCCTACATCTTTCCTGCCAATAAATAAATATATAAATAAATAAATGCTCAACAAAATGAAGCCCACAATGTTCCACTAGTAAACAAAGATTAAAAGTACCAAAAACTACAGAGGAAATACAAGCTACCGGTAATTTAATGTATAGAACATCTACTGTATATCTAGACAAAGCTCAGTGGTACAAAGAAAACAAATGTACCAAGGTTAGAGACTGAGGGTACAATGACATAATATACAGTAGTTGTAGCTACCTCAATTTACAAATAAAAACAAAAAAATAGAATGTGTGTGATTTTCTGTGTTGTCGTGTTTTGTTTTTCTGATGTGTTGTGAGGTCCCTGTTCGGGCTTTGTCTCAAGTCGGCCACCACCAGCTTAGGAAGGATCTGTGGTAGTTAAAAGGGTTGGTCGAGATAGTTTGAAGCCTTATTATGAATAGAGGGCCTTCCTAAGCTGAATACAATCGCTTAATAGTCAATTTACCATCACCTGGAAATAAACCGACTGTAATGGGTAGGTTAAGGGGAGGTATAGGGGGTTTTCTGGACCCCCTTCTCCCTCATGATAAGCCTCATTAGTTTCAGACATTTGGTCCATTAGTTTGGCGATTTTACCACCTTTCGCACCATTTCCTTGTCAATTTTAAGACCTTTCGTGCCATTTAGGTGTCGATTTTTTCTTGGCAAGCAATAGCGAGCCTGTATTTTTGAAGAAGAACCTGGAATTTTTTCTACCGAAAAATGTACAAATTTATCTTGAAGGGGGGGTCTAGTGAGTTTTTTTAAGCTTGATGGAGGTCTAGCGAGGAAACTAAAAAATATATGTCAATACAGAAATAACCCAAAACATAACCACTACCCCCCATTACGTTTGTATAGGTAGTTTACCATTACTCTACTTTATTACTCCATAATAGCATAAATAAAAGAAGCCCTGGCATAGGTGGCAAGTTTGACCGACAGTAAACAAAAAAAAAAAACAAAAAAAAAACAAAAAAAAAAAAGCCTACACACACAATCCATTACAAACGCATATACTCCACAAATGCTATTCAAATCTATGAAATGATGCTAAAAAGGAACTCCAAAACTTCCCCACCGACCTTTCTCGTAGGAAAAAAACAACAACAACGCACATACTCCACACATTATATTCAAATTTATTAAATGATCCTCAAAAATGAACTCTATCCCCCCCCCCCCCCCCAACTTCCCATCCTTTCTCTCACGAACAAAAAAGTTACAAAGGAATTTATATAACTACTTTTCTCAAGACAAAGCTTGGTGATACAAAGAAAGAAAAAGGGGTTCAGGGGTACTATTACATAATGTTGCTGTACCGTACCCTATCAATCTGATGCGGGTATGGTGTGTAGGTAGGGGCTGCTTTGGTTTATACGCACATACACAAACGTTTATAACACACACACACACACATCCCCTTACCCAACACACACATACACACACACACACAACCCCTCTCCAACACACACACACACACATCCCCTTCCCCAACACACACAACCCCTCCCCAACACACACACACATCCCCTTCCCCAGCACACACAACCCCTCCCCAACACACACACACACACACACACACACACACACACACACACACACCACACACCACACACACACACACACACACACACACACACACACACACACACACACATCCCCTTCCCCAACACACACACACACATCCCCTTCCCCTTCCCCAACACACACACACCATCTACACATATACACACACACACACACACACACACACACACATACACATACACATACACACAATCTACACAAATGAATACCCTCCTATCAACAGAAAATAAATACTCGAAAAATTCAGTTCCATAACAAAATAATAATAACAATTAAAACACCCAGCAACAACAAACACAGGAAGCATGAACAAAAAATCTATAAGACCTTTCTGTGGACAAAGCTTTAAGAACGAGAGGGTACAAGGCTTAGGGTACGATTACATAATGTTCTTGTACGGTCGCGCTAATAAGTCATGTCCCAGCTGTCATTACGTTTGGCTTGCTCTGTGCTGTATTTATGTCTGTCAGATGTTGAATAGGGTGGGTAAAGATAGGAACATGTTTGTATATCTCACTCGCAACGATGAATTAATGCTTAGATAGTGCTGATACCAATTATTGATCAAAACATAATTGGTGCCGAGTCCTCACTTATTAGCGCGACTGTACCTTATATATCTGATGCGGGTATGTAGGTAGGTGGGTCAAAGTTGCTTGGTTTATGTGTATATACAGAAACGTGTACGGTATATTATATTACATAGGCTACTGACACACATACCACTACTCAAACGTTAAACAACCCTAAACACACTTATTTAGACACAAACACCTGAAACACTTATTTAGACACAAACACCTGAAACACACTTATTTAGACACAAACACCTGAAACACACTTATTTAGACACAAACACCTGAAACATACTTATTTAGACACAAACACCTGAAACACACTTATTTAGACACAAACACCTGAAACACACTTATTTAGACACAAACACCTGAAACACACTTATTTAGACACAAACACCTGAAACACACTTATTTAGACACAAACACCTGAAACACACTTATTTAGACACAAACACCTGAAACACACTTATTTAGACACAAACACCTGAAACACACTTATTTAGACACAAACACCTGAAACACACTTATTTAGACACAAACACCTGAAACACACTTATTTAGACACAAACACCTGAAACAAATTTATTTAGACACAAACACCTGAAACACACTTATTTAGACACAAACACCTGAAACAAATTTATTTAGACACATACACACCTGAAACACACTTATTTAGACACATACACACCTGAAACACACTTATTTAGACACAAACACCTGAAACACACTTATTTAGACACAAACACCTGAAACACACTTATTTAGACACAAACACCTGAAACACACTTATTTAGACACAAACACCTGAAACACACTTATTTAGACACAAACACCTGAAACACACTTATTTAGACACAAACACCTGAAACAAATTTATTTAGACACAAACACCTGAAACACACTTATTTAGACACAAACACCTGAAACAAATTTATTTAGACACATACACACCTGAAACACACTTATTTAGACACATACACACCTGAAACACACTTATTTAGACACATAAACACCTGAAACACACTTATTTAGACACATACACACCTGAAACACACTTATTTAGACACATACACACCTGAAACACACTTATTTAGACACATACATACACACACCACTATGCAAAGGTTAAACAAACCTAAAACGCACACTCAGACCCATAACTACATATACCACCACTACTAAAATGCTAAAAAAAAAATTACACATAATCCTTACATGCACATACACAACCAAGGCATGCGTAAAATCACATTACAATCACATACCTTTTGATACCTTTTGATGTGTTCGCCACTCTTCTAGCGGCACCAAGGAGCGCGATGCCCCTCGTTATGGGTGGTGACATACGCACACACACAAAACGTACACTATACTTTAAAACATGCACACACATAACTAAAACACTTACAGACAATCAACACGTACATACAGTATATACAGACGTACACAAATACACGCACATACAAACGACGAAAACATACCAAGCAAACACGAAAATACACGGTCGAGTGGTGAGCACGCTCACGTGTGAATCTGCTTGACCTGGGTTCGATACCAGCCAAGGCGGACATTTAGTGGGTGTGGTAGTACTTCCTAGCATGTTTCACATGCTTGCACCCAGTCGGGGGACACCTCGACGACGCATACATACGCACATAACAATGCCACTCCAACAGCTTCCTCTCTTTCCAACACCCCTTCTCCCCTCTCTACACTCTTCAGAAAAATAGGAAAAGTAGAATGTAGAAACGAGGTGCCATTGTAAAGGCTTATCCCTCAATACCTTCAGCTGACCTGACGACCGCACCCCCCTCCACACACACACACACCAATCTATAAAACAAACTATACACCCCCACATAGACAGACCAACACATACACACGCCATACAACATACACAATTACACATACATAAGAAGATATACAATCCCCCACACACAGACTTACACACACCACACGCCATACAACACACAGTACACTGAGTACATACATCCATAACAAACTATACATCCCCCACACACACCATACAACATACATACACAACCAGACATCCATAACAAAACTATATAGCCCCCTCCCCCCCCAACACACACACCATACAACGCACTTAGGCTACACACACACATCCATAAAACTATATAGCCCGACACACACGCAAACTCTTCATCACTATTACTACCCCTATAATATCCTTCTACATATACTAGACTAAACTACACTACAATAGACATACGGTGCTACCACTATTATTACTACTACGTCTACTACTACTATTACTACTACTACTACTATTACTACTACTACTATTACTTTTTTTTTTTTATAAAAACCACTCACTCAGTCTGTGCATCCCCTCTTTGGACCCTAGAGCAGGTCAGAATAGTCATCAAAGCGCCTGACTTCGTTGTCATTCAGCTACTTCCTATTCCGGGGTAAGCACTCAGACTCATCATCGTGGATTACTACTACTACATTGATTTTTATTTAATATTTTTCATACATTTCATGTTACTACTACTACCATCACCACCTCCACCATCACCACCACCACTACCATATATTTAATATTGTACACATACTAAATTTCACAAGCATCAGATACTACTATTCTACACCATGCAACTTCAATCCAGTCTCCTTCCTATGCGACCCTCTGCTGCTACTGGCCTCGTAGTCTACTTCTGCCACCGTCACTGGTTGTGGTGCAGACCTTCTTGTTCCCCGCAGGCATAGTAGTGCTGATCTGAGCAATGAGAAAGATAGACGGCATCTCATCCAGGCTACGACGTGGCTCCTAGGCTGTTGCTTCTTCTCTGCGATGATCTCTGCTAGCCTTGAATAGAAGCACTGGGCCCTGGGTCCCATCCCTCCTGATGTGGTGAAGACTAGTGGGGTAAAGCTGCCATGTTCGACGTGTAAGATCCTTTCTCCATATGTCCTGACCTTCTCTCGTTCGTTCCTCTTGTGTGCAGCCTCCAGAGACAGCTCGCTGTAGCTGTGGGCCATTGGGTCAAATACTCTTATGTCAAAGAACGCTCGCTGTGCATTTGTCCAAAAGCCTCTTGCACTAACATCCAATCTTGCTTCAGTGGATGTGTTGGCCGTCCTGTGCTGCATGATCTCTCCATCCAAGGGAATGAGTGATGGTTCGCTCACCACATCTCTACACACCTCCCTGAGCATGTTCGCTGTTACATCTCTTACTTCATCGTGCCTGATGCTGATGAATCCTCCTTTCTTACATATCATGGTGTGGTCTGTATCGTTGATGGTTCCACAAACGCATCGATCGGGCAGTCCTTCAATCGGCCAATCATACCTCAGTGCAATAGCATCATTAAATTCTTGTTTGTTGAGATTGAAGCTTTTTGCCTTGATTGGTAGTGTTGTCAGCCAATTTGAAGCGCCCGTTTCTTGTGCTATTTGTAGTTTTCTTGTTTGTCTCGGGTGAAGTTGTCCCATCAATTGTGCCAGGTCATTTTTCTGTGAGTTTTGCCTCTCTGATGTGATGGTCTTTCTGATGTTGTAGATGTCTGCCTGGTCTACTTCACCGTCAGAATCTTGTGCTATGATACGGTCAGTGAGAGATCCTGTTATCTTTACCGAGTTCTGGTATTCCGTTACCGCCCTCTTCACTGGGTCGATGATTCCCATCCCTCCCAACCTAGGAGGCAGTGCGAGCAGCTCCCTCTCTGTATCATTCGGGTGTGCAACTTTATCCACGCTGGGATGAGTTTGTCTCTGATGGCATCTTCCAGCGGTTGAAGTAATGCGCTCACATTTGGAACGGTTCTCATCAAGTAGGTCCAGCGATGTTTGACCCCATATGTGAATGCCGAATACGCGGCCTGTGGTTCCGTCTTTGCAATATTGGCCAGTTTCTCAATTTCTTTTACCCATTCTCTGACCTTCTCCTCTATGTATTTGTTCTTGAACTCTTCCGTGCCGATCACCGCCCCAAGGTGACGCTGTCCGTCCTTTGTTACTACCACTTCACTACCGCTGAAAGCTTCTACCGCCCTTTCATAATGTTCTGTTTTTACTATTAGTATGGACTTTCTGGCATTTGGATGGTACCCTATTTTTGGTCCTACCTCTGATATTTGCTCCCACCAGTGCTTGAGATTGTTGACTTTTCCCGCTCCAGTGAGATCGTCTGCATAGGCCACCTGCTTTACTTGCGTCGCCTCATGGCTTGTTAAGGTTAGCAACACTGAGAGACCTAAGGCGTACATTGCCATTGCTACTGGGTCACCTTGTGTGGTTCCTTCCATTGATTTCAGAGGTGTTCCCCTTCGTGTGTTCTGGTTGTTTACTGTGAAGAGGTCCACAGGCTTTTCATAGGTGTTCTCTACATAGGTGGCAAAACTGGGGCATTTTACTTTGATGTTATGTATTGCCGTCTTTCTGTTGATGGTGTTAAAGGTGTTTGTTGCATCCACTAGCAGCACAGCTTCACAGTCCACTTGCTCATATATTTTTCTTATGGCATGAATTGCTGCCTCTCCCCCTGCTTGGTGGCCGGCACACACTTGGAGATTACCGGCCGCTGACCGCACATCGTCTTTCACCACTTCCATTATGCATTTTCCGATGATTCTTCTCAGCACTTCACCCACTCCTACTGGTCTGCATCCTGGATTCTTGTCTAAAGGTATTAGGCGACAAGCTGTGTAAGCCTCCAAATGTTGACAATTTTGTGTGGTCATCTTTCTTGCAAGAGCTGCCAGAGCCCTACATAAGTCTGTTGCTGCTAGTCCGAAGATTACTACTACAACTACTTCTTCTTTGATTTTTATTTAATATTGTATATTAATTATAGTTTACAAACATCAGATATTACTCTATTCCTACTATTCTACTATACTACTACTCTACACCATGCAACTTCAATCCAGTCGCTACTACTACTACTACTACTAATACTACTACTACTACATATACATTGTTAATACTACTACCACCAATGGTATAGAATTGTTAAAATCAGACATTTAAATTATCAATATCATTAAAAAGAAAACAAAAATAGTCATTACGTGTGTGTGGGGGGGGGGGGGGGCAAGGATGTAAAAGTCATTAAGGGGAGATGGGTCACTTTTCTAACACCCCCTTATCTCTCATGCTTATCCTCAATAGTTTTGAGATTTTAAGACGTTTGCCCCATTAGTTTGTCGATTTTAAGATTTTTTCGCTCCATTTCTATGTCAATATTAAGACCTTTCGTGCCTTTAAGGTGTCGATTTTTGTTCTTGGCGAGCGATAGCTAGCCTGTAGTTGTAGAGGAACAGGGCTTTGGCCTAAATATTTTTTTTACCGAAAAATGTAACATTTATCTTGAAGAGGGGGGGGGGGGGGTCTAGGGGCAGTTTTTGTTCAGCTTGATGGAGGTCTAGGGAGGAAACTAAAGCAACAAAAACAAATGATAACATAATAAACCAATAAATACGCCCATCCCCCCCCCCCCCCCCCGTTAAAGAGCCTGAACACACACACTTATTATAAACAGAACAAACACGAACCCATAGACAGACAAACACGAACCCATAGACAGACAAACACGAACCCATAGACAGACAAACACGAACCCATAGACAGACAAACAGGCAGACAAACACGAACCCATAGACAGACAAACAGGCAGACAAACACGAACCCATAGACAGACAAACAGGAACCCATAGACAGACAAACAGGCAGACAAACACGAACCCATAGACAGACAAACATGCAGACAAACACGAACCCATAGACAGACAAACAGGCAGACAAACACGAACCCATAGACAGACAAACAGGAACCCATAGACAGACAAACAGGCAGACAAACACGAACCCATAGACAGACAAACAGGCAGACAAACACGAACCCATAGACAGACAAACAGGCAGACAAACACGAACCCATAGACAGACAAACAGGCAGACAAACACGAACCCATAGACAGACAAACAGGCAGACAAACACGAACCCATAGACAGACAATCAGGCAGACAAACACGAACCCATAGACAGACAAACAGGAACCCATAGACAGACAAACAGGCAGACAAACACGAACCCATAGACAGACAAACAGGCAGACAAATACAAACAAACAAACATGCATATCGACCAACCATTGATTAACATGCACAGTTACAAACACTTATAGGGTTAAGGGGAGATGGGTCGTTTTTCTGGTCCCCTTTCTTCCTCTTGTTTATTCCCATTAATTTGTTTATATTTTAAGACGTTCGGCCCACTAGTTTGGCGATTTTAACCCGTTTCGTCCCATTCTTTGTCAATATTAAGACTTTTCGTGTCATTTAGGTGTCGATTTTTTTCCCGACGAGCAATAGCGAGCCTGTAAAATGTCCCGGCCTGTGGTCGGGTAATTTTTCTACCGAAAAATGTACACATTTATCTTGAAAAGGGGTCTATGGGGTGTAATTTTAAGCTTGATGGAGGTCTAGGGAACAAACTAAACACCTTCCCTTAAGTCCGGAACTCCTTATTTAATAACAGCAATCAACACCAATAATAGACTAACACCGGAAGTACATTATCTTTATTATTTATTTTCACAGCAATTGTTCCGAGGAACTTGCTTCAATTGTGCCGCCTCTCCACATCTTTCCCCGTAGAACTAGGGCAGCTGAGAGCGCCCATGAATATACACTTTCTCCTCCACAATGCAGAACTTCTGCTTATCAGAATTCATTTATCCCCAGAGCTACTACTCTTTGGAATTCACTTCCCTCGAATTGCTTTCCACAAACTTACAATCTACAAATGTTTAAATACAGTTGTTACAAACATTTTATGAATGGAGGATGCCTTTAGGCACATGGACCTTTTTGTTTTATCTGTGTTTTTCCTTCCTCCGTTCATTGTCTCTTTAAAAAAAAAAAAAAAAAAAAAAAAAAAAAAAAAAAAAAAAAAAAAAATCTACGGTACATCTCATACATCGCTACTTCAACAATCTTACTAGTCCTACATCCGGCACCATTGATAACATTTACAGTTATAAACAAGAGTAATATATAGAACAATAATCAAAAACAAAATAAATATAGCCTAATGATAAACAGACATATCGCTAGAAATAAAAGAGAGACTGGTTCATAATACTTCAGCCAAATCCAGCGCTCCTTATCTAATGGAGGTAATAAAAGACAATTATTGGCTAACACCGGAAGTACATGATCTACGGTACATAACCACACATCGCCACTTCAACAATCTTACTAGTTCTACATCCGGCACCATGCATAACATAATACTGTACTATATAAAATTATAATCACAACGAAAAACAAACAACACTATAATGAAGACATCACTACAAATAAAAGAAAAAATCCGGGTTATTAATACAACACTTAAGTCCAAAATTCCTTATCAAATGGCAGTAATTAATGCCATTAACCCCTTCTGTACCGTAGACGTCTTTTTATTTTGATTCTAGCTATTTTTAGACGATTTTGTGCAGTTCAAGAAAGAGTTCTGGTAGTAAAAAGGGTTAAGTGACCTAGTTCGAAGCCTGTTAATTTCTGGAGGCCCTTTTTAACTGAATATAATCGTATAATTTACCAGAACGTCCCGGACTTCCCAAACTTGACTAATTCCTTGAACGTGACGATAGTGCGTTGTTGTTGTTGTTGTTTTTCCCCAAGCTGCCTGGCCGAACAGCCCCAAGGCCCCGAGCAAGGCCAAGGCCATAACCGAGCGCCCCCACAGAACCCTCCCTGCCGACCACAATAAAGCCTGGGTGACCGAAGCCACTCCATGGCGGGGAGCTGAGGAGGGTGCGGAAACGCCCGGGAAACCAAAGCCCCACCCAGGGCCCTGTGCCCCTCAGCAATTATGAAGAGAAAGTTGAGGGGCAAAGGAAAGATGTGACGCTTTGGCTTCCAATCTTGGTAGATTAGGAGGTCAATCCACGCAAGAGACGCCGTCACTTGAGATCTAGAAAATATATAAGTAAAAGGAACAGTCAGAGTAAACTATGGGTATGGCAGAGATCGCTCAGTTCTCACTCTGATAGACCAGCCCATCACCACATGACTAGAACCCAATCCTCTAAGCATCAGCTAGGAAAGGCCCTAGAAAGCCGCCTTTGGCGGGGGGATAGCTCCCCTATTTCAACCCTTTTCGGGGTTGGGCACCCGCCATTTCGGGGTTGGGCACCCGCCCAACGTTGCGTTGTTATGTGTGCGATTAGTTTGCTTGGGAAACAGATTAACTTGCTCATGTAGTAATGTACACCCTATGTGGTGGATTGTGTTCTTTTATTTAATAATTTTCATTTTAGTAAGCGTTGTTTCCACATAGCGATTTTGATAATTTAATTTGACTTTATATTGTCCTTGTCCCAATTTTAGTTTGTTTAGTTTGCAAGTTTTACATTTTAATAGTAGCAAGAATATAATAAAAAAGACGTGACCGGTAAAGAAGGGGTTAAGAGGGTAAGAGGCTAACACCGGAAGTACATTATCTACGGTACATAGTCATACATAACACCGGAAGTACATTATCTACGGTACAGTCATACATAACACCGGAAGTACATTATCTACGGTACATAGTCATACATAGCAACTTCAACAATCTTAATTATTAGTCCTACATCCGGCACTACAGATAACATTTACAGTTACAAACAAGAATAGGTGAAGTAACAATATGAAAGATGATCACAAACTCAAAACAAGAGAGATTAAACAAACCTAGAATTAATACACGTAGGTGAAGTAACATATAGAACAATACTCACAAAGAAAAACAAAGACAAAGGATACACAAACCTAGAATTAATACACGTAGGTGAAGTAACATATAGAACAATACTCACAAAGAAAAACAAAGACAAAGGATACACAAACCTAGAATTAATACACGTAGGTGAAGTAACATATATAACAATACTCACAAAGAAAAACAAAGGATCCACAAACCTAGAGAGAAACAATAACAATATAGTAAGATAAAAGACAAAACAGAAACACACACACTAACGATAAAACAAGTCCCACACTCCTTACCTAGTGAGTGAAAACAATAACAATGGACGGGAAGTAGACAGTATACCTCATCCACCACTAGTACGGTACATAACCATGTATTGTACAACAAACGTCACATTAATTCCAATACCGATGAAGACTTAAGTGTAGCAAATCAAAACAATCGAAGCAACAACACGAGATATGCAAGCAAAACACCACATACAAAAGAAAACCCAAATAACAGGCAGTAAAACAAACAGAGAGATAGACGACTAACATTAAAGCACTCAATTCCATACTCCTTATCTAAAGCCGGAGTCACACGAGCCCTTTTTCGAGCAATTTTTACGGGCAATTATGGTCTGGAAGCTTCAAAAATTACACTTTATCAGAATTCAGCCGCCTAACATAATCTACCTTCATCTAATTACCGATACCAGTGCGAAAATGTCCCGAAATATTACGAGAAAAAACTTGCTCATGGAAAATTGACGGAAAAAGCGCTCGTGTGACAGCGGCCATCAACAACAATAGACCGACACCGGAAGTACAGTATTTACCTCCGTCACTATAGTCTATTTTGTTCCAGCTGATGGTAAATTGAAACCTTTAGCACTTGATGTGAAGCAAACTATTCGATGAATGGCACTCAGCTTAAGAATGTAAACAGAGAAACTGATCTGGGAGTAACAATATCGAGTAACCTAAAACCGAGTCAACAATGTTCAGAAGTTGTTAAGAAGGCAAACAAAATAATTGGCTTTATAGGCAGGTCATTTGAGCATAAATCCAAAGAAGTTATCCTAACCCTTTACAATTCCTTAGTCCGCCCTCTTCTGGAATACTGCGTTCAATCCTGGTGCCCTTATTACCAAAAAGATATAAACAAGCTAGAACGAGTTCAACGTAGAGTTACCAAAATGATACCTAGCCTAAAGAACAAACCATACGAAGAGCGTCTTAGAGAATTAAATCTATTTCCTTTAACCCAGCGCAGATTAAGAGGCGACTTAATTCAAGTGTTCAAAATCATCAAAGGCATCGACAATATGAACTGTAGTAAGTACTTCACTATCGACCAATCTAATTACACGCGGGGAAACGGTTGCAAAATTATTGGTAAATCTTTTAACTCGCACGAATCTAAGAATTTCTTCTTCAATCGAGTTGTCAACTTGTGGAATGGGCTTCCCCGAGACGTTATAGACTGCAGCACCGTTGATTCATTTAAATTCCGCCTAGACAAATATCTCGCATCAAACCCGCGACTGACTGCGTTTGTAAATGAATAACTTTATCCTCCCCTCAGTTACTAACCCATATGTCCCCTACTAACTTCCTAGTCCTGCCACGTTAGTGGCAGGGCAGTAGTTCCCTTTCCAATGTTCCCTTACCCACTCTAAACCACTGTTTGGACACTTGATCCTCAGTGTTTTGGAGGACAAGCAACCTAGAAGGGTCACTAGATCTGTTGTTGCTTGATTTCCTTTGTACTCCTTTGTACTCCTTTGATGTCTTGATTATTACTAGAACAATATGATACTGCTATGTCTGTGCGTCATATTATTACTAGAACAATATAATACTGCTATGTCTGTGCGTCATATTATTACTAGAACAATATGATACTGCTATGTCTGTGCGTCATATTATTGCCAAGTTTTCAAAATTAGCAACCTATTTGGCTAGAAAATCATGGTAGTAGCGTAGTAATGAGGATGGAGAGATAGCAATGTATCATCAGCTGGAACAAAACAAAGTATAGTACCGTACACTAGGATGCCATAGTCTATAGCCCACTCATAAATAGTCCTGGGCTTCAAATATTTCACACTATGGAAGTATATATATCTGGAAACTAATTACCGAATATAATGTTCTATAAATCAACTATATATACTGTAATATTAATTGAAAGCTAGTTATATACAAAAGCTAGTTATATACAAAAAGCTAGTTATATACAAAAAGCTAGTTATATACAAAAGCTAGTTATATACAAAAGCTAGTTATATACAAAAACTAGTTATATACAAAAGCTAGTTATATACAAAAATCAATCCAGATAATCATAATTGCATACAGAAAACCATAGGAGACTTTGGCATCCGAGGGTACAGTCGCGCTAATAAGTCATGTCCCAGCTGTCATTACGTTTGGCTTGCTCTGTGCTGTATTAATGTCTGTCAGATGTTGAATAGTGTGGGTAAGTGTAGGAACATGTTTGTATCTGTCCGTCGATATAAAAAAAATGAAGCTTAGATATTTCTGATACCAATTATTGATCAAAACATACTTGGTGCCGAGACATCACTTATTAGTGCGACTGTACACACCAATGATGACGTGTTCAGTGTTACAGACAAATATAGGTGAAGCCACATGTTTTTTTTTTCTTTCTAATTGGATGAATTGAAAGTGACAGGGCCGAAATCAAGGAATGTTCGAGCCATAATGTCTGGACACGCGGAGTTCGAAGCCATTTTAGTCATAGGATGAGGGAAATATGGATTCAGACATATACCGTACTTTACAACAGTCCGCTGACTTGAATATAGGAAAGGTGAGACAAGCAATACAAATGTTGATCACGTTCATGTCTGGAATCAAGGAAGGGGACAGGGGAAGTAGTAGGGTATGAGTACAAAGGAGTACAAAGGAGTACAAAGGAAATCAAGCCACAACAGATCCAGTGACCCTTCTAGGTTGCTTGTCCTCCAAAACACTGAGGATCAAGTGTCCAAACAGTGGTTTAGAGTGGGTAAGGGAACATTGGAAAGGGAATTACTGCCCTGGAACTAATGTCCGTGGCAGGATTAGGAAGTTAGTAGGGGACAGATGGGTTAGTAACTGAGGGGAGGATAAAATCATGAGGAAGGGAGCTGGAGGAGAAGATCAAGGCGTCGGGGCTTAAGCGGACACATGGCGCTTCTCTAGACCACCTTCTCCCTCATCTTTAGACCCATTACCCATTAGTTGTGCGATTTTATGAAATTTCGCCCCATTTCTGTCAATTTCAAGACCTTTCCTGCCAATTAGGTCTCTATGTTTCCCTGGCGAGCGATAGAGAGCCTGTAATTTAAGAGGAATCGGCCTTCCGCCAGGACATTTTTCTACCGAAAAATATAAAAATTTATCTTGAAAGGGGGTCTAGGGGGCCTCATGTTAAGCTTGATGGAGGTCTAGCGAGAAAACTAGAAAAATAATAAATAAATACAAACAAATTACCAAAATATGAAGGATCTCCCCTTAACCCAACATACGTCAGTTGTATATTTTGTGGAGTTGTTTGCAGAGTAGGACGGAGAGAATGTAACATACCCATGAACAGTCCGCTTACCCTGTACCTGGTGCCTATTTAGCCTATAATTTCTAAGCTGCATAAAATCATCTAATCATAACCCGTATAAACTGTCAAAATTCGTCATAATCTTCAAAGGGTTAAGTGGAATCCCGTAGACTCCTTTTTACCAAGCCATGAGGTAACTTAATACACTTGACAAATATTGACTAAACATCTAACAGCCTACGTCATTGAAAATACATCTTCCTTCCTGTCCAATGTTGCCTAGAATTTGGGAATTACTAGGGCTTAAAATTAGGATGTCATATACTTTAATTGAGTTTAGTCTCTCTCTCTCTCTCTCTCTCTCTCTAACACACACACACACCTGTGGTTGTAGTTGAGGGCTGTCAGTTAGCGCCCCATGGTCCACACCGTTGCGGCGCCGCCACTGTACATCCCATCTACCCTCCTCTGTGCCAACTGGTCAAGAATGCTGTTGCTGGCAGCACGGAGGTAGTAGTGGGGTAGGATTGGTTGGTCTGGCAGTGATGACAGGAAATCATCCAAGTCCTTTTTGAAATTTTCAACGGTTGGGTAGTTTTGGTTTCTTATTTCTTTTGGCAGTGCATTGTAGAGCTTCGGACCCCGTGTAGCGAAGGCATTTTCTTTAAGTGTCTTAACTCTTGTCAGTGCTCTTGAGTTAATTGACCTGATAATACACATACGGCCCAGTCGTTGGTTTTCTTTTATCTCTATCAACTCCTTTTCTTCCTCTCCCAGCAGGTTTGGTGCTAAGTTGTTGAGAATTTTCCAGGTATAAATGATCAAGTATCTTTCTCGGCGTCGTTCTAGAGAGTACAAGTTTAGAGACTTAAGTCTTTGCCAGTAGTCTTCCTCCTTCACAGACACTATTTTACTAGTGAAGGAGCGCTGGATGCCTTCCAATGCTTGTTTCTCTCGTGACTTCCAGGGATTCCATAACTGGCAACAATATTTCAAGAGTGGTATTACCACACACACACACACACACACACACACACACATATATATATATATATATACCCATACAGGATACTCAGAAAATATCTAATCCTAGTTTTTAATACCGGTAAACCATTACATCAGCGGAGATAATATATTCGTCTATCAAATGACACCACATATCAAAGGCAGCCGACCGAAGGATAGGTGTGCCAGTATATGGCCTAATTAGTAAGTTATAACGAGGTGCCGGTACCAGGAATAGTTAGTATCTCAAAGACCTTGCGATCAAATCAAGGGGGGTACTATATTTAGGCGTAAACAAGTGTAATGCATAGTGCAGTACACATATTGCAAAGTGTGGTTGCGTGCAGTATTCACACTGAGGCTAACTATCTTGTTGTAGTATATATTATTAAGCTCATTCAGTATAATAAACACTTGAGTGAGTTGCCCTCGTAGAGTAAGTATACACTGTCTTAAGGGGAGGTTTTTAGTGTGTTTCTCAGACCTCCATCAAGCTTGAAATTACACCCCCTTGACTCCCTTTCAAGATAAATTTGTACATTTTTCGGTAGAAAAATGTCCCGGCTGAAAGCCGGTTCCTCTTAAATTACAGGCTCGCTATCGCTCGCCAGGATAAAATCGACACCTAAATGGCACGAAAGGTCTTAAAATTGACAGAAATGGGTTGAAAGTCCTTTAAATCGTCAAAATAATGGGGGCAAACGTCTTAAAATTCGAAAAACAATGGGGCTAAGCATGAGGGAGAAAGGGGCCAAGAAAAAAATCCCTCAAGTGGAAATCTCCCCTTAAGAGCTCCAAACCGGTCCTCATAAAAAGTTAAGGGCAGATGGGGCGTTTTTCTGGTCCCCTTTCTTCCTCATGTTTAGCCCCATTAATTTTCAGATTATATGACGTTCGGCTCATTAGCTTGGCGATTTTAAGACCTTTCGCCCCATTATTTTTTGTTTTCAATATTAAGACTTTTCGTGTCATTTAGGGGTCGATTTTTTCCAGGCGAGCGATAACGAGCCTGTAATTTAAGAGGAATCAGCCTTCGGCCGGGACATTTTTCTATCGAAAAATGTAGATGTATCTTGAAAGGGGGTCAAGGGGGTGTAATATTAAGCTTGATGGAGGTCTAGGGAACAAACTAAAAACCTCCCCGCTACTAATATTTGGTACCCGGTAATAAAGAATAAAATAACTAACAAATTAACCCTTTTAGTGTCATAACGCGTTTAAACATTTATTCTGGCTATCATTAGGCGATTTCATAGAGCTTAGGAAGGATCTGTGGGCAAGGGTACAGACTAGCTCAATTAACCCTCGGACACTCCACATTAACCCTCGGACACTCCACATTAACCCTCGGACACTCCACATAACCCTCGGACACTCCACATTAACCCTCGGACACTCCACATTAACCCTCGGACACTCCACATAACCCTCGGACACTCCACATTAACCCTCGGACACTCCACATTAACCCTCGGACACTCCACATTAACCCTCGGACACTCCACATTAACCCTCGGACACTCCACATTAACCCTCGGACACTCCACATAACCCTCGGACACTCCACATTAACCTTTGGACACTCCACATTAACCTTCGGACACTCCACATAACCCTCGGACACTCCACATTAACCCTCGGACACTCCACATTAACCCTCGGACACTCCACATAACCTTCGGACACTCCACATTAACCCTCGGACACTCCACATTACCCTCGGACACTCCACATAACCTTCGGACACTCCACATTAACCCTCGGACACTCCACATAACCCTCGGACACTCCACATAACCCTCGGACACTCCACATAACCCTCGGACACTCCACATAACCCTCGGACACTCCACATTAACCCTCGGACACTTCACATAACCCTAGGACACTCCACATTAACCCTCGGACACTCCACATAACCTTCGGACACTCCACATTAACCCTCGGACACTCCACATTAACCCTCGGACACTCCACATAACCTTCGGACACTCCACATTAACCCTCGGACACTCCACATAACCCTCGGACACTCCACATTAACCCTCGGACACTCCACATAACCCTCGGACACACCACATTAACCCTCGGACACTCCACATTAACCCTCGGACACTCCACATAACCCTCGGACACTCCACATAACCCTTGGACACTCCACATAACCCTCGGACACTCCACATAACCCTCGGACACTCCACATTAACCCTCGGACACTCCACATTAACCCTCGGACACTCCACATTAACCCTCGGACACTCCACATAACCTTCCCAATCTGAATAAAATCGTCTAATGATAACCAGAATAAACTGCCAAAACGCGTCATAATTCTCAAGGGGTTAAATCGGAATGTACAGTCGCCCACATAAGTTATGTTGCTCGGCGTGATCTTGTCACTTGTGTATCCAAGTCAAATTAGTAATACCGGTACTATGAATCAGGATGTCAACACGAGCTCTGAATCGCATCTTTGTCTTCACTATTGCTACTACACAAAGTTCAAATTAAGTGTTACAGTTCTTCTTATGTCTTTGGAAGGTATTAAATTACCACAACAAATTCAAGCCCAAAGCTAGTTTTCTGGTATCTCTTTTCATATTCATTAAGGGGGGTGACCTGTTTTTGCTATGTCCTTTTCTATCTTTCTCTGGCTTGTATCCATTTGGCCCCATTCAGCCTACTGTTTTAAGACGTTTATCCCCATCCAGGTGTCAATTTTTTACTGGTGAGCGGTAGCGAGCCAGCATATTTTTTATTTTTGTTTGACAGCAGGCTAAATTTGTAAATTTTTCGATAGAAAATTTTCTCCGGCGAAGCCGGATTTCTTCATATAATGCTGGCTCGCTATCGCTCGCCAGGAAGAAATCGACACCTAGATGGGGATAAACGTCTTAAAATAGTTGGCTGCATGGGGCCGAATGGATACAAGCCAGAGAAAGAGAGAAAAGGGCAGAAATAAAACAAAAACAGGTCACCCCCCTTAAACAAAATTGCCCTGGTTTGACATCCTGCTATAAATTAATTGCAAGTGTGGTAACCTTTAATTGCAAGTGTGGTAACCTTTAATTGCAAGTGTGGTAACCTTTAATTAGCAGTGGACTAATCAGATGAGTTAACCACTGCACAAGAAACTACACTCGTAATTTAATCATGCGCGTTATATTTCCATGTAGAACTTCACGGAAAGGAACAGAACTTAGTGGCCAACTGTACTTTGTGTATTAAACTGATAGACTTAACCCTTATGTATGTTTTTTATAACACTAGAAGATTTAATGCAGCTTAGGAAGGACGTCTAGTAACCAAAAGGGTAACAATATTTTCCCTTGGACTCCCAGACTTTTCCTGAGCTTGATAACATCGTCTACTAATAGCCAAATAAAATGAAATAATGCATCTGGAATACTGAGAGGGTTAACCAATACTACATACGCTTTGTATTCTTTATATTAACCCCCTGAAGATTATGACGCATTTAACACTTTATTCTGGCTATCATTAGACCATTTTATGCAGTTTAGGAAGGCTCTGTGGGAAGGAAAAGGGTAAAACCTATCCCAATTAACCCTCTGACTTCCATAAACCCTTCATAATCTGAAAAAACATCGTCTAATAACAGCCAGAAAACATAAAAAACAATGCGTTATCGGATCTTGAAAGGGTTAACCCCCTTAAGTACGATGACAACCTTTGTAGATTACATTCTGGCTAACATTAGACAATTATATCTAGTTTAAGAAGGACCTGATCGTGTATTGATAGTGTATTTACCCCTTCGAGTCCCAGAGGTAGAACACAAGCCAGAGACAATCATCTAGGGGCAACCAGACTAAGACGTCACTGTGTTGAAAGGGTTAAGGGGGCCCACCTCGCTTTTGTTATCTTTCTCTCCCTCTCTCTTTGGCTTGTATCCGTTCGGCCCCATTCACCCTACTGTTTTAAGACGTTTACCCTCATCCAGGTGTCAACAAACTTCTGGCGAGGGGTAGCGAGCCAGCATACATATATTTTTGTTTGGACAGCAAGCTAAGTTTGTACATTTTTCAATAGAAAAATTTCTCCAGCGAAGCCGGATTTCTCCATACAATGCTGGCTTGCTATCGCTCGCCAGGAATAAATTGACACCGGGATGGGGATAAAAGTCTTAAAACAGTTGGCTGAACAGGGCCGAATGGATACAAGCCAGAGAAAGAGAGAAAAGGAGAGAAAGATAAACAAAGCAGGTGACCCCCCTTAAGATTATCACAGCACGGATCGTCAACCAGGATATAATTTTCTACATTAAGATAACGAGACAAGGTTCATATTTCACGGTTATCTTTAGCGGGAGTGATGGCTTTATGAGAGAGAGAGAGAGAGAGAGAGTACAAAGGAGTACAAAGGAAATCAAGCAACAACAGATCTAGTGACCCTTCTAGGTTGCTTGTCCTCCAAAACACTGAGGATCAAGTGTCCAAACAGTGGTTTAGAGTGGGTAAGGGAACATTGGAAAGGGAATTACTGCCCTGGAACTAATGTCCGTGGCAGGATTAGGAAGTTAGTAGGGGACAGATGGGTTAGTAACTGAGGGGGGGATAAATAAAGTTATTCATTTACAAACGCAGTCAGTCGCGGGTTTGATGCGAGATATTTGTCTAGGCGGAGTTTAAATCAATCAACGGTGATGCAGTCTATAACGTTTCGGGGAAGCCCATTCCACAAGTTGACAACTCGATTGAAGAAGAAATTCTTAGATTCGTGCGAGTTAAAAGATTTACCAATAATTTTGCAACCGTTTCCCCGCGTGTAATTAGATTGGTCGATAGTGAAGTACTTACTACAGTTCATATTGTCGATGCCTTTGATGATTTTGAACACTTTAATTAAGTCGCCTCTTAATCTGCGCTGGGTTAAAGGAAATAGATTTAATTCTCTAAGACGCTCTTCGTATGGTTTGTTCTTTAGAGAGAGAGAGAGAGAGAGAGAGAGAGAGAGAGAGAGAGAGAGAGAGAGAGAGGAGTTAATTGGGTCTCACATTCATTCAGCCTTAAGGACATGGTAATAAAGCACACCAGAGAAGGCAGAAAGGAAGGAAGGAAGGAAGGAAGGAAGGAAGGAAGGAAGAAAAGGGATGAAGGAAGGGATTAAAAGAAATAAGGGAGGGTGGAAGGAAGGAAGGAAAGGAAAGAAGGAAGGAAGAAAGGAAAGAAGGAAGGAAAGGAAGGAAGAAGAAAGGAAAGGAAGGAAGAAAGGAAAGGAAAGAAGGAAGGAAGAAAGGAAAGGAAGGAAGAAAGGAAAGGAAAGAAGAAAGGAAAGAAGGAAGACAGGAAAGAAGGAAGGCAGAAAGGAAAGAAGGAAGGAAGAGGGAAGGAAGAAGAAAAGGAAGGAAGGAAGGAAGGAGACAGCGAGAAATGTTCTAACTATATATACTGTATAATATATATATATATATATATATATATATATATATATATATATATATATATACGATATATATATATATATACGGTATATATATATAAATATATATATATATATATATATATATACGGTGTATATATATATAAATATATAATCTGTACAGTTTATACTCCCCACAAACTATTACTATAGTCTATTCGCAGTAAGTAGGCGAGAAATCATGACCTCTATCCTAACTCAAAAAGGGCTTTAGCAAATTGGCTGTAAGTTTCCACATCTGTTCCTTGACTGGCTCTTCCCAAATGGTAGAAATATTAGCTCGATTACTCTAGTCGTTTTTGAGTTACAGAGGTTAGAGGTCATGATTTCTCGCCTACTTGGGCTACAGCGAAGACTATAGGTAAGCATTAGGTGGAAGTAGCATATGTAGGCGTATAGGCGTGGCAGTCATACTAACGCCATGACGTAACCATGACGTCATAAGGCCGGTTACCATGACGTCACCTTTTCCTAGACACGTTTCCTATGTTACCGAGAAAAGTATTAGAGCTATGGTGACGTGTATGAGGAATTGTGTTAATGATTTCTAAGGAAGGTGTAAAGTATGTGTAATAGGTTAAATTCCGGACTATGTATAAACACATTTGATGCCATATTTTCTTCTTACCGGTAGCTACGGTATAGCCTATTATTGTAATTTTTGTATTCAGTACCTTTATATTTAGTTAATATGATGTATATAAGCTGTTTAAATGACGGGATATATACTGTATATATAACGGTATAGGTTTTGTTCAATATATTATAGTATCTACAGTATATTGTGTTCGGTTCGCTATATCGGGGTTAGCAACTTAGGGTGGAGATGTGTGTTGTTTTTCTACTGTAACGTTCTCTCTCTCTCGCTCTCTCGCTCTCTCTCTCTGCATTAGTTACTCCATTGTATGTGCGTGTGTGTCTGTTTTATGTTTGTATGTTCATGTTTATTTTCTGGGCGTGAGTATGTAAAGCTGAGTACGTGTTCAATGTATATAATTATGCATGAATGTGTGTGTGTGTGTGTGTGTGTGTGTGTGTGTGTGTGTGTGTGTGTGAGTGAGAGTGTGTGTGTGTGTGTGAGTGACGTTATCTATTACCGTAATCCACTTATCTTTCCTCTCACTTTTCCTAGGGTGTGTACAGAACGCTCAGCCCCCCCCCCCCTCTCTCTCTCTCTCTCTCTCTCTCTCAAATCATGAACAAAACTCCACATAACACATTGACACATACAGTATATATGAATATGTATTATGTAATATACACACTCTCAAATCACGAACAATACTCCACATAACAGTGACACATACAGTATATATGAATATGTATTATACACACACACACTCTCTCTCTCTCTCTCTCTCAATAAGCACATACACAGACCCTCACACACAAAATAAGCCTAAATCGCCTAGAATTACTCAAATAACTTGTGAGTCAGCCACTTTCTTTTTCTAACAAATTGGTTCCCCCCACCCCCCCACCTCTCTCTCTCTCTCTCTCCACTCCCCCCCCCCCCCTCACTCTCACTTCCACCTCTCCCTGACTCACTTTCCCAAATTGACTGAATCACTGACTCAATTTCTATGCAGTAATCCTCCTCGATCTATTTCTTAGTATATGGTACCGGTATATCCCCCCCCCCCCCCCCCCCTCCACACACACACACACACACACCCTCCTCCACCCACACCTCTCTCTCTCTCTCATAACAGCTCTCCACAAGATAATAAGGTATGGTAATGGTAGCTCTTTTTTCTGACAGCTACAAAGTAACAAACTCTCTGAATGATTCACTCACTGACTGACTTATGAGCAATGTTGTATCTTAAGAGGGGACACCAGCTTTTTTTAAATCTTTATCTCCTTTTCTATCTTTCCCTGGCTTGTATTCATTCGGCCCCATTCAGCCAACTGTTTTAAGAGGTTTATTCCCATCCAGGTGTCGATTTCTAAGAAATCCGGCTTCGCCGGAGACATTTTTCTATCGAAAAATTTACAAATTTAGATTGCTGTCAAAACCAAAATATATATATGCTGGCTCGCTCCCGCTCGCCAGGAAAATATTGACACCTGGATGGGGGTAAACGTCTTAAAACAGTAGGTTGAATGGGGCCGAATGGATAAAAGCCGAAGAGAAAGAAAAAAAAGCGAGGTGGGCCCCCTTAAATTGACTAGTTTGAACTGAATGGTCGGTCTAGCCCATTCAGTCCCGGTATGTCCGTTTGAACTGAATGGTCGGTCTAGCCCATTCAGTCCCGGTATGTCCGTTTGAACTGAATGGTCGGTCTAGCCCATTCAGTCCCGGTATGTCCGTTTGAACTGAATGGTCGGTCTAGCCCATTCAGTCCCGGTATGTCCGTTTCATAATCTTGTGACAACTATTAGACCCTTTTATTCAGCTTAGGAAGGATCTGTGGTAGGTAAAAGGGTTGATTAAGATAGTGTGCGGCCTTTTAATGGGTAGAGGTCCTTGCTAAGCTGAATAAAATCGTCTAACTGTAACCGGAATATAGTGAAAGGGACGTCACCGGTATGACATGGGCTAATGATGGACTGAACCCTTATACCGACTGATGGACTAACAGACAAGCTGGCCTACTGAGTTCCGGTTAAGGGGAGGCAGACCGTTTGTTTCGTTTATTAATTCATTTATTTATATATTTTTTAAGTTTCCTCCCTAGACCTCCATCAAGCTTAGAAGAAAAAAACCTAAACCCCCTTTCAAGATAAATTTGTATATTTTTCGGTAGAAAAATTTCCCGGCCGAAGGCCGATTCCTCTTAAAATTGCAGGCTCGCTATTGCTCGCCAGGAAAAAATAGACACCTAAATGGCACGAAAGGTCTTAAAATTGACAACGAAATGGGGTGAAAGGTGTTAAAATCGCCAAACAAATGGGACGAACATCTTATAATCTCAAAACTGGTGGGGCTAAACATTAGGGAGAAGGGGGTCCCGCAAAAACGGTCTTCCTCCCCTTAAATGACTAGGCTACTGAATTGCAAACTGGCTGACTCAAGAACAATATTTCTAACTGATAAGCTTGCTGACTGGTGGGTTAGTGACTGACTTAATCATTATCTGCTGACTGACTGACTGACTGACTGGCTAAGCAACTGATTTCCTGACAAACTCGCTGGCTGACTTCAAGACTGAGTGGTAAGACTGGATGATTAACGGATTGACTGTATTAAGGGGAGGCTTTTAGTTTGGTCCCTAGATATCCATCAAGCTTAAGATTACACCCCCTTGAGCCACTTTCAAGATAAATTTGTGCATTTTTCGGTAGAAAAATGTCCCGGCTGAAAGCCGGTTCCTCTTAAATTACAGGCTCGCTATCGCTCGCCAGGATAAAATCGACACCTAAATGACACGAAAGATCTTAAAATTTACAGAAATGGGTCGAAAGTTCTTAAAATCGTCAAAATAATGGGGGCGAACGTCTTAAAGTTAGAAAAGCAATGGGGCTAAACATGAGGGAGAAAGGAGTCGAGAAAAAAATCCCTCAAGTGGAAATCTCCCCTTAACGTAATTGAATCCTGTGACAGAAATGCCAGACCGTAGATGTGTATAGATTGCAAATGCTAGATATACAGTACGGGGATTAACCCTTTCAAGCTCCAATACGCATTTCTTTTCTGTTTTCTGGTAATTATTAGACGATTTTATTCAGATTAAGAAGGGTATATGGAAGTCAGAGGGTTGATGGAGATAGTCTTTACCGTTTTAATACCCACAGATCCTTCCTAAGCTGCATAAAATCGTCTAATGATAGCCAAAATAAACTGCTAAAACGCGTCAGAGCTTCAAAGGGTTAACAAACTGAGACGTAAACATACAAGTAGACAGATATACCACTACACACCAATAATCTATATTTTATTAATTTCACCACAACACCAAACACCCCCAATGAAATTAATTAAAGTATATATGATCCGCCGGGATTCGAACCCGGGTTATCACACACAGGTGTTTGCCACTCAATGTAGAGATACGACATAAATACAAAATATACAAATATGAATAAATAAGGATAAATATTTATATATACAGTTGAATGAATGAAGAGACGATCGTGAAAGCGCATATTCTAATTCATGATCACTTGTATGCATATATTAATAGTATGGTCTCCTGTGCGTGAGTATGTGTGCAAGTGAATATTAATTCCCACAACTTATGTAATGAAGCATGTACAGGAGGGTGTGTCTACAAATGTGTGTATATAATATTATATATATATATATATATATACCGGTATATAATAATAATAATAAACGGTTTATTAAAGAATGGCAGCCTCATGAGCTGAAAATACACATTTTACAATTTAGTGGATGAACATGAGATGTATAGATATGAAGATGGTAAGCTCAGTTTACAAAAAAAAAACAAAAAAAAAAAATATAATGATGCAGGTGCAAAATACAAATTATCATAAAATAACCATGAGAGTAAGTGATATACAGTACATATACACATTTATTTTACTTACTCACATACAGAACATACATATATACACGTACGTACACACATACATATACATATACCCGCCCCGTGGCGTAACTGATAGCGCGTCTGGCTCACAACCAGAAGGTCCCGGGTTCGAGACCCGGGCGGGGAAGAGACATTTGGGCAAGTCTCCTAACGGTGTAGCCTCTGTTCACCTAGCAGTATAAATAGGAACCTGGTATAAGTGGACGAAGTTGTGACGTCCCATCTGGGGTTGGTGATCGGTTACAAGGTGAGATGGGTAATGTACTGGTCAACCTAAGCTACTGGTCAACCTAAGCCTTCGGGTGAGACTGGTACCGTAGTGAGAATGGTACCGTACAGATTAACCCTAAGCCTTCGTTTCCAGATGTCGCCAATTGGCTAAAATACAGACAACACACACATCCACAGCCATTCCAACGATACATAAAACACTTAACATACATTTCACGCAATACATTCCCAGTTAAGGAGGCGCGATAATAATGAGCTTAGCTCGCATTGCGTGGATTCCCCTTGACGAACAAGCAAGTGAATAGGAACATAAGAACATGCAGTGTGTGCACATGCCCGTATACACAAACGCTCACGTATGCACACAAACATACATACATACAAAAACTGTTTTGGTAGTGTCAGGTGAGGAGTTGAAAAGGGTAAAGAGGGAGTGGCCTTCAAGTCCGTACAGGTAGGGTCAGGTAAAGCCTACTACAATGGGAGGTTAATCCTGGGTAGAGAACAAAACAAGGATATAAAAAACAGTAGAGACAGCTTGGGGAAATTGTGGTATATAGGACATTCTTTAGTGTAGGTGTGTGTGTGTGTGTTAGATAGATAAGATCAATAGATGGAGAGATAGATAGAGAGAGAGAAAGAAAGGTGTGTGTGTCTGTGAATATTGATAAAGTATGTATGTGTGTGCTTGTGTGTGTGTTTACCATTGCGTGCATTGAGTGTATATGTGCGTGTGACATAAGCACGAGTGTTACCTGACCCCACACCTGTTTTACCTCTTTCTATCTATCTCTATCTATCTCTCTATCTCTCTCTCTCTCTCAATGCACGATTATAAATAGCACCCTTTGCTTCCGTATCCACTATATAAACATTTGCATGGCTGGACATTATCGGTAACCTGAAATAATAATAATACCGGTACTCTAAATGCCAAGACCACCCCAGAAAATGTGTTTAAGGGGAGATGGGTAATTTTGCTACACCCCTTTGTCCCTCATGTATAGCCCCATTAGTTTGTCGGTGTTAAGACCTTTCGCCTCATTTCTTTGTCAATATTAAGAGCTTCCATGCCATTTAGGTGTCGATTTTTTCCTGGCGAACGATAGTAAGCCTGTAATTTTGGAAGGCCGGGACATTTTTCTACCGAAAAATGTACAAATTAATCTAAAAGGGGGTCTAATGGATGTTCTTGTAAAGTTTAACGGAGGTCTCGGGAGGACTCTAAAATAATAAATACCGGTACCGGGTATATCAAATAATCGACCAAAATAAAACCCCTCTCCCCTTAATCTTTGCCTTCTTATTTACTCCCCCCTCCCCCCCCCCCCACCAACCCCGCCCCATCACAAATAAGGAAATATAAGTCACGTCACTAGGATTCCCATTAAATAAATATATATACCGGTATACAAAATAAGGCACACAGCTTCATATAAAACAAATAATTAACACCCATGCCGGTAGCCTACACACAATATATTCATAGCTTCTCATATAGACCTATCCACTTCAAACTCAATATGCCAGAGGATCGCCTTATTTCGATTATTACTGACCTTACTTATAATTCAAAATATAGGTACAAACACAAAATAAATAAAACAAATACAAAATGTTTGTAGTTAGTTCATCTCTGACGATAATAGAAAGAAAAACTGAATATGGAACCACTTACACTTTACAAAGTGTAAAGTGTAAGTGGTTCCATTTCGATTGCTACAAGGTAACCTCTTAAAATTACTATAATTATAAACAAATTAAATACAAATTCAACAAAAACAAATCAATGCATTATTACCATCTACTTCTAACTCATTATATATATATATATATATATACAGTATATACTGTATATAAACTCTTCACATGTCAAAAGTAGGAGGTGGAAGATGTTGCAGACCCGCATTTTTATCCTTCGTCTGACCCCCAGACGTCAGTAGGAGTGGCCGAATACCTAAATATCCCCTTAAATCTCCCTAACTAACCCTTAACGCACCCTAACCCACTCCTCACATCGTTCATAGTTACCTTAGGGACGAATGGGAGGCGTTGGCAAAGTGTCGTGTTGGTGGTTAGCGTGGTTAGTGGAGGGTGGGGGGTAATCCAGGAGGAGCGTACGTCTACACTCTGTCACTTCCCGAGGGGCACTGAGAGGCTGAGCGGCGCCTCTGAGGTAAGTTTGTGGGTTTTGGTTTGTGGTGCCTGGTGGGGTGGTGGTGGTTGGTGGTGGAGGGTTCTGAAGTTGGGTGGGTTTGAAGTCAAAACGGCCTCGATCCTAAATGGTCACTGCCAGAATGTTCACACCCTAAACAAAACTTAATTTAACCTAAAGTAGTATACAGTATATAGCCTACCTTAACGTAACCTAACCATACGCTAAACAACCAATCGAAGCTAACAAAGCGAACTCTTCAGACACCATACACACTCTAGTTAACCCCTTCTGTACCGGTGACGTCCTTTAACTTTATTCTGGCTACTATTAAACGAATATATTCAGCTTAAAAAGGGCCTCCAGCAATCAATAGGCTTCGAACGGTCTCGCTGAACCATTTTTACTACCACATTCTTTTTAAACTGCACATAATCGTTACAAATATAGCAAAAATAAAATTAAGAAGACGTCGCCGGCACAGTAGGGGTATTACAAAAAAAATAAAATAAAATATATATATATATATATATATATATTAAATTAAAAATAATAAATAAAATTACTCATAACGTCGGACCTATCGTTTTGAAATATGTTTAATTCATAATCACAATTCAGAGAAAACTTTGTAAATGTAACACTATTATTGCTTTCCTACTAGAGAGGAATACAAATATATAACAGGTTGTTGAGGATTGTGGCCGCTTAGAAATGAGGCGCGTTAAGGGGAGATGAGCCGTTTGTTTTGTCTATTATTGCATGTATTCCTTTTATTTCTTAGCTTCCTTGCTAAACTTCCATCAAGCTTAGAAAAACACCCCGTAGACCCCATTCAAGATAAATTTGTAAATTTTTCGGTAGAAAAATTTCGCGGCCGAAGGCCGCTTCCTCTTAAAAATTTAGGCTCGCTATCGCTCGCCAGGAATAACATCGACACTTAAATGGCACGAAATGTCTAAAATTTGACTACGAAATGGGGCGAAACGTGTTGAAATCGCCAAACTAATGGGCCGAACGTCTTATAATCTCAAAAGTCAAAACAAATGTGGCTTAAAACGAGGGAGAAAGGGGACCAGAAAAACGACCCATCTCCCCTTAACCTGCTTCCGTTCAGTTGAGTTCATTGGAGGATTCTGTGTTGTTCTTGGGAAACATGATGCACGGGGTTGTGGAAGAGACCCATGACATCCGATAAAATTTGTCGTTTCCTACAAATAAGTAACGCCCCGCTCTTAACATTAATCATCAATTACAAACCCCAATGTACCTGAATAAACTAATGAAAGCAGATGGTCCTCCCGGGATTCGAACTCTGGACACCACACCCAGAACAAACACCTAAACCATTACACCACCAACACAGTTAAAGGTTGAGTACACGAACAAATTTGAGTACACGAAACAAAGACTTTACTCGGGGACAACCTCACCTGCATTTTAGTCATAATCTAAAGGAGACATTTATATACATTTGTTTGTATTTTCTCATTTATCAAATAAAAAGCCGCCACTGGCACTGAATGGGTTAACCTATCATATTTTAATTGGACTTTTCACAGCTGGTGATTGTGTTCGAGTATGTGAAAGTGGCTACAAATTATGCCCATATCTAGCCATCAATCAAACTAATTGAGATATATAACTTGCAACACAAACCAAATGAGGAGCCACACAATAAACACATATATATATATATAATGTATATAAATCACCAATAACTTTATAAAATATCACAATGTGGAAAGAATACATTGAAGATTTCGCGCGCGCGCGCACACGCACACGCACACACACACACACACACACACACACAGAGACACACACACACTCTCTCTCTCTAGCGGACATACCGGTACGACAGGGAGTCACACCAGGCCAATATGTTGTTTTGGGGCTATATTGAGTGTGGGAGAGAGTATAATACAGGGACATGTGAATGCATTGCAATGTTTGGGTAATTTAATTACTTCTAGGGGCATGATAAAGGGAGCTATTGAGCGTTTCATTTAACTTTGTACAATCGGCCAAATAAGTGATGTCTCGGCACCAATTATGTTTTGATCAATAATTGGTATCAGCAATATTTACACAGGATTTCTTCTTTTTGAGTGTGATATACAATCATGTTCCTACACTAACTCAACCTATTCAACATCTGACAGACATTAATACAGCACAGGAGCCAAACATAATGACCTCGGGGACATGACTTATTAGCACGACCGTACATCTACTAATAACGCATACAAGGTAGGGACTATTTGTGGCCTGGGGGTGAATTGACCATTGCCAGTATTGCTCTATAAGGAAGTTGGAGCTGTAGACATCAATATTTAGCAGAGTGACAAGCTAAAATACCCATTTCAACATTTTTGTATCCATCAGAAACCTATTTGATTATTGCATTTCGGTTCAATATCGATGTTTACGGCTCCAACTTCCTTATAGCCTCATATTCGCAGCAATTGTCTCTGTTTCGAATCCACGGACTGCCACATGTGTTTGTAAATTTCATTAATCGATTTTAGGAGTATGGTTGGTTGTTGGAAGGAACATCGTAATTGACAGCTTAAGGGGAGATGGGTCGCTTTTCACACCCTTCTCCCACGTATTTAGCCCAATTAGTTTTCAGATTTTAATTAGAGTAATTAAAAACCAAATGTTAAAGGGGTCTGTGGAGCGTTGTTCTAAGTTTGAGGGAGGTCTAGCGCGGACACTAAAATATATATGAATACATGAATTACTAAACCAAAATATATATGAATACATGAATTACTAAACCAAAATATATATGAATACATGAATTACTAAACCAAAATATATATGAATACATGAATTACTAAACCAAAATAATAGCCACTATCCCCTTAAGGGGGGTGACCTGCTTTTTTGTATTTCTCTCCTTTTCTCTCTTTCTCTGGCTTGTATCCATGCAGCCCCATTAAGCCAACTATTTTAAGACTTTTATCCCCATCTAGGTGTCGATTTCTTCCTGGCGAGCGATAGCGAGCCAGCATTATATGAAGAAATCCGGCTTCGCCGGAGACATTTTTCTATCAAAAAATGTACAAATTTAGCCTGCCGTCAAACAAAAATAAAAAATATGCTGGCTCGCTACCGCTCACCAGTAAAAAATTGACACCTGGATGGGGATAAAAGTCTTAAAACAGTAGGCTGAATGGGGCCAAATGGATACAAGCCAGAGAAAGATAGAAAAGGACAGAACCAAAACAGGTGACCCCTCGTCTAATTGAGATAGTCTTTACCCTTATCATTCCCACATATCCTTCCTAAATGGTGTACCCTCGTCTAATGATAGCCTTAATAAACTGTAAACAAATGGTGTACCCTCGTCTAATGATAGCCTTAATAAACTGTAAACAAATGGTGTACCCTCGTCTAATGATAGCCTTAATAAACTGTAAACAAATGGTGTACCCTCGTCTAATGATAGCCTTAATAAACTGTAAACAAATGGTGTACCCTCGTCTAATGATAGCCTTAATAAACTGTAAACAAATGGTGTACCCTCGTCTAATGATAGCCTTAATAAACTGTAAACAAATGGTGTACCCTCATCTAATGATAGCCTTAATAAACTGTAAACAAATGGTGTACCCTCGTCTAATGATAGCCTTAATAAACTGTAAACAAATGGTGTACCCTCGTCTAATGATAGCCTTAATAAACTGTAAACAAATGGTGTACCCTCGTCTAATGATAGCCTTAATAAACTGTAAACAAATGGTGTACCCTCGTCTAATGATAGCCTTAATAAACTGTAAACAAATGGTGTACCCTCGTCTAATGATAGCCTTAATAAACTGTAAACAAATGGTGTACCCTCGTCTAATGATAGCCTTAATAAACTGTAAACAAATGGTGTACCCTCGTCTAATGATAGCCTTAATAAATTGTAAACAAATGGTGTACCCTCGTCTAATGATAGCCTTAATAAACTGTAAACAAATGGTGTACCCTCGTCTAATGATAGCCTTAATAAACTGTAAACAAATGGTGTACCCTCGTCTAATGATAGCCTTAATAAACTGTAAACAAATGGTGTACCCTCGTGTAATGATAGCCTTAATAAACTGTAAACAAATGGTGTACCCTCGTCTAATGATAGCCTTAATAAACTGTAAACAAATGGTGTACCCTCGTCTAATGATAGCCTTAATAAACTGTAAACAAATGGTGTACCCTCGTCTAATGATAGCCTTAATAAACTGTAAACAAATGGTGTACCCTCGTCTAATGATAGCCTTAATAAACTGTAAACAAATGGTGTACCCTCGTCTAATGACAGCCTTAATAAACTGTAAACAAATGGTGTACCCTCGTCTAATGATAGCCTAAATAAACTGTAAACAAATGCGTCATAATCTTCTGAGGGTTAATCTGAGAATTTAAAATTACAGTAATATTTCAGGTTATATAATTAGGCCTACATCTAACTACGCACTCATTTGAACCTGTATCGAGCCTAAACGAGATACACCACGCTTTTTAATATCCTAGGAGGTAGATGCTACAGTTATAGGCCTACATCATGGTGGTGTAATGGTTAAGGTGGCAAAAATCTGTGTGTGATAACCCGGGTTCGAATCCCGGCGGATCATATATACTTTAATTAATTTCATTGGGGGTGTTTGGTGTTGTGGTGAAATTAATAAAATATAGATAATAATAATAATAATAATAATAATAATACTAGCCTAATAAACATGTGGGTATTCGAATATTTCTGAGAATAGCCTACACTTTAAGGGAGCCCACCTCGCTTTTTTTGTTTCTCTTTCTCTCCCTCTCTCTTTGACTTTTTCCATTCGGACCCCTTCAGCCTACTGTTTTAAGACGTTTACCCCCATCCAGGTGTCGACATTTTCCTGGCGAGCGGTAGCGAGTCAGCAAATATATATTTTTGTTTTGACAGCAAGCTAATTTTTTTTTTTTCTATGTGATTGAGGGAGGCAAAAGGCATTACTGCCTATAGCGAGTGCCTCCCCCATAGTTGAAAGAGTGACAGGGCCAAAATCAAGGGACGTTCGAGCCAAAATGTGTACATTAAAATGTAAAACTTGCAAACTAAACAAACCAAAACTGGGACAAAGCCAATATAAAGGCAAAATAACTAATCAAAATCGTTATGTGGAAACTACGCTTACTAAAATAAAAATTATGAAATAAAAGCAAACAATCCACCACATAGGGTGTAGCCTACATTACTACATGAGCAAGTTAATCTGTTTCCCAAGTAAACCAATCGCACACATAACAACGCACTATCGTCACGTTCAAGGAATAAGTCAGTTTTGGGAAAAATGATTCTGGCGAAGTCGGATTTCTTCATATACAATGCTGGCTCGCTATCGCTCGCCAGGAAGAAATCGACACCTGGATGGGGATAAACGTCTTAAAACAGTTAGCTGAATGGGGCTGAATGGATACAAGCCAAGGAAAGAGAAAAAAGGAGAGAAAGATTATAAAAAAAAAAACGGTGCCCCCCCCCCCCCCCTTAAATTTAAATGTAATTTAACTAGGGTAGGTCGAATTGTCCCCTGAAGTGCACACACTATTTATAGTTAGCATGAAATATAGTTAATTAATTCGCCTTGCTTCGGCATTAATTATTACTCGCAAATCATAAACGCAAGTGCCTAAAATATATAGACAAATTAGAATAGTATACCAAACATCCTCCAAAGAAAACGTTTGATATATGTGAAAGAAAACTATATCTGCCTGGGTAACTATGCTGCGTTTCCTTAAAATCTCAAGTGCAGCCACACCAACACCCATTTTACACCCACACCGTCACCGACAACGTTATCCAGAGTATTAGGCTTGTACTGTAACTTCTGTAAGAAGAGTATAAACTATTATGTACAAAGTGATAAAGAATAACATATGAACTAGCCTAATATTTACAAACACGTTCTTTAAAAACTCCGAAACTACATCTTAGCCTAAGTTACGAAAGTACCGATATCTACAAGTAGGCTTACTTACAGAATTACGAATGCTGTCAGAAATAGACAGAATACACCGTTAAAAGGCATCATAATCCTCAAGGGGTTAAATCAACTATGAAAAGGCGTTTCTAGTAGTATAAAATCAGCTGGAAGTATCTAGAAATTAAAAATATAATTGAAAGACTACCAACTCTCTCCAAAAACCGATGTGATTACGTTAATGCTAGTGTACCAAATCAACTCAAAATAATCTAAACGTGACACTATCTTGACGTGGGTGATTTTTTCTCACACGGGGCTTCTAAATGCATTAAGCTTATCACAAATAGTTTATCACTGGAGTTAAAAAGGTTATCTATCCCGACAGATTATTAAGTGACTGTTGGAATCAGGGGTTAATAATATAGATCAGACAGGCTAGGTGATATGAACTGATTTGTGTTTTTCACAGATATATATATTTATGATAGTACCCCATCGCAGAGTTTGGGTACCGTATATCATATGTTTACACCAACCAACTTTACTTCTAAACTCAATTAATGAAATCAACAAATGCATGTGACACTCCAAGGACTCGAACCTAGGATACCGGTACTAACACCAAAATTCCGCGCATTTATGCATTACACTATCAAGACATTTTAATTTTGGGCAAAGCGGCACTTGTACTTTATTTATCTATTATATGTGTGTCTGTGTCTGTTTCTTACAAATAAGGAAAACTATATTCTGCAGTTTGTAAAAAGGGTATTATGTATTATTGTATAGGCTAACTCACTCATTCAGATCTGTTTTGTGTATGAACTGTTTCGTCGTCCGTCCCGTATATTATATTTTGTATTAATTTCACCCGAACACCAAACACTTCCAATGAAATTAATGAAAGCATATAATTTATGTGATCCACCATTCCACCGGGATTCGAACCTGGGTTATCACACACATATGTAAACACTCTAACCATTACACCACCATACACTATTCTTTTTGACAATATCCTAACCACCATACACTATTCTTTTGACAATATCCTTACACAGTAGCATGCTGGTCTAGCCCCGACTCTCTCCCTCTTACTACAGTTCTCTTCTTTACAACCTACTACTTCCTCTGTCCCCATCCCTGCTTGGAAATATTCGAGCTACGGTGTTTTTCTTTCCTATACGGATGAGTGTATGTATGTACAGTCGCGCTAATAAGTGATGACTCGGCACCAAGAATGTTTTTATCAATAATTCGTATCAGCAATATCTAAGATTAATATCTTCATATCGAGTGAAATATACAAACATGTTCCTACACTTACCCACCCTATTCAACATCTGACAGACATTAATACAGCACAGAGCAAGCCAAACTTAATGACAGCTGGGACATGACTTATTAGCGCGACTGTACATTATGATCTGTCGATACAATCTTAAATCCATTTCTTGTTATTCAATATTTCCTAGGAATGGATTGCATGGCCTTTGAGATACGGTAGTAACTATCCATTCCTTGTAACTGTGTGGACCTAGTAACACCTAAGCGTGATATTTAACTCAGTAACCCTCCCCACACAACACCTCTGCCAGATAACGACGCCACATCTGCTGAATCATTGATTATCTTTCTTATCGGTTATGGAGGGGGCTTTTCAATATATGCAGCTATGTAACTCACTCACTCACTCTCACTCACTCGCTCATCCAAAGTGTGATATGTAACAACAACCCTCCCCACAAAACACCTTTATCTGATATTCCTGCCCTAGTTGAATCATTGTTTATCATTCTTATCGGTCATGGAGGGGCTCTCAGTGGATCTAAATCCCTTAAATCTATATCCTGTATGCAGCTGTATACATTTCTAACTCATTTACTCTCTAACTTACCCTCACTAACTCATTTACTCTAACTCTCTCTCTCTCATAACAACATCTAAAGTGTAATATATAACAGCAACCCTCCCCACAAAACACCTCTATCTGATATCCCTGCCAGAGTTGAATCATTGTTTATCTCTCCTATCAACCAGGGAGAGTTAATGCATTGTGATTGTCAGCCACATGATAACGAGGCAGAGACGAGGGAGAGATAGTGTGATAGCTACAACACACAAACACACACTACACAATATACGCGCGGGCGTACCCCGGGCGTTTACGCGCCCTCTCAGCTCCCCGCCATGGAGTGGCTTCGGTCACCCAGGCTTTATTGTGGTCGGCAGGGAGGGTTCTGTGGGGGCGCTCGTTTATGGCCTTGGCCTTACTCGGGGCCTTGGGGCTGTTCGGCCAGGCAGCTTGGGGAACAACAACAACAACACAATATACACAGGCAACCACAATTATACACATATTGGATAGCACACATAACTCAATACACACACAACCACAATATACACACACAACCACAATATACACACACAACCACAATTATACACATATTGGATAGCACACATAACTCAATACACACACAACCACAATATACACACACACAACCACAATATACACACACAACCACAATTATACACATATTGGATAGCACACATAACTCAATACACACACAACCACAATATACACACACAACCACAATATACACACACAACCACAATTATACACATATTGGATAGCACACATAACTCAATACACACATACACATACATATATACAAACATAACTCCATAATTATACACAAATACACTTCTTCTCTTATTCAATAATTCCGCGCACCCTTAAGGGGAGATTTCCACTTGAGGGATTTATTTTTTGACCCCTTTCTCCCTCATGGTTAGCCCCATTGCTTTTGATATTATAAGACGTTCGCCCCATTTCTGTCAATTTTAAGACTTTTCGTGCCATTTAGGTGTCAATTTTTTCCTGGCGAGCGATAGCGAGCCTGTAATTTAAGAGGAACCGGCCTTCGGCCGGGACAGTTTTCTACCGAAAAATTTACAAATTTATCTTGAAAGGGGGTCTAGGGGCTGTAATGTTAAGCTTGATGGAAGTCTAGGGAACACACTAAAAACTTCCCCTTAATAATAATAATAATAATAATAATAATAGTTCTTAAAGCTAGCGCATGCTAAGCTAGCTAAGGATAGCTCAATAAGGCCGATTAGGCGTATTTCCATTGGGGTCCTGTACTACTACCCCATCTCTTTGCTCATGAGGGATGGTAACGACTCAGTGCTTGTGAAAAATCTTTAATGCGCCGAGCGTGGGCGCGAACCCGGGCCTTCTGGGTGGAAGTCCGAGACGCTAGTCACTACACCAAGCGAGCCACACACAGACACACCACAAGCATAATAACACACATAACAAAGCCACTCCAACAGCTTCCTCTCTCTCTCCAACACCCCTTCTCCCCTCTCTACACTCTTCAGAAAATAGTTAAAAGTAGAAAGTAGCTACGAGATGCCGTTGTAAAGGCTTGTCCCTCAATACCTTCACCTGACCTGACCCACGCCCAAAATACACACATCTCAAATCATCACTGCTCCACGATCTCTCTCTCTCTCTCTCTCTTTGGGGTCACCTTGTCGTGTCAAGATCTAAAGCTATTTAGATCATGGGAGTGACAGGACTTAAGGGGGTAGTACTCGCTTTTTATGGTCCCCCTTCTCCCTCATGTTTAGCACATTAGATTTGAAGTTTTAAGACGTTCGTCCCGTTAGTTTAGCGATTTTGAGACCTTTCGCCTAATTTTGTTGTCAATATTAAACCCTTTCGTGCCCTTTAGGTGTCGATTTTTTTCCTGGCGAGCGATAGCGACCCTCTACTTTTAGAAGGAACCGGCCTTCGGACGGGACATTTTTCTACCGAAAAATGTACACATTTATCTTGAAAGGGGGTCTAGGGTGTGTTTTTCTAAGCTTGATGGAGGTCTAGGGAGGACATTCAAAAATAAATTAATTCATAAATATAAAGACCAAAAACCAAACACTACCCCCTTAACCGAAATCCGTTGGTTTTTCTATCCTGGTGGCCAACTTGCATTTATTATGATTAGGCCACACATCTTGACCACTAACCTCTACAACTATAAAAAGACTAGAGTAATCGAGCTATCCCTTCTACAATTTGGGAAGAGTCAGCCGGGGAAATAGGTGTGCAAATGTACAATCCAATAAACCCTACCGGCATAAAAGCGATAACATTTACCGTACATGTATATCTTGATAATATTATTACAAGTTAAATATAATATATATTTATCTAGAAGCTGCCAAGCCAGAGTCGACAGAAAAAGCTGGTGTGAACCCGAATTTAGAGTACCAGTGTGTGGCAGCTTAGACTAAACTAAAGAAACTGACTGGAGCTTTTTAATTAACAATAACGACATAAATACATCTTGGAAGTTATTCGAAACCACTTACCGGTACCTAAAAGCAGTGCAAGACTGCATACCATCGAAAATACGGCGTCCAGGCCATAATAATAAGCCCAAATGGTGGAATAAAGATATTTCAAACTGCCTGCTTGCTAAAAAATGTGCTAATGATAGATTAAAATCCTCACAAAATGACGAAGAACGGGTGAAATTTGTAGAGCTACGACGCAAAGCCAAAAAGTTAATTAAGCAAAGTAAAAAGACCTTAGAGTTACATATTGCGAATCAAAGTAAAACAAACCCGAAAGAATTCTATAGTTATATCAGAAAGAAAAAAGTAGTTACTTCAACTGTTGGACCGTTAGTCGATGAAAATGGAGAATACACCAAAGACGAAGTACAAATGAGTAATGCCCTCAATACCTTCTTTGCATCAGTTTTTACAACAGAAGACCTCAGTGATATCCCTACACCATCACCGATTCAGATTGATAATTCAGATGTTCTAAGCAATATCACCGTTACAGAGAGAGAAGTATTGAATTGTTTAGATAAACTCAAGGTAAATAAAACGCCTGGACCTGATACAATCTCGCCTAGAGTTCTAAAGGAAGCTAAGGATGAGCTCTCCAAACCACTGACATTACTATTCAATAAATCCTTGAAGTCTGGAACTATGCCTGATCAGTGGAAGATAGCCAACGTAACACCGATATTCAAAAAAGGCAGCAAATCCCTACCCAGTAACTATCGTCCAATTAGCTTAACCTCAGTTGTATGTAAAATGCTAGAAACGGTCATAAGAGACAGACTCGTAAATCACTTAGAGGAAAATAACATACTTAAAGATACTCAACACGGCTTTCGTAAAAAACGTTCCTGTTTAACAAACCTCTTAGACTTCTTCCACGATATCCTCAACCTCTACGATGAGAGTAAAGCTGTAGATATTATATACCTTGATTTTCAAAAGGCCTTTGACAAAGTTCCCCACAAACGTTTACTGCTAAAACTAAAAGCGCATGGAATACAAGACGGTGTGTTGAAATGGATAGAAAATTGGCTCAGCGACAGAAAGCAAAGAGTAGTCATAAACGGTAAGGCATCTAAATGGACCAATGTAAGTAGCGGGATACCCCAGGGATCAGTACTAGGACCAATTCTCTTTCTAATTTACATCAACGACATAGATGAGGGTCTCACCTGTACAATCTCAAAATTTGCTGACGATACAAAAATTGCAAATAGCGTACTCTCAAAAGATCAAGTTGACGATATGCAACACAATCTAGATAAATTGTCACATTGGGCCCAAATTTGGCAAATGAGTTTCAATGCGGATAAATGTAAAGTACTACATATCGGATACCTAAATGAGAAAGCAAACTATTCGATGAATGGCACTCAGCTTAAGAATGTAAACAGAGAAACCGATCTGGGAGTAACAATATCGAGTAACCTAAAACCGAGTCAACAATGTTCAGAAGTTGTTAAGAAGGCAAACAAAATAATTGGCTTTATAGGCAGGTCATTTGAGCATAAATCCAAAGACGTTATCCTAACCCTTTACAATTCCTTAGTCCGCCCTCTTCTGGAATACTGCGTTCAATGCTGGTGCCCTTATTACCAAAAAGACATAAACAAGCTAGAACGAGTTCAACGTAGAGTTACCAAAATGATACCTAGCCTAAAGAACAAACCATACGAAGAGCGTCTTGGAGAATTAAATCTATTTCCTTTAGCCCAGCGCAGATTAAGAGGTGACTTAATTCAAGTGTTCAAAATCATCAAAGGCATCGACAATATGAACTGTAGTAAGTACTTCACTATCAACCAATCTAATTACACGCGGGGAAACGATTGCAAAATTATTGGTAAATATTTTAACTCACACGAATCTAAGAATTTCTTCTTCAATCGAGTTGTCAACTTGTGGAATGGGCTTCCCCGAGACGAGACGTTATAGACTGCAGCACCGTTGATTCATTTAAACTCCGCCTAGACAAATATCTCGCATCAAACCCGCGACGGACTGCGTTTGTAAATGAATAACTTTATTTAATCCTCCCCTCAGTTACTAACCCATATGTCCCCTACTAACTTCCTAGTCCTGCCACGGACATTAGTTCCAGGGTAGTAGTTCCCTTTCCCACTCTAAACCACTGTTTGGACACTTGATCCTCAGTGTTTTGGAGGACAAGCAGCCTAGAAGGGTCATTAGACCTGTTGTTGCTCGATTTCCTTTGTACTCCTTTGTACCAATACTAATATCTTTGGTGTACCTCAATTAACTAAACTTAACTGTACTAAATAACCACGGGAGTTTAATGCCAACCAATACCGTACTTACCTAAGTTACCTAATAATCACTTACGTCTTAATGTATCAGACTCAACCTCTTAAAAATGGTATTTCAAAACACGCAACAGTTTTTCAATAGTTTACTTACTTGTATTTGTAGACTGCAGGAAGTTAGCAAATCTGGGCTGTATATCCGCAATATCTGGTAGAGGTGAATCTAGCGACTGCTCCTCTACGTCACTGGAACGCTGAAGTGGCGGCCTCGTGACGTCATTTCCGTTTTGTGCTAGACTTGTTTTCTTTTCATTCTGGGGGCTCTTGGGGGAGTCTGGGGTGCTCTGGGGGAACGGGAAGCCTGAGGAAGACAGCTTGGGGGTCGGGGAAGGAGTTCTAGAGGATTTCCTTGAGCTGGGAACTTGAAGAGGTGAATGAGGAGTGCTCGGGATAGAAAGGGATTGACTTGAGGTGCTTCGCTTGCTAGACGGAGCCAATATAGGGTTTGCAGGTTCCACTGGGGATGAAGACTGGGGAGAAGTGTTTGGGGGAGTGGTAATGGATTTAAAGGAATTAGATTTTGAGAGCGATGTGGGGGATTTCAATGACAGCTCGGGAGAATTGGAAGGTGTGGAGGGGGATTTTGAACGTTTGGAACCCATCTGTGTGTGGATGTCCAGCGATTTCAACGACGCTTTGGAAGACTTGGAGGGCGATCTCATGGACATGATTGGGGAGTTGGAAGGTGTCACGGGGGACTTGGAATCTGTATCCTGGCTCGGGTTCTCCAGTTCCGAGAGCTCGTGACTTAACCCGCACATGAGGACCTCGGTGGGATTAGCTGAAACCCTCCGCCCCACGGCCCCGGATTCACCCTGCATGGGATCATCACCCAAACTCGAATCACTCATGGCTAAATTTAGAGTTGGGTTTTGAACCTTTATATATTCTCTAGAAGTTAGATGTGTCTAGATATTGATCAGTTTATATCGCTAGCCCGTAATCTGTTTCCCATATCAATGTTGTCTTTGCTTTCTTATTTCATTGCGTTAATATGATATTCAGTTTACATTTTCAACAGTACTGAAGCTTTTCTGGCTATATGTTTGTTATACACCTTTTCGGTGGTGATATTTCAGTTTCTTACTGGTTATTCAACATCACATCTTCCACACAAATGTATTTATTCCATCGGTTATTTGTGCAACCACTAGTAACACTGGGGATATTGATCACTTTCTCAATATGAGTTCAATACTAAAACCTCATTTTGTATTCCATCAAGTACCGGTATTGCACCTATTACAATAGAAAAGTACATTGATAACATTGCTTCAATATAGTTCATTACAAATGTATGTACCGGTATGCCCTATATCTAAACAGATCCTTATCCTGGCAAAGTAACAACTAAACAAACCTCTTTCCCAATCACATCACTCAAAGTAATATTGTTCATTTAACATCTTGGAAATACAACACATTCAAAATTTCCTCTCTAGACGAAGAAACAAGCCAATCTTCCTGGTCCAAAAAACTAGTTTCATAAATGTTTAGATCCTGAAATAACAATCTTCAAACATCCTTATCTCGACTTAGTAACATCACTTGTTATCCCTGTCACATCACTCTCCTCACGATTTACATCCCCCATCCCTCTACACCTTATTCTTGGTCTATCTATCCATCTTCATAACATTTTAATTTCATATTGATCCATGCACTCTCTCCCACTCTCTCTCTCTCTGTCTACCTATTCTTCTCCTCATTTGCTTACATTCTTATAAATCCCCCTCTCTCTCTCTCTCTCTACTCTCTTCTACTACGATGACTATTTGTTTTCGGATGATGGAGTTCATCTGAACCAGGTGGGAGCAGCGCGTTTTGGGCGTCTTCTCAACGATGCGGTGAAGGATTTTCGGAGAAGAAATCGACTCAGCACAGGACAACCAGGAAGGAGGACCGAAGACAGCGAGGACGGCAATCTACAAAGGAATTAAATACTAATCCGTCAAGAACCGCGAATTTGGATAAAGCTCCACCAACACGACCCAAATTCAAAACCGTCAGGGATAACGACCGAGGACCGAGGACAGCCATGACTGTAAATGTAGATCCGACCAGAACCAAAAATTCGATGAAAGAACGATCTGCGAGTTCTAAAACCGCAACTTTAAAGGTTTTCTATGCAAACGCTCGTAGCATACGCAATAAATTTTCAGATTTAGAGGAACTAGTGTTTACAGAAAATTATGATGTGATTGGCATAACAGAATCTTGGCTCAATACACAAGATAGAGACTTTTTAGCAGAGTATTCACTTCCCGGTTATGTAATGTTTGAGAACAGCCGAATAAATAAAAATGGAGGTGGCGTTTTATTTTATATCAAAGAAAGTCTTAACCCGACCCTCGTGTCAAAACCTCAAATTGTGAACGTCGACACATCTTTTGTGCTAATAAAGAATAATAAAGGTACAAAAATAATACTTGCGTTAATATACAGACCTCCAGCTCAATCAGTGCAAACTGACCGAGAAATTTACGAACAAATTGCAGATGTAAGTAACTCACAAGATACCGTAATTTTTGGCGACTTTAATTTACCTGTGACCAAGTGGGGCGATACTCTTACTTCACACTCCGGACATGACTTGTATACGAACTTGCAAGAGAGTTCGCTTTATCAATTTGTTCGAATGCCGACCCGTGGTAATAACGTTCTTGACATTGTACTTGCAACAAAAGAAGAATTGATAGAGAATTTGAATGTTGGTGATGAATTCAGTAACAGCGACCATCGTACGATAACTTTCACTTTAAAGTTTACTAGTAACGAACCAAATAGTAGCATCGAAAAAGTCCCTAATTTCAAGAAAGCAAACTTCCATAAACTTAGAGCTATGTTTAAAGAAACTGACTGGAGCTTTTTAATTAACAATAACGACATAAATACATCTTGGAAGTTATTCGAAACCACTTACCTAAAAGCAGTGCAAGACTGCATACCATCGAAAATACGGCGTCCAGGCCATAATAATAAGCCCAAATGGTGGAATAAAGATATTTCAAACTGCCTGCTTGCTAAAAAATTTGCTAATGATAGATTAAAATCCTCACAAAATGACGAAGAACGGGTGAAATTTGTAGAGCTACGACGCAAAGCCAAAAAGTTAATTAAGCAAAGTAAAAAGACCTTAGAGTTACATATTGCGAATCAAAGTAAAACAAACCCGAAAGAATTCTATAGTTATATCAGAAAGAAAAAAGTAGTTACTTCAACTGTTGGACCGTTAGTCGATGAAAAAGGAGAATACACCAAAGACGAAGTACAAATGAGTAATGCCCTCAATACCTTCTTTGCATCAGTTTTTACAACAGAAGACCTCAGTGATATCCCTACACCATCGCCGATTCAGATTGATAATTCAGATGTTCTAAGCAATATCACCGTTACAGAGAGAGAAGTATTGAATTGTTTAGATAAACTCAAGGTAAATAAAACGCCAGGACCTGATACAATCTCGCCTAGAGTTCTAAAGGAAGCTAAGAATGAGCTCTCCAAACCACTGACATTACTATTCAATAAATCCTTGCAGTCTGGAACTATGCCTGATCAGTGGAAGCTAGCCAACGTAACACCGATATTCAAAAAAGGCAGCAAATCCCTACCCAGTAACTATCGTCCAATTAGCTTAACCTCAGTTGTATGTAAAATGCTAGAAACGGTCATACGAGACAGACTCGTAAATCACTTGGAGGAAAATAACATACTTAAAGATACTCAACACGGCTTTCGTAAAAAACGTTCCTGTTTAACAAACCTCTTAGACTTCTTCCACGATATCCTCAACCTCTACGATGAGAGTAAAGCTGTAGATATTATATACCTTGATTTTCAAAAGGCCTTTGACAAAGTTCCCCACAAACGTTTACTGCTAAAACTAAAAGCGCATGGAATACAAGACGGTGTGTTGAAATGGATAGAAAATTGGCTCAGCAACAGAAAGCAAAGGGTAGTCATAAACGGTAAGGCATCTAAATGGACCAATGTAAGTAGCGGGGTACCCCAGGGATCGGTACTAGGACCAATTCTCTTTCTAATTTACATCAACGACATAGATGAGGGTCTCACCTGCACAATCTCAAAATTTGCTGACGATACAAAAATTGCAAATAGCGTACTCTCAAAAGAACAAGTTGACGATATGCAACACAATCTAGATAAATTGTCATGTTGGGCCCAAATTTGGCAAATGAGTTTCAATGCGGATAAATGTAAAGTACTACATGTCGGATACCTAAATGAGAAAGCAAACTATTCGATGAATGGCACTCAGCTTAAGAATGTAAACAGAGAAACTGATCTGGGAGTAACAATATCGAGTAACCTAAAACCGAGTCAACAATGTTCAGAAGTTGTTAAGAAGGCAAACAAAATAATTGGCTTTATAGGCAGGTCATTTGAGCATAAATCCAAAGAAGTTATCCTAACCCTTTACAATTCCTTAGTCCGCCCTCTTCTGGAATACTGCGTTCAATCCTGGTGCCCTTATTACCAAAAAGATATAAACAAGCTAGAACGAGTTCAACGTAGAGTTACCAAAATGATACCTAGCCTAAAGAACAAACCATACGAAGAGCGTCTTAGAGAATTAAATCTATTTCCTTTAACCCAGCGCAGATTAAGAGGCGACTTAATTCAAGTGTTCAAAATCATCAAAGGCATCGACAATATGAACTGTAGTAAGTACTTCACTATCGACCAATCTAATTTGCAAAATTATTGGTAAATCTTTTAACTCGCACGAATCTAAGAATTTCTTCTTCAATCGAGTTGTCAACTTGTGGAATGGGCTTCCCCGAGACGTTATAGACTGCAGCACCGTTGATTCATTTAAATTCCGCCTAGACAAATATCTCGCATCAAACCCGCGACTGACTGCGTTTGTAAATGAATAACTTTATCCTCCTCTCAGTTACTAACCCATATGTCCCCTACTAACTTCCTAGTCCTGCCACGTTAGTGGCAGGGCAGTAGTTCCCTTTCCAATGTTCCCTTACCCACTCTAAACCACTGCTTGGACACTTGATCCTCAGTGTTTTGGAGGACAAGCAACCTAGAAGGGTCACTAGATCTGTTGTTGCTTGATTTCCTTTGTACTCCTTTGTACTCCTTTGTACTCTTTGTACTCTTTGTACTCTCTCGCTCTCTCTCTCTCTCTCTCACATACACACACATTCTCTCACTCTCTCTGTCTACCTATTCTTCTCCTCATTTGCTTACGTTCTTATAAATACTCCCCCCCCCCCCTCTCTATATCTCTCTCTGCACATGACTCCATAAACTTATTGGGAACGCGTTCACAGAATCACAGCTATTTCAACGTCAAGATATACTCATTCACATAGGCTACGCACGCGCACCATGTCATATACAAAATAATAATACTAACAATATGAAAATAGCTATACTATTATTATTATTATTAGTAGTAGTAGTAGTAATAGTAGCAGTAGTAGTAGTAGTAGTAGTAGTAGTAGTATAGTATAAATATTATCATCATCAGTAATATTATTGTATTACCGGTATTATATACAGTAAAATTGTAGGATAATCAGTTCCGATAGCATCAACACTATGGTATTAACTGTGTTGGTGGTGTAATGGTTTAGATGCTTATGTTCTGGGTGTGGTGTCCCGAGTTCGAATCCCGGGAGGACCATATGTTTTCATTAGTTTATTAAAGTACACTGGGGTTTGTAATTGATGATGATGATGATGATGATTATTATTATTATTATTATTATTATTATAAATATATATATATATATATTTTTTTTTTTTAAAGAGACAATGAACGGAGCCGGTACTTATTCAATACTACCCGGTAGGCTATTATACAACAAATTATAATATATGTGTACAAACATTGTCTTATTTGCAATGATAAACAGCACACTATGTATTGCTTAATCATCACCATAATCATATATCACAAATACTAATCAATAACCCCTTCTCTACCGGCGACCTTTTTTTATATTTTATTTTAGATACATTTAGATGATCATATTAAGCTTCAGAAGGATATATGGTAGCAACAAGGATGAATAGAGAGACTTTGTAGCCTTTAAATTGGTAGACGATCTTCCTAAGCTGAATAAAATTGTCTAAATATAGCTGAAATAAAAATAAACAACATGTCGCCGGTAGGCAACTCAATCCCACCCCCACTCTGTGCAACTCTCCAACCCAAGAGTGAAACGTTACTCTCAGTCTTTCTTCTACTCAACAGCTGAGCTCTGGAACTCTCTCCCAGAATCAGTCTTTCCCTCTTCTTATGACTTAAATTGCTTCAAACTCCGTGTGCCCAGGCATTTTGGCTCGATCGTCCCTTGATTTTGGCCCTGTCACTCTTTCAAATATGGGAGAGGCACTCGCTATAGGCAGTTCTGCCTTTTGCCTCCCTCAATCACATAGGGGAAAAAAAAAAAAAAAAAAAAAAAAAAAAAAGGCTATAGAAGGGGTTAATATCATAAATAACCGTTACCATCGTCATCAGTAGGCTATCATCATTCATCTTAGGAGGGATAGTATGTTTTTTTTGGAACCCCTTCTCCCTCGTGCTTAGCCTCATTAGTTTTCAGATCTTATTAAGACGTTCGGCCCATTACTTTGGCGATTTTAACACCTATCACCCCATTTCGTTGTCAATTTTAAGACTTCGTGCCATTTAGGTGTCGATTTTTTCCTGGCGAGCGATAGCAAGCCTGTAACTTTAAGAGAAATCGGCCTTCGGCCGTTAAATTTTTCTATCGAAAAATTTATAAATTTATCATGAAGGCGGGTAAAGGGAGGGTTTTTTTAAAGCTTGGTGTAGGTCTAGCGAGAAAACTAAAAACAAAATAATTAATGAATGTATAAACCAACAAATAACCACTACCTCTTTATAATGAATGTATAGACCAACAAATAACCACTACCTCCCTTTAATATATAAACCAACAAATAACCACTACCTCCCTTTAATATATAAACCAACAAATAACCACTACCTCTTTATAATGAATGTATAAACCAACAAATAACCACTACCTCTTTATAATGAATGTATAGACCAACAAATAACCACTACCTCTTTATAATGAATGTATAAACCAACAAATAACCACTACCTCTTTATAATGAATGTATAGACCAACAAATAACCACTACCTCTTTATAATGAATGTATAAACCAACAAATAACCACTACCTCTTTATAATGAATGTATAAACCAACAAATAACCACTACCTCTTTATAATGAATGTATAGACCAACAAATAACCACTACCTCTTTATAATGAATGTATAAAACCACAAATAACCACTACCTCTTTATAATGAATGTATAAACCAACAAATAACCACTACCTCTTTATAATGAATGTATAGACCAACAAATAACCACTACCTCTTTATAATGAATGTATAAACCAACAAATAACCACTACCTCTTTATAATGAATGTATAGACCAACAAATAACCACTACCTCTTTATTCATCATTACAACTATCACCGCTAACATCATCATCATCATCACTAGTAACAATAAACCATTCAAGCTAAACAAACTATCACGTGAGCATTTAGCTTTCACCACACAGCCACAAAAGCTAACAAGTTGGTCTGACTCCAAGAATTCGTCCACCTCTACGTGTTGGATCAGTTTAAGATAGCCCAGAGTGCTTCTATATATACCAAGTTAACACATAGTTTAGTTATGTGTGTCGTATTCTGCTAAGTTACCACAATACATATCTCTCTCTCTCTCTCTCTCTGTGATCGTTTAAGATTATGTCTAAATACAGATCCTTGCCACATATGTTAACTAATGGTGTCATATTATGAGAAGTGATCAAGTTTATCATAGAATCTTTTTAAAGACTCGCTCTGTGTGTGTGTGTGTCTCTGTGTGTGTGTGTTTTAGCTTTAAAATAGACTAGTGCTTCAAGCATCAAAGCATAACTGATTGGCAATATGTTAAGTAAATTTCATCGTGCATTACAAAGCTGTCAAAGTTATCATTGGACCTTATCTCTCTCACACACACACACACACACACACACACACACACACACACACACACACACACACACACACACACACACACACACACACACACACACACACACACACACACACACCACACACACACACACACACACACACACACACACAAACACTCAACACACACACACACACACACACACACACACACACACACACATACAAAACTCACACACACACACACACACACACACACACACACAACAACACACAACCACACACACACACACACACACACAACCACACACACAACACACACACACCCACACCCACACCCACGCCCACACACACACACACCACACTCACACACACACACACACACACACACACACACACACACACACACACACACACACACACACACACACACACACACACACACACACACACACATTAAAATTGAGCAACCAGTTGATAATGGAATGAACTTTTCGCCAGGTAAGAAAAATATATACTATAGTTGTCGTCACCAACACAAAGAAAGTAGGTTAGGGTTACGTCACACGAGCGCAATTTCCGGGAATTTTCGGTGAGCAACTTTTTACTTGTACAGTCGCGCTAATAAGTTATGTCTCGGCACCAAGTATGTTTAGATCAATAATTGGTATCAGCACTATCGAAGCTTAATTTCTTCATATCGAGTGAAATATACAAACATGTGCCTACACCTACCCACCCTATTCAACATCTGACAGACATTAATACAGCACAGAGCAAGCCAAACGTAATGACAGCTAGGACATGACTTATTAACGCGACTGTACTATTTAAAGTTTATTCGCACTGTAATCGGAAACTAGATCGAAGGTAAATTATGTTAGGTAGCTTAATTCATATGGAACTTATATTTTGAAGCTGCCCCAGACAACAATTGCCCGTAAAGATTGACGAAAAAGGCGCACCTTTGACACCACCTTTAAGAAGGGAGAGAGGGGGAGGGGGGAGATGGGTATATATAGTTTTTCAATGTTCCTACGACTTTCCTCCTACTCTTGACTAAATACGAGCTAGCGCCGATACAAAGGACAGTCCTGTAGAATCGCATCAATCCGGGACGACTTCAAGAAGAAGATGAAGAGGAAGACAAATGAGAAGACGAAGAAAAGACGAAAACAAGGAAAAAGACGAAGCCGAAGAAGAAGGCAAATTAGAAGAAGAAGAAGGCAAATTAGAAGACGAAGAAGAAGAAGGACAATTAGAAGAAAGGATATATATAGCCCCCGAAATAATATCAAACCAATAGAACTCGTGTGATTCATGATACTGGAGCTTGATCAAGTTAAGGGGGGTGACCTGTTTTTGTTCTGTCCTTTTCTATCTTTCTCTGGCTTGTATCCATTTGGCCCCATTCAGCCTACTGTTTTAAGACGTTTATCCCCATCCAGGTGTCAATTTTTTACTGGTGAGCGGTAGCGAGCCAGCATGTTTTATATTTTTGTTTGACAGCAGGCTAAATTTGTAAATTTTTCGATAGAAAAATTTCTCCGGCGAAGCAGGATTTCTTCATATAATGCTGGCTCGCTATCGCTCGCCAGGAAGAAATCGACACCTAATGGGGATAAACGTCTTAAAATAGTTGGCTGAATGGGGCCGAATGGATACAAGCCAGAGAAAGAGAGAAAAGGACAGAAATAACAAAAAGCAGGTTACCCCCCTAAAGGCAGAGATAGCAATGACTGACAGAAAGAAATATTGGCTGACTGACAGACTGACTAGGCCTATAGGATAACATATATTAACCCTCTCACGTTCTTGACGCAATTTTGAGCCTATTAGGGATACTTTAAAGCCTTTGCTACCATCAGGGGTGTTTAGAAACTTTTAGTTTAGTTACGGTACTTCAACCTCTGCAGTTGTCTTTGAGTTAGCTGTGGGCAGAAAACTAATTTTGGAGAGGTAATTATAAGAGTGAGAGAACTATTTATTATTGCTAATCTGGCAACCTCTGCGTCATAAAAACGTGAAAGGGTTAAAAGGCTACATGATTAGGATATGACTAAGGCAGTGCTTGTGTTTTGGGTTTCATAGTTTATTATTATTTTATTAGTCTGATTATTTTAATTATTATTATTATTATTACAGTTTACTCTTCCACCAGTAAATGTTAACAACACTAGCTTACATGCAGGGTATCAAACGAAAGCAGAGTCCATTACTACGTCTTAGTTGTTTTGTTTTGTATGTGATTGAGAGAGGCAAAAGGCAGAACTGCCTATAGCGAGTGCCTCCCCCATAGTTGAAAGAGTGACAGGGTCAAAATCAAGGGACGTTCGAGCCAAAATGCCTGGACACACGGAGTTTGAAGCAATTTAAGTCATAGGAACAGGGAAAGACTGATTCTGGGAGAGAGTTCCAGAGCTCCGCTACTACTTAGTCTATATTATTGTATATGCAGAGATCAAATTATGGTTAAAAGTTGAAAGTATGTCTTTGGGAGTGATAACATGGCCAAAATAATGCTATTGCAGGTCAATTGTCTTGTATTCCTTCTCATATTGCAGGTCAATTGTCTTGTATTCCTTCTCATATTGCAGGTCAATTGTCTTGTATTCCTTCTCATATTGCATGTTAATTGTCTTCTATTCCTTCTCATATTGCATGTTAATTGTCTTCTATTCCTTCTCATATTGCATGTTAATTGTCTTGTATTCCTTCTCATATTGCAGGTCAATTGTCTTGTATTCCTTCTCATATTGCAGGTCAATTGTCTTGTATTCCTTCTCATATTGCAGGTCAATTGTCTTGTATTCCTTCTCATATTGCAGGTCAATTGTCTTGTATTCCTTCTCATATTGCAGGTCAATTGTCTTGTATTCCTTCTCATATTGCAGGTCAATTGTCTGTATTCCTTCTCATATTGCAGGTCAATTGTCTTGTATTCCTTCTCATATTGCAGGTCAATTGTCTTGTATTCCTTCTCATATTGCAGGTCAATCGTCTTTTATTCCTTCTCATATTGCAGGTCAATTGTCTTGTATTCCTTCTCATATTGCAGGTCAATCGTCTTTTATTCCTTCTCATATTGCAGGTCAATTGTCTTGTATTCCTTCTCATATTGCAGGTCAATCGTCTTTTATTCCTTCTCATATTGCAGGTCAATCGTCTTTTATTCCTTCTCATATTGCAGGTCAATCGTATTTTATCCCTTCTCATATTGCAGGTCAATTGTCTTGTATTCCTTCTCATATTGCAGGTCAATTGTCTTGTATTCCTTCTCATATTGCAGGTCAATGTCTTGTATTCCTTCTCATATTGCAGGTCAATTGTCTTGTATTCCTTCTCATATTGCAGGTCAATTGTCTTGTATTCCTTCTCATATTGCAGGTCAATTGTCTTGTATTCCTTCTCATATTGCAGGTCAATTGTCTTGTATTCCTTCTCATATTGCAGGTCAATTGACTTGTACTTCTCATATTGCAGGTCAATTGTCTTGTATTCCTTCTCATATTGCAGGTCAATTGTCTTGTATTCCTTCTCATATTGCAGGTCAATTGTCTTGTATTCCTTCTCATATTGCAGGTCAATCGTCTTGTATTCCTTCTCATATTCATGCAAGTCTTCAAAACAAAATTGCTCGTTTGACCAACTGGCTTCAAAATTGTTACCAGAGATACTATTGTCCATCAAATAAAACTCTTGTATGCTTTATGATACAGGAGCTTGATCAAGTTGAGGCCGAGACACCAATGACTGACAGAAAGAAACATTGGATGACTGACAATAGAAGAAGACATATTTAAGGGCAGATTTCCACCTGGAGGATTTTTTTCTGAACCTCTTTCTCCCTCATGTTTAGCCCCATTGCTTGTGAGATTTAAAGACGCTTGCCCCATTAGTTTGGCGATTTTAAGAACCCTCGCCCCATTTCTGTCAATTTGAAGACCATTCGTGCCATTTAGGTGTCGATTTTTTCCTGGCGAGCGATAGCGAGCCTGTAATTTAAGGGGAACCGGCCTTCGGCCGGGACATTTTTCTACCGAAAAATGTACAAATTTTTCTTGAAATGGGGTCAAGGGGGAGTAATTTTAAGCTTGATGGAAGTCTAGGGAATCAACTAAAAACCTCTCCTTAAAGGCTACATGATTAGGATACGACTAAGGCAGTGCTTGTGTGTTGTGTTACATATAATTACCTCTTCCACCAAAACAATGACCCATAATTAATTATAACTTAGTGCACCATTAACACTAGGCCTGATTTATATACTGGCAATTACTTATTTATCAAACCATAAATACAAATCTATATACAGGTGAGGTAGCCATTAAGGGGAGGTTTTTAGTGTGTTTCCTAGACTTCCATCAATCTTGAAATTACACCCCCATGACCCCCTTTCAAGATCAATTTGTACATTTTTCGGTAGAAAAATTTCCCGGCCAAAGGCCGGTTCCTCTTAAATTACAGGCTCGCTATCGCTCGCCAGGAAAAAATAGACACCTAAATGGGACAAAAGGTCTTAAAAGTTACATAAATGGGGTGAAAGTTCTTAAAATCGCCAAACTAATGGGGCGAACGTCTTAAAATCTCAAAAGCAATGGGGCTAAACACGAGGGAGAAAGGGATAAAGAAAAAAATCCCTCCAGTGGAAATCCTTAAATCCGATAAAGAATAGGTATTTTAGCGTATCTTATTAATTATACTCCACATGTAGCTACCGGGTATTATACTCCACATGTAGCTACCGGGTATTATACTCCACATGTAGCTACCGGGTATCTAATACTCCCACATGTAGCTACCGGGTATTATACTCCACATGTAGCTACCGGGTATTATACTCCACATGTAGCTACCGGGTATTATACTCCACATGTAGCTACCGGGTATTATACTCCACATGTAGCTACCGTTAATTATACCCACATGTATCACCGGTATTAATACTCCACATGTAGCCTTACCGGGTATTATACTCCACATGTATCTAACCGGGTATTATACTTCCGACATGTAGCTACCGGTATTAATCTCCACATGTCAGCTACCGGGTATTATACTCCACATGTAGCTACCGGGTATTATACACCTCCACATGTAGCTATCCGGGTATTTATACTCCACATGTATCTACCGGGTATTATATACTCCACATGTTAGCTAACCGGGTATTAGACTCCAACATGGTTAGCTACCGGTATTTAACTCCACATGT
>CM064502.1:4496842-4504342 GCA_032716605.1 Paralithodes platypus
CGGCGGTTAACACTAAGGAGATGAGATTGTTGAGCATAAGCATGAGAGAGAGAGAGCGAGGAGAGAGAGATAGAGCGAGCGGAGAGAGATACAGAGGTACAAAGGTAGTACAAAGAAATCAAGCAACAACAGATCTAGTGACCCTTCTAGTTTGCTTGTCCTCCAAAAACCCTGAGGGATTCAGTGTCCAAACAGTGGTTTATAGTGGGTAAGGGAACATTGGAAAGGGAAACTACTGCCCTGCCACTTACCGGGGCAGGACTAGGAAGTTTTAGTATGGGATCATATGGGTTAGTAAACTGAGGGAGGATAAAGTTCTTCATATTACAAACGCCAGCAGTCAGTCGCGGGTTTGATGCGAGATATTTTGGTCTAGGCGGAATTTAAATGAACTCAACGGTGCTGCAGTCTCTAACGTCCTCGGGTAAGCCCATTCCACAAGTTGACAACTCGATTGAAGAAGAAATTCTTAGATTCGTGTCGAGTTAAAAGATTCCCAATAATTTTGCAACCGTTTCCCCCCCAGCGTGTATTTAGATTTGTCGATAGTGAAGTACTTACTAAAGTTCATATTGTCGATGCCTTTGATGGGTTTGAACACTTGAATTAAGTCGCCTCTTAATCTCGCTGGGTTAAAGGAAATAGATTTAATTCTCTAAGCCTCTCTTCGTATGGTTTGTTCTTTAGGCTATGTATCATTTTGGTAACTCTATCGTTGAAGCTCGTTCTAGCTTGTTTATATCTTTTTGGTAATAAGGGCACCAGGATTGAACTCAGTATTCCAGAAGAGGGCGGACTAAGGAATTGTAAAAAGGGTTAGGATACTTTCTTTGGATTTAATCTCAAATATGACCTTCCTATAAAGCCAATTATTTGTTGTTTGCCCTTCTTAACAACTTCTGAACATTGTTGACCCCTCGGTTTCTAGGTTACTCGATATTGTTTACTCCCATATCAGTTTTCTCTGTTAACTTTCTTAAGCTGAGTGGCCATTCATCGAATAGTTTGCTTTCTCATTTAGGTATCCGAACTATGTAGTACTTTACAATTTATCCGCATTGAAACTCATTTGCCAAATTTGGGCCGCAACATGACAATTTATCTAGCTTGTGTTGCATATTCGTCAAGACATTGTTCTTTTGAGAGTACGCTATTTGCAATTTTTGTATCGTCAGCAAATTTTGGAGAGAGAGAGGAGAGAGGAAGAAGAGAGAGAGAGAGAGAGAGAGAGAGAGAGAGAGAGAGAGAGAGAGAGAGAGAGAGAGAGAGAGAGAGAGATAATAATATAGAACTGTCACCACTAAATCACCACCACCACCTTTACTACAGAGAGAGAGAGAGAGAGAGAGAGAGAGAGAGAGAGAGAGAGAGAGAGAGAGAGAGAGAGAGAGAGAGAGAGAGAGAGAGAGAGAGAGAGAGAGAGAGAGAGAGAGAGAGAGAGAGAGAGAGAGAGAGAGAGAGAGAGAGAGAGAGAGAAAATAAATAATATAGAACTGTCACCACTACATCACCACCACCAGCACCACCTTCACCACACACAGTCAAGGTCTCAACTGAAGCTTTTCCGAGAGAGGGTAGCAGTGAACCCGTTTACCGGAAACACCAAAGCCAAGGTTTTACACTACACAGACGTACAGTGGCCTATGTGCACTGTGCCACTTGAATGTTAAGGGGACAGTGGCGGACCTTCTTGGTCTATTAAGGGGAGATTTCCACTTGAAGGATTTTTTTTCTGGACCCATTTCTCCCTCATGTTTAGCCCCATTGTTTTTGAGATTTTAAGGCGTTCGCCCCATTAGTTTCACGATTTTAAGAACTTTCTCCCCATTTTTGTCAATTTTAAGACCTTTCGTGCCAATTAGGTGTAGAATTTTGCCTGGCGAGCGGTAGCGAGCCTGTAATCTAGGAGGAACCGGCCTTGGGCCGGGAAATTTTTCTACCGAAAAATGTACAAATCTATCTGGAAAAAGGGTCTTGAGGGTCTAATTTTAAGCTTGATGGAGGTCTAGGGAACGAACTAAAAACCTCCCCTTAATTCATGTATTTATTAGTTTTCTCGCTAGACCTTCTGTCATCTTCATCAAGCTTAGAAAAACACACCCTAGACCCCCCTTCAACACACCCTAGACCCCCCTTCAACACACCCTAGACCCCCCTTCAAAACACACCCTAGACCCCCCTTCAAGATATATTTGTAAATTTTTCGGTAGAAAAATGTCCCAGCCAAAGGCCGGTTTCTCTTAAAATTACAGGCTCGCTGTCGCTCGCCAGGAAAATAATGGACATCTAAATGGCACGAAAGCTCTTAACATTGACAACGAAATGGGGCGAAAGGTGTTAAAATCGCCAAACTAATGGGCCCAACGTCTTATAATCTGAAAACTAATGGGGCTAAACACGAAGGGCGAAAGGGGACCATAAAAACGCCCCATCGCCCCTTAACCAGCGGATATACGATATATAAACCTTTGTTGTGTCTGTTCTAGGTCATAAAAGCTACGACAGGAAACACGAAGGCGATACTACCCTCGATCGTCCATATTAAGGGCAGACAGACCCTTTTCTGGACCCCCTTCTCCCTAATGTTTAGCCCCACTAGTTTTGAGATTTTAAGACGTTGGTTATATTACTTTGGGGATTTTATGACCTTTCACCCCATTTCTTTGTCAATATTAGGACCCTTCGTGCCATTTAGGTGTCGATTTTTTTCCTGGCGAGCCTGTAATTTTAGGAGGAACCGGCCTTTGGCTGGAACATTTTTCTACCGAAAAATTTACAAATGTATCTTGAAGGGGGGTCTAGGGTGTGTTTTTGTAAGGGGGTATAGGGTGTGTTTTTGTAAGGGGGGGTCTAGGTGTGTGTTTTGAAGGGGGGTCTAGGTTGTGTTTTTGAAGGGGGGTCTAGGGTGTGTTTTTGAAGGGGGGTCTAGGGTGTGTTTTTGAAGGGGGGTCTAGGGTGTGTTTTTGAAGGGGGGTCTAGGGTGTGTTTGAAAGGGGTGTTCTAGGTGTGTTTTGAAGGGGGGTCTATGTGTGTTTTGGAAGGGGGGTCTAGGGTGTGTGTTTTTGAAGGGGGGTCTGGGTGTGTGTTTTTGAAAGGGGTCTAGGGTGTGTTTTTGAAGGGGGTCTAGTGGTGTTTTGAAGGGGGGGGTCTAGGTTGTGTTTTTGTAAGGGGGTCTAGGTGGTGTTTTGAAGGGGGGTCTAGGTCTAGGTGTGTTTTTGAAGGGGGGTCTAGGTGGTTTTTTGACAGGGGGTCTATGGAGTGTTTTTGCAGGGGGGTCTAGGGTGAGTTTTGAAGTGGGGTATAGGGGGTGTTTTGAAGTGGGGTCTAGGGTGTGTTTTGAAGTGGGGTCTAGGGTGTGTTTTGAAGTGGGGTCTAGGGGGTGTTTTGAAGTGGGGTCTAGGGTGTGTTTTGAAGTGGGGTCTAGGGTGTGTTTTGAAGTGGGGTCTAGGGTGTGTTTTTGAAGGGGGGTCTAGGGTGTGTTTTTGAAGGGGGGTCTAGGGTGTGTTTTTCTAAGCTTGATGGAGGTCTAGGGAAGAGACTAAAACAACATGAATAAATGAAGTAATAGACTAAAACAACATGAATAAATGAAGTAATAGACCAAACAAACGGCCACTGTCCCCTTAACCTTAAGGGGAGTGACCTTTTTTTTTTTATTTCTGTCCTTTTCTCGCTTTCCCTGGCTTGTATCCATTCGGCCCCATTCAGCCAACTATTTTAAGACGTTTATCCCCATCTAGGTGTCGATTTCTTCCTGGCGAGCGATAGCGAGCCAGCATTATATGAAGAAATCCGGCTTCGCCGGAGACATTTTTCTATAGAAAAATGTACAAATTTAGCCTGCTGTCTAACACAAATAAAAAAATATGCTGGCTCGCTACCGCTCACCAGTAAAAAATTGACACCTGGATGGGGATAAACTTCTTAAAACAGTAGGCTGAATGGGGCCGAATGGATACAAGCCAGAGAAAGATAGAAAAGGACAGAACAAACACAGGTCACCCCCCTTAAGACACGTCTTGAGCTTGAAGTTTAATACACAACGTACCGTACTGTAAGTTTAATACACAACGTACCGTACTGTAAGTTTAATACACAACGTACCGTACTGTAAGTTTAATACACAACGTACCGTACTGTAAGTTTAATACACAACGTACCGTACTGTAAGTTTAATACACAAACGTACCGTACTGTAAGTTTAATACACAACGTACCGTACTGTACGTTTAATACACAACGTACCGTACTGTAAGTTTAATACACAACGTACCGTACTGTAAGTTTAATACACAACGTACCGTACTGTAAGTTTAATACACAACGTACCGTACTGTAAGTTTCTTTGGTTTTCCTTTACATATGTCGGTTACACATTTCCTAAAAGACACCATAGGTAATATACCGACATCATTCCCCAATGTCTGTTATTGAGAAAGTTCCTAAACATGAAATACTGGTACGGCGCATTACATGAAATACTGGTACGGCGCATTACATGAAATACTGGTACGGCGCATTACATGAAATACTGGTACGGCGCATTACATGAAATACTGGTACGGCGCATTACATGAAATACTGGTACGGCGCATACATGAAATACTGGTACGGCGCATTACATGAAATACTGGTACGGCGCATACATGAAACTGGTACGGCGCATTACATGAAATACTGGTACGGCGCATTACATGAAATACTGGTACGGCGCATTACATGAAATACTGGTACGGCGCATTACATGAAATACTGGTACGGCGCATTACATGAAATACTGGTACGGCGCATTACATGAAATACTGGTACGGCGCATTACATGAAATACTGGTACGGCGCATTACATTTGTCAATAGACAACGCCTAGAAAACGGTTCTTTATAATATATACACGATACCTTTTATAGCAGGCCTAATTGGGAGAGGGGGGGGGGGGGGGGTTGTAGGGTGTAGGGGTTGTAGGTAAGGTAGATGTTCCTAGAGGTCTGGAGGGGGAGAAAAGTAGGAGAGACATATAGCCTATATTAGTAGATAAAAGATGGTGGGTTGTCCACGGTTTCGATTATTCAATCAATCTTTCCTTCATCCTATGATTTAGACTGCTTTTAGCTCAGTGTGTCCAGGCTATTTTGACCAAAACGTCCCTTAAATTTGGCTTTCTGTCACTTTTTTGGTTTTGGGGGAGACACTCGTTACAGAGAGCCTGCATTTGTCTCCTACATACACATAGAACAAAATTCGATACGATCGTCTGTATTTTGATTGTACCGGTATATAGGCCTACAGTATGTATACTGGGACATGGCAATTTACCGTCAGCTAAAAACAAACAATAGTATGATAGAATCACCCGTGTGACACCTTCCTTAGTCTCTCGGTGCTAGCCTGGTATCAAAACGTTCCCCAATAGAAGGTAGGTCTGTGGTGATAGTTTAGCAAGGGTGTTTAATGCCAAATATAAATGTCCTAAAGTGTACCGTACCTTAGTCTCTAGTTGTTAGCCTGGTATCAAAATGTTCCCCAATAGAAGGTAGGTCTGTGGTGATAGTTTAGCAAGGGTGTTTAATGCCAAATATAAATGTCCTAAAGTGTACCTTAGTCTCTCGTAGTTAGCCTGGTATCAAAATGTTCCCCAATAGAAGGTAGGTCTGTGGTGATAGTTTAGCAAGGGTGTTTAATGCCAAATATAGATGTCCTAAAGTGTACCTTAGTCTCTCGTTGTTAGCCTGGTATCAAAATGTTCCCCAATAGAAGGTAGGTTTGTGGTGATAGTTTAGCAAGGGTGTTTAATGCCAAAGATAAATGTCCGAGAGTAGCATAAGCTCTCGTTGCTAGCCTGGTAGCAACACGTTCCCCAATAGAAGGCCATAGTCTCTCGTTGTTATCCTGGTATCAAAATGTTTCCCAATAAAGGTCATAGTCTCTAGTTGTTAGCCTGGTAGCAACACGTTCCCCAATAGAATGCAATAGTTTCTCGTTGTTAGCCTGGTATCAAAACTTTCCCCAATAGAAGTCAGGTTTGTGGTGGTAGGTTAGCAAGAGCGTTTAGTGCCAAGAACAGTGCCAAAGGTTCGCTGCCAACACACGCACGAACCAGCAACTCAGCCGCTACAAAATAGATGTTCAACTTGTACATCAACTTTCAGATATTGAGAGTTTGGGAGAGATGGGGTTGTTGTTGTTTTGTATGTACAGTATATGTATGTGTGTGCGTGCGTGTGCTGCACGTGCATGTATGTTTGTGTATGTAAGAAAGAGCGACGGTATAATGTCAGAGTAAAAGTACCGGTACTGATTTTCACTACACGAAATCATGCAAGATTTATCTGTGCCAACTATATAATAATATATATATATAAATATATATGAGAGAGAGAGAGAGAGAGAGAGAGAGAGAGAGAGAGAGAGAGAGAGAGAGAGAGAGAGAGGAGAGAGAGAGAGAGAGAGAGAGAGAGAGAGAGAGAGAGAGAGAGAGAGAGAGAGAGAGAGAGAGAGAGAGAGAGAGAGAGAGAGAGAGAGCTAAAGGCATTAAGTGATCAAAATTATTGCTCTCACTTTTCCTATATTAACTGTGTCAGGTCATGCCAAGCCATACACACACTCGAACAAATATAAGCTCACTTACACACGCACGCACACACACATTATTACATACCCTCTCTCTCTCTCTCTCTCTCTCTCACACACACGCTCCTATCCCTTCATTTCATTCCGTCAAGGACATACCACTCCTTTGCCCCTATAAATTTAATACGCCTCTCTCTCTCTCTCTCTCTCTCTCTCTCTCTCTCTCTCTCTCTCTCAAGCGACTTAAAAGTTCCTTATTTAGTTGAATATAATCGTCTACCCATTGATTGGCGAATTTTTCTCTTCACACTTAACATAATCATCATCCTGCTGTTTGTTGTTGTTGTTATTATTATTATTATTATTATCATCTCTGACTGTCACCATCTAGAACCCGAGAATTAAAATAAATATCCAACACGACTATTAAACTCTTCCGTTATTCTTCCCCTTAGTGCAGTTAGCCAACCCTATAATTATCCTGTTTCAACCCACCCACGTGAAGAGTCCGCATCCTGTGTACAAATCCTCCGGACTTGCTTTAGAACTTGCACGCCTTTACTTCAGTTCAGATAATTTCACACAAACACACTTTTCTCTCTCTCTCTCTCTCTCACTCACAGACACACACTTTAGAAGTTGCACGCCTTTACTTCAGTTCAGATAATTTCACACAAACATACATCTCTCTCTCTCTCTCTCTCACTCACACACACAAGTTCAGATTATTTCCCACAAACACACACATCTCTCTCTCTCTCTCTCTCTCACTCACACACACACACACACACGTTCAGATTATTTCCCACAAACACACATCTCTCTCTCACACACACAGAGACACACACACATCTCTCTCTCTCTCTCTATCTCTCTCACTCACACACACACACACACACGTTCAGATTATTTCCCACAAACACACATCTCTCT
>CM064502.1:4509342-4571136 GCA_032716605.1 Paralithodes platypus
ATTAGCGCGACTGTACAGTCCATTTGCTCTAGCCCTTTTTGAGATACAGGGGTTATGGGGTGAGGATTGCTGGCCTACCTATAATGAATGGACTACCGGTATTTCATTTGAGATACAGGGGTTATGGGGTGAGGATTGCTGGCCTACCTATAATGAATAGACTACCGGTATTTCGTTTCGCTATAAACTCGTTCAGTCAGACACCAATTGACCACTTGCGAGTTTCGTTCTACAAGGAAGTTGGAGTTGTAGACATCGATATTTAGCAGAATTACCAGCTAAAATATGGTTGTAGTTCATATATAAATACATTAAACCCAATTCAACATACCGGTACTCTTTAGCCATCATAAACCTACATTATTATTGTATTTCTATTTACTATCAATGTCTACAGCTCCAACTTCCTTATAGCCTGAAACTCGCAAGTGGTCAATAGTCAGTTCAGTGTTACCGTAACCCCTTCTGTACCGGCGACGACTTTTTTATTTAATATCAGCCACATTGATACGATTTTGTGAAGCTTTGGAAGGATACAGCCTATGGTAGCAAATCGGATTAATTGAGATAGCCGGTAGCTTTTTAATGAGTAGACGTCCTTCCTAAGCTGAAGAAAGTCGTCTAATGGTTGCCACAAATTCCTGAAAAGTACATCACCGGTAAAGAAGGGGGCTATTTATAATTAGCCCAAAATATTGACCGTTAACCTCTATAACTAAAAAATTACTATACTCTATTTTTTTCCAGCTGATCATAAATTGAATCTCTTATTAGCTGATTTCTCGATACTTAATGGAAATATATGAAACTACTATGGCTGTGTGTCGTATTAATGTCAAGTTTTCATAATTAACAGCATATTTCGCTACAAAATATACCTTATAGCTGAGTAACCAAGATAGTAACATGGCAATTTATTGATACTTAGTGGAGAGACAATAAACAGACCTATAAGTAGCGCCAACGAACTTGACCATTATATCAATCCCTGACCTCTTGACCATATGCAAACTGGCTGTACATTTCCACACCTATTTTCTGGTAGACTCTTCCCAAATGATAGAAATGTCATCCCGATTGCTTTCATTCGTTTTGAGTTATACGATGTTAAGGGGTCCAAATTATTGTCAAATTCGTTGGCGCTACCTACAGTAATCGAGTTTATATCAATCATCATTTTCTACTATTTGGTAGAATGATAAAATAAAACTAGCCTATGTAATTTGATCATTTTCTGACAACTGTATAAAACTAATCTATCTATCTATCTATCTATTGCCTGACGCCGTGATCCCCGAAGGGGTGGCCACGAACGAACCGCCCCCATGCACCTCTGTCCCCAGTCAGTCGACGCCCCTCCCCCCAACCAGCACCGCCTTCGTTCATGTAGTTCCTCACTCCATCCTTCCACCTCATATTCGGTCTACCTCTCCCCCTCTGTCCCTCCACCTCGCTCTCGTACACCCTCTTAGTCATTCTCTCGCTTTCCATACGTTCCATATGGCCGAACCATCTCAAGTTGTTCCTTTTCACACTTTCCAGCACATCTACCTCCACACCACACCTCCTTCTTACTTCCTCATTAGTCTGTCTATCCCTCCATGTAACTCCGCACGCACTCCTTAAGTAATTCATTTCCACTGCTCTCACTCTTGGTCTGAGTCTCTCAACCAACGTCCATGCTTCGCTTCCATAAGTCAGTGTCGGGATTACCACACTGTCATGCAAGGACTTCTTCACTTCCATACTGACCACCCTATTTCTTGTTACTGCTTTTAGCGTTCCTACAACCCTCTTCCCCTGTTGTACCCTCTCCCGCACCTCTTCATCCAGTCCCATGACTATGACCTTTTAATATAAGGGAGCCCACCTCGCTTTTTTGTCTGTTTCTCTCCCTCTCTCTTTGGCTTGTATCCATTCGGCCCCATTCAGCCTACTGTTTACCCCCATCCGGGTGTCAATATTTTCCTGACGAGCGGTGGCGAGCCAGCATATATATATTTTTGTTTTGACCCTGGTCTCTGGGTGACCTAGATGTGTGTGAATTTTGTGTTTTGTCTGTGTTTTTCGTAGTTTTGTCTTGTGTTTTCCCTGTTCTTGATCTTTCTAGAGTCGGCCACCCCCAAGGAAAAAAACAAAAAAAAGGAAAAGTGGGGATTCGGCCTGAGCATATAGATTATAAAAGTGGGGATTCGGCCTGAGCATATAGATTATAAAAGTGGGGATTGGGCCTGAGCATATAGATTATAAAAGTGGGGATTGGGCCTGAGCATATAGATTATAAAAGTGGGGATTGGGCCTGAGCATATAGATTATAAAAGTGGGGATTGGGCCTGAGCATATAGATTATAAAAGTGGGGATTGGGCCTGAGCATATAGATTATAAAAGTGGGGATTGGGCCTGAGCATATAGATTATAAAAGTGGGGATTGGGCCTGAGCATATAGATTATAGATAGATAGATTGAATGTTTTGACAGTAAGCTAAATTTGTAAATTTGTCGATAGAAAAATTCCTCCGGCGAAGCCGGATTTCTCCATACAATGCTGGCGAGCGATAGGCTCGCTTTCACTCGCCAGGAAGAAATCGATCCCTGGATGGGGATAAACGTCTTAACCCGCTCACGTTCTTGACGCAATTTTGATCCTATTAGGGATAATTTAAAGCCTTTGTTACCATCAGGGGTATTTAGAAACCTTTAGTTTAGTTACTTCAACCTCTGCAGTTGTCTTTGAGTTAGCTGTGGGCAGAAAACTAATTTTGGAGAGGTAATTATAAGAGTGAGAGAACTATTTCTTATTGCTAATCTGGCAACCTCTTCGTCATATGTGAGTGAAAGGTTTAAAACAGTTGGCTGAATGGGGCCGAATGGATACAAGCCAGGGAAAGAGAAAAAAAGAGAATTATAAAAAACAACGGTGAGCCCCCTTAACATCGTATCTCCTCTTCCACCACTGCCAACACTACGATATATCTTACCAACATTACCACCATTCAGCCAACAGTGAAGGGATTTGAGAATTATCTGACAATAATAGTAAAAAACCTGCAATGACCTTGATCTTTCATACCGTGTCTCCTCTGCCAACACTATCAACATCATATTTTGCCAACATTACCACCATTCAGCCAACAGCGAAGGGATTTGATCATTCTGACAACAATAGAAATACCTGCAATGACCTTGAACTTTAGTCCGCATCTCCTCTGCCACCACCACTACACCTCTTGCCAACCTTACCACCATTCAGCCAACAGCGAAGGGAACATTTTATAATTATCTGACAACTCTAGTAAACTGCCATGCCCTTGAGGTTTAATACCGTCTCCACTGCCAACACTATCAACACAATCTTTTGCCAACATTACCACCATTCAGCCAACAGCGAAGGGATTTTATCATTCTGACAATAGAAATAACTCATGACCTTTATCTTTAGTATATACAGTATCTCCTCTACCACCACTGCCAACACTACCGTACCTCTTGCCAACATTGTCACCACTGCAAATAAGTAGGCTACCGGTAACAGTGTTAACCCTTTCACGCATTTATGACGCAGAGGTTGCCAGATTAGCAATAAGAAATAGAGTTCTCTCACTCTTATAATTACCTCTCCAAAATTAGTTTTCTGCCCACAGCTAACTCAAAGACAACTGCAGAGGTTGAAGTAACTAAACTAAAGGTTTCTAAATACCGGTACCCCTGATGGTAACAAAGGCTTTAATGTATCCCCAATAGGCTCAAAATCGCGTCATATGTCGGAGAGGGTTAAGTTGTCAAGAAATAACTTTCTACCTGTGTCAACTTGATACATACAGACATACTATAGGTAACGCCAGCGAACTTGATAATAATCTTGACCCCTTAACTTCTTATAACTCGAAATAAATGAAAGCAATCAGGCTGACGTTTCTATCATTTGGGAAGAGTCCACCAGGCAATAGGTGTGGATATTTACAGCCAGTTTGCTCTAGGCCCTTTTGAGTTAGCCTACAGAGAGGTCAAGGATCAAGATTATATTAAAGTTCGTTGGCGCTACCTATAATAACACACATAACCATTATCTATAACCTATCACAATCAAATTATAACACTCTACATCACAAATACTATCACAACCACCTGTCAAAATCATTATTCATAGCATATCACCATGACACCATGTACTAAATAACACCCATATTAAAATCCACCCCACCACAACACTGCATCTATCACCACTAAAACATCACTATATCAACACAGCATCACCATTAGTCACCACGCACATACATCACACTATAAGCACCACACCCTGATACCAATATTCAAACCCCCCCACACCACAACAACCTACTGCATCTATCACCACTTAAAGATCACTATATCAACACAATATCACCATCACTGTCACCATACACACACACATACACCACACCATACCCTAACACCAATCTCAAACCCCCTCATCACACCAACCTACTGCATCTATCACCACTAAAGCATCACTAAATCAACATTATATCACCATCACTGTCACCACACACACCACATCCACACTATAAGCACCACACCAATATCAAACCCCCCCTCACCACACCAACCTCCTGCATCTATCACCACTAAAGCATCATTATATCACCATCACTGTCACCACACACATACATCACACTGCAAGCACCACACCCTGATACCAATATAAAATCACCCTCACCACACCAACCTACTGCATCTATCACCACTAAAGCATCATTATATCACCATCAGTCACCACACACACCACATCCACACTATAGCACCACACCAATATCAAACCCCCTCACCACACCAACCTACTACATCTATCACCACTATAGCATCATTATATCAACATTATATCACCACACACACCACATCCACACTATAGCACCACACCAATATCAAACCCCCTCACCACACCAACCTACTACATCTATCACCACTAAAGCATCATTATATCACCATCACTGTCACCACACACACCACATCCACACTATAGCACCACACCAATATCAAACCCCCTCACCACACCAACCTACTACATCTATCACCACTAACGCATCATTATATCACCATCACTGTCACCACACACACCACATCCACACTATAGCACCACACCAATATCAAACCCCCTCACCACACCAACCTACTACATCTATCACCACTAAAGCATCATTATATCAACATTATATCACCATCACTGTCACACACAACACACTGCAACCACCACACCCGCGCGTGCACCACCCACCAACCACAAACGTACACTGGCTGAGGTGAGGTAGTTGTATACACCCTGCTACAGAATCCATACAAAAAAGAAACCGCTAGACAGTCCTCAAACATCGCTAGACAGTGGAAATGTAATACATGTGTAGACTACAAAACTGGCCTAGCTTATGGATTATCACTTAAAAAAGGACACCATCAATATCCAATAAACTAGAAATAGTCAAAGTTTATAGAATACAACTTATATACAGCCAAAACATCTATACTAATAGTTAAAACTGGCTGAAATCTGTAGAATAGGACCTAGAAATAACCAAAATTTACAAATATTACTTACAAATTTGCCAAATATCCAGTAATATACCTTTTCAATTAGATCATTTGTAGAATTTCACTTGGAAACAGCCTAAATCCCTAAATAGGCTCAATACTCCAAACTAATGGATGTCAAAAATTATCGCTAGAAGTAAACTAATCGCAGTCAACCAAAACATGAGCTACATTGGCAACACTAAGATGCCTACATTGGCACCACTGAGTCATTCAACCCCTCCGAGCGCGCATGCTCAACCTTGAGAGTCGCAACAAAAACTGGCCTTCCTATGATGCAGGGACATAGCAGCTGCTAAAGGATTCAATTTACAATATTACCATCAGTTGTAAATAACCAGAAAATAGTTGACGATACCAGGGGAAAGAAAAAAAAAAAAAAAAAAAAAAAAAAAAAAGAGAGGGAGAGAGATAGAGCCCCCAAATGATGCTGGAATAAACTGGCGATCGAATAATTGCCGGGATAAAACGCGGTGTGTGACTTCGCGTTTAACCCCTTCTTTACCGGAGACATCTTTGTGTTTTAGTTCAGCTTCATTTAGACGATTGTATATAGCTTAGGAAGGATGTATGGTAGCTAAAAGGATTAATGAAGATAGTATGTAACCTAATAATAGGTAGACGTCTTTCCTAAGCTGAATAAAATCCTCTAAATATAGCTAGAATGCAGTTAAATAGACGTCGCCGATACAGAAGGGGTTAAGGAAGACGATAGGAGCAGGGAGCGGAATTATTTGTATCGTGCTAGCCACGGGACAAAGAGAGTTACGTAATACGGTATCTTCAGGTTTTACAGAGATATATTTTGATTGATCATATTAAGTGTATGCTGAATCTAATAGTGTGTGTGTGTGTGTATGTCTATCAATGGCAAATGGTACAAGGAGAGGAAGTGTTTGTATGGTACTAGGGAAGTTATAAAGTTTTACGGAGATACCCGATATATAATAGTTTATTTAGCTTTGTATTATTGTGTTATATTTTGTTTACTGTGTTTATAAATTGTTGTTGTTTGTATACTGAATCTGCGCGCGCGCGCGCGTGTGTGTGTGTGTGTGTGTGTGTGTGTGTGTGTGTGTGTGTGTGTGTGTGTGTGTGTGTGTGTGTGCGCGCGCGCGCGCGCGCAAGAGAGTGTGCGTGCGCAAGAGAGTGTGCGTGCAAGTAAGTGTGTGTGTGTGTGTGTGTGTTTATACATGGCAAATAAAACAAGGATAGGAACTTTTTCTATCGTACTAGGGAAATGTATGCTGCTGTATCTTCATGCTCTAGGCGGGGGAGGGGGGTTAATGACCCTTCCCTTTACTCCCCAGTAAATAATAAGACAATAATAATTATTATTATCATTATTATTATAAATCAAACAAATAGGCTAATTAAAATGCAAAACTTGCAAAACTAACAAACCAAAACAGGAGCCTCAAAGTATAAAGACAAAAGAACTTATCAAAATTACTGTGAAAATAACGTTTGGTACAGAAGATTTAGCATAACAAAAAGAATAAAACAAAAACACACAGCACACAAAACTGTAGGTTGTTGTGCTCCAGCACCCACACGCACCCAACCTTCCACACGACATATAAACAGTTATACAGTCAATTATTACCGTCAAGTGGAAGGACACAGAGAGGGAGGAGTTATGTAAGGGAGTCTTCCTGCCTTAGGAGATGGTGTACGTTATACTTGCTCTGAGGCGGAATTACAAGACTGAGCAATGAGGACCGGTTGAGAACTCTCGATCTCTTTCCGTTGGGAACACGCAGACTATGAGGTCAGTTCATTGAAGTTTTTAATATACTTACTGGGTTTGACAATGTGGATTATAGCAAAATGTTTAGCCTCAATATTAATACAACACGCAACCATGTTGCAAGTTGAATTGAACAGGTTCAGCAGTCAGCACTCGTATTTGTGGACATTTATTAACATTAAGATTTCTTCTACCTGGAACAAACTTTCGTCAACAGTGGTAAACTGTTCTTCAGTAGAGCAGTTCATGAAGAAAGTAGCCTAGATAGTATTTTGCACTCTGTAATGAGTGTAGTACTGTACACTGAACAATCTCTCTCCTACCCCTTCCAGTATCTCCTCGAAATAGACGGCAAGGTTTAAGAGATACTAACCATTCCTTGTAAATCCTTGTAAAACTCATTCTCTCTCTCAATCTGTGTGTGTGTGTGTGTGTTAAATAGCGCTGGACAACTAAGCAAGTTACAGGTATATAAGTGGAGAGAATGGGCCCAAATGTGCGATGCATAGTTCAGATTAACCACACACACAGAGAGAGCGAGAGCGAGAGCGAGAGCGAGAGAGAGAGAGAGAGAATATTTAGAAGAACCTAGTAAGAAAACAGAGAACAACTGAAGATAGAAGCAAATTAGAGAATATATGAAGAAAAGGAAACTAAAATAAAAAACTCGAATTAAACAAAACAAATAAATAAAAACCAAACAGTATCGCACAGAATATAGAAGACAAAAATAGTGAACCCATTAATAACAATCACAAATACTCACCAGTAGGCTTTTCAGAATCCTCGGGCTTGGCTTTCTCATCACCAGGCTTTTTATCCTCAGCCTGTGCTTTATCCTTCTTCTTCTTCTTGTCCTTCGTCTTCTTCTCAGGCTTTTCCTTTGCGGGCTTGGACTTGCTCTTCTTGTCGTCAGACTTTTCGGACTTACTGGCAACGGGCTTGGCGTCAGGCTTCTCCGTGTGGCCGTTCTCAGGCTTGCGCAGATCGGCTTTGGGAGAATCAGTCTTTTCCGATCCATCAGGCTTGTGTTCAGGCTTTCCAGAATCGGGCTCATCGGAATCAGGCTTTGGAGAATCGGGCTCATCGGAATCAGACTTTGGCGAATCTGGCTTTTCCACCTCAGACTTTGAAGCATCGGCCTTTTCAGTTGCCGATATTATAGGATCGGTCTTCGTTTCGGGCTTTCCAGATTCGAGACTGGGCTGGTGGTCCGGAATGGGCTTGTAGGCGATGGCTGTGATCAGGGTCTCCGCTTTACGTCTCTCCTCCTCCTTCTCCTCGCACCGTATTAGATTCTCCTTCATCTTTATTAATAACTTTATTAATGGCTGAAATTGCCAAACTTTAGGCACAAATATACTTTCACTCGGTTCTTGCTGTTTAAATGTCCTGGGTTGTTCTTTCAAGTGATTGCATTTGGTATTAGTAACCAATTATCCTGGTTTCTGTTCTTATAAATTACTATTAAACTTTGCTATTATTCGCCTATTATTATCCTGTATAGTATTTGCTGAAGTTTGAACGTATGGTTACTAACACTGGCTTGGTATTTTCAGTCAATGTTGTCTTCCAGTTTAAATATGATCACACGTCTTGTCTTTTAATCTCCGTACGTGCAGCCTTCGAGGTATCTGGAAAAAAAAATGCACCAGTTATAAAATATACAATATTAAACTGACAGTAATTACCTACGTGATATTACATTAACTACAGTATACAGTACAACAGTAGCCTATATCAATATAAAAATGGAAAGCTCAATAAGAATGAAGTAATTATAGGATATATTAAGCCTTAAGGGTTTACCAGTTTATTTCGAGGGTCACTAATGACATAAAAAGCTTAAATTGAATATGGTAATTTAAAGTAGCCAACATTAGCCTATGTGTTGAACTGTAACATTAACGAAGCATTGATATTTAAGGTGTGTGTGTGTGTGTGTGTGTGTGTGTGTGTGTGTGTGTGTGTGTACGAGCGGTTGTAGGTTTATTGGTACAAATCTCTGGATATTTGTAGGTTTACAGGCACATGAGGTTTGGGGCGACAGTTAATCGGTACACACCTTTAAAATACGTTGAAATGCAGTGTTTTCGGTTAGGTTAGGTAGGGTAGGTTAGGTTAGGTTAGGTTAGGTTAGGTTAGGTTAGGTTAGGTTAGGTTAGGTTAGTGTAATTTAGGTTTAAAAATCGAAAAATGTACTCGTAAGCATGCACCAAATTGATATGTACCGATAAACGACAACCGCTCGGATGTGTGTGTGTGTGTGTGTGTGTGTTATTCACCCTTCAGTGCAAGCTTAACACTCCGTGATCTAGTTTGTTGTTGTTGAAGAGATGGGCATATTGGCATAACATAATGTAGTGGAGCATACGTGTGCGTATATGTGTGTGCATTTAATTGTAGCCTACTGTACGTCACAACGTGTGAGTGTTTGAGTGCTATTGAAGGGCTGCGTGGCCTGTTTGAGTGGTGGGCGAGTATGAAACTAAAATTGTATACCCTAATATTGACCAATTTTCTTTTACTAAACCATATCCACAGAAAACGTGATTTCTTGGCAGACTAAATCATTCCAACTTTATAATTGACGACACTGCCACCATACTCACACTTACACGCTCACATACAGTCAATACACAGTAACACATACACATCCATTCAGCTACACCGTTCCCTAGAGTGATGGGGCTTGTACTGAAGGGTTAATACTATTTAAGGGGACCGACCCGCTTTTTTTACTATCTGGGTAGTAGCCATTCGACCCCATTCAGCATACTGTTTTAAAACTTTTATCCTCTTCCAGGTGTCGATTTACACCCGGTGAGCAATAGCGAGCCAGCATATTTTGGATTATGTTTTAGAAGCTGACTTGATTTGTATATTTTTCGGTAGAAAAATTTCTCCGACAAAGCCGGATTTCTCCATACAATATGGCTTGCTGTTGCTCGCCAGGAAAAAATCGATACCTGAATGGGGCGAAACGTCTTAAAACAGTAGGCTGAATGGGGCCGAATGGATAAAACCCAGAGAAAAAGCAGGTCGGTCCCCTTAAAGATAATCACTACTTCAGACACTCACACAGCTCTCACAATACTACGCGATCACATTGGCTAAACCACCCTCGCAAATAGCCTAGGCTATACCTTCAGTAACAACGTTCCATAGAGTGATGGGGCTTGTACTGAAAAATGGATAAAGAATAAATTAAGGGGAGGTTTTTAGTTTGTTCCTAGACCTCCATCAAGCTTAAAATTACACCCCTAGACCCCCTTTCAAGCTAAATTTGTACATTTTTCGGTAGAAAAATGTCCCGGCCAAAGGCCGGTTCCTCTGAAAGTACAGGCTCGCTATCGCTCGCCAGGAAAAACTCGACACCTAAAGGGCACAGAAAGGTCATAATATTGACAACAAAATGAGGCGATAGGTCTCAAAATCGCCAAACTAACGGAACGAACGTCTTAAAACCTCAAAATTAAAATGCTAAACATGAGAGAAGAGGGTCCCCCCAAAACAAAAACGCGTACTACCCCCTTAATGTATGTACTGTATGTAATATATGTGTGTATGGAGCATGTTTATCGGACCCGATGCAGAATATGTCTAAGTGTTAAGACATATTAAAGTTATTGTTTAGTGTACCATCCCATAGTGTAATATAATTTGTGTTAGAAAACGAGTACAAGAAAACGAAAGCGAGACATTTGAATTTCGTAGGGCCTAGGTGTCACAGGCCAGTCTGAAGTTAAATTGTAATTTATATTTGTGTATAAGGCACTTTGGATAAATATTCATGTTTGGTGTATTGTGTAAGGTAGAAGAGATATGATATAGGTTGAAATGGTGGTCACCGAAGGTTACAGTGTTAGTTAATTAGGCGAAATAATGCCAAGTGAAAGTCTCATTTCGTATGATCAACATATTTAGAGATGTGATATACTGTATATCACATGATCTCATATTTACCACTCATAATCCAATACATTCCTCGCAGATGACTCAACACTCCACAGTTCCTTCACATTTACCAATTCTTTCACCCAACCCGATCTTATAAATTCAAAAATAAACACTGCAATTTCTCTGAACCAGGACCTTTCTAGAATTAATGAATGGGGACAAAAGAATCTAGTTTCCTTTAGGCCTAATGCACAGAAAACCAAGTACATTCAATTTTCTAACCGACAGAATCTCACGGACTCCCATATATTTTTTAATGATGTAAATATTCCCACTTCCCCTAGTATTGACATTCTCGGTGTAACATTAACTACTAACTTGAGCTGGACACATTATGTTAGAAGCATTGCTAAGAATGCCTCTAAAAAACGGGGACTCCTGTACAGAGTTCGAGAATTCTTCACTGACGAGCAGTTGGCCGTAATATATAAAAGTCATGTGCGTTCTCAGATGGATTACTGTTCACCTAAGTGGAGTGGTTGCATTGAGGCAGTTGGACAAAATTCAAAATAAAGCCATTAGATTAATCAATCAATAACCCTGCAATCACACAGGACCTTCCTACATTATCCATACGAAGAAACGTTGCATCCCTTGCATTATTCTACAGATATTTTCACAGCAATTGTTCCGAGAAACTTGCTTCAATTGTGCCGCCTCTCCACATCTTTCCCCGTAGAACTAGGGCAGCTGAGAGCGCCCATGAATTTACACTTTCTCCTCCACAATGCAGAACTTCTGCTTATCAAAATTCATTTATCCCTAGAACTACTACTCTTTGGAATTCACTTCCCTCGAGTTGCTTTCCACAAACTTACAATCTACAAAAGTTTAAATCCAGTTGTTACAAACATTTTATGAATGGAGGATGCCTTTAGGCACATGGACCTTTTTGTTTTATCTGTGTTTTTCCTTCCTCCGTTCATTGTCTCTTAATAAAAAAAAAAAAAAAAATGTACAGAATAGGCTACTATTTTTTTTTTTAGTTAACATGAATGTATAGGCTAAATATACCATATAAGCCTTCCAGTAAATAGAAACATTGGATTGATGAATGTATTAGGATATTAAGTGATAGCCTATTTATCAAACATTTGTTGTGCAGTTGTTGTTGTTGTTGTTCCCCAAGCTGCCTGGCCGAACAGCCCCAAGGCCCCGAGCAAGGCCAAGGCCATAAGCGAGCGCCCCCACAGAACCCTCCCTGCCGACCGCAATAAAGCCTGGGTGACCGAAGCCACTCCATGGCGGGGAGCTGAAGAGGGTGCAGAAACGCCCGGGAAACCAAAGCCCCACCCACCCTGTGCCCCTCATCAATTATGAAGAGAAAGTTGAAGGGCAAAGGAAAAATGTGACGCAGTAGGCTATAGCGGTTAGCCTATAGGCCTACCGGTACCTTAAGTCCGAATTTCAGATTTGTTTATCTTTAGTAATTAGGAGTGAGATATATTATATATATACTGTATAGCCTACTACTGGTAATGATTATCATGTTTTAATTACTTTATGCTTGTGTTTTTGTAATCTTCCTTGAACCTTAACCATGCAAGTATTACATTATTGTTTGTTTCTGTTTTAGAGTCTGCTTCTTTCACTTCGGGTGATTTTGTACGGATAAATATGTGAATAAAACACAAGTCAACAGCAGTTTATATATTTAGTCTACCGGTACCCTATACATTATTTGTGACCACCCAGCTATGATCCCCAAGAACCTTACGTACGGTCACATATGTATGTATGCATCATGTGTGTGTGTGTGTGTGTGTGTGTGTGTGTGTGTGTGTGTGTGTGTGTGTGTGTGTGTCATGTATGTATGTATTTTCAAGTTAACGAAAGCTTCTCTCAGGAAGAGGCATACCCTGGACAGTAGCCCCCAAGAACTTGAACATACTTCATGATTTTATGTGTGGAAGGAGATTTTATGTATAATTGAATTAACCACTTCCGAGTTTCAGGTTATAAGGAAGTTGGAGGTAAAAACATTGATTTATAGTAAAATTATCAACTAAAATACGGTCGTAGTACATTGTTTTAACCATTTAAGTACCGGTGTCTTCTATCAATTTTTATTATGGCTACTGTTGTATTAGAAGATTAATTTCAGTTTAAAAAAAAAAAAAAAAAAAAAACTCCAGCACACGTTTCGAACTAGTTCACTAAACCCCTTTTACTACCACACGTCATTCTTAAACTGCACAAAATCGTCCAAATATACCTAGAATAAAATACAAAAGACGTGGCCGGTACAGTCGCGCTAATAAGTCATGTCCCAGCTGTCATTACGTTTGGCTTGCTCTAGGCTATATTAATGTCTGTCAGATGTTGAATAGGGGTGGTAAGTGTAGGAACATGTTTGTATATTTCACTCGATATGAAAACAAATTAAGCTTAGATATTGCTGATACCAATTATTGATCAAAACATACTTGGTGCCGAGACATCACTTATTAGCGCGACTGTACAAACACAAAGTTATGTGGGAGTCAAGAACGTTAAGGGGGGATGGGCGTATTTATTTGCTCATTTACGGATATATATGTTTATATCTTGTTTTAGTTTCCCCCCTAGACCCCCTTTCAAGATAAATTTGTACATTTTTAGGCAGACAAATGTCCCGTTCTTCTTAAATTACAGACTCGCTATCGCTCACCAGGAACAAATCGACACCTAAATGAGACGAAAAGTCGTAATATTGACAAACAAATGGGGCGAAATGTCTTAAAATAGCCAAATGAATAGGGCGCACGTCTTAAAATCTGAAAAGTAATGGGACTAAACATGAGGAAGATGGGGGAACAGAAACCCGACCCTTCTCCCCATAATTGCGATAATTCCTAAAGAACGTTCCAAAATTGCCATAAATCGTGTAGGCTAAATATAAAGAAAAAAGAAGAGAAAATGCGATATAATTATTCTATAGTAACTACTAACTCCAATATAGTCTATTTTTTTGTTCAGCTGATCATAAATTGAATCTCATATTAGCTGATTTATCGATACTTAATGGAAATATATGAAACTACTATGGCTGTGTGTCGCATTAATGCCAAGTTTTCATAATTAACAGCATATTTCGCTACAAAATCCACCTTATAGTTCAGTTAGAAAGGTAGAAACATGACAATTTACTCTCAGCTGGAAACAAATAGACTATAGCCTATTATACAGTACGTACTCACTTAGCTCATAATGTAATTCCTCAGTATCTGATTTCTCCAAACTTACTATAAAATAATTGAACTACTATATAGCTTTATCTTAATAATCGAACTACTATATAACTTTATCTTAATAATTGAACTACTATATAGCTTTATCTTAATAATTGAACTACTATATAACTTTATCTTAATAATTGAACTACTATATAACTTTATCTTAATAATTGAACTACTATATAGCTTATCTTAATAATTGAACTACTATATAACTTTATCTTAATAATTGAACTACTATATAACTTTATCTTAATAATTGAACTACTATATAGCTTTATCTTAATAATTGAACTACTATATAACTTTATCTTAATAATTGAACTACTATATAACTTTATCTTAATAATTGAACTACTATATAACTTTATCTTAATAATTGAACTACTATATAGCTTTATCTTAATAATTGAACTACTATATAGCTTTATCTTAATAATCGAACTACTATATAGCTTTATCTTAATAATTGAACTACTATATAGCTTTATCTTAATAATTGAACTACTATATAACTTTATCTTAATAATTGAACTACTATATAACTTTATCTTAATAATTGAACTACTATATAACTTTATCTTAATAATTGAACTACTATATAGCTTATCTTAATAATTGAACTACTATATAGCTTTATCTTAATAATTGAACTACTATATAACTTTATCTTAATAATTGAACTACTATATAGCTTTATCTTAATAATTGAACTACTATATACTTTATCTTAATAATTGAACTACTATAGCTTTATCTTAATAATTGAACTACTGTATAGCTTTATCTTAATAATTGAACTACTATATAGCTTTATCTTAATAATTGAACTACTATATAGCTTTATCTTAATAATTGAACTACTATATACTTTATCTTAATAATTGAACTACTGTATAGCTTTATCTTAATAATTGAACTACTGTATAGCTTTATCTTAATAATTGAACTACTGTATAGCTTTATCTTAATAATTGAACTACTATAGCTTTATCTTAATAATTGAACTACTATATAGCTTTATCTTAATAATTGAACTACTATATAGCTTTATCTTAATAATTGAACTACTATATAGCTTTATCTTAATAATTGAACTACTGTATAGCTTTATCTTAATAATTGAACTACTGTATAGCTTTATCTTAATAATTGAACTACTGTATAGCTTTATCTTAATAATTGAACTACTGTATAGCTTTATCTTAATAATTGAACTACTATATAGCTTTATCTTAATAATTGAACTACTATCTTTATCTTAATAATTGAACTACTAATAACTTTTCTTAATAATTGAACTACTATATAGCTTTATCTTAATAATTGAACTACTATATACTTTTATCTTAATAATTGAACTACTATATAACTTTATCTTAATATTGAATATATATTTATCTTATAATGAACTACTATATAGCTTTTCTTAATAATTGAACTACTATATACTTTTATCTTAATAATTGAACTACTATATAACTTTATCTTAATAATTGAACTACTATATAACTTTATCTTAATAATTGAACTACTATATAACTTTATCTTAATAATTGAACTACTATATAGCTTTATCTTAATAATTGAACTACTATATAACTTATCTATAATTGAACTACTATATAACTTTATCTTAATAATTGAACTACTATATAGCTTTATCTTAATAATTGAACTACTATATAACTTTATCTTAATAATTGCTTTATCTTAATAATTGAACTACTATATAACTTTATCTTAATAATTGAACTACTATATAGCTTTATCTTAATGCTTGATTTTCATAATTAGCAACATATTTTACTCAGGTCGGGTCAGGTGAAGGTATTGAGGGATAAATCTTTACAACGGCACCTCGTATCTACTTTCCAAAGAGTACAAAGGAGTACAAAGGAAATAAAAAAACAACAGATCTAGCGACCCTTCTAGGCTGCTTGTCCTCCAAAACACTGAGGATCAAGTGTCCAAACAGTGGTTTAGAGTGGGTAAGGGAACTACTGTCCGTGGCAGGATTAGGAAGTTAGTAGGGGACAGATGGGTTAGTAACTGAGGGGGGGGGGGGGGGGAGGGGGGGATAAAATAAAGTTATTCATTTACAAACGCAGTCAGTCGCTGGTTTGATGTGAGATATTTGTCTAGGCGGAGTTTAAATGTTGAGAGGGGAGAAGGGGTTTTGGAGAGAGAGAAAGCTGTTGGAGTGGCTTTGTTGTGTGTTATTTATCTGTATTTGGTAATGGTGAAGGTATTGAGGGTTAAATCTTTACAACGGCACCTCGTATCTATTTTCCAAAGAGTATTGGAAAGAGAAGCTGTTGGATTGGTTTTGTTGTTCACACTACAATCTTAAGGGGGGTGACCTGTTTTTGCTGTCCTTTTCTATCTTTCTCTGGCTTGTATCCATTTGGCCCCATTCAGCCTACTGTTTTAAGACGTTTATCCCCATCCAGGTGTCAATTTTTTACTGGTGAGCGGTAGCGAGCCAGCAATTTTTTTATTTGTGTTTGACAGCAGGCTAAATTTGTATATTTTTCGATAGACAAATTTCTCCGGCGAAGCCGGATTTCTTCATATAATGCTGGCTCGCTATCGCTCTCCAGGAAGAAATCGACACCTAGATGGGGATAAACGTCTTAAAATAGTTGGCTGAATGGGGCCGAATGATTACAAGCCAGAGAAAAGGACAGAAATAAACAAAAGCAGGTCACCCCCCCTTAATATAGATAAAAATATATTTTGAACAGTAGACAGAATGAACATAAACACCATGTGAGGAAGAGCACTTGATTGACAACGGTTCGCATATAGCTTCACCAGGCCAATGACACTATACAGTACCGGTATATAGCTTCACCAGGCCAATGACACTATACAGTACCGGTATAGGCGAAACGTTGTCAATAAGGTGCTCCTCCTCGCATGCTGTTTATTTTCAATCTTAATGGGCCGGTTTTCTGCACCACTTTCTCCCTCATGTTTAGCCCCATTAGTTTTCAGATGTTAAGATGTTTACCCCATTAGTTAGTCGATTTTAATACCTTTCGCCCCATTTCTTCGGCAATATTTAGACCTTTCGTGCTATTTAGGTGTCGATTTGTTTCCCTGGCGAACGATAGTGAACCTGTAATGTTGGAAGAACCGGCCTTCGGCCGGGATATTTTTCTACCGAAAAATTTACAAATTAATCTAGAAGGGGGATCTAGGCCTAACGGATGTTTTTTTTTTTTTTTAATTTGATGGGGGTCTAGGGCGGAAACTAGAAAAATAATGAATACATGCAAAAATAGACCAAAAAGTGAACCATCTCCCCTTAATATAATCAAGCTAAGGACATGGCACTTTACCGTCAGCTATAAATAAGTGTTGAACCGGTACTTGCCGGTAAGCTAATTAAACACCGGTACATCCAGCCTTTCCAATGCCGGTTCAATCAACTCAATAAGGTCTAATTAATTAACTCCAATACACACCTCTTCCTCTCTACTAATTATATGCTCCACCAAACTTCAAGCTCACATACCGGTTAAGGGGGAGACTGGCCGTTTGTTTGGTCTATTAATTCATTGTTTCATTATATATTTGTTTAGTTTCCTCCCTAGACCTCCATCAAGCTTAGAAAAACACCCCCTAGAACCCCCTTTCAGATAGATTTTTAAAATTCTCGGTAGAAAAATGTCCCGGCCGAAGGCCAATTCCTCTTAAAATGGCAGGCTCGCTTTCGCTCGCCAGGAAATAATAGAAACTTAAATGGCACGAAAGGTCTTAAATTTGACAACAAAATGGGGCGAAAGGTGTTAAAATCGACTAACTAATGGGCCGAACGTCTTATAATATCAACACTAGTGGGGCTAAACATGAGGGGGAAGGGGGTCCAGAAAAACGGTCTGCCTCCCCTTAATTTAGATAGCATGTTTACTAGCCTACCGCACAGTTGGATGAATACATGACCAAGCAGTTGCCATACAGTAGAGCTCGGTCTGCGCTGTAATAATGTCTGTCAGAGTTGAATGAAGTGTGCAAATGTAGAGAAATCATTGAAAAACTCCCTCGATAGAAACGCATTGAGTTTGGCAAGTGCTGGTTGTGAAGCCGGTATCACACGAGCGCTATTTCACTCAACATTTATCCTCAACACTGGTCTGGCAGCTTGTGAAGTCAACATTCACAATATTTCGGTCACCTAAATTCGTCTACCAACAGTCTAGTTTCCGATACCAGGGCAAAATATTCCAGAAATGTTGCTAGAAAAATGTTGACCATCGAATGTGGACTATAAAAGCTCTCGTGTGATACCCGGCATCAGTAGGATAATTAGCCAATTGATCACTAGCGAGTTTCAGGCTATAAGGAAGTTTGGAGGTGTAGACACATGGATACTTAGTAGAATTACCAACTAAGTTACTGTAGTTGTACATTTATAAATACAGAAAACCAAAATGCCCTGACCGGTTGTTCCTAAATTGCAGGCTGGCTATCGCTCGCCAGGAAAAATAATCTTCACTTAAGGGGAGGTTTCTAGTGTGTTGCTTAGACCTCCATCAAGCTTAAAATTACATCCCCTAGACCCCTTTTCAAGACAAATATGTAAATTTTTCGGTAGAAAAATGTCCCGGCCGAAGGCCGATTCCTCTTAAATCACAGGCTCGCTATCGCTCGCCAGGAAAAAATCGACACCTAAATAGCACGAAAGGTCTTAAAATTGACAGAAATGGGGCGAAAGTTATTAAAATCGCCAAACTAATGGGGCAAACGTCTTAAAAACTCAAAAGCAATGGGGCTAAACATGAGGGAGAAGGAAGTTCGAAAAAAACTCCCTCAAGTGGAATTCTCCCCTTAAATGGCACCCAAGGTCTTAAAATTGCCGAACAAATGGGGCGAGTATCTTAAAATCTCAAAACTAGTGGGACTAAACGTACGGGAGAACGAGGTCCAGAAACAGACCCCCCCCCCCCCCCATCACTAACGAAATTGTAAGTGGAAATTAGCTTGTTCTTTTATTACGAAAGGTTATGATATTAAGCGCTATTCCCACAGCGATTTTGCATTTATCTTGTGTCGTCCCAGTTTTGGTTTGTTTATTTTGCAAGTTTTACTATTTAAACTATATTTATTAACATAGGAAGGGACTCGCTATCCCCATAACCCATTGTACACATCGCAAAAGGCTACCTATATGATAATGAAATGGTGTGTGTGTGTGTGTGTGTGTGTGATTCAGATAGATATATACAATAAATGCATTCAATGATGGATAGAAAGAGTTGTATTCAATTACAAAAAAACAAGAAAAAAGTTGGAGAAACAACGTAAGACAAAATAATTGAAGGGAATAAACAAATGAATTAAAACCTCGAAGAAAACGGGCTGAATTAATTAGAAATTAGAAAACGTAAGAAAGGAATAAAAAGTGAAAGATAAATTAAAGTTACAAGCAGAGGAGAGAGAGAGAGAGAGAGAGAGAGAGAGAGAGAGAGAGAGAGAGAGAGAGAGAGAGAGAGAGAGAGAGAGAGAGAGAGAGAGAGAGAGAGAGAGAGAGGGGGGGTGTAAAGGACAGTTAGGGTTAAACCTTTACGGTTACCTTCAAGAAGTGTATGTGAATAACGGCCCCCTCTCTCTCTCTCTCTTTCTTTCTTTCTTTCTTTCTTTGTCTCTCTCTCTCTCACACAAGTAGATTACAGATATACACCGATACCGTACGGTACACACACACACACACACACCTCTCTCACAGGTAGGTTACACAGATAGCCTATATACCGGTAACACACACACACACTGTCCTTTACACCTCTCTCACAGGTAGGTTACACAGATATATACCGGTAACACACACACACACACACACACACACACACACACACACACACACACACACACACACACACACACACACACACACACACACACACACACACACACACACACCACACACACACACACCACACACACACACCAGACACACACACACACACACACACACACACACACACACACACACACACACACACACACACACACATTAAGAATCTTTGTGGCTTAAGTAGTGAGACTCCTTCGATCCCCTGTTTCCCATGTCCCTCGTGTAGATGCACCTGAACTGATAAATAATCACTTCTCTACCATCTGCCAAACCCTCCCCAAACTAGACCGCACCAACCTCCCTGCCTGCCTGCCTGCCTGCCTGCCTGCCTTCCTCCCATCCCCCCCCCCCCCCCCCCAGTAACTGTTCAAGAATATGAAGTGGCCAAAAAGCTTTCCAGTTTCAAATAAAAAAGATCAACAACCCCAGTAGACCTACCCATGAAAATATACAAAGAATTTTCGGTGGAATTTGCCACCCCCCTTTGCTCGATAATTAATGCCTCCTTAAGGCAAAGTAAATGCCCTGTAGACTGGAAAACTTCATACGTCACTCCAATTCCCAAAAAACCCTCCCCACATTCTCTTAATGAACTCAGACCAATTGCCATAACGCCCATCCCTAGTCTAATCTGTGAGGACTTTGTATTCACCTGGGCTTACTCACAAATCCGTCACTTGATAGATCCCCAACAGTTTGGCAACGTAAAAACCTCGTCCACCACTCACTGTCTTATTAGCTTCCTAGATTATATTTACACAAATCTTGAGAAGAGAAAGACTTCCCTCGCCCTTGCCTTTATTGACTTCAGGAAAGCATTTGACCTTGTTGACCACACCATCATCATCAACAAGGTGATGGGCTGGTCTATCAGAGTGAGAGCTGAGCGATCTCTGCCATACCCATAGCTTACTCTGACTGTTCCTTTTACTTATATATCTTCTAGATCTCAAGTCTTTTCCGTGGATCGACCTCCCTACTGCCAACCTAAAAGTTGGCAGATTGGGAGCCAAAGCATCACATTTTTCCCTTGCCCCTCAACTTTCCCTTCATAATTGCTGAGGGGCACAGGGCCTTTGGTTTCCCGGGCGTTTTCGCGCCCTCCTCAGCTCCCTGCCTTAGAGTGGCTTCGGTCACTTGGGTTTTGTTAGTGGTAAGCAGGGAGGGTTTTGTGGGGGCGCTCTATGGCCTTGGCCTTGCTCGGGACCTTGGGGCTGTTCGGCCAGGCAGCCTGGGGAACAACAACAAGGCCATAAAGTTGGGGCTACATCCTACCCTGGTTGCGTGGTTGACCGACTTCCTTAGTGACAGACGACAAGCAGTGCGATACCAAGGCTTCATCTCCACCTTCCTAGACATCACATGTGGAGTCCCACAGGGCACAAAGATGGGGCCTCTATTGTTCCTCATCTTGATTAATGATGCCCTAAAGGACACCCCATTCCACTGGAAGTACGTGGACGACTCGACAGTCGGCATTACTGTCGATAACACCTCCCCTAACTATGACCCCCTACAAGACATCCTCGACCGTCTTCAAGCCTGGACCACAGACAATCATGTGACTATCAATCATGACAAGACAGTGGTCATGCACATCAACACCTCCATTACCGACGTTCCTCCACCCACTGTCACAATTGGTCCTCATCCCCTTCAGCTTGTTGAGTCCACCAAACTCCTCGGAATCACTGTTGACAAAAAACTGAACTGGAAGAAACATGTAACTACCACAGTCAGGACCGCCACATACAAGTTGTTTATGCTAAGGCGGTTGAGATCCCTGGGGGCGCCGGAGAATGAGCTGAAGAGTATATATAACACCTTCATACTCCCTAAGCTCACCTACACCTCTCCCGCCTGGTCCTCCTCTCTAACCCTGACACAACATCAATTGGAGAGAGTGCAGAGGAGGGCATGCAGGATCATCCTGGGTGGCACATATCCAGGGTACGAGGAAGCTCTCACCACCCTTAGCAGACCTGCACTTTCAACCCACCACTACAACACACTCAAACAGTTTGCATCTAAGCTGCTTGTTCACCCACGACACAGAAACTTACTTTCACCAGACGCCCCTAGACCAACACGTGCAGCTCGTCACTTCAACACACTCCAACCAATAAGAGCAAGAACTGACAGATATAAATATAGTCCTATCCCAACCATTGTAAATATTATTAATAATGTGTAATAACGGCCTGTCACACCATATATATGTGCCCACCTTTAATAATGTATGCATAAGTGTGTGTGCGTGTGTGTATTAGAATATAATTATGTATGTATTTGCTTGAGTTTGTTTATGTATAAGTGTATATATGTATATGTGTATCTATGTATGTTCAGTATATGTGTATGTATGTGTGCGTATATGTGTATGTATGTATGCGTCATTTATGTATATATATATATATATATGTGTCTATAGTGTATACTGTTTGTGGTTCGAGCCCGGCTGAGAGTATCAGGTGGATAAGAGAAGAGCATATATGCATGTAATGTGCATATATTTATGTATATGTATGTCTGTGTGTATGTGCTGTCAATGGTTCGAGCCCGGTTGAGAATATAAGGTATATAACATATATGTACTGTACGTGTATTTGTACAATCATATGCACATATGTATGTAAATATACGTACATATGAGCGAGAACATATTGCTCACTAGCGCAACTTCTGATTATAAATCTATGCATAAACATTATCTATTATTAAGTGTTCGTGTATCTTCATCCATGTATTTCCACCCTTAACAATAGAACGCCCAGCTTTTCCACATTTCGCCTTCTATCACATACACACACACACTAAAGAATGTCCTATATACTACAATTCCCCCAAGCTGTCTCTACTGTTTATATCCTTGTTTTGTTCTCTACCGAGGATTAACCTCCCATTGTAGTAGGCTTTACCTGTACGGACTTGTATGCCGCTCCCTCTTTACCCTTTTCACCTCATCACCTGACCCTACCAAAACAGTTTTTGTATGTATGTATGTTTGTGTGCATACGTGAGCGTTTGTGTATACGGACATGTGCACACTTACTGCATGTTCTTATGTTCTTATACATGTATGTACTTACTTACTCTACTTGTATTGTGGGAGTGAGCATGCTCGTTATTTCCCGCCTCCTATATGTGTAGGTGTTATATGTATCGTTGGAATGGCTGTGGATGTGTGTGTAGTCTGTATTTAGCCAATTGGCGACATCGGAAACGAAGGCTTAGGGTGGATCTGTATGGTACCATTCTCACTATAGACGGTACCGTCTCGCCCGAAGGCTTAGGTAGCCATCAGCTTAGGTGAACCATATGATACCCATCTCGCCTTGTACCATTTTTGCCAACCCCAGATGGGACGTCACAGCGTCGTCCACTTATTCCAGGTACCTATTTACAGCTAGGTGAACGGAGGCGAACACATGAAAGGAGACAAGCCCAATTTGTCTCCGCCCGGCCGGGGATTCAACCCCCGACCCCTCGTGTGTGAGACGAGAGCTCTACCTACTAGGCTACGGGCTGTGTATATGTATGTGTATATGTATATGTATATGTATGCGTATGTATGTGCGTACGTACGTGTATATATGTATGTTCTGTATATGAGTAAGTAAAATAAGTGTATATGTACTGTATATCACTTACTCTCATGGTTATTTTATGATAATTTGTATTCTGCACCTGCATCATTATTGTATTTTTTTTTTTTTTGTAAACTGAGCTTACCATCTTCATATCTGTACATCTCATGTTCATCCACTAAATTGTAAAATGTGTATTTTCAGCTCATGAGGCTGCCATTCTTTAATAAACCGTTTATTATTATTATTATTACATACCATTTCATTATCATATACTGTAGGTAGCCTATAGGACCCGGGCGGGGAAGAGACATTTGGGCAAGTCTGCTAACGGTGTAGCCTCTGTTCACCTAGCAGTATAAATAGGAACCTGGTATAAGTGGATAAAGTTGTGACGTCCCATCTGGGGTTGGTGATCGGTTACAATTACAAGGTGAGATGGGTATCTTACTGGTCAACCTAAGCTACTGGTCAACCTAAGCCTTCGGGTGAGACTGGTACCGTAGTGAGAATGGCACCGTACAGATTAACCCTAATGCTGGGGTCACACATTCCCGTATATCGCTCCCATCAGGCGTAATCGCCAATTTTGTGTTCTGACGGGCGTAGTCCGGCCGTGTACGCCCGTATAGACCACGATTATTGCACTTCCCGACAGACTTACCGTGACGGGGCCAGTGTTACGTCAGACGTAATGTAGTCGTATGGAACTATGTACGTGCTTGCGACTTGCGTAGGCATGTCCCTGATAGTCCGCCTGGGCTGCCCGATTTGCGGGAACACAGGCCACGCCCATGGCCACGCCCCCACAAGACCTGCGTAGCTGAGGCCGTACGTCTTGGGAGTGTTTAGGACTTACGTGGACCGTTTCCGGACAATCGTAGGCACACCCCGTCTGTCCAAACACAGACAAAGACAGTCTTTGTCAACCACGTAGGTCTGGGTTGGAATCTGGGAACTACAAAAGGACAGGGCTGGCCACAACTTTCCCATTCCCACTCCTGACTCGGCACCATGAACAACATCGCGGAATACATCCTGGAGGAGTTCAAGATGGTGAACTCCCTAATCAAACCGGAGAACAGGCATAACACTCGGCTCACGAAATGGATCATTTCCTACATAGAAATGTTAGAACTGTTTGCAATAGCAAACTACATCCATCAAGATGAACAAGAGAAGAAGGAAAGGAGCAAGAGGACAGTGTGGGTGTGGCCATATCTACAACGAAGGCCTGAACATGGCCATTATGAGAAGCTGATGCAAGAGTTGGCCACAGAATGTCCACAACTGTACAAAAACTTCACCCGGGTAGACAAACAACTATTTGATGAGATAGTGGAACGTGTTACCCCCCTCATTCAGAGGAAACCTACGTTCTGGCGGAAACCCATTCCTCCTGGTCTGCGGGTGGTCATCACCCTACGTTTCCTCGCTACGGGTGATTCCTATAAGAGCCTGCAATACAACTTTCGTGTTGCCCACAACACCATCAGCCAAATTGTTCCAGACACCTGCCAGGCCATCATTTCTGTCTACGGAGATCAGATCAAGACGCCACAATCGCCTGCTGAATGGAAGGAGGTTGCCAGCGGCTATGAGGAACGATGGAATCTGCCGCATTGTGTAGGAGCCATTGATGGCGGTCATTGGTGGGTCCATGGTCGCAGCCTTCTCCGCCCATACAGCCTCAATATGCTCCTTGTTCTTGTGCCTGGGGTCACCCTTGTCGTAAATAAAAGGCGCATCCAGTTCAATCCAATCTGCCAGCATACGCTCAGTCTCCTCCGTAAGTACTATGTTGGTCTTCTTCCGGCGCCGTTTCTTTGGTGGGGCCTGTACGCTGTTGGAAGGTGCAGGTTCTTCTTCTTTCTCCTCCTCTTCCTCACTCTCATCCTCGGGAACCTCTTCGACAGTGTCGAGCTCTCCACTATCGGGGCCGATGTCGATAATAACTTCATCTTCATCAGGCGTCGAGAGGGCAGGCGGTGAGGTGGCAGAGTTGGAGGGGCCAGGCTGAGAGGGGTCAAAAGGTGAGGTGGCAGGCGTTGAGGGGTGAGGCGTTGAGGGGTGAGGCGTTGAGGGGTGAGGCGGTGAGGTGGCAGGCGGTGAGGTGGCAGGCGGTGAGGTGGCAGGCGGTGAGGTGGCAGACGTCGAGGTGGCAGACATCGAGGTGGCAGGGGAAGCCTTCCTGGCCTTCTTCACGCCTTTCTTATGCATGGTACAGGGCAGGGCAGGGCAGAGGGTGGCTGGAGGTACAGGGCAGGGCAGGGCAGGGTGCAGAGGGTGGCAGGGTGGCAGGGTTGGCTTGTTGGTTGCTGCTCCGGTATGGTGAGAGGTGTGACTGGAGTGTCCCCCGCTGGTCCTTATATACCCCCCCGTACAACGTTGCCGCGTCTTCCCGCCAACCCGCAGTGCGGCGGTGCTGCCAGATGCGCCCGGACCAACGTAAACTTTCCCGTTTAACGGGAATATTTTACGATTGACGGGAGCAGCTTACGTCTGACCGGGCGAGCGGCTACGTCTGACGGGGCTGCTCCCGTCAGACGTAGCCGCTCGCCTGGTCAGACGTAAGATTTCCCGACTTTTGACATACGGGAGCGCGTGAGCAGACTGTGATTTCAAATTCAAAACATACCGGGCGGCCTTGGCCGCACCCACCACCTCCCCGACCAGCGTGGCTACTCCCGTCATGCGTACCAACCCCCACGACTATACACAATTTCATTTACGTTTTGCGTACTATGCCCTTACGTTTTACGTAATCGGTTGCCAACTACCAATAAACCTTCGTATGGGAGCATATGGGAGCATATACGGGAATGTGTGACCCCAGCATAAGCCTTCGCTTCCAGATGTCACCAATTGGCTAAAATACAGACTACACACACATCCACAGCCATTCCAACGATACATAAACACTTAACATGCATTTCACGCAATACATTCCCAGTTAAGGAGGCGCGATAATAATGAGCTTAGCTCGCATTGCGTGGATTCCCCTTGACGAACAAGCAAGTGAATACACACACACACACACACACACACACACACACACACACACACACACACACACACACACACACACACACACACACACACACACACACACACACACACACACACACACACACACACACACACACACCCACACACACACACACACACACACACACACACACACACACACACACACACACACACACACACACACACACACACACAGGAAGTTTACACGAGGCCTAAAAACACACGCCAATATAATGTTCACACACAAACACAACACTGCCCATAGCATTTTTTTTTTGTTTTTTACTTTCAGGTGAGTTAACTACTGTATGTGAGCCAGCTGAAATAAAACCGACTGTGGGAAAAACAAACTCATAGCCTACTTACACACACACACATTCAAACACGCTTTCACTCTCTCTCTCTCACACACACACACACACACATTCAAACACTAACTCTCTCTTACATACACACACACGCCACTGTCTATTGTTTCCCAATATATTTTTTCACCATCACCTTCAACTCCTGTCGCCCTCCATCCTTTCTCATTTGTTCTTTTACTATCCAATTTATTTAACCTTTAATCCTGTATGCCTTTGACTTCTGTTTGCCACATGGTCGAACTTCCTTTAAGGGTATTTTTATGGACTCTCTTCTTCATGCTTAGCCTCATTAATTTTGATATTTTAAGAAGTTCGTCCCATTAGTTTGTCAATTATATGACCTTTCGCCCCATCTCTTTGTCAATTTTAAGACAATTCGTACCATTTAAGAGTCAATTTTATACCGACAAGCAATATTGAGTCTGTAATTTATAAACCGTGCCTCGGCCGTACCATTTTTCTACCGAAAACATGTAAACATTTATCTCGAAGGGGTTTTTCTTTTTTTTTCTTTTTGATGTTCTGTTCTGTGTTTAAGCTTGATGGAGGTCTAGGGAGCAAACTTATAAAAAACAGTCTAACTGTTATAAAAATAAAGTCTAACTGTCTATGGAAATCTGTACGTCTTTTTGTCTGTTAGTATGTTCACCTGTGCCCCCCCCCCCCCCCCCCCTGTCTGTCTGTCTTTAAATGGGCTTCCTCGAGACGTTATAGACTGCAGCACCGTTGATTCATTTAAACTTCGCCTAGACAAATATCTCTCATCAAACCCGCGACTGACTGCGTTTGTAAATGAATAACTTTATTTTATCCTCCCCTCACTTACTAACCCATCTGTCCCCTACTAACTTCCTAATCCTGCCACGGACATTAGTTCCCTTTCCAATATTCCCTTACCCACTCTAAACCACTGTTTGGACACGATCCTCAGTGTTTTGGAGGACAAGCAGCCTAGAAGGTTCACTAGATCTGTTGTTACTTTATTTCCTTTGTACTCCTTTGTCTATGGATATATGTCCGTGTCTGTCTGTCTATGGGTGTCTGTATGTATGTCTGTTCCCCTGTCGGTCTGTCTATGGGTGTCCGTCTGTATGTCTGTTTATATGTGTGCTGCCCTGTCGGTCTGTCTATGGGTGTCTGTCTGTTTATCTGTGTGCTCCCCTGTCTGTCTGTCTATGGGTGTCCGTATGTTTGTCTGTTTATATGTGTGCTCCCCTGTCTGTCTATGGGTGTCTCTCTGTATGTCTGTTTATCTGTGCTCCCCTGTCTGTCTGTCTATGGGTGTCCGTCTGTGTGTCTGTTTATATGTGTGCTCCCCTGTCTGTCTGTCTATGGGTGTCCGTCTGTGTGTCTGTTTATCTGTGTGCTCCCCTGTCTGTCTGTATGTATGTCTGTTTATCTGTGTGCTCCCCTGCCTGTCTGTCTATGGGTGTCCGTCTGTATGTCTGTGTGCTCCCCTGTCTGTCTATGGGTGTCCGTCTGTCTGTCTGTCTATGGGTGTCTGTATGTTGGAGTCTATTTATCTCTCTGTCCCTCCTGTCTCGGTCTCTCTCAGATAAAAGTACACAATGCAGTCACACTCAGAAATATATAAGAGTATATGTGCGTCCGTGCGTGCGTGTGTGTTAGATATATAAGTGCACAATGCGGTCATCCTTAGTAATAAATGAGAGAGAGAGAGAGAGAGAGAGAGAGAGAGAGAGAGAGAGAGAGAGAGAGAGAGAGAGAGAGAGAGAGAGAGAGAGAGAGAGAGAGAGAGAGAGAGAGAGAGAGAGAGAGAGAGAGAGAGAGAGAGAGAGAGAGAGAGAGAGAGAGAGAGAGAGAGAGGGGTTCAAGGGGGGTGAGTCTGTTCCTCTACACAATAAACGAACACAATCCATTATTGTCTACCCCCCCCCCCCCTCTCTCTCTCTCTCTCTCTCTCTCTCTCTCTCTCTCTCTCTCCACACTACAGTAAGCACGGTAATACGGTTAAACGAGTCGGCTAGCCTACCCAACCTCCATATTCCGGTCGTAAACGGTACCTCTATAATTATACTGGACAAATTAAACCGCTACGTGTGTGTGTCTGTGTAAACTGGACTAATTAAACAGCTTAAGTGTATGTGTGTGGTGCATGTAACGTGTTTGATGTGTGTGTGTGTGTGTGTGTGTGTGTGTGTGTGTGTGTGTGTGTGTGTGTGTGAGGAAGAGTATATGTGTGATTGTGTATGCCCTATTAAGCTCCAGGATTGAATGACAGACTAAAGTTAATTTTTTTCCAGCTGAGGGTAAATTTTCATGTTTCTATCTTTGGTACTCAGTTATAAGGTAGATTTTGTAGCGAAATATGATGCTAATTATGAAAACTTGTCATTAATACGACACACAACCATAGTAGTTTCATAGCTGTCCATTAAGTATCGAGAAATCAGCTACTAAGGGATTCAATTTACCATCAGCTGGACTAAACAGACTATAGTCATGAAAAACCTACCGGTTCATAATTAACGTTAATAATAAAAGCTCAAAATGTAATACAGATGAAAATACGTAACCCCCATACGTCAACCCGGTGGACGTAAGTATGTGTGTGTGTGTGTGTGTGTGTGTGTGTGTGTGTGTGTGTGTGTGTGTGTGTGTGTGTGTGTGTGTGTGTGTGCTTACAGGAACAACTTCTGGCAGTGTGTGTGTGTGTGTGTGTGTGTGTGTGTGTGTGTACAGTATGTGTGTGTGAGTGTACAGTATGTGTGTGTGAGTGTACAGTATATATGTGTGTGTGTGTGTGTGTGTGTGTGTGTGTGTGTGTGTACAGTATGCTTATGCTTACAGGAACAACTGGCAGTGTGTGTGTACAGTATGTGTGTGTGTGTACAGTATGTGTGTGTGAGTGTACAGTATGTGTGTGTGAGTGTACAGTATGTGTGTGTGAGTGTACAGTATGTGTGTGTGAGTGTACAGTATGTGTGTGTGAGTGTACAGTATGTATGTATGGGTGTGGGTGTACAGTATGTATGTATGTGTGTGGGTGTACAGTATGTATGTATGTATGTATGTGTGTGGGTGTACAGTATGTATGTATGTGTGAGTGTACAGTGTGTGTGTGCAGTATGTATGAGTGTGTGTACAGCAGTCCGACAAAAGAGATCAAATTTGCACCCAGTCCTAAAACCCGAAAACATCTTCAGTCAGTCCCAAATATCAAGATCCTTATTTTGTGTTAAAGCCTACAGCAGGCCTTATAACCTCCTGAGCTGACACTTACAGTGACTAGCCTAAGCCTATACAAACTGATGATATGACTGATGAGTGCCCAGGGGCGAGATTCATGCGCGGCCACCCCATCTTGGGGATGCACTTATATAATAGTAGGCCTAGCCTATAGGCTACTCTCCACTCTGACTGGGAATGGAAGAAAGAACTTTCAGTAAACAGCATTGGTTATGCTTATATTGAGAATAAAAGCATATACATATTACTTCAAATCATTCTTAAGACACTAATACTCACTTGTATGTAGAGTTTGATAAGAATACTCACTTACCAACAACGATATATGTTTTTTTCGTAACTTATCTTGAATGATGTTTAGGCCAGTCTCAAAGCGTAGCCTATAGTAGATGAAGGCAAAGTTTAAGCTTGTATATCTCCACTAATATTGAGTTTTCATAGTATTACAAGCTGTCGACGTATTCCTCAAAACACCAAAGTCTCTTTTGAAATGTAAGTACTCCCATCAACTACTTGAACATGCAGATACCGGTATATATAAATATGTTTGGAAAACTAATTTTCGTGAGTTGAAGATTCATTAAACCAGTCCCAGACTGGGACTCGAATAGCTTCCACTAAACATTATTAATTATGCTTATTATTGAGATATATATCGATATAATTAAATTACATGTCTTGTTCTTGAAGTATTTAGTGAAAATATGAGCTACATTGGCTAAATAAACTAATTATAAATATAACTTTTGTCATAACCAGAAACCATTTGTTGATGCGTATACCGCTATATATATGGGTTGTATAAATGATGTTTGTATCTTATTTTTGATGATATTATTGAACTCCAATATTAAATTATATGAACCGTAATAACCGTAAATCGTTATGCCAATATATTTTGTTATGAGCTTCTATTAAATGTTGATAAGAATATAAGAGTTCCGAAATATAACTCGGTTTTAATCGTCTCTTTAGTATAGGCCTACCTCCATGTTTGTTACTTGACGGAAATACTCGCTCATATTTTCATACGATATACTAACGAAACCGTGATTACTGTGATATTGAGTGAAACTATTGATATTTGAGAAGTCTGCAAAGCTGTATCAAGGAGTACAGTGATGTGATAAAAGTCGAATATCGGCCAGCTATTTAGCCAGGCTTCCCCAAGGTCCATAGATGTATCTAGCCTATGGACCTTGGGCTTCCCAAGACCCCAAGCAGAGGCGGTAAGTTCGAGCGCCCATGATCAATTGTGAATTATTGTGAAATTTGTGAAACCATTATCTTCATCTATAACTATTGAGTATTGTAGGCCTATAGAATAATTCTGTTTAGCCTAGATCTAGGCTATAGCGGCCCTATAAGCCCAGGACTCGCTACCAGAGTGTCGATAGATAGGTAGTCCATTCAGAAGTCTTACTTAGCCTAGCTTATAGATTGTATGTTCTATTAATTACACATATATCGGTAAACCTGACTTTTTGGACCGACAGCGATTTCAGTAAGTTTTATTTTGTTTTTTGTAATTTTTCCTTCAGATATAGTGTTGTTTTATACTGAAGAGGAGCGGAAATGAGTATTTACCCATTATCCAACAATCTAAAAACACGCCCCCCACTAGTGGGGAGGGCTATGAAGTTCAGGGAAAATGAGGGGTTAAAAGCGTAAAAATACAATAATATTGCGTTTTGTATAAAAACTTGGCTTGGGTTTTCCCAAATTGCAAACCCATACAACCCAATTTTGTGAATACCCGAGCCAACTTTTGACGAAAGCTGGCTCGGATTTCACGGGGTGGAGTGGGTAGCCTAATATTTCATGTTATAAAAATAGTCAACTTTGGGAAGACATTAGCCTAACCTATCCTAGTATTATGGGTGGGGGCTGCTGCCCCCACACCCCCGCTGGTTGGGTTAGATTATTATTATTATTATTTTTTTTTTTTTTTTTTTTTTTTTTTTTTATGTGCTAGGCTATTAGCCTAACTTAACAACCTAACCTAGTATATGGGTGGGGGCTGCCACCCCCACACCCCCGCTGGTTGGGTACTGGCTGAAAAACTTATTGTTTTACGGTAGCCTAGGCCTATACATGTATTTTAGCGTTTTTGGTTTTTACTCCCTTATAATACATTTCAGCTCTTAATGCCATATATAGCAATGATGTATATGCTCTACCGGACCTATTAGGCCTAAACAGATCGATGGGCTAACTGTCGGTCCAAAACATCAGTATAACCCATATATCTATCCAGTCGCCTGTATGGATATTTTCCAACATATTTCTGTATTTTATTGATAATAATTCAATTTATGATTGTTGTTAAGTCGTTGGTATGCCGCCGGGGGCGAAGATCTTAAGTCAGTCCTAAAACCAAGCTTTTTTGCTTTGACACACTGGTGTACAGTATGTGTGTGTGACTGTGTGCAGTATGTATGAGTGTGTGTGTGTACAGTGTGTAGGCCTATGTATGGAATTGTTTGTTCTATGTGAGTAAGAGAGACAAAAGGCAGAACTGCCTGTAGCGAATGTCTTCCCCATAGTTGAAAGAGTGACAGGGCCAAAATCAGGGACGTTCGAGCCAAAATGCCTGGACAGGGAGTTTTAAGCAATTTAAGTCATAGGAGGGAAAGACTGATTCTGGGAGAGTTCCAGAGCTCAACTAAGTTCCTAAGATTCAACACCCACATTCATCACATACAAAGTCAGGCAAACCGCACACTAGGGTTCTTGAGGAGGAATTTACACAATTGTACAAGAGATATCAACCACATAGCTTATAACACCCTTGTTCGCCCAACACTGGAGTACTGCGCTGCAGTATGGGATCCATACACTCAATCTAACATTAACACACTTGAAAAAATTAACACAAAAGTAGCCAGGTTCATCACACACAATTACACGCAAACCCCAGGCATCACAACCCGTATCAAAAATCAAATAAGCATGGAAACCCTTAACACACGAAGACTCAGGCACAGACTCACAGTAATGTATAAAATCACACACAATTATATTGACATTAAAAAACATGAATACCTACACAACTCAAACACCCGCAACACTCATTCTCACAAGTACGGTACCAAACATACCACACTAATACCAACTTCTACAAACACTCATTCTTTCCACGAACCATACGGGATTGGAACAGTCTCCCAGAAGATACAATAAATAGCTCTACACTAGACACATTCAAACAGAATAAACTAACATTTCGCCCACATCACACGCACACCATAAACCCTCCACTTAGCTCCCCCCATCCTATATCCTGACCCCCCCATACTCCACCCTAATACCCTTATATGTGTGATATGCGCAAGTCCAGCGCCCTACACATTATCAATCGAGATCGAGAACTGTTGAATAGAAGAAAGACAGTGTATGAGTGTGTGTGTGTGTGTGTGTGTGTGTGTGTGTGTGTGTGTGTGTGTGTGTGTGTGTGTGTGTGTGTAGGCTATGTACAGTATGTATGTATGAGTGTGTACAGTATGAGTGTGTACAGTATGAGTGTGTACAGTATGTGTGTGAGTATGTGTGTGTGTGTGTGAACAGGTGCAGTGCTGGTACAAGTGGTAAAGCCTATAGCCTACATTCCTAAGCTGATTTGTTCTCTCGAATATGATTTGAAATTAGCATGTTAACGTTAGCAATACTGAACATGGACACTGCATTGTATACTGTACGTCATCACTATGCCTAAAATTAATACATAAAACAAATAGCCTACTAGCCTAGGCTAATACATATATGAAAACCATAAAAGTTATGACTATGAGGCTTATCTCGTCCCATTAAAAACAAATTTGTATCGTACATTTAATACATGTTGCTTTAAACAAGGTATTAGCCTAAACTGATAATTAAAGTGTCAAAAATGATATGCCCTTTTCAATATGTTGATAGGCCTAGTCATAAAATATCCGCAGAATCCAAGATTTATTTGGCTAAAAACATATTCTAATAGCCGAGTACTACTACCACTACTAGGCTACTATTACTACTAATAATAATAATAATAAATACTAATAATACGATAGGCCTAGCCCAAAATACAAAACATTTTGAAAACAATCTAGTAATCTATCAACTGTAAAACAACTGAAGATATCGAAGTAGGCTACACTCCCGTATCTATTTCAATCAATAGGCCATTTTTGCTTGCGATATTATTACCCATTGTTCAATAATGGTAAAGGTCTAAGCTCTGTTTACCCCAATCATCATGTATAAATAGTTAACCTTTACCCTTACAATAAATATCAACACTAAACACAATGGCAAACTAGTAAATTGATTGTAGCCTAGGCTAGTTCAGAAGTTTGACATTTCACAGTATTTGGCATAAACACAAGCATATTTCAATAACACCTTCCTAACACCACGCCTTATATTTATCTATAATGAGATAGTTAGCTAGAATCGAATGTCACACTAAACTAAAGTCATAATTACCGAATCAGAGGTATGGCAGGAGCTCACAACGACGCACCTTCACTCACTCAAGGCTACTGACATACTGACTGGTTCAAATTTCTTGCTTTGCCGCTTTGGTTGGCGGGGTTTGGCATTTTGTTGTATCCCCTTCCGCTCCTTCCCAATATCTTTTATACCTTCCTCTGTTTATCTTCTATCCACCATTCCTTCCTTCCTCTATTCTCACCCCCCCCCTCTTCTCTTTCCTTCCTTCCTCCCTCCCTTCTTTCTTTCCTTCGAACCCCCTCCCTCCATAGTCCATACTCCATCCTCCCCCCTACCTTCCTTTCTTCCCTATGACTTCACCTCCCTACCTTCCTCCCTTTCCATCTCCATGTCTCTTCTCTCTCTCTCTCTCTCTCTATGTGTTTGTTTTTCTCTCTCCCTACACATTTGGTATTATAGCATTACCACTTTGTTAGCCTACGTCATAGCCTCCTTCCATCCTTTTCCTATCTTTCCCATCTTCCTCTGTATTTCCTCATTCCATAGTCCCCCCTGTATACCTTTCTGTTGTCCTTGATCTTTCCTCTGTACCCCCCCCTCCCCCCCCCGCAATTATTATCTACATATTTCTCCTGTGTTATTACACGCCTTTTCCTTTTCTGTCCTTCATTCCTTCTTATTTCATTTTGTTTGCCCTTTCTTAATGCCATAAATCCCCCCCCCCCCCCTCTCTCTCTCTCTCTCCATGCCCTATTCCCCAGTCCTCCCTCCCACCCACCATACTCTTCCTTCCTTCCTTCCCTCCCTCCCTCCCTCCCTTCCTTCCTTCCTTCCTCCATATCCATTCACACCTTTCCCTTTCCCATGTTTTTTGCCTGCCTCCATACCCCCTCTTCCACCATTCTTACGTCATAACTATTCTCTTATACAGTATCTCATAAAAATCTTGGATCTATTAAGTTTGTTATGCAAGTACAACCACTAAAATTATTGCATGGATGTATTAAACTTTACATTAAATACCTGATATAGTTTTACATTAGATTTTTGTACATAATCAAATCATAATTCAGTTTCCTCAGATATATTTACATTGTGAAAATAATGAAGGATCCTCGATTTGTTTTCTTTCTCTTTCCTCTCCTACCGGTATCAGATTGTTTCGTCTATAAGTAATTTCGCTCAAACTCAATTTATTTTTTAGGCTACTGTAGATCTTGGGTAGGCTAATATCAGTCTTCTACTGTACTTCTCATTTCTTAGCATGTTCTTCCTCTGTCCAATTACTCTTCTTTTCTAATTTACTCCAGCCATCTGGTCTGGTCTGGTAGGCTAATTGACCACTTGCGAGTTTTGTTCTATAAGGAAGTTGGAGCTTGAGATATCGATATTTAGCAGAATTAACAGCTAAAATATGGTTGTAGCACATCTATAAATACACAAACTCAAATTCAACATACTTTTTATTCTTCTGAAACCTACATTATTATTGCATTTCATTTTAATAGTGATGTTTACGGCTCTAACTTCCTTATAGCCTGAAACTAGGAAGTGGTCAATTGATATCGTATTCGTATTGAGGTCGTTTGTAGCTCTTTGAGTCCTAGAGGTATATTATATGTTAAAGAAAATCGTCTAAAGTACCGGTGACGTCTATTTTACTTAAGTTCAGCTACATTTAGACGATGTTATAAAGCTTAGGAAAGATAAATAGTAGCTTAAAGGATTAATTGAGATAGCGTGTAGCCTTTTAATTTCGGTGTGAGCATCCTAGGTTCGAATCCCTGGACTGCCACATGTATTTGTTGATTTCATTAATTGAGTTTAGGAGTAAAGTCGGCTGGTGGAGGTAACATAATAATTGTTGGACGTCCTTTCTAAACTTAATATAAGCGTCTAATAGTTACCAGAATGTAGTGAAAAGGACTTCACTGGTACTAAATGGGATAAAGCCCCTCTCTAGATTGTTCATATATTATATGCAAGGTTATCGACGAACTATTGACTTTACCTGCTTTGACTGTTTATATTGCCCGTATCTTAAGGGGGGTGACCTGCTTTTTGTTAGTTCTGTCCTTTTCTATCTTTCTCTGGCTTGTATCCATTTGGCCCCATTCAGCCTACTGTTTTAAGACGTTTATCCCCATCCAGGTGTCAATTTTTTACTGGTGAGCGGTAGCGAGCCAGCATATATTTTAATTTTGTTTGACAGCAGGCTAAATTTGTACATTTTTCGATAGACAAATTTCTCCGGCGAAGCCGGATTTCTTCATATAACGCTGGCTCGCTATCGCTCGCCAGGAAGAAATCGGCACCTAGATGGGGATAAACGTCTTAAAATAGTTGGCTGAATGGGGCCGAATGGATACAAGCCAGAGAAAGGTGTTGATTTTTTCCTGGCGAGCGATAGCGAGGCTATAATTTTGGAAGAACCGGCCTTCAACCTGGACATCTTTCTACCGAAAAATGTAAAAATTTATCTCGAAGGTGGATCTTGACGAAAATGTATTAAGCTTGATGGAGGCTAGGGAGGAAACTAAAACAATAATACATTAATATACAGGAGTAGATTTGTGTATAAATTACTGTATAATGATAAATAATCCCTAATCCCATATGAATATATATCACGATATACTGTGTATTTACTGAACGGCTAAAACTGAATCAACACACTATTTCCAAACAGAGGAAGCAAAGTCAATAACACAAACACACAAAAGGAAACACGCCTACACACACACACACATATATATACACACACACACACACACACAATATTAAACGCGCTAAAAATACACTCACACACACAGGAAACAAGCTTACATCTGTACCGAGAAACAACATCCAATCCCAAATTCATGATATTCTGGTGTGGCCTGCTTATAGAAGTGGATTATGCTGCACCTCAATCCAATCTAAGGGGACAGTGGTTAATTTTGGAGGTCTATTTATTTATATATTCGTTTACTTTTTAGTTTCCTCGCTAGACCTTCATCAAGCTTAAAAAACACTCCCTAGACCCCCTTTCAAGATAAATTTGTTAATTTTTCGATAGAAAAATATCCCGGCCGAAGGCCGGTTTCTCATTAAATTACAGGACCCGGATTCACTATCGGTCGTAGCGTGCGATGACGTACAGCAACCTACGATCGTTCCTAAAGCTTGAGTCACACATTCCCGTCCTGACCTCCCGTCCTCCCCCGACCACCAAAAACTGTTGGACGGCATCAAACGGATGACCTTGTGTCCCGAGTGGGCCCGAGTGGCCACGTGTGGCTCTGATGCGCGACCTCAACACGTCACCGCCCCGGAAGACGGCGCATGCACGGTTAGTGGACGGAGATCTCAACACGTGACCGCCCCGGTAGACGGAGCATGGGCGGCGACTTGGTGCCACGACCAGTCCCTTTGGAAGGCGACCTAATAAGTCTGAATACGACCTGTCTGAGACGCACTGTGATGGCACTGCGACGACACTGCGACCAAAATATGATGGCCGCAGTGTCGTCGGCGATGGCCCCCATCATGCATATATATTTGGGCGTGGCACAGAGACACCTCAGTCTCAACCAGCGTGCCGCCGATATAACTTCTCCTGCCGAATGACCCTCAACATGGACGCCACTCTGTTGAATCAAGTGCAGCTGTACATGGATTGCAACGTACAACTGTGCTCAACAGTCCTAACTTTCATGGAAGTTGTGAGCGAGCTGAAGAAGAGAAGGAAAAAGCGAAGTGTGTGGGTGAAGCCATACCTATTGAGGAGGGAGACCTATGGCCACTACCACACCCTCATGAGGGAATTGTCAGCAGAGGATCCAGAACTGTACCGGAGCTTCCTGCGGCTCGACGAGGGTCTCTTCGACGAGATATGCGAGCGTGTGCGGCCTCGGCTGGAGAAGAAGATCACCTTCTGGAGGAGGCCCCTGGAGGTAGGGCTGAGAGTGGCCATAACCTTGCGATTTCTCGCAAGTGGGAACTCCTACGCCAGTCTCAGATTCGCTTTCCGTGTAGCCAAGAACACCATCTCCCTACTTTTTCCCGAGACGTGTGAGGCCATCGTTCGAGCCTTTTCTGACGAGGTGTTCCACTTCCCCACGACACCAGAGGAGTGGAAGGCCATTGCACACAGGTTCTCAAGTCGGTGGGACTTCCAACACGCACTAGGGGCGATCGATGGGAAACATATTCGGATCAGGAACCCATCATACGGTGGATCAAAGTATTACAACTATAAAAAGTTCTACTCCGTTGGCCTTCGTCGATGGGGAATGCTTCTTTTTAGCACCAGCCACAGCAGCCACCTGGGTATCTTCGCCGCCCCCGTCGGTGTCACCATCGGATGATGTTGTCTCATGCTGCTCTTCTTCTGAATCACTGGGGGCCGGATCCACAACTACTGCTTCGTTGTCCAGGCTGATGACAAGTGTGGGTGACTGAGGGGCACCCTGGTGCTCTACAACAGCAGGGCGCTCCTGTGTCTCCTCTACTACCTCCATCACCTGGCTGTCTAGGGTGTCCTGGGGCTTCTTTGGTTTTGTTATTATGATGCATCGCCTCTTCTTGGAGTCAGACTTAGGCATAACGTAGGCTCGAGGTTGGAGTAGGGTGGAGGTTGGAGGTTGTGCGAGGTGGTTGTTGCGGTGACGGCGGCTTGGGAACTGAGGTAGGACCACACACGACTGGCTCTTTTATGGACGCTTGGTGGGCGGGGACTAGCGGGGACGCACGGGGTGATCACGTGAGGCGACGTTGCCAAGTCGCAGTCTCAACTTTCAAATATTTTGGTCTGGGCATAGACTACGTCTGGTAGCGTCTAGGCGCCGCATAGACGCTTCTACACGGCGCCTATGCGCTGACCCGTCACGTGGGTGATCCGCCCTTGAACCGAGTTTGGCGGTTGGTCCGTTCTGATCCGTTTATTTTTGGTATATCAAAAATGCACGGCTCCCTCGCCGCCGCGGCCCGTGCTGTGGTGTCACTGTACGTTCATGAACAGACCATACACGTTTAGGTCGGAGTCCTTGCACGATTGCATACGTTTTCAGTGGTCGGGGGAGGACGGGAGGTCAGGACGGGAATGTGTGAACCGAGCTTAAGGGAGTGCGGAAGGTGTATTCACGAACGCATCGTTGAGCTCCCTTACGGCTCCCTTTCGGTTATTTTCACCGAGGCTTCTCTTGACCAATCAGGCGCTTGGCCTTTGTAAATAAACAATATGTCACCCACATGACCGAAGCGCCAAAAAGAACCTAATATAATTTAATTTATGAGCTTGTCATTGTTTAGCATGGCTAATTCGATCCAGCACAGCCAGCAGGAAGAAGAATAGAGTATCTTGTAAATTGATGATAAGAAATTAGCCTAGCTAGGCTACAGGGAAGCCTGTTAGTAGCCCAAGTTAAAGGATTTCCGACGGATTGATCATTGATAATCATCTGTTAGGCTAGTTGGGAAATGAGTGTATTATTTATACCTTAACCACAGTATATAGTTCTACTTTACCATGTCTACACCTAGACAGGGCGAGCCAAACCAAAATGCCAGACTTTACTATGTCTATGCCTACACAGGCAGTTCTAGCCAAGCCAAAATGCCAGACTTAGCCTAGGCCTAATTTTTCAAAATAGGCCTAGGGTAATATTTTTGTATTCACAACACCTCAAGGCCTATCTACCTTTTCAAAATAGGCCTAGCATAGGACTCCTCAACCTATTACCCTAATCCCAATGGCCATGGGATATAATGATAGGTTGAGGGGGGCTTTGTCCCCCTCACCTCCCATGACTTATTACCATCATCAAATATATTACCAGCATGGGACTAATAACAGCTAGTTAACAATGAGGACGGTACGCCTGCAAACACCATCTTTACCTGCTAGGCTTCTACTTTACCATGCTTAAGCTACACCAGGCTAGGCATTGCTAGCCTAACCAAATACCATACGTAGGCCTAACTTTTCTAGCCTAAATAGCCCTAACTTTTTCAAAATAAACCTAGGTTGTAGCCTAGGCTAGGCTAAACAAAATTATTCACACCGTTTATTATTTATTTATTTTTTAGGCTAGGCCTAGGGTAATTCTTTTCATCATTTTGTTTCTGTGATACTTTCAAATTTGTTGAGGAATAGGCTACCCTAATCTAACTCAGAGGTGGTGGGGAGTTGGAATAAAACATTTCCGCAATAAATGAGGGTTGCAATCTACTAATGGTAGGCTACGTGTTGTCGCAGCACATGAATTTGTGCATCAATTAACCTTGACTAGGTCTAGGCTGGCATATGTAGGCTATTCATAGCTTAATTCGGCCTGTCATAAGACAACCCTTAAGGATACAAATATATTTATACTTTGTATTAAATGCCTTAATGGTGTTGTTAACACAAGTTAACAATCATATTGCGCTATTATTGCCTCAATAATGACTTAGCGTGTCATAAAGAGCAGACGAATTTGTTATGGTCGCGGGTTGTGTTATCGATATTTGTGTACCTATATCCGGGTCAAATTCATGTAAGGGTGGTCTGGACCACCCTTTGCGAAAGGGGCTTCCTACGATCAAAGATGGCCGCTACGACGCTTCGTGAATACCAGCGTTGAGTCGTAAGGGAACGGTATGGGAGTTTTCTGATCGTACGACCGTTAGTGAATCCACCTCCAGGCTCGCTATCACTCGCCAGGAAAAAAATAGACACCTAAATGGCACGGAAGGTCTGGATATTGTTATAGAAATGGGATGAAAGGTTTTAATATCGAAAAACTAATGGGGCGAACGTCTTAAACTCTGAAAACTAATGATGCTAAACAAGAGAGAGAGCAGGGGGCCAGAAAAACCATGCCCATCTCCCATTAAATCGGGGAAAATTAAACTGACGTAATCGGCGCCTTCACAGATGTGGATAATGCGTTCAAATCATGTCATAAGTGGCTTGAACTGAGGCACATATTTTTGTTGTTCTATGTGTATGAAGGAGACAAAAGGCAGGCTGCCTGTAATGAGTGACTACTCAAAACCCAAAAGACAATGCCTGGACACACGAAGTTTAAAGCAGTCCAAGTTATAAGCTGAAGGAAAGATTGATCGAGGGAGAGAGTTCCAGAGTTAACTTGTTGAGCAAAAGAAAGATTAAGAAAATGTGCTAATTCTTGGGTTGGAGAGCTGGACAGAATAGGAGTGGGACTGTGCTGAAAGGCGGGTGCCTCGCACTCGCCGCAAGGGATGGGGTATGCACTGAGAGAGCTCTGAAGAAAACTGGATTGTTGTACTAGCGATAGAAGAGTGAAGGAGATGCAGCAAGAGGTTTGTATAGGCCTATAGTTAATGTATAGAATGTTGTATTCATAAATTAGTTTCAGACATACAATATATCTTCCATACATTGAAATAGGTGGAAGTCCAGGAATATTTATAAGTGGGGTAGAGAGGTTCCATGTCATCTCAACCAGTAGACCATTTCAACCAGTAGCTCTCAACCAGTGACAAATCAACCAAGACCAACCAAACCTTGACTCCTTTCTCCCTCATGTTTAGCCCCATTGCATTTCTAATTTTAAGACGTTTGCCCCATTATTTTGACGATTTTAAGAACCTTCGACCCATTTCTGTCAATTTTAAGACCTTTCGTGCCATTTAGGTGTCGATTTTATCCTGGCGAGCGACAGCGAGCCTGTAATATAAGAGGAACCGGCTTTCAGCCGGGACATTTTTCTACCGAAAAATGTACAAATTTATCTTGAAAGGGGCTCAAGGGGGTGTAATCTTAAGCTTGATGAATATCTAGGGACCAAACTAAAAACCTCCCCTTAAAGGAAACTAAAAAACAAGTAAAACACAGTCGGTGGCGAACAATGGGGTAAACAGTAGGAGGTATAAAACAACAACAACAACAACAACAACAACAACAACAACAACAACAACAACAACAACAACAACAACAACAACAACAACAATGAACTGGGAACAAATTAGTTAAGATAAAGGAAGGGAGATGGTTTATAAGGAGTAATGGAGAGAGAGAGAGAGATTGTGTGTGTGTAATAGTGAGTGTGTATGTGTGTGACCAACCCCCCTGACAGATCGTATTACCTATAGCATAATATACAGAAGTTACCCCCCAAAGCTTCCTGTCCACGGTTGCAGTTGCTTGGGTTGCTCTCTCTCTCTCTCTCTCTCTCTCTCGAATACTCCAATGTACAGTATATTTCTAACAAATTAAGTTTCTCATTTATCTTACTCTCATTCTCTCTCTTACACACATGCAAGCACACACACGCACACTCTCTCTTTCTCTCTCAACATATCCTGTTACATCCAAACTTCCTCTCCACGCTTTCAGTTGCTTTTGTTTTCTAGTTGCATGTTCCGTGCTTTCCAAACGAGATACGGACTTACCCTGCATGTCCTGTAATAACACACAGTCATACACTCTTCTTCTTCTTCTCTCTCTCTCACACTTTCTCTCACTCCCTCTCTCTCAGTAACACGTATACATAACAAAATCATAAACACACACACTCTCTCTCTGTCTTTGTTATGTTAAAATACACACACCTACTGTACACTCCCTCCATTTTAATAAACACAACCCAAACACACACGCACACACGCACACACACTAACTCTCTCTCTCTGTTCACATACACACAACTACATTCCCTCCATTTTAACAAGCACAACCCAAACACACACTCACTCTCTCTCTCACACACACACTCTCTATTCCTCTCTCTCTCTCTCTCACACTCTCTCTCTCTCACCGCCTATAATTGCTTGTTTCCTATCATCATGCCCCCTGTTCTGAAATAACCTTGTGCTTGTTACACCTTCTGGAAATCCGGAAGTCTTACGGAAGTTGCTTTGATTGTTTGGTTTCGGTTAAAAGGGTGGGTTTTTTCTCGACCCCCTTTTCCCTCATGTTAAACCCCATAAGTCTGGCGATTTTAAGACCTGCCCCATTTCTTTGTCAATTTGAAGACATTTTGTTCTATTTAGGTGTCGGTTTTTTTCCTGGCAAGCGATAACATGTCTGCAAATTACCGTAATTAGGAGGAATCGACCTAAAGGGTGGTTCACACATAGCCGAGTCGGTTCGCGAGTCCAACACGAGTGCTGAAATTTTGCTATTCGGCAATGACTCGTCGAGACTCCTCAACACTCGTGTTAGACTCGTGTATACTCTTTGTTTACTCAACACACTCGTGGGTACTCGCCACGGGGTCCAAAAATGTCATGCATGCATGAAATTTTTGGGCCACGTGGCGAGTACCCACGATTGTGGCCTACATACGTGTAGACTCGTGTACATACGTGTTAACTCGTGCTGAACTCTGAATAACTCTTCATTATTCGTGTTGACTCGTGTAAACCCGTGTAACACTCTTTGGTGATTCGTCGCTTTTCGTCATCATTTCGACGTTGGCGAATCAACACGTGTCTACACGCAACAACACGTATGTAACACACATGTTGATCCGTGTAACACTCGCGTTGACTCGTGTTGACTCGTGTTAGACTCGTCCATACTCTTTGTTTGCGTGCTCTGGAATGTGGCCGTTATTTTTCAAATTTTGGACACTCGTGTTTGGTTCGTGTTACACTCGTTTTGATTCTTAGTTACTCATACAGACTCTTGCATGGACACGTGTTGACTCGTATTGACTCGAGTTAACTCGTGTTACACTCTCCTTGACTCGGGAGCAATTGCTACTCGCGGCCGACTCGGCCTCCAGCGACGGCGATAATCGACGAGTGTGACTCGTGTTGGACTCGCGCACCGACTCGGCTATGTGTGAACCAGGCTTAAGACCGGGATATTTTTATTCCGAAAAATTTAAAAATTTAACTCTAGGGGGTATTTATTTAGGCTTGGTGGAGGTCTAAGGAGCAAACTTAAGAAAATAATAATCTCCCCTTAACTATAGGATTATAACAAATTTGAAGTTATGGACTTTCTCAATGGGTATGTTTGCGAGTTACAAAATTATGCCTCATAGACATTCAAAGGCCCGTGTGTCTGTGGTTGTTTGTATATGTATGAATGAAAATATGCACGCACATACACACTCACACACAACACACGCACACACACATACGCACAAGCATATACAGTACATACACACACAAACACACACAATAATGTAGCTATCCATCCATCTGTTAGTGTGTGATAACCCAGGTTCGAATCCCGGTGGATCACATAATATATGCTTTCATTAATTTCATTGGAGGTGTTTGGTGTTGGGGTGAAATTAAAAATATATAAATGTATATACATATGTAGGCCTACCTTCGGCATTCCCATCCTGTACGTGTGTGTGTGTGTGTGTGTGTGTGTGTGTGTGTGTGTGAGAGAGAGTGAGTGAGCGTGAATGAGTGTGAGTATATGGGAACGTGAGTGTGTGTGCGAAGTGTGTGAGTGAGTGTATGTGTATATACGAATGTGAGTGTGTGTGATTGTATGTGAGTGTGAGAGTATGAGTGTGTGTGTGTGTGAGAGAGTAAACGTTAATGTGAGTGTGTGTGATTGTATGTGAGTGTGAGAGTATGAGTGTGTGTGTGTGAGAGAGTAAACGTTAATGTGAGTGTGTGTGAATATGAGTGTGTGTGTGTGAGAGAGTAAACGTTAATGTGAGTGTGTGTGTGTGAGAGAGTAAACGTTAATGTGAGTGTGTGTGTGAGAGAGTAAACGTTAATGTGAGTGTGTGAGAGTATGAGTGTGTGTATGAGAGAGTAAACGTTAATGTGAGTGTGTGTGTGAGAGTAAACGTTAATGTGAGTGAGTGTGTGAGAGTATGAGTGTGTGTATGAGAGAGTAAACGTTAATGTGAGTGTGTGTGTGTGAGAGTAAACGTTAATGAGTTGTGTGAGAGTAACGTTAATGTGAGTGTGTGTGTGTGAGAGTAAACGTTAATGTGAGTGTGTGTGTGAGAGTAAACGTTAATGTGAGTGTGTGTGTGTGAGAGTAAACGTTAATGTGAGTGTGTGTGTGAGAGTAAACGTTAATGTGAGTGAGTGTGTGAGAGTAAACGTTAATGTGAGTGTGTGTGTGTGAGAGTAAACGTTAATGTGAGTGTGTGTGAGAGAGTAAACGTTAATGTGAGTGTGTGTGTGAGAGAGTAAACGTTAATGTGAGTGTGTGTGTGAGAGAGTAAACGTTAATGTGAGTGTGTGTGTGTGTGAGAGAGTAAACGTTAATGTGAGTGTGTGTGTGTGAGAGAGTAAACGTTAATGTGAGTGTGTGTGTGAGAGTATGAGTGTGTGTGTGAGAGAGTAAACGTTAATGTGAGTGTGTGTGTGAGAGTATGAGTGTGTGTGTGAGAGAGTAAACGTTAATGTGAGTGTGTGTGTGAGAGAGTAAACGTTAATGTGAGTGTGTGTGTGTGTGAGAGAGTAAACGTTAATGTGAGTGTGTGTCTGTGAGAGTATGAGTGTGTGTGAGAGAGTAAACGTTAATGTGAGTGTGTGTGTGAGAGTAAACGTTAATGTGAGTGTGTGTGTGTGAGAGAGTAAACGTTAATGTGAGTGAGTGTGTGTGAGTATGAGTGTGTGTGTGTGAGAATAAACGTTAATGTGAGTGTGTGTCTGTGAGAGTATGAGTGTGTGTGTGTGAGAGTAAACGTTAATGTGAGTGTGTGTGTGAGAGTAAACGTTAATGTGAGTGTGTGTGTGAGAGTAAACGTTAATGTGAGTGTGTGTGTGAGAGAGTAAACGTTAATGTGAGTGTGTGTGTCAGAAAGTAAACGTTAATGTGAGTGTGTGTGTGTGAGAGAGTAAACGTTAATGTGAGTGTGTGTGTGTGAGAGTAAACGTTAATGTGAGTGTGTGTGTGTGAGAGTAAACGTTAATGTGAGTGTGTGTGTGAGAGAGTAAACGTTAATGTGAGTGTGTGTGTGAGAGAGTAAACGTTAATGTGAGTGTGTGTGTGTGAGAGAGTAAACGTTAATGTGAGTGTGTGTGTGAGAGATTAAACGTTAATGTGAGTGTGTGTGTGAGAGAGTAAACGTTAATGTGAGTGTGTGTGTGAGAGAGTAAACGTTAATGTGAGTGTGTGTGTGTGAGAGAGTAAACGTTAATGTGAGTGTGTGTGTGAGTAAACGTTAATGTGAGTGTGTGAGAGAGAGTAAACGTTAATGTGAGTGTGTGTGTGAGAGAGTAAACGTTAATGTGAGTGTGTGTGTGTGTGAGAGTAAACGTTAATGTGAGTGTGTGTGTGTGAGAGAGTAAACGTTAATGTGAGTGTGTGTGTGAGAGTAAACGTTAATGTGACTGTGTGTGTGTGAGAGTAAACGTTAATGTGAGTGTGTGTGTGAGAGTATGAGTGTGTGTGTGTGAGAGAGTAAACGTTAATGTGAGTGTGTGTGTGTGAGAGTAAACGTTAATGTGAGTGTGTGTGAGAGTAAACGTTAATGTGAGTGTGTGTGTGTGAGAGAGTAAACGTTAATGTGAGTGTGTGTGTGAGAGAGTAAACGTTAATGTGAGTGTGTGTGTGAGAGAGTAAACGTTAATGTGAGTGTGTGTGTGAGAGAGTAAACGTTAATGTGAGTGTGTGTGTGTGAGAGTAAACGTTAATGTGAGTGTGTGTGTGTGAGAGTAAACGTTAATGTGAGTGTGTGTGTGAGAGAGTAAACGTTCATGTGAGTGTGTGTGTGTGAGAGAGTAAACGTTAATGTGAGTGTGTGTGTGAGAGTAAACGTTAATGTGAGTGTGTGTGTGAGAGAGTAAACGTTAATGTGAGTGTGTGTGTGTGTGAGAGAGTAAACGTTAATGTGAGTGTGTGTGTGTGCGAGAGAGTAAACGTTAATGTGAGTGTGTGTCTGTGAGAGTATGAGTGTGTGTGTGAGAGAGTAAACGTTAATGTGAGTGTGTGTGTGAGAGTAAACGTTAATGTGAGTGTGTGTGTGTGAGAGAGTAAACGTTAATGTGAGTGAGTGTGTGTGAGTATGAGTGTGTGTGTGAGAGTAAACGTTAATGTGAGTGTGTGTCTGTGAGAGTATGAGTGTGTGTGTGTGAGAGTAAACGTTAATGTGAGTGTGTGTGTGAGAGTAAACGTTAATGTGAGTGTGTGTGTGAGAGTAAACGTTAATGTGAGTGTGTGTGTGAGAGAGTAAACGTTAATGTGAGTGTGTGTGTCAGAAAGTAAACGTTAATGTGAGTGTGTGTGTGTGAGAGTAAACGTTAATGTGAGTGTGTGTGTGAGAGTAAACGTTAATGTGAGTGTGTGTGTGTGAGAGTAAACGTTAATGTGAGTGTGTGTGTGTGAGTAAACGTTAATGTGAGTGTGTGTGTGAGAGAGTAAACGTTAATGTGAGTGTGTGTTTGTGAGAGAGTAAACGTTAATGTGAGTGTGTGTGTGTGAGAGAGTAAACGTTAATGTGAGTGTGTGTGTGAGAGTAAACGTTAATGTGAGTGTGTGTGTGAGAGAGTAAACGTTAATGTGAGTGTGTGTGTGAGAGAGTAAACGTTAATGCGAGTGTGTGTGTGAGAGAGTAAACGTTAATGTGAGTGTGTGTGTGAGAGAGAGTAAACGTTAATGTGAGTGTGTGTGTGAGAGAGTAAACGTTAATGTGAGTGTATGTGTGTGAGAGTAAACGTTAATGTGAGTGTGTGTGTGTGAGAGAGTAAACGTTAATGTGAGTGTGTGTGTGAGAGAGTAAACGTTAATGTGACTGTGTGTGTGTGAGAGTATGAGTGTGTGTGTGTGAGAGAGTAAACGTTAATGTGAGTGTGTGTGTGAGAGTAAACGTTAATGTGAGTGTGTGTGTGTGAGAGTAAACGTTAATGTGAGTGTGTGTGTGAGAGAGTAAACGTTAATGTGAGTGTGTGTGTGAGAGAGTAAACGTTAATGAGTGTGTGTGTGAGAGAGTAAACGTTAATGTGAGTGTGTGTGTGAGAGAGTAAACGTTAATGTGAGTGTGTGTGTGTGAGAGAGTAAACGTTAATGTGAGTGTTGTGTGGTGAGAGTAAACGTTAATGTGAGTGTGTGTGTGAGAGTAAACGTTAATGTGAGTGTGTGTGTGAGAGAGTAAACGTTAATGTGAGTGTGTGTGTGAGAGAGTAAACGTTAATGTGAGTGTGTGTGTGAGAGAGTAAACGTTAATGTGAGTGTGTGTGTGTGAGAGAGTAAACGTTAATGTGAGTGTGTGTGTGAGAGAGTAAACGTTAATGTGAGTGTGTGTGTGAGAGTAAACGTTAATGTGAGTGTGTGTGTGAGAGTATGAGTGTGTGTGTGAGAGAGTAAACGTTAATGTGAGTGTGTGTGTGAGAGAGTAAACGTTAATGTGAGTGTGTGTGTGAGAGAGTAAACGTTAATGTGAGTGTGTGTGTGAGAGTATGAGTGTGTGTGTGAGAGAAAACGTTAAGTGAGTGTGTGTAGAGAGAAACGTTAATGTGAGTGTGTGTGTGTGAGAGAGTAAACGTTAATGTGAGTGTGTGTGTGAGAGTATGAGTGTGTGTGTGTGAGAGAGTAAACGTTAATGTGAGTGTGTGTGTGAGAGAGTAAACGTTAATGTGAGTGTGTGTGTGTGTGAGAGAGTAAACGTTAATGTGAGTGAGTGTGTGAGAATATGAGTGTGTGTGTGTGTGAGAGAGTAAACGTTAATGTGAGTGTGTGTGAGTATGAGTGTGTGTGTGTGAGAGTAAACGTTAATGTGAGTGTGTGTGTGAGAGAGTAAACGTTAATGTGAGTGTGTGTGAGTATGAGTGTGTGTGTGAGAGAGTAAACGTTAATGTGAGTGTGTGTGAGAGAGTAAACGTTAATGTGAGTGAGTGTGAGAGTATGAGTGTGTGTATGAGAGAGTAAACGTTAATGTGAGTGTGTGTAAGAGAGAGAGAATGAACGTGAGTGAGTGAGTGAGTAAGTGTGTGTGAGTATATTTATAAAGGGTGTGGAAGAACTGGTCTGACTGGTCCACGAATCCCTCAAACACTGCTTGGGTACTGACACACACACACACACACACATACACACCTCAATTGACCACTTGCGAGTTTCGGTCTATAAGGAAGTTGGAACTGTAAACATAGATAGTAAACAGAAAGGCAATAATAATGTAGGTTTCTGATGGATAAATGGTATGGTTAATTGGGTTTTATGTATTTATATATTATGTACTACGACCGTATTTTAGCTGTAAATTCTGTTAAATATCGTTGTCTACAGCTCCAACTTCCTTATAGAACGAAATTCGCAAGTCGGCAATTGTTTCATTAAACCCTTCTGTACCGGTACATACACATACATAAAATTTTAAGACTGAGTGTTCCACACATAAGTGCAGTTTCAGTCTCTTGTCCTAATGGCAGCGTTCCAGGCAACCCTGTTAAGGGCTGCTTCACTTGTCAAGTTCTTGGATTTGAGATCGGCGCGTATAGTCCGATCCCAGGTCTTCCTCGGTCCACCCCTTGGTGCAGCTCCCTCCACAATCACAGACCTGCATTTTTTCACCCAATTTTGTTCATCCATTCTCTCCACATGTCCATACCATCCCAGTCTACTTGTACGCATCACCTCGCTAATACTCTTTATACCTAAACGTCTCCTCAGCTCAACATTTGTTATTCTATCCTGTAGCCTGGCCCCACACATCCATCTCACCATTCTCATCTCATTACGCTCCATTCTGTTGACATCCTCTACTTTAACGGCCCATGTTTCTGAGGCATACGTCATTGCACTTCTAACACATGAGGCATACACCTTTTCCTTCAGGGGGAGAGGCATTCTTTTCATGGTCAGGATTGGCATCAATTCTCTGAACTTCCCCCAGCCACACCTAATTCTAGCAACAGTGGCAGCCTCGGCCCCACCACCGGCAGAGATGGTATCTCCTAGGTAACAAAACTTGTTCACCAGCTCCAAAGACTCATTTCCAAAATTCACAGCCACAGGATCATCACTTAACACAAGCTCGCCTCTGCACACTACGCACTCAAATTTCTCTATTTCTGACTTATCCTTCGGTGACGTCTTTTTAACTTTATACTGGCTACTATTAGACGATTGTATTCAGTTTTAAAAGGGCCTCCAGCAATTAACAGGTTTCGAACTATCTCATTTGACCCGTTTGACTACCACAGATCCTTCTTAACCTGCACACAATCGTCTAAATATAGCTAGAATAAAATGTATAATACGTCATCGGTACAGAAGGGGTTATTGTACAATTGACCACTTGCGAGTTTCAGGCTATAAGGAAGTTGGAGCCGCAAACATCGATATTAAACGGAAATACAATACTAATATCGGTTTTTGATGGATAAAAAGTACTTTGAATTGGGTTTTATGAATTTATATATGTATTACAACCGTATTATAGCTGGTAATTCTGCTAAATATCGATGTCTACGGCTCCAACTTCCTTATAGAACGAAACTCGCAAGTGGTCACATACCGGTACCGTATATGTTTGTAAGAAAATAATGACAATTGGAATATACTTGTAAACCATTAGAGAGAGAGAGAGAGAGAGAGAGAGAGAGAGAGAGAGAGAGAGACCTTGGCAAATATTATGTGCTAGGAATAATAATGATAATATTACTCAGGATAATCAACAACCATCATCAATTTTACCATTTCAAAATCTGATAACGCATTTCTTTTCTGTTTTCTGACTATTATTAAGGGGGTACTACTCGCTTTTCTGGACCCCCTTCTCCCTCATGTTTAGCATATTTGTTTTGAGGTTTTAAGACGTTCGTTCCGTTAGTTTGGCGATTTTGAGACCTTTTGCCTCATTTTTGTGTCAATATTAAAACCTTTTGTGCAGCGAGCCTCTAATTTTAGAAGGAACCGGCCTTCGGCCGAGACTTTTTTTTTACCAACAAATTTACACATTTATCTTGAAAGGGGGTCTAGGGAGTATTTTTCTAAGCTTGATGGAAGTCTAGCGAGGAAACTCAAAAATAAATAAATAAATATTTAGAAAAAAAAACTAGCACTACACCCCCTTAAACGATTTAATTCAGATTAGGAAGGATATAAGGAAGTCAGAGGGTTAATTGAGATGGTCTTTACCCTTAGTATTCAACTGATCCTTCTTAACCCATCCAGTACCAGAGATCACCAGTACCAGTTGATCATATTCTGGCAACTATTAAACGATTTTATTTAGCTTAGTAAGGTCATCGAGCAATAATAAGGCTTTAAACTCTTTCAACCAACCCGTTTATATATTTATTATGTCTTTTCAACCAAGGAGTAACATATGATACTTATATGACATTCAAACAGCACACCACAAACATTAAAAAGAAACTGACACCCAGACTTAACGCCCTCAGGTCACTTGCTCACACAAAATTTGGACACAACAAAGAAACTACCACCACAATATATAAACAATACATAAGATCAGTGATGGAATACGCAAGCCCAGCCTGGGCTTCTAACCTAGCTGAAACACATCATAAGACCTTACAGACTATTCAAAACAAAGCCCTGAAGATCATTACAGGCTGCACAGCTACTGCACCCACAGATCACCTACATCAAGAAACCAAAATCCTCAAAGTCAAAGACCATCTGGACATGAGAGGCACTCAATTCCTGGCAGCAGCCTCCACGAACCAAGACCACCCACTAAACTACATGGCAACACACCCACAGACACCAAGAAATATAAAAAAAAAAACCAGCACACGGTATCACACACAATTATTGTCCTCTCTCCCTCCCTGCCCACCCCGAACCACATCCATACTCATATCTCTCGCCGATCCATCCACTCACTCACAGACAACACGCAGCTGCATGCACGACCTCCCGAAATCCATCCTTCCTTGCGAGGACAGAGTCCACCTGGCCAGGCTGAGATGCGGACACCATCCAGCTCTCCTGAGCTATCAGAAGAGACTGGATGACTCCGTTGTCGACGCCTGCCCGGGATGTAACACAGCACCCCATACCATTAAACACATCATAGAAGACTGCATTTCACACAACCACTTACGCCAACAACACAATCTACACTCAATGAGAGCTCTGTGGGAAAGCCCGATCGTGGCCATGGCCTTCCTCAGGGACTCGGGGCTGTTCGGCCAGGCAGCTTTGGGAACAACAACAACAACAACAACAACCCTTTTAACTACCATAGATCCTTCCTAAGATGCATAATATCGTCGACATCTAGCTAGAATACAATATAACACACGTCGCTGGTACTTAAAGGGTTAAATTGCATAAAATCGTCTAATGATAGCCAGAATAAACTATCATTATCTTCACTACTTCAATGCACGTCCTTGGTAAATAATATGTGCTATAGTCTATTCGCTGTAAGTAGGCGAGAAATCATGACCTCTATCCTCTGTAACTCAAAAAGGGCTAGAGAAAATTGGCTGCAAATTTTCCACGTCTATTCCTTGACTGGACTCTTCCCAAATGGTAGAAATATTAGCTCGATTACTCTACTCGTTTTTTTAGTTACAGAGGTTGGAGGACGTCATGGTTTCTCGCCTACGTACAGTGAATAGACTATAGGAATAATAATGATAATAATAATGATAATCAAGTCATTCTCATTTTAACACTTTGGAGATTATGACGCCTTTTGACAGTTTACTCTGGCTGCCATTAAACGATTTTATGCAGTTTAGGAAGGATCTGTGGGAATGAAAAGGGTAAAGACTGTCTCAATTAACCCTCTGACTTCCATATACCTTGGGTAATTTGAGTAAAATCGTCTAATGCTAGCCAGAAACAGAAAAGAAAATCGTCACCGTATCTTATAAGGGTTAATAACACACTGCAACATCATCATCATCATTTCATCATAGTCATCATCATCACAACTTCAATGCACACCTTGGATAATACATGGTAGAAATAATGAGGATGATATTCAGGTTAATTACGGATATTCATAATCACTATCGCCACTAAGACAACTACAACTGCTCACTAACACTCACTATATCCACCAGTACTTACAATCACAACCACCACCATCACAACTATAACCACCACCACCACCACCACAATCGCAACTATACTCAACCCCTACTACACTAAAACAGTGACCACGTCATTTACCAAGACTTATACCATCAGGACAAGTTCACAACCACCACTAACACAACTACAACTGCCCACAACACACTAACCATCACAACCACAATACACCATCACAACTATAACAATCACCACCATCCTTCTTCCTCACTACAACTATACTATACTCAAAATAGTTATCAAGTAATTTACCAAGACTTATGCCATCACCACAACTACCTCTACTACCACTACAACTGCCGACAACATACTAACACCACAACCACCACCATAACAACTATACTCCTCCCCTACTACTACCACACCAAAATAGTGATCACGTCATTTACTAGAATTATGCCATCACCACAACTTCAACTGCCCACCAAAGCTCCCTATACTCACCAGTACTCACCATCACAACCACCACCACAACAACAATACTTAACCCCCACTACCACACCCAAATAGTGAGTTAGTCATTTACCAAGACCTAAACCATCACCACAACCACCCCTACTACAACTAACACAACTACAACTGCCCACAACCATAACCACCATACACCATCACAACTACACCAACCACCACCACCACCACATCTATACTCATCCCCTACTACTATACCCAAAATAGTGATAAATTAATTTACCAAAACCTATACCATCGTCAAAGCCACCCCTAACACAACTACAACTCATTATACCCACCAGTACTCACCATCACAACCGCAACTATAACCACCATCACAACTACACCACCACCACCACAACAACTATACTCCTCCCCTACTACCAACACACCCAAAATAAAGATCACGTCATTTACCCAGACCTCCTCCAGGGGTAACTTTTCAAGGACACTCTTCTATTTACCATTTTAATTTAACACTACTGCATTCCCCTCGTGTACTCCACTTTGTTGTTGTTGTCGTTGTTGTTGTTGTTGTTGTTACCTGGTGAAGGGTAGTATAATCTTTCCTGTGTGTGTGTGTGTGTGTGTGTAATAATAATAATACTAATAATAATAATTCTCCTACTCGGCGAGACAGAAAAGGGGGCGAGGGAACGCGAAAGTGGTCCCAGACCCTGAGAATAGGTACTTTAAGTGCAATTTCTGTTCGGGCTCTGTCTCGTGTCGGTCACCCCCAGCAATGGGGTATGTGCCTGAGTATAATGTGCCTGAGTCTAATAAAATAATATTAATAAACGGTTTATTGATAGTTGCAGCCATTGGCTGAAAATGTACAAAGGAACAGTTTGTTGCTTAACTCTAACTTATATTAATAATTAACTTACAATGTGGACCAAAGTAAGAGATTGCACAAGAGCTACTGGTATTACATTTTGATCAGTTAGATATTATGTACTTCGTTTGCCGATGATTTTCAAGTCGAGATGATAATGGTACATTTTCCAAGTTTTCTCTGAAAGCTTGTGAGATGATTTACTTGTTAATCTAGGACATATATCTCGTATGAATTTGATTGCTGTTTGTCTAGGGTGTGTGTGTGTGTGTGTGTGTGTGTGTGTGTGTGTGTGTGTGTTCGCAAATTCTTCTCCAAACCGACCGAGTGTAATTTGTAGAAACGTGGTATTGTATGAATTTCGGTACCCAGGTAGATGTTATTAACTTTGGCTTACTATTTTTTTTTTTTTTTTTTTTTTTCCAGAAGGGAGGTTTAAGGAGATAGATATTACTGTGAACCATTTGAGTGTATTGCATTGTACATATTCATATAATTATATCTACTCGTCAAGAATGTCTCCCTGGAAAGGCCCCCACGAGTTGTTTGAAATACTGACCACCTTGTAACTCATTGTAACTAACCTAGGCCACACACTAAAGGAATTCTATTAAGGGGGGGGGGGGGGCCTATTAAGGGGGGGGGGGCTATTTATTTGCACTTTTATGTATTTTTGTATTATTTGTCTAGTTTCCTCCCTAGACCTTCATCAAACTTGAAAAACACATCCATTAGATCCCCCTTCTAGATTAATTTGTACATTTTTTCGGTAGAAATATTTCCTGGCCGAAGGCAGGTTCTTCCAAAATCACAGGCTCACTATCGTTCGCCAGGAAAAAAATCGACACCTAAATAACACGAAAGGTCTTGATATTGACAAAGAAATGAGGCGAAAGGTCTTAAAACCGACAAACTAATGTGGCAAACATCTTAAAATCTGAAAACTAATGGGGCTAAACGGCGAAGGGGATCCATAAAAACGCCCCATCTCCCCTTAACCCCTTCAGCACCATGACGCCTTTATACTTATGATCCTGGCTACAACAAGACGATTAAATGCAGCGTAAGAAGGACCTGTGTTATGCAGAGGGTATATTGAGCTGATCGTATTAACCCCTTTGTGTCTTACAAGTAAATCACAAGCTAAAGAAAATCGCTTAAAGGGGACAGTGGTTATTGTTGGTCTATTTATTTATATATTAATTTATTTTTTAGTTTCCTCGTTAGACCTTCATGAAGCTTAAAAAAACACTCCCTAGACCCCCCTTCAAGATAAATTAGTAGCCTACATATTTCAATTGAAAAATTTGCCGGCCGAAGGCCGGTTTCTCTTAATATGAAGGGCTCGCTATCGCTCGCCAGGAAAAATCAATACCTAAATGGCACGAAAGGTCTTGATATTGATATATAAATGGGACGAAAGGTATTAAAATCGAAACAACTAATGGGGTGAACGTCTTTAGATCTTACAACAAATGGGGCTAAACATGAAGAAGAGGGTCCAGAAAAGCGCCCCATCTCCCCTTAACCCGTGGAGCCCCGGCTAGTTTTGTAATGTTTGCGCACCAGAACCCGGCCGGTTTTCAAAAAATGATTTTATTCCAGAAACAATAGCGAATGGGTTAGGAATGAAGGAAAAACCACGAAAAACCGCTCAAAAAGCTTTAAAAATGGTCCTACAGAGCCCCCGAAAACGGATTTTACAAGAGTAAAAAATTGAAGGCAATTATCCCAAAAAAACAGGTTATTGCGCGCTCGCGCGCACGCACGTGGACTTTGAGAGTTTTCAACCATCGGCACGGTTGCGTGGGATACGTACACAGTTCCCATACAAATCTGAGCCCTCTTGAGTGGCTACACCTGAGGTTACGGTCGGCGCAATTAGGGTGACGCGTCAGGCGCGTCTCTGGGGCTGTGCGTTACATACATCGCGACGCGTCAGACGCGTCGCTGGGGCTGTACGGGTTAATGGTGACCAGAATATGGTAAATACTACGTCATCAGTTATAATGGTCTATAATAGTTACAGGAACCTACTGACTTATCTTGTAACTCTCTCGCTCTCTCTCTTACCTATTTATAACACCACATCTCTCTCTCTCTCTCTCGCTAACACCACACATCAACACACCTAACTCTAATACCACATATAACTCATTCTCACCCCTCATTCACACAATCTCTCTCTCTCGCTCTCACCCCTCATATCTCTCTCATTCTCACACACACACATTCTCTCTGAATTGTGGGTGGGGAGAGAGCCTTCTGCTTTGCTATTCTTACTTTCCACTTTATAGCAAATGTTACTTAGCATTAAGTCCGGACTGCCTAGTAGGGACCACAAGGTCTGTGTAGTCTGTGTATCTGTGTAACTCTCTCTCTCTAACATTCACACCTATCTCTCTCTAACATTCACACCTATCTCTCACATATCTCTCTCTCTCTAACATTCACACCTATCTTTCACATATCTCTCTCTCTCTCTAACATTCACACCTATCTCTCTAACATTCACACCTATCTCTCACTCTCACAATCCCTCTCCCCCCATTCTCTCTCTAACATTCACACCTATCTCTCACTCTCACAACCCCCCCCCCCCCCTTCTCTCTCTAACACTCACACCTATCTCTCACTCTCACAATCCCCCCTCCCCCCCCCCCATTCTCTCTCTAACACTCATACCTATCTCTCACTCTCACAACCCCCCCCCCCCCCCCCTCCCACACACACACACACACCACAAAGGGTAGCCAATCCTCTTAAGGGCGGCCACAATAGCTCCAGGAACCTTGAATGGGTTTAGTAGTGTCACGATCTTTTGGCTAAAACCGAAAATGGACGATTTCGAATAAAAGATTGTTTATTTGGAAACTGCTTAGGGTGAGGTGTGGTGAAGGGGGATACAAGATTAAAGTTACGGCTCCAACTTCCTTATAGTTTGAAACTCGCAAGGGGTCAATTATGATAACTTGATATGGTAGCTAAACGGATTGATTAAGATAGTCCGTATACAACTCTTAACCCTTCCACGCACAGGACGCGATTCGAGCCTATTCTGGGATACTTAAAATGCTTTGTGACCATCAAGGGTGTTTAGAAACCTTTGGTTAAGTTACTTCAACCTCTGCAGTTGTCTTAGAGTGAGCTGTGGGCAGAAAACTAATTTTGGAGAGGTAATTATGAGATTGCGAGAACTCTATTTCTGATTGCTAAACGGCAACCCCCGAATCTACAGGATAGCGGGAGGGTTGATGGGTGGACGTCCTTCCTAAGCTGGATAATCTCGTCTAAGAGTTGCCAGAGTACAATGGAAAGGACGTTACCGGTACTGAATGGGTTAAGTGTCAAGAAAACAGCATCTAAAGGATTAACATTTTCCGCTAGGTGAAAAAAAAAAACGAACAAAAACTATAATTTCAGTTGTCGTATAATATAGGAAATATCTTATCTTGGTTGTATATAATTATATTCGACTCCAGCCCACACACATATACATACACACGCATGTACACACACACACACACCACATAAGCATACACACCTAAGAAGACACATTACTTCCATGCACACACACATACACACTTTCACAGACTTACAGTACACACACACAAACACACACAGAGAAAGAGAGAGTTCCACCCACACATACATGAATATTAGTAATCCTTGCATTTATAGTGACTTTTATTGAGAGGTTGAAGTAAATAGGATTTTATATTCGTCTAGATGTTGTACCCAATTCTCTCTCTCTCTCCCACACACAAAGTTCCAAAAACACGCACACAAATTTACACACACAAACATACACATCAGTAATCCTTTGCATATATTGTGACTTTTACTGACTGGGGTTGAAGTAAACAGGATTTTGTATATATCTAACTTTTGTACCCAATTATCTCTCTCTCTCGCTCTCATACACGCAGTTCCACACTCTCTCTCTCTCATACACGCACTTCAACACACACACCCACACTCTCTCACAAACATGCACTGAAGTAAGTACATCATATCAAACGCCCACTGACACATACCAACGCACATACAAAAGGTCAAACAGACATGACACGGGTACACAAAATATTCGATGACTTCACGTGTGATCACAGTGATGTCAGGTCTGAATACAGTACTTCCTCTCATTATACATACATACATACATCTCACACTCACTCTCTCCTTCACACACACACACACATTATGTCAATCTACAGGTATATGAAGGGAATTATGAAGAGTAGCACATGCTAAGAAACACACACAAAACGGGTGAAACTGATGACGTCAGGGTGATGTCAATTATAAACATTCATCATACATCAGTGTAAGGGGGGGGGGGGGTATAAATATGTGTATGTGTGTGTGTGTGTGCCTTCACTTACCTGTCAATGAAGAAACCCTTTATGGTAATAAACTAAATATTTTAATCAACTTTAAATATAACAAACTCCCTCCAATTATACGCCCCTTCCCACTTCCTCTTCTCTCTCTGCCTGCACACATTCACACATACAGTAGCTGAGATAGGGAAGACAAGAAGCAATGAGGAGAACCAAGGAGATGAGGCCCTGCACACACCAGCAACCACTGCCACCACACCACCAAGACAAGAGGGCACAAGCGACTCCTCAACATGCTTCGCTCGAGTCACCTGCATCACCCAGGCACTTCCCCCGACCCCAGGAAAGAACATACCTGTGAGAACGGCAAGACAACCATGCACAAATCAGAGATAACCACTCAAGACATCGTGGGGAACAAACTGTGCATACATATCAACACACCACGCGCCCTTCTTGCCCTAAGACGCACCACCGCCGTGACGCAGATTCCCAGAAGGGCTACTGCAGCCGACCCAGACCCTCCTCCAAGCACAGCCGCCCCTCTAGCTGTGAAATGCCCCACCGAGGAGAACGAAGGACGTGGTAAGACCATCTCAGCCCACCTCATCATCACCAGAGTTGGATAGATATCAATACCACACTGGTAGGGTTGATATCAGGAAGACTTGGGACTATTTACTGAGAAATTGCCTTGAGAGAATAAGACACTGATGTAACTACTCAACGCATTTCTTGAAGGTATCTTGGATTTGCTCGTATCCATGTTGGACCATACTGGTGACCGACCACCCAACATCTTTACATTGCCTTGGTACAGGATTGACTATAATTAGAGTATGCAGTACTGACAAGCGCTCTAGTTTTAGTAAACCTACAAAAATAGTAAGACTGGTTGGAAGAGCGTAAAGCCTAGTTCACACTAGCCGTTTTTGTGCCGTTTTTAGTGCCGTTTTTTGGTCCGCATAAAAAATTGTGACGTCAGAGTGACGTCTACAGACATGCGGGCCGTACGTACTGTGAACCGCGAAGGCGTCTACCAAAACGCGGACCGCACAAAAAGATGGTTTCGTTTGATCTTTTTTGTGTCCTGACAAGTACGTCCGTACTTTGAACATTGAAGTGAAATGTGTGTAATATTTGTGTGCCAATTTCCATTACATTATAGTTAATATCGCATAACAATATACGCTATATGTACTGTATAATTTTAATGGCAAGGCAAATATTAAGGCAGTTTAATACGTTAACCTATTGATCGTGTACCTGGCAGCCGACTCGGCACCACCAAACTTACCAAAGTTAACACGTTGTACTGCTTCGCGCGCCTCTAGATCGAGACAATGAACACCTAGTTTATAACTACAGAACAACATGTTTCTCCAATAAAATCTCTATTCCCTTCTACAGTGCATATAATTAGGTACCGTTGCCCACATAAGTTTTTTCTAATCGTGATCTGATGTATGAAAGTAAATTATATATTAGGCCTATACGAATGAATTGTGAGTGCGGTTTCTTTTAATTATCAGTTTACTAATAATATGAATTAACCACTATACACTCGTAATTCAATGATGCGCAATATAATTCCATTAACATATGGTCACGGAGAGGAACAGAACTTATATAAATATGTGGGCAACTGCAGGCTATGTGATGGCTTGGTTTTTATATATTTTCCTAGTTAATACGCATTGAATTACGGTGGTGGTTCATCTTCGTTCAAAATTAAGAAATAAACACCAAGAAAGATAGTTTCTCAGTCCATGTTGACGATCGTCTAGTAGGTGTTTACCTTACGCCAGAGAAGTACGTTCCGCACCCCAGAGTCTGGCCCACGCTCTGGAATGTGCCCCGCATTTCCTTTCAACTTTACTTTTCTGCATCCGATTTTCGTATGTGACGTCACAGGCATGAAAACGGACCCGCAAAAGACGGCTCGTGTGAACCGGGCTTGAGACACTGGTGAAACAGCTTCCTCTCAGTCAGGACTCGTAGTGGAGGGTGTAAGACACTGGTAACACAACTCCCTACTTAAGTCCTACGATACGAGAGCGTAAGACACTGGTGAAAGGGCTCGTACTCGTATAAATCCAAGATCCAACATCAAAGTTCTTCCAGAGACTCCTGTAGGAAGTCTAGGTCAAGGACTCGTAGTGGAGGATGTAAGACACTGGTGAAACAACTCCCTACTTAAGTCCTTCGATACGAGAGTGTAAGACACTGGTGAA
>CM064502.1:4571236-4707433 GCA_032716605.1 Paralithodes platypus
AACATGTTTCTCCCAATAAAAAATCTCTATTCCCTTCTACAGTGCATATAATTAGGTGACCGTTGCCCACAGAAGTTTTTTCTAATCGTGAGCTGATGTATGAAAGTAAATTATATATAGGGACTATAAGAAATGAATTGTGAGTGCGGGTTCTTTTAATTATCAGTTTACTTAATAATATGAATTAACCACTATACACTCGTAATTCAATGATGCGCCAATCTAATTCCATTAACATATGGTCACGGAGAGGAACAGAACTATATATAAATATGTGGGCAAACGCAGGCTATGTGATGGCTTGGTTTTTATATATTTTCCTAGTTAATACGCATTGAAGTACTGTGGGGTGTTCAGTCTTCGTTCGAAATTAAGAAATAAACACCAAGAAGGATAGTTTCTCAGTCAATGTTGACGATCGTCTAGTAGGTGTTTTACCTTACGCAAGAGAAGTTACGGTCCGCACAACAGAGTCTGGCCCCCGATCTGGAATGTGGCCCGCATTTCCTTTCAAAATTTTACTTTTATGCATCCGATTTTCGTATGTGACGTCACAGGCATGAAAACGGACCCGCAAAACACGGCTCGTGTGAACCGGGCTTAAGACACTGATGAAACAGCTTCCTTCTCAGTCCACCCTTCCCCCCCAGGACTTCAGGAGTGGAGGGTGTAAGACACTGGTAACACAACTCCCTACTTAAGTCCTACGATACGAGAGCGTAAGACACTGGTGAAAGGGCTCGTACTCGTATAAATCCAAGATCCAACATCAAAGTTCTTCCAGAGACTCCTGTAGGAAGTCTAGGTCAAGGACTCGTAGTGGAGGATGTAAGACACTGGTGAAACAACTCCCTACTTAAGTCCTTCGATACGAGAGTGTAAGACACTGGTGAAACGGCTCGTATTCGTATAAGACCTCAACCTCAAAGTTCTTCTGAAGATCCTCAAGGAAGTCTTCACTAACTCTGCAACCGTCACACGGCAGGATCACCACCACGGACCAGGACGTCATCGGGAATACAACGCAGCCGCATCTTCAAGGACCGTCGAAACCTGCCCAACATCTTCCCCTTGAGGCGCCTAGTGGATCCTCGATCGTGCTGTTACATAAATACCTTTCTATGTCTGATGTAACATTGTACCTCTAATCATATGTTACTGTCAAATAAGAATAATCTATGCTTATACTCTGTGTTATATTATCCTCTATTGCCTTCGTGCTGGTGTTGGTCTCATTTTCCCCAGTCAAGTAAGAACCTACCTAATTAATTAATACAACCCCAGTAAAAAGCTGGTATAACAGTAGGCTACACATGTTTTCAGTCTATTGTAGGTCTTACTGGCAGCATTCCAGGCAGTCCTGTTCCAAGCTCTTACTTCACAGGGATTTTTCGTTGTTAACCAACGAGAGGCTTATTACTGCTCGTTTTGTTCTTCTTGTTGGAATGGATCAACAAAAAGAGTTGTCAGGGGGGAGAGACTAGGAAGGAGAGAGGTTGGGAGTGACTGAGTGATTGACAGCGTTCAACGAAGGTCTTCGGTGCTTTGCAACGCTAGTTAGATTTGAGATCTAGGTCTACACGTCCATGCAGCTATCACCATGTTAACAGAACCGCATCTCGTCACCCAATATTGATCATCCATGCTCTCCATATGTGCAAACAAACAATACCTACTTGTATACATCTATTCATGGATACTCTTGATGCCTAACCGTTTCCTCAGATCAGTTGAATTCCAAACAGCCTTCTATTCAACCTTCTTTAAGGGTTGTGGTCCAGCTCAGCCCTAGCCTCCTAGCCTCCCGCCCCCTGAAGGTGTGCAGACATAGATTCACATGAGCATAATTTCCGGCCACTTGTTTTTGGCTACTTTGGTTGAGCAGCTTCTTCAGTGAGTTTTTTTTTCTAGACCAACCCTCTCCCTCATGTTTAGCCCCATTCATGTTGAGATCTTAAGATGTTTACCCCATTAGTTTGTCAATTTTGAGACCTTGCATGTCATGTAATTTTTTCCTGGTGAGTGATAGTGAACTTGTAATTTAGGAAGAACCAGTCTTCTACTGAAAAAAGTACAAATTCATCTTGAAGGGGGTCTTGGGTGTATTTTTTAAAGCTTGATGGAGGACTAAGGAGCAAAATATATATACAAAAATACATAAATAATACTATAATAATATATATATATATTATATATAGGGTATTATACTGTATCTACAGTATTCTATCTATAATGTACCTTTGTTTTTGGTACTTGATTGTAGATGGCTGTTTAGGTGACAATCACCACGGGTCGATTCTGGGGATCCGCCGCTATAATGAGCTCGTGCTGGAAATCTTTGATATATATATAAGATATATATATATATCGTATGATGATATATATAGATATCTATATATAGGTAATATATATATATATTACAACGCTATATATATATATATAAATATTTCAGACAAATCAATAAATAATAAAATTCTATCTTATCTCTCTATTGCCTGACGCCGCGATTCCCCGAAGGGGTGGTCCACGAACTGAAACGCCCCCATGTGCACCCTCTGTCCCCAGTCAGTCGACGCACCTCCCTCCCCCCCAACCAGCACCGCCTTCGTGTCATGTAGTTCCTCACTCCATCCTTCCACCTCATATTCGGTCTACCTCTCCCCCTCTGTCCCATCCACCTCGCTTCTCGTACACATCTTAGTCATTCTCTCGCCTTCCATACGGTTTCTATATGGTCCCGAACCATCTCAAGTTGTTCCTTTTCACACTTATCCAGCACATCTACCTCACACAACCACACCGCCTTCTTTACTTCCTCATTAGTCTGTCTATCCCTCCATGTTAACTCCGCACGCAACTCCTTAAGAGTAATTCAATTTCCACTGCTCTCACTCTTGAGTCTGAGTCTCTTCAAACCAAGTCCATGCTTCGCTTCCGTTAAGTCAGTGTCGGGATGACGCACAACTGTCATGCAAGGACTTCTTCACTTCCAATACTGACCACACTAGTCGTGGTTACTGCTTTTAGAGTTCCTACAACCCTCTTCCCTGTGGTACCCTTCTCCCGCACCTCTTCATCCATAGTACCATCTTTACACAACACACTGCCCATGAATACTTAAAAGAGGTGACGATCTCCATAGCCTGGAACCCCGTTCCGCTTCACCATTCGACACATTCTAGTGACTTCACCCCTTTCGAAGAATATAAAAATATATATATATATATAAAACCCTCCCTTTATAAGTGCTGATTATAAGTTACCTGAAAAGTGCTTCTGATTTGGCCAATTGTCATACTATAGGAGTTCAATACAAGGTGATAAAAATTATAAATCTTTATTTAACTAGCCTATAAGAATGTAACAAATTTAATCTAGGAAAAATGAGAAGTGGAACAAGAGAAGAGCACAAGCACTTGAAATAACTGCTGCAAACACAATGTATGTATTGGAAAATTATGCTAAACCATTGTATTTATAAACATTTAGCATATTTCTAAACTTATTTTGTTAATTACTGTAAACAAAATGGAATGTTCAGATCCTCACCCCGAGGACTCTTTGAAGGATTTGGTCTTGCAATTGGTCGCGAATCAATGATATAAATAAATAATTATTAACATTATGATAGTTTACCATGTCTTCATCTAGGTCCAGGCTCCCGTCATTCAGACCCTCTACTTAGGACAAATGTTTATCTAGGCTAACAGTCCGTGTAGTCTGTTTATTGCCTATACAGTACGGTAGTCTTGCACAGTTCCCTATCGTATACAGACACGGCACCACGACGAGAGCGCCGCTCGGGTCCCGTAGCACGGCCGGACAATGAGACCGAGAGGCCGGGCCGCGAGAAAGCACGTTCCGACTCGTCCACCCCTCTCCGCCGAGTGCGGTTCGCCTGGATACGCGGTGTAAGAGCGAGGAACACAGGCAGACAGAGGGCCGGCCGGGCACGCTCTTCGGGGCTCGGGAGGATCAATGTTTATAGAAGAGCTATACAGTACGGTAGTCTGTTTATCTATACAGTACGGTAGTCTGTTTATCTATACAGTACGGTAGTCTGTTTATCTATACAGTACGGTAGTCTGTTTATCTATACAGTACGGTAGTCTGTTTATCTATACAGTACGGTAGTCTGTTTATCTATACAGTACGGTAGTCTGTTTATCTATACAGTACGGTAGTCTGTTTATCTATACAGTACGGTAGTCTGTTTATCTATACAGTACGGTAGTCTGTTTATCTATACAGTACGGTAGTCTGTTTTTTATTAGTTCTTTTGTCGTTCCTGTTTTGGTTTGTTTATTTTGCAAGTTTTACATTATAATTTTTCCAGCTGACAGTAAATTGCAATGTCTTCATCTTGATTACTTGGCTATTACGAAGATTCTATAGTGAAAAAATCTTGTTAAAGATGAAAACTTTGCATTTATAAGATGCAGACACATAATACAGTAGTTTCATAGGTTTCATTATTATTACAATTTTATTCACATTAAGAAGGGTATATAGAAGTCAGAGGGCTAATTGAGACAGTCTTTCCCCTTAAAATTCCCACAAATCGTTCCTAAGCTGTATAACATTGTTTAATGATGGCCAGAATAAACTGCCAAACTGCATCAGGATCCTCAAAGGGTTAATTTTCCAGAATTCAGCTGCTAAGGGATTGAATTTACCGTCAGCTGGAAAACTGTAAACATATTATAATTATTATTTTATATTATAATGTAAAACTTGCAAAATAAACAAACCAAAACTTGTACGAACACAGTAAAAGACAAAACAACTAATCAAAATCGCTATGTGGAAACAAAGCTTAAGCAAAATAATAATTTATAAATTATTATGCTCTCTCCACTAACCAACTTTACACATAGGGTGTACATTACTACATGAGCAAGTTTTTGTGGGGGTGCTCGTTTAAGGCCTTAAACTTGCTCGGGACCTTGGGGCTGTTCGGCCAGACAGCTTCGGGAACAATAACAAAAACAACAACTACATGAGTAAGTTAATCTGTTTCATAGATTGCTTGCACCAACAATAACTTTCTTATACAAATGTAAAACTGGCAAAACAAACCAAAACAGGAATGCACAATATAAAGACAAAAGAATGTCTCAAAACGTGACGATAGTGCGTCGTTATGTGTGCAATTAGTTTGTTTGGGAAACGGATTAACTTGCTCATGTAGTAATGTACAGTGTACACCCTACGTGGTACCACGGATTCTGTTCTTTTATTTCAAATCTATATTTTGCTAAAGCGTTGCTTCCACATAGCGATTTTGTTGAAGTTCTTTTGTGTTTATATTGTATCGTCCTCGTTTTAGTTTGTTTATTTTACATTATTATTTATCACTATTATTGGTAGTGTACTTGTGCCCGTCTCTTGTTTCATACCTCAAATAAAAACCGTAATTCCTACATAAATAAATTATATGCACAGATCACCAAAAGCTAAACGTCATAACAATGTATTTAATTTATTGATTCTTCTTCCTTGATCCCAGATATCCTCTTACACAAAAATCCATTTATGAGAGAGGAGAGAGAGAGATGAGACGAGAGAGGGACGAGAGAGAGAAGATGAGGGAGAGGAGAGGGGACAGGAGAGGAGAGAGAGTAGAAGAGAGAGAGATCGAGAGAGAGAGAGAGAGAGAGGAGAGAGAGAGGGATTGATGAACGGAGAGAGAGAGAGGTGAGGAGGAGGGGAGAGAGAGAGAGGAGGACGAGAGAGAGGAGAGAGATGAGAGAGGAGAAGAGAATCGGAGAGAGAAGAGAGAGAGAGAGAGAGAGAGGTGAGAGAGAGAGAGAGAGAGAGGAGAGGAGAGAGAGAGAGAGAGAGAGGAGAGAGGAGAGAGAGAGAGAGAGAGAGAGAGGAGAGAGAGGTGGAGAGAGAGGAGAGAGAGAGAGAGAGAGAGAGAGAGAGAGAGAGAGAGAGAGAGAGAGAGAGAGAGAGAGAGAGAGAGAGAGAGAGAGAGAGAGAGAGAGCTAACCAATACACAAGTGGAAATATGAATAGTTTAAAAATTGCCTAAATCATCCCTAAATATGCTTTGTGGGGTATGAAAAATAGGAAGCATACCACCATCGCTTGACCACTTGCGAGTTTCAGGCTATAAGGAAGTTGGAGCTGTAAACATCGATCTTACATGGATATGGAATACTAATGTAGGTTTCTGATGGATAGAATGCATGTTGAATTTGAATTAATGTATTTACAAAAGCACTACAACCGTAGCTGGTAGTTCTGTTAATTATCGATGTCTACAGCTCACACTTCATTATTGCAGAAACTCACAAGAAGTCAATAATACTAACTCAAATATTCACATAGACATAGCCAGATAGCTATATTAGTTTGCATCCTTCAACAACTTAATATTCAAAAGCTTTGGATACTTTTACAAAAAATATATTTAGAAAACTGAAATATGTATAGGAAAATCTTACAATACAAAATTTAAATTTAAATTTTAGATATGCAGTACCGTACTGTCATTTTCAGGACTTAAGCTACACAAATGTTATACAGGTACATTTTATTTGCCGATATAAGAAAATAACTGTTAAACCAAGGTATTGCATAATAAATCAGGTCCCATCAAGCGGTCGTTGGCTCTAAATCGTTGGTACATTCATGCTTTCAATACTATCTATTCACTTTTGCTTATGTCCAGTCTTTAGGTTTTCATATCAACCCCTTTCATTATGATGCAGTTTGAACCACCATGCACTCCCTGCTCATGAGTGGAGCTAGGGTGGGTGCCCTGATGTTTCAAGGACTTCAGTGGACAGTTGCCACAGATTGCTAAACTGCACCGTCCACCAACAACACGGTCGTCTGCCAATAACACACACTGGTTGACCCAAGCCACCGTAGACATCTAAGTTTGCAGGCGAGTGCTCTATCAACCGCATTATTATGATCATTCTGATACATGATGAGTACATGATTAGATTGATATTCGAAAATGGATATTAATCGTAATCGTGTACTCAACCTTTAACTGTGTTGGCGGTGTAATGGTTTAAATGCTTATGTTCTGGGTGTGGTGTCCCGAGTTTGAATCCCGGGAGGACCATATGCTTTCATTAGTTTATTCAAGTGCATTGGGGTTTGTAATTGATGATTAATGTTAAGAACAGGGTGTTACTTATCATACTGGCGATCATTGGCTAATTCTATTCAACTTAGTAATGAACTGTAAGAGCAAAAGGGTAAAGCTGATTATAAATTCCATTATAAACTGAATAAAATCATCTCATGTCAGCCACATTTATACCAAAATTATGTATCCATACTGTATGGGCTACCTCTTCCATTCCCTATTTGGGCCAGGGTGAAAACTGGTACAGTAGCCTACCATCAAAGGAGATATTAAGCTACAATTACAGTAAAACCATAATTTTATCTATGCATATACAAAAATATAAACTGAAAAGAATAAACTCTGCATTCTACCTCCCAGGGCTGTTCAGCCAGGCAGCCTAGGGAACGACAACTACTTTCTACCTCCAACAAGTTCTTCCTAAACTAAATAAAATGGTCTAATAATGGTACCGGTAACATGATGAACTTTGGACGGGGAGGTAACTTCGGACACTCTAGAAAACATATACAATGAACCACAGTTATGGCATAAATACATGATGTTATGGAAAAACAAGTATGTCTGCAGTGTTCTTCCATAATGCAGAGTAATTTTTCCATAACTTAGCTTACATACTGTTATCCAGAAGTGTCCGAAGTATAGCCCCCGTCCGAAGCTAGGGCATTTCACGGTAATATATAATGAAGATTGATACCATTGCATACCGAGGGGGTGAATGATTGTCCCTATTTCTGCTCTATTTTAATTATACTCAAAATAACAACTCCCAAACACTTGTAATTTAAGGGGGGATGGGCTGTTTTTTCTGGCTCCCCTTCTCCCTCATGTTTAGCCCCATTCATTTTCAGATTTTAAGATGTTTGCCCGATTAGTTTGTCGATTTTAAGACCTTTCGCCCCATTTTTTGTCAGACCTTTCGTGTTATTTAGATGTTGATTTTTTTCCTGGCGAACGATAGTGAGCCTGTAATTTTGGAAGAACCGGCGGGACATTTTTCTACCGAAAAATGTACAAATTAATCTACAAGGGGGATCTAATAGAGGCTATTTTAAAAGTTTGATGGAAGTCTAGGGAGGAAACTAAAAAAAATAATGAATAAAACTTGAATAAATAGACCAAAAAAACAGCCACTATCCCCTTAAAACTGCAATACTGTATATCAATCTGTCTTTTACCATACACTCTTCATACCTACGATATTTATTTTTGTTAAATATAAAAATAGTAGCTCCCCTACGCGCAGATGATATTGGAGCATGATACTTGAAAGAAACATAATAATGTTGAATTTTTCTTTACATATTATCATTAACCCGTTCAGTACCGATCCGTCCTTTTAACTTTGTTGTGGCTACTATTAGACGACTTTATTCAGTTTAAAAAGGGCCTCCAACAATTAACAGGCTTCGAACTATCCCACTTAACCCTTTTTACTACCACAGATCCTTCTTAAACTGCACAAAATCGTCTAAATATAGCTAAAATAAAAATAAAAAAAGAGGTCGCGGTATAGAAGGGGTTAACTTGCCCTCATATGCACTGTATTATTTACAGAAACAATAATATTTATTGTATAAACGGTCACTAAATACGACTACTGTATATAAGTACAGTCATGTCATTTCAGAAATCATCTTTATCATTATCGTACAGTACCGGTAGCTAAATTGGTAAACTTTTCTCAATAACATGTGATAATAAATACAAATAAAAAAACTGCTAAGTTCAGTCAATATAGAGAGCTAATATAAATTAATACCCATCACCCAGTACAAATATTACAGATTATATATATAACGTTAAGATAGATTGTAATAAGCTTCAGTAGTCCAGAAATGTATTCTTTCTTCTTTCTCTAAACTTTCTTGAATGGCTATATATTTACACCCAATTTAGTGATTATAGGAAGGTTAAAAACTTATATACAAATAGGCTTCTGGGGTAAGCAGAGATTGTAATAGGCAGTAGCGTTCCAGAAATCAGGTCCCTTCCACCCACACCAACCCTTGCCCTGAATGGTGGATAGGTCCTCTGATCCCGTGTAGTGGGGGTCTAGGATCAGGAAAGCAATGTCTCCCGTCTCCTCATTGAAGTCTACCCCGATTATGGTGTGGGCCAGAACGCCTCCTCCAACCATGATTGGTGTGCCTTGGGTCTCAAAATGCAGAGCTAGTTCGCGTCCCTTGTCTGCGAGTTCCAATCCGCTGTTGACGGATATGAATTTGGAGCCAATCTTGAACATGCTGTCTAACACAAACCCGACCTCCATTGATCCGATCCACTGCGTAGAACCGATGAAAGACGAAGGTTTATCGCCAATGTCTACAAGGCACTTCTGGATCTCCCTGTGAGTCGGGATCGGCTTCTCAGTGTATCCTTGGTATCGGAACCAAGAGATTACGGTTTGCAGCGACCGGTACGCACACCCCCACTTCTTGTCATCAAACTTGTTCTGCATGTAGTGGTGGTAACCGTACGTACCTGGGACTATGCTGACTCGGCCATTCGCTTTAGAGGGGTTCAATCCTACGTGGGTGTTTGTGAGGGCCGCAGATTTGCTTCCTTGTGCGGGGGTCAGTCTGTTTCCTCTTCTAATCATGGGGCAGTTTGAGGGGAAGATTAATACTTTATGAATTTCTTTCCTGTACTCCTCCAAGTGCAACTCTTCCGTCTCATCTGGGTAGATAACATTTACCATGTGCCCAGCAAGGTAATGCAGGGAATTAACCGAGGTCATTGTACCCTTGATTTTCTTGTCCTTTAGTTGTTTACACAACCAAAACTCCGATAATTGAAGTTGCTGAATCATACCTTCAGATAGTGACTTGGCAACTGAGTGAACCGGGACTGACTTTTCTAGATAAACAATTGCCTCGCCTTTAAGCTCAGATGACAGAACATTGGCTTTCCTGCTGTCTATCCTCACGACTGGTGCATCGCTAGCCACCCGTACAGACCGACACAGCATAAACTGGAATACGACAACTTGCTGAGACGATGCAATCTTCTTCTTACCACTCTTAATAATAGACCCCACTTCATCGTCCGAGCTGACGTCCCCTAGTGAGAGAACCCCCTCCTCGCTATTCTGTAGTATTAGATTAGAGTTTAGAAGTCTAAAACACGCAGCCGACGACTCCGCCTGTTCCGAGAGGCCCTGAACCATGCTTTTGATAGACGGTGGCGAGTCGTTAGCGCTGACGTCCAAAGTGAAGAAGACTTTAGCCAGGAGGAAGTGTTGGTAGAGGTCGCCTTGGGTTATAATTGTGAACTTGGCGGGGGAGGTGCCACTTGGTCCGCAGGTGTACATGTGTAGCTCCTCCTGATCCCACACCAGACCGATTTCTCCATCCTGAAAAGAAAAACTTTGATACAGCTACTGACTACAGTAATATGTACTGTACATGGTGGTGGATTGGGCCACCTCAGTCCCTCTGTTGCTTGGTGTTCCTCAGCCTGGATCATTTTTGGGATCACTCTTTTTGTAGCCTACACCAGTAGTTTGGCATGCCTACTTGATGTTGTTGTTGTTGCTGTTCCCAGGCTGTCTGGCCGAGCAGCCCCAAGGTCCTGAACAAGGTCAAGGCCATAACTGTGCACCCCTACAAAACCCTCCCTGCTTACCACTAATAAAGACCAGGTGACTAAAGCAACTCCAAGGCAAGGAGCTGAGGAGGGTGCGGAAACGACCGGGAAACCAAAGCCCCACTCAAGGCCCTGTGTCCCTCAGCAATTATGAAGTGAAATTTGAGGGGCAAAGTTAAAATGTGACGCTTTGGCTCCCAGTCTGCCAACCTCTAGGTTGGCAGTAGAGAGGTCAATCCACGGAAGAAACGCCGTCACTTGAGATCTAGAAAATATATAGGTAAAAGGAACAGTCCAGAGTAAGCTATGGGTATGGCAGAGAATGCTCAGCTCTCACTCTGATAGACCAGCCCATCACCAGTGCCTACTTGATGTATATATATATTTTTTTTCTATGTGAATGAGGGAGACAAAAGGCATAACTGCCTGCAGCGAGTGCCTCCCCCAGATTTCAAAGAGTAACAGGGCCGAAATCAAGGGACGTTCAAGCTAAAATGCCTGGACACACAGAGTTTGAAGCAATTTAAGTCATAGGAAGAGAGAAAGACTGATTCTGGGAGAGAGTTCCAGAGCTCAGCAGTTGAATAGAAGAAAGTCTGAGAATAGCGTTTTACTCTTGGGTTGGACAGTTGCACAGAGTACGGGTGGGATTGTGTTGCAAGGCGGGTACTACGTACCCTACGAGGAACACTGATTGTTGTAGTAGCGATAGAATAGCGAGAGAGATGCAACATTGCGGCGAAGAGAGAGAGATTGCAGAGAGTTGGTGAGTGGACGGGAGTTAATTATACGAAAGGCTTTCCTTTCTACTTTGTCTAGGAGTACGGTGTGAGAGGATCCTCCCCACACATGTGAACAATACAAGGACGCACTGTGCCCCTGTACAGAGCAAGAAGCTGCGCAGGGGTAAAGAACCCCTTGAGGCGGTTGAGCACACCCAGCTTCTGGGAGGCTGCCTTAGCGAGACTGGTAATATGGTACTACTGTACCTATAATTTTTACGCAGAAGACACTCAAATGTATGTGAAGAGGACAAAGCTCAGGTGCAGTGAGGTCATCATTGGAGATCTTAAACAGGGAAGAAGGGAGAAGGATTAAGGTAGGATAATATATGAATAATACAGTTTGTACGGTACACTAACTCCAATCAACTGGTAAATCAAAATTATAAAAATGGAATTCACTAACCTCTAAATCAAGTGCAGTGCGGTCATCTTTGGCGATCTTAAACCTTCCTAAGTTGGAGAGGGATGAGGGTAGAAGTAGTGAGGCAGGATGGGGAGTGGTGTGTGTGTCTGATACCACCCCTATCACCATCACCCTCCCGTCGCTGGTCGTCAAGCCATACACGCTGCCGGTACATGGTTCTTGCTGGCTTTTTAGTCGCTGAAACAAACAAACAAACACAATAAACTACTGTGATGGTGACTACATATGTGCTGTCTGTAAGAATGGAGTGAGCAGAAACTTATACCGGTAACGTACTGCATTAATATAATACATCGTCAACTCTCTAAGTTTGAGAGTTTTTATATAATCCTAGTACGGTAATAAATATCCTTGCACGCCGCACAGTCAATTTCCAAGGCATTAGACTAACTAAAGTTAACCAGGCAAGGATCATACGGTATGTTAGTAGAGGATCTGCTCAAAATACACAGGAAGTCAAATGCAGTATATAATTTAAAGGCATAGATACAGAAATGCACGTTTGAGCCCTGGTCACCCAAATTTGGCTGTGGAAAAAGAGAGAGTAGTCTCCAACTACCTTATTATAAATCATTTATTAGGGACAATGCAGGCCTATGGAATCCTTGTACTGATTCATAATCCACTGTGGGAGAATAATGCAGGCCTATGGAATCCTTGTACTGATTCATAATCCACTGTGGGAGAATAATGCAGGCCTATGGAATCCTTGTACTGATTCATAATCCACTGTGGGAGAATAATGCAGGCCTATGGAATCCTTGTACTGATGCATAATCCACTGTGGGAGAATAATGCAGGCCTATGGAATCCTTGTACTGATTCATAATCCACTGTGGGAGAATAATGCAGGCCTATGGAATCCTTGTACTGATTCATAATCCACTGTGGGAGAATAATTTTGATCACATTCATAAAACCCTATAGGCTATTACCGGAAAAACACAAAGTCCCACCACTCTCAGAGCTCCCTCGAATGTTCTCGCTGTTTACAAACTTCGGAAAATACTGTAGGCCTATTTCTGAAACTACCACTAATTTGACCATAGTTTTTCTATTTGGTTTTAGATAGTTTTCATCATAATACAGTAGTTGAAATTTCTTACAATCCCCGGAATTTTTGTTTTTCCCCATTATCCAATGCCCTTAAAACACTCGGATGTAGGCTACAGTATGTCAGTTTCAGAGTAAAAAAAAAAAAAAAAAAAAATTGCCTTTGGATACAGGATGGGTTGAGGGGGGGCTTTGCCCCCCCTAGGTTAGGTTAATGACAATATTATCAGAGGAGGCATCCGCCGCGGTCCGCGAGTGTATGCCTCGCTGACGCTCATTTTCAATGGACGCATTAATCTAACATGACAACCAAACTTAACCCTCTCACCACGGAAGGGCTCTTGAACGCCCATAAAAAAGCATATAACAGGTACCCGGAAGGGCTCTTGAACGCCCAGTGGTTGAAAGCCTGTGAGCTTCGAGTGCGAGGCGTCGGTCCGACGCATGTAAACAACAGCCGGCTGGACCGACGCCCCGCATCTCCGGCCACAAGAAGGAGAGCGTCGCTTGTTCGTGTGTGCCTGTATGTTGTTGTTAAGTATCGAAAAGTAGTGTAAAGTGGCTGTTTTGGCCATAAAGTTATCTCCAATGAAATCATCATCACAGCTCAACCAGTTGACTTAGAGAGCTCTACTTAATGCCATTCTACAGGTAAATAACACAGCTACGCTTGGGGATGCGCGGGAATGCGGGAAGCAGTCTGATTAACAAATATACGGTAGCCTAGCCTAGACGGGTTTCGAGGAATATATATATAATACTGTACATAGCCGGGGCTGGAGGGTTAAGGGGAGCGTCCGCCATGGCCCAAACTCGTTTGGATTGGAAAATCTGAAATTGAGATTTTTATTGCAGCAGTGATGGGAACACTGTAGGAGTGATGTGGCAAAGTTTTAGACTCGTAAAATAAAAAATACCCTAAATACAGGGTCCCCCCCGCACTCACGACGTATATGCGGTATCGTGGTATGAACGATAGTAACCAATACAATCGCGTTATTATGCACAAATAAAGACAAATTACAGTCAACAGAGGTATCTTTCACCTCAACTGAACCTGGAAGATTGAGGGTGAGTCCCTAGACCTCATCATCTAAGCCATCATCATCATCCAGATGCCAAGACATGCACAAACATATTATATATTCAACTCTAAACAGATCTAACCCATCCAAACCAACCCTAACACACTGGTGATGGGCTGGTCTATCAGAGTGAGAACTGAGCGATCTCTGCCATACCCATAGCTTACTCTGACTGTTCCTTTTACTTTTATATTTTCTAGATCTCAAGTGACGGCGTCTCTTCCGTGGATTGACCTCCCAGTCTACCTAGATTGGAAGCCAAAGCATCACATTTTTTTTCCTTTGCCCCTCAACTTTCTCTTCATAATTGCTGAGGGGCACAGGGCCCTGGGTGGGGCTTTGGTTTCCTGGGCGTTTCCGCACCCTCCTCAGCTCCCCGCCATGGAGTGGCTTCGGTCACCCAGGCTTTATTGTGGTCGGCAGTGAGGGTTCTGTGGGGGCGCTCGGTTATGGCCTTGGCCTGCTCGGGGCCTTGGGGCTGTTCGGCCAGGCAGCTTGGGGAACAACAACAACAACAACCCTAACACAACCTAGAGTAATTGAAACTGGCCAAACTTGGCATAAATGAGGTGTGCGGTTCATGACGCCGTTGGCGCCAAATGAATAAAATACCTTTTGGGGGGTCCAGGTGCCATATTATTCACTTAGACTTAGTAAATTGCACTGGATTTTAGTGCCAGAGCATGTATCAAATCAATCAAGAGCAAACAGTTGCAATAAATTGTCATTTGAGAGAGGAATCGTTGGGTAATGGATAAATTTAGTTTTTCGCCTTTTTCTCAAAACTATAGTTACTCGAACATTTTTCCCTATAAAAAGTTTATTTTTTATCCAATTTTAATAAGTAAAATATCATTGGAAAGAGTAGACAAAATGCAATATATATTAGTGACAGATTTTTTATACACCAATAACATTTTTGACAGGAGGCTTGCAACCTTTCAAAACCTTTTACATGCAAGTACATGCGGATTGGGACAAGTAAGACAGACAAGGTAGGATACAGTATGTATGAAGCGATGGAGGAAAGTGAATGTAGAAAAGGATATAGGAATGGTGATAAGACAATAATTTAATTTTTCAGAACAGTTAGTGGAAAAGAAAAATATAGCCAATAGAATTGTAGGGCTGATAAGGAGGACATTTGTGTCACTTGATGAAGAAATCTTCAGGAATCTCTATACAGCGCTGGTTAGGCCGCACCTGGAATATGCGAACTAGGTGTGGGCTCCATATATGGTAAAGGATATAGAAGCAGTGGAGAAAGTGCAGAGGAGAGCTAGCAAGCTGGTACCAACGTTGAAGAACGTGGGCTGAGAGCAGAGGTTGAGGACACTGGCATATAGGAGAAAGAGAGGGGATATGATAGAGACTTTTAAGATAGTGTCAGGAAAGTATGATGAGGATGTGTGTGAAGGTATCTTCTTGATGCGGGAGGGAACAAGAACGAGAAGACACTAAGAAAATTTACAAGGAAAGAACTAGGCCTGAAAAGGCAAAGAACTCTTTTTGTGATAGAGCACTTGGTAAATGAGTGGAACGCACTGCCCCAGTATGTAGTCGATTCCGAATCAGTAAGGAAGTTTGAAAGTAATCTTGATAAAGCATGGGGAAGACAAGATTTAAAGTTTGATTACAAAGTGAAAATACAAAATAGTAAAAATGTTGCGTCTGCTTCCGCCGCCGCCAACACCATGAACGACCGCAGCAGTGCAAGTACTGGCACTGAGCTGGATTCACAGGCCTCGTTTGGGGATGGATGTAGATTCCGGGCGTACGGTCGTCATGTTTACATAGGGCGATCGCCGCAGTTTACTTTGTGTCTATTTTGACGGCGATTTTTTTCGGTTATTTGCCCCCTGCTGACAATATATATGATGATGACAATATGTCATGGGGGGGTGGGGCAAAGTCCCCCCCCCCCCCCCCTCAACATATTATTGTATCCAATGGCATTCAAAATAGACAGGAACATGATTGCAAAGGTCCTTACCTTTTGATACCTTTTGATGTGTTCGCCACTCTTCTAGCGGCACCAAGGAGCGCGACGCCCCTCGTTATGGGTGGTGATTTGGTGCAGTAGACTGTTGTTGTTGTTGTTGTTGTTCCCTAAGCTGCCTGGCCGAACAGCCCCGAGTCCCTGAGAAAGGCCATGGCCACGATCGGGCTTTCCCACAGAGCTCTCATTGAGTGTAGATTGTGTTGTTGGCGTAAGTGGTTGTGTGAAATGCAGTCTTCTATGATGTGTTTAATGGTATGGGGTGCTGTGTTACATCCCGGGCAGGCGTCGACGACGGAGTCATCCAGTCTCTTCTGATAGCTCAGGAGAGCTGGATGGTGTCCGCATCTCAGCCTGGCCAGGTGGACTCTGTCCTCGCGAGGAAGGGAGGATTCGGAAGGATGGATTTCGGGAGGTCGTGCATGCAGCTGCGTGTTGTCTGTGAGTGAGTGGATGGATTGGTGAGAGATATGAGTATGGATGTGCTTCTGGAAGTTGGTTCGGGGTAGGCAGGGAGGGAGAGAGGACAATAATTGTGTGTGATACCGTGTGCTGGGTGTTGTTTTGATATTTCTTGGTGTCTGTGAGTGTGTTGCCATGTAGTTTAGTGGGTGGTCTTGGTTCGTGGAGGATGCTGCCAGGAATTGAGTGCCTCTCATGTCCAGATGGTCTTTGACTTTGAGGATTTTGGTTTCTTGATGTAGGTGATCTGTGGGTGAAGTAGCTGTGCAGCCTGTAATGATCTTCAGGGCTTTGTTTTGAATAGTCTGTAAGGTCTTATGATGTGTTTCAGCTAGGTTAGAAGCCCAGGCTGGGCTTGCATATTCCATCACTGATCTTATGTATTGTTTATATACTGTGGTGGTAGTTTCTTTGTTGTGTCCAAATTTTGTGTGAGCAAGTGACCTGAGGGCGTTAAGTCTGGGTGTCAGTTTCTTTTTAATGTTTGTGGTGTGCTGTTTGAATGTCATATGAGTATCATATGTTACTCCTAGGATTTTGGGTGTGTGTGTATGTGTTAGGGGTGTGTTGTTTATGGTGAGTTGAGGGATGTATTCGTGTTCTCCTGTCCAACTTGTGAGCAGGGTTGCGGTGGATTTGGCTGGGGCTAGATTAAGTCTGTTTGTAGTGCACCAGCCATGTAGTGTGTTGAGATAGGGTTGAAGGAGATCTGTTGCTCTTTTTGGGTCATGGTGTGTGCATGTGAGTGTTATGTCATCTGCATAGGAGGCTAAGTTTATTTGGGGCGTATTGGGTGTAGTTATATCGTGCATGTACAGATTGAAGAGTGCGGGCGATAGGACGGATCCTTGTGGGACTCCGTTTGGAAAGTTTCTGATTTTAGATGACTGACCGGCAAAAGATACGTGTGCACATCTGCCTGCTAGGAAGTTGGCCAGCCACCTTTTTGTGTTGTTGTGCATGTTTGTGTTGTAGATTTTGTTTGTTAGGTTGTGGCGGGGGATGGCATCGAAGGCTTTACTAATGTCGAGTGTGGCTAATAGTGATCCGTGTGGTGGTCTAGCTGAGTTGATGCCGTCGAAAGCTCTTTGTGTAAGGTCTGTGAGAAGAGTGTTTGTGGAGTGCAGTGGCCTAAAGCCATTTTGTGTTGGAGCTAGGGGTAGGTCAGGTGTAATTAGTTGTAATACTAGGCGTTCCATGACTTTGGAGGGGGAGCAAAGAAGTGTGATGGGGCGGTGCGAGGAGGGTAGCGTGGGGTCTTTGTTGGGTTTGGGGAATGTGATAATGATACCATGCTTCCAAATGTCTGGTATTGTGTTGTGTGAATAGCTGTAGTTTGATATGTTAGTGAGTGCTTGTATGCCTTGTGGTCCCAGGTGTCTGAGGTGTATGTTGCTTATGTTGTCTAAGCCACAGGTGGGTGAGTGCTTGAGATTGTTGATGATATGCTTTGTCTGGTGATTGGTGAAGGGTGTATAGTCAGGGTCTGTGGGGAATTGTCTCTTACGTCGGATGACACGTCGGTCGTCTTTGTGAGGTTTTAGGTGGCTGACATGTGAAAAGTGATTGATGAGAGTGTTTGCTTGTTGTTTACATGAAGGAGTAGAGTCTGTTGTTGTGATTGCAGCATGTGATTGTGTTGTGTTGCTGTTGGAAAGTGTGATGCTGTTTAGTGTTTTGTAGAGTTTTTTGGGGTTTGTTTTGTGATCAAGTGTTTGTAGGAAGTTATTCCAATTTAGTTTTTGTTGTTCTTGTATTTTGTTGTTAGTTTGGGTGTTGAGTGCTTGAATTTGTTGTGTGATGTCTTGTGTGGGGGTGCTGGGGAGTGTTTCAGTATGTCGCGTTGTCTGATGAGGTTTTGAATTTCTGGTGTGAAGTTGGGGTTGTGTCTTTTCCTGTTACCTCTTGGAATGTGTTTCTTGTCAGCGTTTTGGATAGTTTTATTGAGTATGTGTACAGCATTGTTGATGTTAGTGATGGGTGTACTGTTTAGAGTTGTGAAGTGTTGTTCTGTCTCATTTGTGAATGCTTCCCAGTTAGCTCTTTTATAATTGGTGTATGTGTGTTTGTGGCTAGCTGGGGTGAGTCTGGTTTTGGTGGTGATAATGATCGGGAGGTGGTCAGAGCCTAAGGTTCTGACCACCCTCCAGGTTGTTGTGGGGGCGAGTTCTGGGGAGCAAAAGGTGATGTCTGGAGATGATGGGTTATAGAGGGCTTGGTGAGGAATATGGGTATGTTGATGGATGTCGTTAAGGATGATGAGGTTATCGGTTTGGTTTTGTAGTACCAGCCCTCTGTCTGTGTCGGGGTTGTCGACAACAGTAGACTGTTTGAAGCGATAGCTCGCTCCCTTGTGAGGATGGGCTCGTCTGGCACTTTTTGCAGTTCGACATCTAGGGCTCTCTTGAAGTTGTCTAACGAGATGTCCCTCATGTCTCTTACTCGCCGTGGGAGTTTGTTGAAGAGACGTGGGCCTCTGTGTGATAACCAGCCCTCTCACAGAGAGCCCATAGCACCCCTGTTATTCATCCGGGAGATTTCGCATTCCCAGCCTCTCCTATCACTGAATTTCATGACTATCGGAGTATGTAGGTTTGGTACTAAACCCTCTGCGATTTTCCACGTGTATATTATTAGGTAACGTTCTCTTCTACGTTCCAGTCCGACGCCTCCCCCGCCGTCATGTTTACATTTGTCGATCGCCGTGGTTAAGTTCGCGTCTATTTTGACGGCAATTTTTTTGGTAATTTGCCCCCCTGCTGGCAATATATATATGATGATGACAATATGTCATGGGGGGGCGGTGAGGGGGGGCAAAGCCCCCTCCTCAACATATTATTGTATCCAAAGGCAGTCAAAATAGACGGGAACTTGATGGCAAAGGTCTATCGCCACTACGCGTAGTGTAAACAAGGCTGGCGGTACGCCCGCACTTAACATTCTTGGGCAAGAATGTAGTTACCGGGTGTACCACCCGTCTTGTTTACACTACGCGGATGCTCACCATCATGTTCCCGTCTATTTTGACTGCCTTTGGATACAAAAATACATTACCCTAACCAAACAACCTAACCTAACCTAACCTAAAGCGGCGGGTGCCCAACCCCGAAAAGGGTTGAAATAGGGGAGCTATCCCCCCGCCAAAGGCGGCTTTCTAGGGCCTTTCCTAGCTGATGCTGAGAGGATTGGGTTCTAGTCGTGTGGTGATGGGCTGGTCTATCAGAGTGAGAGCTGAGCAATCTCTGCCATACCCATAGCTTACTCTGACTGTTCCTTTTACTTTTATATTTTCTAGATCTCAAGTGACGGCGTCTCTAACGTGGATTGACCTCCCAATCTACCAAGATTGGAAGCCAAAGCGTCACATTTTTCCTTTGCCCCTCAACTTTCTCTTCATAATTGCTGAGGGACACAGGGCCCTGGGTGGGGCTTTGGTTTCCCGGGCGTTTCCGCGCCCTCCTCAGCTCCCCGCCATGGAATGGCTTCGGTCACCCAGGCTTTATTGTGGTTGGCGGGGAGGGTTCTGTGGGGGCACTCGGTTATGGCCTTGGCCTTTCTCGGGGCCTTGGGGCTGTTTGGCCAGGCAGCTTGGGGAACAACAACAACAACAACAACCTAACCTAAAGGTTAGGCTTTTTAGTTAGGTTAAGTATTTATAGATGATTTATGTTGTATGTCGGTAGTGGTACACTACATCCATCTCCATTCTTGCCCTAGTTTGCCTTTTTCCAGAGGATCTACTGGAAGAAACTAAGAAAAACATAAAAAAAAAAAAAAAATTAGGCTAGTGGCAAAACTATAGGGTGTAGCCTATCAAAAATCTGTCACAAATTGTTACTGCAATTTTTTCTCCTCTTTCCAATGATATTCTACTTATTAAAATTGAACCAAAAATATAAAAGTTTTAGCGGTTTTAAAATTTGCAAAAAATTTGGAAAAAACTATTGGTCCGATTTTATTCATTTTTGAATATTCTTACAGTTTCTTACAGTAGATCCTCTGGAAAAAGGCAAACTAGGCCTGTGTATCCAGCTCAGTACCAATACTTGCACTGCTGCGGTCGTTCACGGTGTTGGCGGCGGCGGTAGCAGACGCAACATTTTTACTATTCTGTATTTTTGTTTTATAATCAAACTTCAAATCTTGTCTTCCCCATGCTTTATCAAGATTACTTTCAAACTCCCTTATTGATTCGGAATAGACTACATACTGGGGCAGTGCGTTCCACTCATTTACCACTATCACAATATGAGTTCTTTGCCTTCTCAAGCCTATTTCTTTTTTTGTAAATTTTCTTAGAATGTCCTCTCGTTCTTGCTCCCTCCCGCATCAAGAAGATACCTTCACACACATCCTCATCATACTTTCCTGACACTATCTTAAAAGTCTCTATCATATCCCCTCTCTTTCTCCTATATGCCAGTGTCGGAAGCCCCAATGTCCTCAACCTCTGCTCATAGCCTGCGTTCTTCAACGTTGGTACCAGCTTGCTAGCTCTCCTTTGCTTCTATATCCTTTACCATATATGGAGCCCACACCTGGTTCACATATTCCAGGTGCGGCCTAACCAGCGCTGTATAGAGATTCCTGAAGATTTCTTCGTCAAGTGACGCAAATGTCCTCCTTATCAGCCCTACAATTCTATTGGCTTTGTTTATCTTTTCCGCTAAATGTTCTGAGAAATTTAACTTATTGTCTATCACTACTCCTATATCCTTCTCTGCATTCACTTCCTCCATCGCTTCATACATACTGTATCCTACCTTGTCTACCTTGCTTGTCCCAATCCGCATGTACTTGCATTTTTTTGGATGAAAAGGCATTAACCAATGCTCAGACCATCCCTTCATGCCCTCCACATCTCCTTGAAGCAAACCCACACCTTCCTTACTCCTCACTCTTCTATACAGCTTAGTGTCATCCGCATACAGGTATACCTCACTTCCATTAGTTATAACTTCAGGTAAGTCGTTGATAAATATAACAAACAGCAGTGGTCCCAACACAGATCCCTGAGGTACCCCACTTGTAATTTCCCTCCACCTCGAGCCTATTCCATTCACCACTACCCTCTGTCTCCGATCTTTCAGGATGGCTTCTATCCATTTCACACATTTCTCCCCTATATTATAGCTTCTAACTTTCTCAATTAACCTTTTATGTGGGACCTTATCGAAGGCCTTCATAAAATCGCAATATACCACGTCTATTACATCACCATCTTCTAGAATTTGCATCCAATCATCTACCACCTTAATTAGCTGTAGTACCGTCGACCTCCCCGGCAAGAATCCGAACTGTCTCCCACTAAAAAGTTGGTTTGACTTCATATGCTCCATTATTCCTTCTCTAATTACCGTTTCCATTAGTTTACACACAACACTTGTCAAACTGACTGGTCTATAATTTCCTGGGTCATTTCTCTTTCCCTTCTTAAATATAGCTGTTATGTTCGCCTCTCTCCAGTCCATCGGGATTTGTCCTGTATTAAACGATACCTCAAATAACATTTTCAATGGCTCTACTAACATCTCACCTCCTTCCTTTATGATTCTTGGGTGTATCCCATCCGGTCCCGGGGACTTACTTCTGTTCATTTTTTCTATAGCCCTTCTTATTCTAGCATGGGAAAACTCTATTAGTTCTAGTGCCGGTGCCTGTTTGATGGGAATAGTAGACACTGCATCATCCAACTCCACTGTTAGTACCCCCCCAAAGTATTTCCCCAGCACCTCTGCTTTCTCCTTATCAGTCTCCGCTCTACTCCCATCATCCAACTCCCCTACCAGCTCTGGGATCCCTACTCTTCTTGTTAACTTTTCCTGAATGTACTTCCAGAATATTTTTGGATTATCCTTCACATTTCTAGCAATCTCTCTCTCCCTCTCCTTCACCCCCTTCCTTGTCTCCCACCTTATTTTATTGTTTATTTGTCTGCGTTCCAGATCCACTTCTATGTTGTTCCTAGAAGTGATAGCTACCACCTGTATAAACATGAAAATGATCGGACCATTTTGAAAAACATGGCGGACGCTCCCCGTAACTTGGGGGCTGCTTTCCCCAGACTCCCACAATTCGCACATCAGTAGAGTTTCCTGAATATGGTAAGACTAAAAAAACACTCGGTTTCAAAAGGAAAATAGCCTAATGAAAAAATAGGGAGAGAATAGGGAATGAGTTGTGTTACCGGGCGTACGTCGTGTAAATACGGGAGTTGATGTCAAACAGCGGGGATGTGGGGACGGCAGCCACCACTCATAATACTAGAATAGGAATGCCGGCTTATTCGGACCATGGCTGATTCGGACCATATCAGTGGCCGATTCAGACCATGCCATTGGCGGACTTGGACCATGAAATGGCTGACTCGGACTTCTAATATTTTGTCTGATGGCGTAATGGTTTCAATCTGATAAAACACCATTACAGGTTTGGCGGGAAATTTTGATTATTTATTTACGCAAATTAAATATAGCTAAACATGCATAAGCTTCAAATGGTTATTGGTTCAATTGACAATCGATTCTTTTTCCTATTCAGTTTCAGTGGTCTATGCAGTTGAGATAAATTTCTGGACAATGAAGATTGTAGGATATGATTAAAGAATAGGCCAATTCTGTTAACTCTTGTGTTGTAGATTACGAAAAGAAGGCTATGGAAAGCTCTAAGGTAAGTTTTCGACGAGTCTCGTATTCCTGGGTCATTTATATTGAAAACAATTATATAAATACAGTAGGCTAACTAGTAATTGGTCCGTTGAAAATATCAGTATAATGTATTCGGTAGAAGCGTAAGGACAAATAATGATGTAGACTATTGTAGAAAGCTACATCATTATTTGTCCTTATGCTTCTACCGAATACACTGATATTTTCAACTGAACAATTACTAGTTAGCCTATTTATGTAATTGTTTTCAACATAAATCACCCACGAATACGACGTTCGTCGAAAACTGACCTTACAAACTGGCACAACCTACTAAATAGGAGGGCAAGGAAAGGGAATCTCCCTTTTTACCTCCTAGTAGAATTGTTGTATAACGCGGCAAGAAGTAGGCTATTCCCAATCAAGTAGATTACAGCTAATAAGAGAAGGAAAGTTAACCAGGCGCCTTAAAAAGTCTATCAGGATTCAGGACAATTAAACAAATTAAAGATAGGGGCTAGGGCCTATTCTATAGGACAAATATAACAAACATAAAATTTCTACCGGTCAAATGAATTTATATATTATATTTATTCATTTTAGTTTTAGTTACCGGTAGGTTTTACTGACAAATGTGTATTATTATGCTGTATTTTTATATATGTAGCCTATAATAACCATTAACATGTTGTATGTCTATTCCTCTTAGAATTAGTTAAAATTATATTCGGTGGTTATCACTGACAAATCAAAACCGTATAGGCCGAATAAGCCAGGTCCGACAATTATTGTGGTCCGAATGAGCCTGGGCCGAATTTATTATGGTCCGAATGAGCCTGGGCCGAATCAGCCGGCTACCCTAGGATAGGTTAGGTAAGGTTGTTAGGTTAGGCTAATGTCCTTTCAAAGGGGTAGGCTAGGCCTATAGTATACACTAGGATATACCCGGTCAGAGGTAGGTGATATGGTACGGCAATACTTAAGATGATTTGTGGCACACTATTAGAAACAATTTATTAGGGACTATAGGTATGTATAGACTCGGAATAATATTCTCAATATTGTCCCCATGGAGGATTTGCGATAACAACTTTGAAAACCCTGATATGAAATTAAATAAACAGTCCTGTGCATAAACAAACCCAACAGCGGGGGTGTGGGGGCAGTAGCCCCCACCCATAATACTAGGATAGGTTAGGTAAGGTTGTTAGGTTAGGCTAATGTCTTTTCAAAGCTTCTTTTTCCACTTTAAAAAAAGAAAAAAAAATACTTGCTAAATAAGCCGCCACAACTCATCTTAAGTGTTGCCGGTGATACGCCCGATAACACAACTCTTGCCGAGAATAGCTTAAGATTTACCAAGACTTCTCATACCATTTAGGTGTCGATAGTGTATTGGAGAGCCTGTAATTTATGAGGGTAAACCTGACTTTTTGGACCGACAGCGATTTCAGTAAGTTTTATTTTGTTTTTTTAATTTTTCCTTCAGATATAGTGTTGTTTTATACTGAAGAGGAGCTGAAATGAGTATTTACCCATTATCCAACAATCTAAAAACACGCCCCCCACTAGTGGGGAGGGCTATGAAGTTCAGGGAAAATGAGGGTTTAAAAGCGTAAAAATACAATAATATAGCGTTTTGTATCAAAACTTGGCTCGTGTTTTCCCAAATTGCAAACCCATAAAACCCAATTTTGTGAATACTCGTGCCAACTTTTGACGAAAGCTGGCTCGGATTTCACGGGGTGGAGTGGGTAGCCTAATTATCCCAATATATTAGGTTATAAAAATACCTGTAGTCAACTTTAGGAAGACATTAGCCTAACCTAACAACTTTACCTTATCTAACCTAGTATTATGGGTGGCCACACCCCCGCTGGTTGAGTTAGGCTACCTTTGTTTTTGTTTTTTTGCTAGGCTATTAGCCTAACCTAACAACCTTAGGTAAACTTAGAAGAGCTGAACGTGAATGGCGGAAAAATAAAACAGACTCTACATGGTTGCAATATCTGTCAGCCAGAAGAGCTGTGGTCCACACAATCAAAGATGAAAAGAAAGTGTATTATCAGGGAAAAGTTGACTCATGTGGTAACGACCAGAGGAGGTTGGCTTCAATTGTAAACAGTTTACTTGGAAAAACAAGAGTCAGCTTAAGACCTTCTGTACCCTATGCCGAGTTGGCTGCCAACTTTGTGGCATTTTTTGCTGGCAAGATAACTCGCATAAGACAGGAACTGGATGATGCTTCTGTTGGTGAAGAATTTTCAGTTGTACTCCAACCCCGACACATTCCTAATAATGTCCTCTCATCCTTTCACTCAGTAGAGGTGGACATGATCTCGTCCTACATAAGAAACCTCAATAAAACATTTTGCCCGTTGGATCCCATAAATGTTTCCAAGCTACCAAGAGTCTATGATCACACAGTTGAGTTTATTTCCAAAATAATTAATAAGTGCTTCTCTGAAAGAAGCTTCCCACATTCTGAAAAGCATGCACTACTCCGACCTACTCTAAAGAAACCTGGACTTGGTGTTGAGAACATGTTGAACTATCGTCCTGTCTCCAACCTGTCCTTCATATCAAAGATATTAGAGCGTGCAATACTTGACCAATTACAACCACTACTTCAGCAGAATGAAACTATCCCAATTTTTCAGTCTGCTTACCGACAGCATCATTCAACTGAAACAGCATTGATTAGAGTACATAATGATCTAGTTGAGAACATTTGCAATGGTGTGGCCTCACTATTGGTCTTGCTTGATCTCTCTGCGGCCTTTGACACAGTGGATCACGAGTTGTTATTGAGTGATCTTTATGATTGTGGTGTGCGTGACTGCGCTCTCTTGCTTCTTGGGTCGTACTTGTCAGGTAGATCCCAGAGTGTGATGGTAAATCAAGTGGTCTCGGACTCGACACCCCTGCAGTATGGTGTTCCGCAGGGATCAGTTTTAGGTCCTATCCTATTTATAATTTATATTAGCAGTTTGTCTCTTCTGCTTCGTGCACATAATGTCACCTTTCACTTTTATGCAGATGACACCCAGATTTATGTGAGAATCACAAATATAGTTGATATACGGAGTAAGATGGAATTGTTGATGTCTGATATCAAGAAGTGGATGAGAGCGAGAAAACTTAAACTAAATGATGGTAAAACTGATATTCTCATCATCCGAGGAAATAGAAGAGCTGATGATATAGTAGGTGCCCTCTCCATCAATGTGGGTGGATCTCAGCTGCGACCGGCCAACTCTGTTCGAAATCTGGGTGTATATGTGAACTCCCGATTAGATTTCAAAGAGCATGTAAACCAGATAGTTAAAAGTTGTTACTTGCACATCAGAAATCTCTATTTGGTGAAGCCGTTTATAACCAGACAAACCTCCTGACGTTGGTTCACTCATTGGTCTTCTCTCGTGTTGATTATTGCAATGCCCTGTTGGTGGGTCTTCCAAATTATATTTAAAGAAAGTTCAGTCTGTTCTTAACAGGGCCGCAAGACTAATTTTTGGTGTTCCACCTAGAACTCCTACTACATCTCTTCACATAGAACTGCACTGGCTGCCAGTAAGAGCAAGAATAGAATTTAAGTTGTGTTTGGTGACTTTTAAGGTTCTCAAATTTGGTGAGCCTAGGTACCTTGCGGAGCTGCTCAGGCACCCACCGGCACACCATGGTGTAGTTGTGCGTCATGACAATGACCCTTTTCGTCTTGATGAACCAAGGGCTTTCCAGCAGTCTTCTTTCTTTGAGAGGTCATTCTCCTACATGGCTCCGAGGTTGTATAACAGGTTGCCGCTGTCCATGAGACAACTGAGTTCTGTTGAATGCTTCAAGAGACAACTTAAGACTTTTCTCTTTGAGAGAAGCTATGATCTTGAGAGAGGTGTCATGACAGATGGCTATAGAGTTTAGGCTATTTTGCCACTGCTAGTGATTGTTAAATGTGTGTTGTATATAAGCCTTCTTTTGATGCATTGATTTTGTTATTTTTTCTTTCTTTCCGAGCGCTAGTGAATTCTTCGGAAAAATTGGCACTTATGAGAAATAAGTAACATGCTTATTATTATTATTAACCTAACCTAGTACGGTATATGGGTGGGGGCTGCCGCCCCCACACCCCCGCTGGTTATTTTTTTTTAAAGAGACAATGAACGGAGGAAGGAAAAACACAGATAAAACATAAAGGTCCATGTGCCTAAAGGCATCCTCCATTCATAAAATGTTTGTAACTATTATACGTGCTATTAGCCTAACTTAACAACCTAGTATATGGGTGGGGGCTGCCGCCCCCACACCCCCGCTGGTTGGGTACTGGCTGAAAACTTATTGTTTTACAGTATATATGTATTTTAGCATTTTTTCTTTTCTCCCTTATAATACATTTCAGCTCTTAACCTCTGAAGTGCGCATGGGGGTAATTAGACACCTCCCTGCGCGCATGTATTTGAGGTGTTTCCGTCACTAAAATATTCATTGTACCATTAATAGCATTAATACTTATCCATATGCGCCTATTATGGGTTGATTATAAAGGTATTAACCTGAAACAACAATAAAACGAGTGAAAACAGCGTTTGGATGGTCAAAATCGGAGATATAGCCCGCGAGTTGTATAATGTATGGGTGAGGCAAGCTGGTTTCCCGCCAATTTCCCCCAAGGCCACTGAGACACAGTCGATCAATACTCTCTCTCTCTCTCTCTTGCACTCGCTTGCCATCAGTGATGACAACACCCTGCTTGCAACTCGCTAATGTTAGCACGAAAATATACCTCAGAATAAGGGAATAACAGGGAAAATAGGTGATAACTGAAGGAGAGGAGGAAAGTGGGGAAGGAGGGGAGGTAGAGGACTGAGATTTTGCATGGCCCAGCGGCCAAAAAAAAATTATATATTTTTTTTTTTTTTTTTCGATGTCAAAAGTTTATATTTTTTTCACTCACTCTTAAGAGTCTCCCCGCAGTCCGCCGGGGGAACTCTTAAGAGTCTCCCCTCAGTTCCCGGGTTAACCCGCTGAGTGCCAGCCAATTTTGACGGTGTGCTTCTGCCAGATTTTTTTTTTTTTTGCTAAATCTATCAAGTTGGGAGAGAAAGGAAGGATAATGGTAAAAGAAACACTCCCCTTCTCCATTTTCGCCAGAAATCAGGTCCCCGATGGTCCCGAAAGTAGCTGAAAAGACACTATAGACTACAGAGACTTTTATGGTATCGGAATGTATGGGTAGGAGGGTGGTGGGAGGGTGGTTTGGGGGATGGTGGGGGGAAGGTAGAAACTAATTGACTCATGTTACAAATATGAAGCCGATTGGTGAGGTAGTTTCGCCACCACGGATTTTCCTTTTTTTCCTTATCTTCGTACGGATACGCTGGAAGTGGGTGGTGGGAGGCGGTTGGGGGTGTGGTGGGAGGAAGGGTAAGGGACTTGTCACACAAATATGGAACCGATTGGTGCAGTCGTTTCGCCGCCACAGATTTTCCTTTTTTTTCCTTCTGATGGGACCGACAGTCAGCGAGTGGGTGGGAGGAGGGATTTGGGATTTTTGTGGTGGGTAGCCAAAAGGGTAAGGTACATGTGGTAAAAATATGAAAGCCATAGGTGCAGTCGTTTCGCTGCTACGATTTTTTTTCGGCGAGAACGTATATATACGTCCCTGGCACTGGGCGTGACAACACCCTAGGGCGTATATACTGTATACGTCCCTGGCACTCAGCGGGTTAATGACATATATAGCAATGATGTACCGGACCTATTAGGCCTAAAAAGATCGATGGGCTAACTGTCGGTCCAAAACATCAGTATAACCTTTATGAGTTATAATCACACAGGATTGTCGGTGACTGTAATGTGTTGCCAGAGTGGGGATAAATCTACAGTTATACTACCCCTATTTTTTCGCTATTCTGTTGGTACTAATGGGTTAATATTATTAGTAGTAGACTTAGTATGGTTTGATGATACACAGAAATGTATATTTGACTTGAAATAGATACGGTACATTGAAGTATTACAAACCTTCGCGAACCCATAAACAGGGAACGTGAGCTGGGTTTAGACCGTCGCGCACCCATAAACAGGGAACGTGAGCGGGGTTTAGACCGGTCGCGAGACAGGTTAGTTTTCAGTTAGGTTAGGTTAAGTTAGATTAGGCTAATGTTAAAAATACTAAAATGCGACGGTCCTCGGTATTAAACAAAACTGTATATCAAATAAAAAAGTAAAAAACAACAAATTACCTGAAAAACTCGTATCTAGTTGGTGATAAATTTTATCTAGCCTAAATACGTTTTTTTCCAGTTTCCGCATCTGCTGAACTATCCAAAAACACGCTTAAAGACGTGTTTTGAAGGGGGGAGGTAGTGGGGGAGGGGTAGTAGGCCTATAGCCTAACTGTAGATTTACCAAAATAAAATACAACCACAAATTACCTGAAAAACTCTTAGGCTATCTGGTTGATAATAAATTTTGGTCAATATACAAGAGGCGCTACAATATAGGTAGCAAAATTCTAATGGTAGTTTTGGGTTCCTATCATCATATGCTTCATTTGGTTCAATGTTATTTTAATACCACAAATTTTTGTGATATATTTGAATATAAATATTGAATCTATATGCTCTAAAGATCATAAGAAAATTTGTTTTAACCCTCGGCAAAATCTAATAAAAAAGTATGGTACTAAAAAAAAAAATTGTAACAAGGTTGTCAATACGGTACTTCCAGTTATCGATAGGGTAGCATTCAAGGAGACTACTGCAGGACTCTTCTTCTTCTTCTTCTTACCTCTGACCGGGTATAGGCTATCCTAGTGTTTACTAGCCTATACCACTTTGAAAGGACATTAGCCTAACCTAAAAACCTTACCTAACCTATCCTAGTAAATTATAGGTGGGGGCTGCCGCCCCCACACCCCCGCTTTGACTTAGATTTTTGGAGTATTTGTCTGTGAAGTGGGTATTTTTCAATTTGTTGATAACGAAAATCCTCCATGCGGACTATATGGAGAAAAATATGGCGAATCTATTGGTGCCAATTTTCCCTAATAAATTGTTTCTCATAACGTCGCACTAGTGTCCTTGAATATTATCATCGATAGCTCTAAAGATCATATGAAAATGTGTTAAACCCTCGGAAAAACCTAATATAAAAGTATGGTACTAAAATTTAATTTTCGTAACAAGGTTGTCAATCGGTACTTTCCCGTTATCAATGTACAATCAAAGCTGAAGATTGCACAGTAAACACCGTAGACTTCATCGACTTTTACCTTCGTATAATAGACATCCAATTTTGTTTTTTTGATTAACTAAGGGATTAGTACTCAACCAGCGGGGGTGTGGGGGCGGCAGCCCCCACCCATAATACTAGGTTAGGTTAGGTAAGGTTGTTAGGTTAGGCTAATGTCTTTTCAAATCACTATCGGGGGGAGGGACGTGTCTCAACATCGATTGATAGGCCTAATGGGGAAAATAGGTTTTCCCGAGATTTCTAATTAATTACAAACACTATATATTGATGCAAATGAACAATTTTGTTTATAAAAAACACTCTGAAAATTTGTGGTATTAAAATAACATTTTTCCCTTCATTTCTATATACTTTTTATCCCCGGGAAAAAAACAAAAAATCTTGGGTTTTTTTTTTTTTTTTTTTCTTGGATTTTGTTTAGGCTATATTTTTTTTATTAACCTAACCTAACCTAACTTAAATGTATTTGGGGGCTATTAGGTTAGGTTAATGACCAAAACAAAAAATCCCAAGAAAATAAATGAAAAATCCCAAGATTTTTTTTTTTCCCGGGGATAAAAAGTATATAGAAATGAATCATATGATGATAGGAACCCAAAACTACCATTATAATTTTGCTACCTATATTGTAGCGCCTCCTGTATAGCCTATTGACCTAAAAAATTTATCAAAAACTTTTTTTTCCAGTTTCTGCGTCTGCTGAACTATCCAAATAGCCTACACGCTAAAAGGCGTGTTTTGAAGGGGGAAGGTGGTGGGGGGGTAGTGGGGGGAGGGGTAGTATAACTGTAGATTTACCAGAGTGGGTAGTAAACACGCTGACATGGTAGTAGTTTGAATCTGGCCTGGACAAAGTGTGGAGGGGACAGAATCTAAAGTTCAATTATAGCCTAAGGCACAAATAACCCACCACACACAGGCGAAGCCAAGGTCAAATTAGTGACCAGGCTACTGAACTGTAGCCACAGGCTTAGGCCTCTTCCAGAAAAAGCATCTGTGGGTATCTGTGAGTAATAGGCTACTTTGGCTATCTAGCCTAACAAGAACAAGATCATCCAGATGTTAATCCTCCCAAAAGCCTAACCCCATAGCCTATCTCCCAAATTATGTTCTTAAATACCAACCCCATACATTCACTAAAACCCACAATCACTCGCAACCAACTATGCGTAAAATCATCAATATATTTCCAGACAAAAGGCATGAAAAGCCTAAAATACCTTGATGAGCTGGGCGAGTAGACACAGACGCAGCTCCATGTTGACATATAGGTGGAGTCCTCTGGCGGGAGAAGAGTGAACTAACTTGACAACTCGTGCGCGCCATTTTTAAAGCCCAACAACCCAATCAAGCTGTCATATGGGAGACAATTCACCAAAGTTTATATACCTACTAGTGTGTATATACTTTGCTATTCACTCACTGGCCAAAAACAGAGTACCTTCAATTTAGTCATTCTTATTAGATATAGCCTACAAACTTAAAAGTTATGCTCTAGTCTATAGTTGCCAGTACAGCAGTCCCTTTCTGTTTTCTGGCTATTATTAGACGATCTCTTCTCCCTGATGCTTAACCCCATTAGTTTTGAGATTTTAAGACATTCGCCCCATTAGTTTGGCAATTATAATTCCTTTAGTGCCTTTTAGGTGTCGACGTTTTCCTAGCGAGCGATAGAGTTCTCGAAGGGGAGTCTCTTGAGGGGTATTTATCGCTTGATAGACGTCATGGAGGATAGATAAAGGGAGATCTAGGGAACAAGTATGAGTTTGTTTGTGTTTGGGAGGGGGGGGGGGACGTGTGTGTGTGTGACGTGTAACCTATGTGTGAGTGTGTGTGGGTGAGTGGGTGTGTGTAGGTGTGAGTGTCACCGTGTGTGAATACGAAAACTTACCTAAGAAAATTGTACCAAACGAGAGACGGAAAAAGGTAAAAACAAAAGTTTACCTCTATTTCACAGGTTAACAATACAGTGGCACTTTCACCTCCATTTTAATACTGTCAATAGCTTAACTTCCAATGCACTGTATAACAAAATATGTTGTCTGAATTTCACTATATCATTCTCACCTCACACAGACAGACAATGACACACATACACACACACAGGCGAACGGATACTCACACACATACATATACACACACGCACACATACATACACACAGACACAGGCATTTTTTTTTTTTTTTTTTTTTTTTTTGTAGATGTTTAGGTGACAATCACCACGGTCGATCTGGGGATCCGCCGCTGATGAGCTCGTCCTGGCTCGTCCTGGAATTTTTACGACTCTGAATCTTACGATTCTTTACAGGACTGAACATGCCATTGTTATCGGCAATAGCTCAGAGAAGAGTGTTGAGAGGGGAGAAGGGGTGTTGGAGAGAGAGGAAGGTGTTGGCGTGACTTTGTTATGCGTGTTTTGTCTGTATACATCGTCAGGATGTCCCCTGACTGGGTGCAAGCGTGTGAAACATGCTAGGACGTACTACCGCACCCACTAAATGTCCGCCGTGGCAGGGATTCGATCCCGGGTCTTTCAGATTCACACGCGAGCGTGCTCACCACTTGACCACCACGGCCTTTCATGCACACATACGAACGGATACACACCCACCCACCTACGCATACATATACACACACGCACACACATACACACACGCATATACAGTACACTGAAGAACAGATACACATAGATAGACAATCATACATACATGAGCATGCCACCCCTTGAAACAGTCTGCTGCGCCAATTTAAAAGTATAACAAGGAGAAACAGACAGACAAATACACACACATACATACACACGCACACAGACACTCACACCTGACATCAGAGACTTCAGAGTTCATACGAGTTCACATTTCATATCCGTTGGTTTATAGACATTATTATTATTATTATTATATTTATTTATATGTTTATTTAGCATATAAATTAGATTATCAATAGGTTCAAGAATATTTCGTAGCGAGGTCAGTCTTAAGTGATATGTGCCCATACAATATTATTTCCTTTCGCTTAAGCATTAGACTATTCATAGTGCAGTTGGGTACACTACATGATTAGATTAATATCCAGTATTTGATAAATGGATATCAATCGTGCAGTCATGTGCTGTAATTATAACTGTTTTGATGGTGTAATAGTTAGAGTGTTTAACCCCTTCAGCACCATGACGCTTTTCTACCTTTATTTCTGGGTAAGATTAGATGGTGTTAAGCAGTTTAAGAAGGACCTATGTTACTAAGAGGGTTTATTGAGATCATATTTACCTATTTGAGTCGTATAGGGAGATTACAAACTAAAGAAAATCGTCTAATGATAACCAGAATATGATGAGAATGACGTATTGGGAGTGAAGGGGTTAAAATCTCAAACTTTCTTCTACTCAACATCTGAGCTCTGGAACTCTCTCCCAGAATCAGTCTTTCCCTCTTCCTATGACTTAAATTGCTTCAAACTCCGTGTGTCCAGGCATTTTGGCTCGAACGTCCCTTGATTTTGGCACTGTCACTCTTTCAACTATGGGGGAGGCACTCGCTATAGGCAGTTATGCCTTTTGCCTCCCTCAATCACATAGAAAAAAAAAAAAAAAAAAAAATGTGGTAACCCAGGTTCAAATTCTGTTAGGATCACATGCTTTCATTAATTTCATTGGGAGGTGTTTGGTGTTGGGAGTGAAATTAATAACAAATAGATTAATTTATATATTTATGATCCTCAGACCCCCTTTCCAGCTATTCTTTCCCCCTTACTCCTTCAAGCTACTGTACATTTGTAAATATATCTATCTATATGCTCAGGCCCGATCCCCATTTTTCCAATTTTGTTTTTAATTTTAATTTTCTATTTCATTCTATTTTATTATTGTTATTTTGTTTTTCCTTTTTTCTTGGGGGTGGCCGACTCAAGACAGAACAAGAACAGGGAAAACACAAAGACATAACACAATGAACAAACATAGAATAAAGCATAAATTCACACACATCTAGGTCACCCAGGAGAAGACCCTGAGATAAAATTATCTCGGCCAATGGTTGATTTCTCCTATTTTGCAGGCAAAAATCAACATCTGAATGGGGGCGAAGCACCCAATAATCGCCAATCTAATGGGGCGAAACGCCTTATAATCGCTAAGCTAATAAGGTGAGATATCTTATATCGCTGATGCAGTTAAAAAGTTGGGAGAGGTGCCGGCTGTTACTACAAGGAGTGTGAACAAATTAAAACCAAAAGTGATGATTTGCAATGTTCATCCTGAAGAGTCCAAGAGTGAGATAATTGATACATTAATTGCAAGGAATGATTTTCTGGATTCGATTGATGATATTAAAGGAAAGATTGCCATGATTTTTGATAAACCAGCTGCTGGAGGTACAGTCCATTATATCCTGAAATGTGAGCCTGAAGTCCGTGCGGCTCTCTACAAATATAAAGACAAGGTGCAACTTCAATGGGGAATATATAATATAAGAGACAGGTACCATGCATTGGCTTGTTTCTATTGCCAGAGATTTGGGCATGCAGAAAATAAGTGTGCTGCTAAACTAAACAGTGATGTGCCTGTTTGTTTTAAATGTGCTGGAACACATAGGTCGAAGGATTGTAAGGTGACTGTGAGAAAGTGCATAAATTGTATGAGATACGGGAAACAAGACGTGTATCATTCATCATCAGATCGGGTACCCGGTGCCCGGTCTTTTCGAGTGAGATAGTCAAGGTGAGAGACCTAACTGATCATGGAATCTAGTGCTTTAATAAAGATAAAGGGGGGACTGATAAACATTCAATCAGTGGGAAATAAAACCTTTGAAATTCGAGACTTAATTAATGAGGCAAAATATGATGTACTAGCGGTAACTGAAACATGGCTGAGTGAATACGATACTGCTAAAATACTTGAAATGACTCCTTTAACGCATACCTTCTTGCACAATCCACGAAGAGGGAAGGGAGGTGGTGGTGTGGGAATTTTTCTTACAAACACGTTTAAGAAGACGAAAATATGTAAATCTGCAAGGTTCGGTAGTTTTGAACATATACAGGTGGGCTGTGAGATTGGAGGCTGGAAATGTACTTTTATTGTTGTTTATAGACCCCCAAATTTAAGTGCCAGTAGATTTATTGATGATTTTAGATTATACTTGGAAACAATTGATATGGTTAGTACGAATACATTCGTCTTTGGTGACTTTAATCTGTGGGTGGATGTTCCAAATGATTACTATGCTACTATCTTTATAGAATTGATGGAGTCTTTCCACTTGATAAATAAAGTGCATACTGCAACTTCAAGAGGTGGTCATGCATTAGACTTGGTTTTTACGAATAGAGAAAGCGATATGATAAATGAGCTGTATGTTGAAGATGAGTGTTGTATTTCGCCGGTCCATAAACTAGTTACTTTTAACATGCCGTTTGTAAGTAAACCTAGACAATCTAAGACAATAAAGTGTAGGTCAAAAGAAAATTTGAGCCACAACTACTAATATCGACTGTTGCGAATGAAATACTAATTAAGAAAAGAGAACACTGTGCTCACGGTGAATTAATAGATTACTGTACGTCATGTTTCACTAATCTGTATAACAGCATTGCTAGAGAAAAATACGAAGATATGTGCCCCATTATTGAAAAGAAAATAGTAATAGTTGATAGTGCGCCGTGGTTTAATGCTGATATTCAAAGAGCAAAAAAGGCCAAGAAGAAATATGAGAGGCTATGGAGACGTCTACGAACCGAAGAGGCAAGAGATAACTATAAAAGAGCTCGGAATATAGAAAACAGGCTCATTGTGCTTAGAAAACGTGAATACTATATGAATAAAGCAAAAGAAGCTGGATCTGACATGAATAAGCTGTATGTGGTACTTGACAACTTGACGGGAAACAAGAAGAAAAATAAGTTACCAGAAGGGATTCCGGATATGACATTGGCGAATGATTTTTCTGACTTTTTTTGTGATAAAATTAATGCCATTGTTGGAAATTTTGGAGTAGTCGAGACTCAAGACGTTGTTGTAGCTGAGCCTACTGTGACTAAGTTAACATAATTTACTATGACGGATCTGAATACAGTTAAATCCATAGTTACGAAAGCAAAACTTACCCATTGTAGTAATGATCCTATACCGATACGTGAAATAGTGCACAGTAAAAATTTTAACAGTTTTCTGGACATATATGTTGACATAATAAACTGTAGCATTGCAAATAATGTATTTCCATCGTCTGAAAAGAATGCGATTGTGAAGCCTATTATTAAAGGGAGCCTTGATTCTCAATGCTTGAGCTCTTTTAGGCCTGTTTCCAATTTAACATTTCTATCAAAAATTACTGAAAATGTAATTCTGGGTCAGTTATGGGATCACTTGAGTTTAGTGAAGGCTCTCCCAGACAACCAGTCCGCATATAGAAGACTTTACTCTACGGAAACCACGATGTGCTCTGTGATTAATGATTTACTCATGCAAATGGACAATGCGAAGTGTGGAATCTTAATTTTGTTGGACTTGAGTGCTGCGTTCGATACAGTGGTGCATAGCTTACTAATAGAAGACTGTAAAGCTATTGGTATTGATGGTAATGCGCTGGAATACCTTCAAAGTTACCTTACTAACAGAACTTATTGTGTGCAAATAAGTAATAAATTCTCAGAGATGAAGCATCTAGAGGGGCGTCCCTCAAGGGAGTGTTCTTGGACCAATTCTATTCTGTATATATACAATTGCACTATCTAGCATATTAATGAAACATGGAGTGAAATTCAAGCTGTTTGCGGATGACACCCAATTCTATCTGGCACTAAGTGACGTGGTGAATGTTGAGGAGAAGATTAGTGGTTTATTAAAAGACATCGGGAAGTGGATGGAGTCAAAGCAACTGAAATTAAATTAAAATAAAACTGAATGCCTATTAGTAGGCAGACGGGTGAACCTTGAGAGACTGGGCGTGCAAAGCCTCAATATCAATGATAGTGTGATGACTGTGAGTAGTGTGTTGAAGGATTTGGGAGTCTTGGTTGATAGTGAACTGTCATTTAAAAACCAGATTAATCAAACAGTGCGAATCTCTGCCTATCATCTGAGGAATATTGCTTTTGTGAGAAAATATCTGGATATTAATACAACCAAAATGTTGATCCACAATCATGTAATTAGTAAATTAGACTATTGTAATTCTCTATATTATCGACTACCAAATTACTTGCTACGAAAACTACAACTTATAATGAATAGAGCAGCAAGATTAATAAAGAGTTTACCATTCCGTGCGAGTATAACGCCGGCATTAATTGACCTGCATTGGCTGCCGGTGAAAGCGAGGATCATATTCAAACTGTGTGTTATAGTGTATCAAGCTTTGAACTTTGGAAAGCCGGAATATGTGCGAGACTTATTGGAAGACTTCAATGTTGGCACTGATATGATGCTGAGACATGGCAACGTGCTGCATCAATTGAATGAGCCACGGTGCAATCATGAATTTGGATTTAGGGCCTTCGAAAAGAGTGCACCGAGACTTTATAATAATCTACCAGTTAATGTGAAAAGGTGTGCGAACATAAAGGCCTTTAAAAAGTCACTAAAAACACATTTGTTCAGGGAGTGTTATGACTTAGAAGATGGCACTGGGAGACAAGACTACAAGTGCTAGATGGTTTAAAGGGCAGCTGCGACGAGCGTCACATCTAGTGACGGAGCGCGGCTGAGAAACTCCACACCAAGTAACAAGTAAGTAAAGTAAACTAAAGGGACGAAACAGGGGGAATCTAAAAAAGACCACCATCATTATTAAAGATCAAAGGAAACTGACATTTAACATCCTGTAGTTTTTACTGTGTTATTAATGTTCCCAACAGCACATCATTCACATACTGTATAATTATAAACAATGACTCATAAACGTTCCAGTAATGTTCTTCTTAGAGTAACTTGATCTTTCTGTGTCTCGGTATTTATCCATATAACTCTCTCTCTCTCTCTCTCTCTCTCTCTCTCTAATATAGTTGGGATGTGTGTACATGCTTAGATTGATATGCAGGATTCGAAGTTGCATAATAAATCGTAGGCAGTGTCCACCATCCTTTAACTATCTTCGTGGTGCGATGCATAAGGTGTTGATTTTCGGTGTGAGCGTCCTGGGTTCGAATCCACGGACTGCCACATGTGTTTGTAAATTTAATTAATAAATTTTAGGAGGAGTATAGTTGGTTGTTGGAAGGAACATAATAATATATATATATATATATATATATATATATATATATATATATATATATATATATATATACGGTATATATATATATATATATATAATGCAAAAATCTATAACCTGTTACTATGATACCCTAACCATTCATCTGTAAAATTATATACCAATAAAAGTTACCGTTAATCCTTGAGATAAGAGATACGTTAATCTCTCTCTCTCTCTCTGGATCTACCAATTTATCTATCCATCTGTATACTTGTCTATCTGTATATTTAGTATATCTCACAAATACACGTGAACTACTGAAGTAAATGTTTTGTTTTTTTACTCCAGCTAAGTATCCTTTATCACGCCGTGGTACATTTGTTTAAAGCAAGGACAATCGTTTTGACTGTCGGTGGTTCGAGCCCGGCTGAGTATATGAAAACTATCTATCTATATATCTCTCTGTCTATGTATATATCTAATATATATATACATATATATATATATATAATTATATATATATATATATATATATAGTATATATATATTATATATATATATATATATATATATATATATATATATATATATATATATATATATATATATATATAATATATATATATATATATATATATATATATATATATATATATATACCTTGTTGAAATATTCCTTATCATTCATGAGCAAAAATATATATCCCAATAAAAAGGCTTCATCCAACCCTTGAGATAAAGAGATAAGCTATCTATAATGCGTGTTTGTTGGCTATCATACTTTGGAAGATCTATAGTTAATCTCTCTAGGGAGTTATTTATACATTATACAATATCTATATCCTATTTTTGTACCTATGTAATTGCTTGTGCATTCCCCCTCCCTTTATCTTTCTCTCTCTCTCTCTCTCTCCCCCCCCCCCTCTCTCTTTCTCTCTCATGTAATTATAATGTAAACTGTATTGTATATGATTAAATTGTGTATCTACTTATCCATCTCGCCCATATCTCCAAATCTACTGTATCTATCTATCTATCTATCTGTCTAGCGTGCTAATAAGTCATGTCCCAGCTGTCATTACGTTTGGCTTGCTCTGTGCTGTATTAATGTCTGTCAGATGTTGAATAGGGTGGCTAAGTGTAGGAACATGTTGGTATATTTCACTCGATATGAAGAAATGAAGCTTAGATATTGCTGATACCAATTATTGATCAAAACATACTTGGTGCCTAGACATCACTTATTAGCGCAACTGTACATACCTTATCATGCCTCTGTATAAAGATAGAGAGATAAGTTATCTATAATACGTCTTTGTTGGCTTTCATACTTTGGAAGATCAATAGTTAACCCTTTGAAGATTATGACGCATTTTGGCAGTTTATTCTGGTTACCATTAAACGATTTAATGAAGTTTAAGAAAGATCTGTGGGAATTATAAGGGTAAAAACTCAATTAACCCTCTGATTTCCATATGGTTTTCCTAATCTAAATAAAATCGTCGAACAATAGCTGGAAAATAGAAAAGACATACGTATTGGATCTTAAAAGGGCTTATCTCCTGGGTTGCAAATCATTATTGGCCTATCTGCCCTAATTCACTTCTTGCGAGTCAAAGGGTTGATATAATCTGTAAATGTCCACACTTTCTCTGGCTGACTCTTCCCAAATGGTAGAACTATTAGCTCGATAACTGTAGTCGTTTATGAGTTATATAGGTTAGTGGTCAGGAGTTTTGGCCTACTTAAAATGAATAAACTACACCTTAATGGGCCGGTTTTCTGGACCACTTTCTCCCTTATGTTTAGCCCCATTAGTTTTCAGATGTTAAGATGTTTGCCCCAATTAGTTAGTCGATTTTAAGACCTTTCGCCCCATTTCTTCGTCAATATTCAGACCTTTCGTGCGATTTAGGTGTCGATTTTTTCCCTGGAGAACGGTAGTGAGCCTGTAATGATGGAAGAACCGGCCTTCGGCCGGAAATGTTTTCTACCGAAAAATGTATAAATTAATCTAGGAGGGGGATCTAATGGATGTTTTTTTAAATTTGATGGAGGTCTAGGGAGGAAACTAGAAAAATAACGAATACATGCAGAAATCGCCCAAAAAGTGAACCATCTCCCCTTAAGGAGGTTTAACTATACCACCAGGAGTCATATTATCTATAGAGCAAACTGGCTGTAAATATCCACACCTATTGCCTGGTGGACTCTTCCCAAATTATAGAAACGTCATCCCGATTGCTTTCATTCATTTCGAGTTAAAAGAAGTTAAGGGGTCACGATTATTGTCAAGTTCGCTGGCGCTACCTCTACCAACATCATCACTACCGCTACCATCATCACTACTACCATCATCTCACTACTGCGTTCAGTTCTGGCGCCCTTACTATAAACAAAAATATAGACAAATTGGAACGAGTTCAACGTAGAGTTATCAAGATGATACCCGTCTTCGGAACAAACCATACTAGGGACGGCTTAAAGAACTAAATGTATATCCATTAACCAAGCGCAGATTGAGAGGTGACCTTATTCAAGTTTTCAAGATCATTAAAGGCATCGACAACATGAACTGTAATAAATAGTTTACGATTGACCGATCAAACTACACGCGGGGAAATGGCTGCAAAATCATTGGTAAATCATTCAACTCTAACGAATCCAAGAATTTCTTCTTCAATCGAGTTGTCAACTTGTGGAATGGGCTTCTCCGAGATGTCATAGACTGCAACACCGTTGATTCCTTCAAATTTCGTCTAGACAAGCACCTTGCCCTGAACCCAAGGTTGACTGCATTTGTAAGTGAATAAATATTTTCTTTAGTAGTGTTTGTTCAGTAACCTACTAGATCATAATATTATTTAGTAGTGTTTGTTCAGTAACCTACTAGATCTTAATATTATTTAGTAGTGTTTGTTCAGTAACCTACTAGATCTTAATATTATTTAGTAGTGTTTGTTCAGTAACCTACTAGATCTTAATATTATTTAGTAGTGTTTGTTCAGTAACCTACTAGATCTTAATATTATTTAGTAGTGTTTGTTCAGTAACCTATTAGATCTTAATATTATTTCCCCTGCCATGAACTAAGCCCCAGGGTAGCGCTTCCTTCTCACATCTTTCCCACATTCTCCGAAATACTGTTGCAACACTTGGAACAGCAGTGTTTTGGAGGGCAAGTAACCTCGAGTGGTCGCATGGACTGTTGTTGCTTGTTTACCTTTTTACTCCTTTGTACTACCATCATCATCACTACCACCACCATCATCACTACCACCATCACTACCACTACCAACATCATCACCATTACCATTATCACTACTACAAAATTGACTAAATATGTAGGTTTGCAGGTACATGAGGTTTAGGGCGACAGTTTAAGTGTACACACTTCTTTAAAATACGTTGAAATGGAGTGTTTTCGGTTAGGTTAGGTAAGTTAGGTTAGGTAGGTTAGGTTAGTTAGGTTAGGTTAGGTTAAGTTTGATCTAGATAGTTATATTTAAGTTTAAAAATCGAAAAATGTACTCGGAAGCATGCAAAATTAACGTGCGTACCGATAAACACACCACCGCTGGGGTGTGTGTGTGTGTGTATGCGTTTGTATTTACCTAATTGTATTTACCTAATTGTATTTTACAGGATTAAGATTACTCTCGTAGTGTCCCGTTAGCCTTTAACTTATCATAATTTACTTTAAAAGCTTGAATACTTCGTGCACACACTAGGTCGTTTGGTAACTTATTCCACTTCTCAACCATTCTATCTGGAAAACCAAACTTCGTAACATCCTTCCTAGCTCTCCTCCTCAACAGTTTATAGTCATGTCCTCTCGTCCTCCCCACCGCTGGCCAAACAAAATTTGTTTGATCAATATATTCCTTTCCGTGAACACACCTAAATAAAGCTATCATGTCTCCCCTCTCCCTTCTCTGTTCAAGTGAGGGAATCCCCAGGTGACACAGCCGGTCTTCATATTGTAAGTTTTTTAACCCTGGCACCCATCTTGTGATCACACGCTGAATTTTCTCTAGCTTACTTATGTGTTTTTTCATGTGTGGATTCCATACAACCGCTGCATACTCCAGGCTAGGCCTTACACACTGTGTTATTAATATCTTCACCATGTCTTCATTTAGGAATTTAAACGCTACCCTAATATTAGCCCAATATTGTGTGTGTATGTGTATGTGTGTGGTGTGGTGTGTGTATGTGTGTGTGTGTGTGTGTGTGCGCGTGCGTGTGCGCGTGCGTGCGTGCTTGCACGGACCGTGATTTATGTGTTGCAGCGACCGTTTTTTTTTTTTTTTTTTTTTTTTTTTTCTATATTCCAACTACTCCCTCTCGGGCATAGGCTGAGAGCCTGTACATTCCACCGCTCAACACGGTGAAGCCCGTGAGGTCTTGTTCCAGTCTGGGGAGTGAGACATGTGAAGCATCCATCATGGCTCGAAGCAGCTCCATCTCTGAAGCGGCTGGTTGCTTCGCTCAAGTGCTTCACCGTCTCACCCTCCAGACTCAGACCCTCACTCTCACAACGCCACCTATTGAGCAGTGAACTGCTCATATATATATATATATATATATATATATATATATTTTTTTTGGGGGGGGGGACTAATATTATTCATGTATCTAATTATTACATATTTATTAGTAGTAGTATTGCTTAGGACTAATTCATCTTTTAAACGCACACACTTGACCCCTTCAGCACGATTATACTTTGTTTACCTGTTATCCTGGCTGACATGAGACGATTTTGTGCAGTTTTAGATGGTCTTATGTAATTTAAATGGTTTATGGGTATATTGTGTACCCCTTTAGAGTCCTAGAGGTTAATTGACCACTTGCGCGTTAAGTTCTATAAGGAAGTTGGAGCTGTAAACATAGATAGTTAAAGGAAATGAAATAATAATTTAGGTTTCTGGTGATTAGAATGGATGTTGAATTATGTTTTATGTATATTTAAATGTAGTACAACCGTATTATAGCTGGTAATTCTGCAAAACATCAATGTCTACAGCTCTAACTTCCTTATAGCCTAAAGTCGTCAATTATCAGCTAATGTAAATCGTCTAATGGTAGCCAGAATAAGCCAAAAAGTACAGTTGGCCAAATTAACCCCCTGGGGATCCTGACGCGCTTTGAGTTTTATGGCTATCATTAATCCTTTCACGCACATATGACGCAGAGGTTGCCAGATTAGCAATAAGAAATAGAGTTCTTTCATTCTTATAATTACCTCTCCAAAATTAGTTTTCTGCCCACAGCTAACTCAAAGACAACTGCAGAGGTTGAAGTAACTAAACTAAAGGTTTCTAAATACCCCTGATGGTAACAAAGGCTTTAAAGTATCCCCAATAGGCTCAAAATCGTGTCATATGTCGGAGAGGGCTAAGCAATTTTATACAGCTTAGGAAAGATCTATGGGAATTAAAAGGTTGTTGTTGTTGTTGTTCCCCAAGCTGCCTGGCCGAACAGCCCCAAGGTCCCGAGCAAGACCAAGGCCATAACCGAGCGCCCCCACAGAACCCTCCCAGCTGACCACAATAAAGCATGGGTAACCGAAGCCACTCCATGGCAGGGAGCTGAGGAGGGCGACAGAAACGCACGGGAAACCAAAGCCCCACCCAGGGCCCTGTGCCTCTCAGCAATTATGAAGAGAAAGCTGAGGGGCAAATTAAAAGGTTATAGGCGGTTTCAATCAGCCTTCCGACTGCCATATACCCATTCTAATCTTAATACAATCGTCTGATGATAGCCGGAATATGATAGTAAATTGCGTCATAATCATCAAGGGTTAACTTTTATCCACTCCACGATTATATGTATGGAAGGAAAGATAGGAGTATTATTAGACGATTATATGTATGGAAGGAAACATAGGAGTGTTATTAGACGATTATATGTATGGAAGGAAACATAGGAGTATTATTAGACGATTATATGTATGGAAGGAAACATAGGAGTGTTATTAGACGATTATATGTATGGAAGGAAACATAGGAGTGTTATTAGACGATTATATGTATGGAAGGAAACATAGGAGTATTATTAGACGATTATATGTATGGAAGGAAACATAGGAGTGTTATTAGACGATTTTATGTATGGAAGGAAACATAGGAGTATTATTAGACGATTATATGTATGGAAGGAAACATAGGAGTATTATTAGACGATTATATGTATGGAAGGAAACATAGGAGTGTTATTAGACGATTATATGTATGGAAGGAAACATAGGAGTATTATTAGACGATTATATGTATGAAAGGAAACATAGGAGTATTATTAGACAATTATATGTATGGAAGGAAACATAGGAGTATTATTAGACGATTATATGTATGGAAGGAAACATAGGAGTATTATTAGACGATTATATGTATGGAAGGAAACATAGGAGTATTATTAGACGATTATATGTATGGAAGGAAACATAGGAGTATTATTAGACGATTATATGTATGGAAGGAAACATAGGAGTGTTATTAGACGATTATATGTATGGAAGGAAACATAGGAGTATTATTAGATGATTATATGTATGGAAGGAAACATAGGAGTGTTATTAGACGATTATATGTATGGATGGAAACATAGGAGTATTATTAGATGATTATATGTATGGAAGGAAACATAGGAGTATTATTAGACGATTATATGTATGGAAGGAAACATAGGAGTATTATTAGACGATTATATGTATGGAAGGAAACATAGGAGTATTATTAGATGATTATATGTATGGAAGGAAACAGGAGTATTATTAGACGATTATATGTATGGAAGGAAACATAGGAGTATTATTAGACAATTATATGTATGGAAGGAAACATAGGAGTATTATTAGACGATTTTATACAGCTTGGGAAGGATCTGTGGGAATTTAACCCTTGTCTAGCGGGGTGTTTTGGGCTATTTTAGGCATATTCAGGCCCTCCTGAATGATCAATCAAGTATCTGCATGAAAAGAAATGTATTCAGCAAAAAACTAGGCGCTAAAGGTTTCAAAATGAGACCAGAACGAGCGACGTAGCACTCGTGGTTCTCATGCAGTGGTGCCACCAACATGGGAGTTTAGCATATAGCGGCATATTTTTCCCACTACGCTCACTAATGGTAACACTGCCGTCCTCTCGAGAACAGAGGGAGCGTGAGTCAGTGGGTGGCGGTAAGCCCTGGGTGTCGGACGTGTGGCCTGCTGCGCTCCCGGCCATTTGCACTCGATTTTAACCCTTTAAAAGCCTTAATAATGCTCCTAACTTGCTGCAAATTGGTGCACAACTTAAGTCGAGCGCAGCTCTTTAAGGGTTAAAGGGTAAAGACAATCTCAATTAACCCACTGACATCCATATACCTCCCTAATCTGAATAAAATCGTCTAATACGAGCCAGAAACCAGAACAGTATAGCGTCATCGTGTCTTGGAAGGATGAATTAAGCAACTCTCCCCCTTGAACAAGAAACAAACTAGATAAACGATTGAGTTGCGGTTCATTCTTGGCCACCCCCTCAAGGATTAAGAAGTCTGGCACTAGATGGATAGATAGAATGTTGTATTGTCTGCCAGTGTCCATTCTGTGGGGCGGCAAATAAAGGCTATTTAATCAAAGTAAAGTCTTACTAATTATCTCTCTCTCTGTCTCTCTGTGTGGTGTGTGTGTGTGTGTGTAATTCACTCACTCACTTGTTCGTCAAGGGGAATCCACGCAATGCGAGCTAAGCTCATTATTATCGCGCCTCCTTAACTGGGAATGTATTGCGTGAAATGCATGTTAAGTGTTTATGTATCGTTGGAATGGCTGTGGATGTGTGTAGTCTATTTTAGCCAATGGGCGACATCTGAAAACGAAGGCTTAGGGTTAATCTGTGTGTGTGTGTGTGTAAACAAACTACAGTAGCCTACATATAGACAAGGTAAAAACACTAAATAAAACACAATTCACATATATTACACCTTTAATATCACAAAGATACAGAACTTAATATTTTCACATTCAAGGTTATCTTCACCAGAGTTTGTAATTAACATTATAAACTTTGTAAGGTAAGCCCAAGTCCAGGTTTATACTAAAGGAACAGTAAACAAAAACAATGATGTAATATGTGGACTATTTGTATTCGCCATTCACACGATATATTATTTTTAGTTATTATGTAAGTACAACCATATTGACTTTTATTTTAGTTAAAAAGAAATATCAAACAAATTTGCCTACCTATAATGAATGGACTATAGTATGCACTAAATTCTTACGAAGGCAGTGATTAAGGATACTATGCTTTTGGAGAATCAAGGTCATCTTTCAATGCAAACACCATTTGAGGAGGAACACTATATTCAGAACGTTTCGCAAATAGCTTCTTCAGGTTAGTAACCTGGAAAAGTTATTCCGCGAAATATTGTTAATAAAGTGAACCTCCGCATATGGTGTTATTATTCATTCTGTAAAAAAACAAGTTTAATGACACAATTCATGCACTCATTAATTAACTCTCTATCTCTCCCCTCGCTTAAGTTAGGGATCAATGAACTAGCCATAAAAATGATCGACTACAAATAATTTACTGTATATAATTATGATAAATCCCAATTTCTATTTTTATATCAGCTGTCATTATAATATAGGCTACAAATATAGCCTACATCTACATGCTCTATTATTCAAAGTCTAACATAATTGTAGATAGGTGGAATAGGCTACCGAGTGCCATAGTGGGATCAAGAACGATAAAGAACTTCAAGATAAAATTAGATATGAACGAGATGGGTTGAGTGTGACCGTGAGGGGGATCTGCCGGGTGTGGGCCACTCGGCTCTCTGCAGACTCCTATTTTCTTATGTCGATCTCTGACCATTTTGGTGAGGTCTGTCCTCATAGTATTACCGAGTTGGGCCTATAATTGGGCCTTATAATTAGGGTTGGGTGTGAGAGGGATCTGCCTTGTGTGGGCCAACCGGCTTTCTGCAGACTCCCATTTCTTATGTTCTTATTCCAAGCAAAGACATTGGCTTGTATTCTTAAACCATTCTTTCCCTTCGTAGCCCTTGGTACCAAACGAATACTGCGAGGATGAGTGTTGTTTACATAATTATGTAAAGTCAGTGAAAATAGGTTATCCTAAACTGAACAAGATGCGGAAATACACTTAGATTATCAGACTAAGTGGTGTACCTTTATTAGTCTCTTGGTAACGTGTCTGCCTCGTAACCCAAGGGTTCCCGGGTTCATTTCCCACCCTGGGTGCAGCTTTTCGGGAGACCGTTTCCACATATAACAAAGCTTAGGTGTGTTGGTAATATTGTCAAGATGGTTGAAAGTTAGACCGGAGCTCCATAACCCTCCTTACAGGCTTGGTGTAAAAAAACAAATCCTACACAAGAGTACACAAATTAACATTCCCATGTTTATAGATAGCATAATTTTTCAAGTTATATCGTCCATTAACGGCGCTGCGAATGGAAACAATGATTAAGGAATACAAGTGATTGCCTCTACAATCATACATCACTTACATACAAGTTCTAAAAGGATAAACTACTGAAAAGAAACGTGAATAAGTAGGGAACGCAAGTAGGCTAAACCATACATAATTGATTACAACTGCAAACAAATACTAACTAAACGAACTGCAGTACATAATTAATAGGCTACAGAGAATAATTGCTTTGAATGTACAGTACTGCATCTATTGGGTGCATGAATATTTAATGGCATGTTATCAACTGCACTCAATAATACAATGAAGTATGACAAGTTACTGAATGTTGTGAGGATATTTAACGACAAATTATACACAAATATTGAACTCTCTAACTTGACACTTACCCAAAACTGAAATAAACTCAAAACTACCCTCAACCCCTCAAAATCGTAGGTAAAATTATATATAAAACACAAATCACAAATGATCTAAACCTAATACATTTCTTAACTTCTACCTCTCTAACTAAACATTTGTAAGCTTCTCACCCCCTTTAACTAAACATTTCTAAACTTCTACCCCCCTTTACTAAACCAATTTAAACTTCTAAACCCCCTAACTAAAACCCTGACCACCCCTCGCCTCTATCGTTTTGGCCAAGGAGGCTATTTCGTCGGCAACTGCGTGTCCATCCAAGAAGTCGCTCTCTCTTCTGGAGGTGGTGTTGAGGCTGTTCTGTTCGTTCTCCTTGTTCTTCTCGCTCTGTGGGGGTGGAGAAGAACAGGGGGTTAGAACTTAGAACGGTTAAAACTAATAGGAAACAGAACTCGTGAATATACAAACTTACAAGGACTAATAATTGCGAAGAAGGTGCTGAGAAGAAACAGAAGAGGAAGAAGGATACGAATACAAAGAGAGGTAAGGAAGAGAAAGGGAAGATGGGAAGAACACGTCGCTCTCTCTTTAAAAACTGGTGTCGGTGCTCAGGGTGTTTTGCTCGTTCTCCTATAGTCCATTCATAATAAGTATGCCATAAATCGTGGCTTCTAACCTCTGTAACCCAAGAAAACTAGAGTAATCGAGTTAATATATCTACCATTTAGAAAGGGTCAGCCAGGGAATAGGTGTGGGAATTTACAGCCCATTTGCTCTTGCCCTTTTTTAGTTACAAAGGATAGAAGTAAACAATTCTGGCTGACTATAGTTTTCGCTCTGTTGTGGAGAACAGGAGGTTAGAACAATTACGGATTAGAAGAAATAGTTGATATGCAAACTTTCCGGTACCAATTATGAAGAAGGCAAAGGATGAGAAGGAAGGGAAGAAATAACAGAGGAAGAGGAGGAGGTGGGGTAGAACAAAACACGAATAAGAATAAGAGAGGAGGAGAAGAAAGGGAACAACAAGAGAATAATCGAGGTGTTCTTCTCTTCTCCTATACTCAGTTTCATTTCAGGTGACGATAAATTGGATCCTTTAGCAGCTAATTTTTCGATACTTAATGGGCATAATTATGAAACTACTGTCTATGCATGATATTAAGACCAAGCTTATATAAATGGCACCATATTTCACTACAGAATAACTGAAAAATCATGATGGAAACTTAGAAAATTACCGTAAGTTGAAAAGAAACAGACTATAGTTACTCTCGCTCTGGGGGGGGGGGGGGGGGGGAATGGTGGTGAACAGGGGGCTAGAAGAACATGGATGGAAAATGTATTATAATTTGGTATTCATAATTATATATATAACGGTCAATTCTTCTAAAACAATAATAATCATATTCAATACATTAATAATACTGACAATAAGACAATGAAGGTTAAAGAAGACAAAGGCAGTTGATAATTGAATTAATGACACAACAGACAGGAAGTGAAACCATATAATATAAAAGCCGTAAATGGAGGTAAATTACATGACACGCATGGGACAACTTCTCATGATGACATCTTGGCTACCCAGGGGTTTATTTATTATTTAGTTATATTAGGCCAAGACCCACCAAAACAAATACAAGTCTTTCGGAGATCCCTTTAAAAATTTTGAGGGTTCAAAGTGTATCATAATTAATTACAACAACTGTACAAGATAAACAAAGCATTAGTCGGATATATTTCAGCTGATGACAAATTGAATCCTTTAGCAGCTGATTTATCGATACTTAGTGGAAAAAATATGTAACAACTGTACTGTGTCTCTGCATCATATTTACAGTATACCAATCTTAAATTATTGTTACCTCCACCAACCGACTTTACTCCTAAACTCAATAATTAACAACACATTTAGCTTCAACATCTTCGCAATAGCCGAGTAATAATGATGAGGGCATGGCAATTTACCCTCAGCTGATGATAAACCGACAATACAAGAAGAGTTGTCTAGGCTATAACAGGGTCTTTTATTACTCTTAATCACACCTCGCAGTTGGTGGAATTGGGGAATAAAACTTAGTGGTGTTAAAATAGGCTACACAAAGAAGTGTTAGCTATATGAATACTGTCTCTCTCGCTCTCTTCAGCAAGATGACATAATTTTCGTCTTATTCTGGTTACCTTATGACCATAGTCTTCCTCTAAGATTCAAAGGGACCAATAATATCTCAATAAACCATCTAAAACATAGGCCCTTCTTATACTGCATAGCATTGTCTAAGGTTAGCCAGAATAAAAGGTAAAAAGGGCGTTATCATGTAGAAGGGTTAGATAGTTAGTTAAAATAGGACTTCAGAGGCTGTCAACTCTGCTGGATTATTATGCCAGCATAAGTCCTGAATAGCGTCAGGACAGGAGCCTCTTTACGAGAACTCCAATCCCTTGTGCAGAAGGGGGTAAACAATTCTTCCTCGTCGCAGCGCCGTCAGTGGATTAAATAGACCTATCTTGGGAAATAACGGTACCTTTAGAAATGTGACTGCTAATCTGTTTTCTCTGTAAACAACTCATTCGGTATCAGGCGTTGTGAAGGGAAAGAATTTTTAAGAATATAAGCATATCTTTCCCTCTCTCTCAGATCCCCATAAACTTTAGCCTAGGCCTACAATAACCCTACATGGTGTATTGGATGTGCTTACAGTGGTTGTAACAGCGTATACGCAAGAACTACAATATGTTTAGTAATAGTTTTAGTGTGTGTGTGTGTGTGTGCAGTCAATATCAATAGCTCGCAGATCATCTTGCTCTTAAACAGATTTTTTTTTGTCACCATAAACTATCCTTGACAACTCTCGTGTAATTTTTAAATTATTTACCATTGCATTCTTGTCCTATAACTATCCTTGACAGCTCCCGTGTATTTTTTAAATTATTTACCATTGCATTCTTGTCCTATAACTATCAAGTTACAGATTGGGAGAGAGATATCCTGACCAGGATTCGAACTCACTCACTCAGTTATGTTTGTGAGAGCTGGGCACTGCTCGACCATATCAAGTTACAGTCTCTAGATATAACACAAATTATCATGAAGGTTTTATGGAAAACTACCCGCCTCCCGCCTCCATAAATTCAAATAAGTATCGCTCTATTAGTTTAACCCCTCTAGGATTATGACGCGCTATAATGCTGGGTTTACACATTCATGTATATGCTCCCAACAGCTCCCGTATGAAGGTTTATTGGTACTTGGCACCCGAATATTGGTAGTTTGGTCAAACGTAAGGGCATATTACGCAAAACGTAAATTCAATTGTGTACAGTCGGGGGGGGGAGGGGGTACGCATGGCGGGAGTAGCCACGCGGGTCGGGGAGGCGGTTGGTGCGGGCGATGCCGCCCGGTATGTTTTGAAATTCGAATCAGATACGGGACTCGCGCTCACGTATGTCAAAAGTTGGGAACTTTTACGACCGTCCGGCCCACCACGGCCGTCTGACGGGAGCAGCCCCGTCAGACGTGAGCTGCTCCCGTCAATCGTAAAATATTCCCGTCAAACGGGAAAGTTTACGTTCGTCGGGAAGTATATGGCAACACCGCCGCACTGCGGGCTGGCGGGAAGACGCGGCAACGATGTATGGGGGGGTATATAAGGACCAGCGGGACACACTGCCATCAGTCATACCTCTCACCATACCAGAGCAACAACCTACAGCCAACCCTGTCACCCTGTCACCCTCTGCACGCTGCTCTGCCCTGCCCTGCCCTGTCACCATGAATAGCAAGAAAAGCGGGAAGAAGGTCAGGAAGGTTTCCCCTCCCACCTCGACGGTTCCTACAGGTGGGTCACTCCTCCAGGGGGCAGGTATGAGTTGGTGGGTGTGTGGGTCCTCTTGATCTACCTCTGTTCGGGGTGGGTTTCGTCCTCGTAGGATGTTGTGCAGAATGCATGAGGCCAACACAACAACCTCTGCACGCTCAGGTTTCATAGACATTGCAGTGTGGAAAACCCGGAAGCGGTTGGCAAGAATGCCAAAGGCGTTCTCTACCACCCGGCGGCCCCTGCTGAGTCTGTAGTTGTAGATCCGTTCAGGTTTCGTGAGGAATCGTTGGGGGTAGGGCTTCATCAGGTAGGCGTGCAGAGGGAATGCATCATCACCTGCTAAGAAGTATTCCGTTGGTGGTCCAGTGGGATCGGTAGAGATGACCTCGGCGGGGGGCAGTTTGGCGGTCTGTCTATCAAGCAACTTAGACAGACGGGTGTGTGCAAAGCCACCACCATCAGACTCTGACCCTATGGCACCAACGTCGACGTAGATGAACTTGTAGTTGGAGTCAACAATTGACAACAGGAGAATGGAAAAAAACTTCTTGTAGTTGAAGTAATATGTGCCACCAAAGGAGGGGTTGCGGATCCGTATGTGTTTGCCATCAATGGCTCCTATACAATGCGGCAGGTTCCATCGTTCCTCAAAGGCGCTGGCAACCTCCTTCCATTCAGCATGCGATTGTGGCGTTTTGAGCTCCTGATCTCCGTAGACAGAGATGAGGGCCTGGCATGTGTCTGGAACAATTTGGCTGATGGTGTTGTGGGCAACCCGAAAGGAGTACTGCAGGCTCCTGTAGGTTTCACCCGTAGCGAGGAAACGTAGGGTGATGGCCACCCGCAGACCAGGAGGAATGGGTTTTCGCCAGAATGTAGGTTTCCTCTGAATGATGGGGGTGACACGTTCCACAATCTCATCAAATAGTTGTTTGTCTACCCGGGTGAAGTTCTTGTACATGTGTGGACATTCTCTGGCCAACTCTTCCATCAGGTTCTCATAATGGCCATGTTCAAGCCTTCATTGCAGATAAGGCTACACCCACACTGTCCTCTTGCTCCTTTCCTTCTTCTCTTGTTCCTCTTGATGGATGTAGTTTGCTATTGCAAGTAGTTTTAAGATTTCTATGTAGGAAAGGATCCATTTCATTAGCCGCGTGTTATGCCTGTTCTCCGGTTTGATTAGGGTTCACAAAATTTAACTCCTCCAGGATGAATTCCGCGATGTTGTTCATGGTGCCGAGGAAGGAGTGGGAATGGCAAAGGTGTGGCCAGTCCTGCCCTTTTGTAGTTCCCAGATTCCAACCCATACCTACGTGGTTGACAAAGACTGTCTTTGTCTGCGTTTGGACAGACGGGGTGTGCCTACAATTGTCCGGAACCAGTCCAGGTAGGTCCTAAACAATCCCAAGACGTACGGCCTCAGCTACGCAGGTCTTGTGGGGGCGTGGCATGGGCGTGGCCTGTGTTCCCGCAAATCGGGCAGCCCATGCGGACGAACGGGGACATGCTTACGCAAGTCGCAAACACGTACGTAGTTCAATACGACTACATTACGACTGACTTAACACTGGCCCCGTCACGGTACGTCTGTCGGGAAGTGCAATAGTCGTGGTTATACGGGCGTTCACGGCCGGACTACTCCCGTCAGAACACAAAATTGGCGATTACGCCTGACGGGAGCTGTCGGGGGCAATATACGTGAATGTGTGAACCCAGCATAATAGTTTATTCTGGCTATCATTAGATAATGTGATTCAGTTCAAGAAGGAATTGTGGGAGTCAGAGGGATTATTGAGATAGTTTTTAACCCATTGACTGCTTGAGGGCCTTCCAAAAATGAATAAAATCGTCTAATGATAGCCAGGGTAAATGTCAATCCAGTCATAGGCTATCATTCTCAAACGGTTAATAGAAAAATACTCCTAAAGCATCTAACAAACCTTAAATATATAGGTTTTGTTTATGCATATGAGGATATTTTCTCACTTATAACTATAGAGATATAACCAGAGCCGAAATTATGGAATCAGAACCCGACTTTACTACGACATAATGTTAATGGTTCGTCGAGGTATAGCCTAGGCGTCTGTTTATTTCCAGCTGATGGCAAATTGAATCTTAGCAGCTGATTTATTAATACTTAGTGAAATAATATGATACTACTATGTGTCTGCTTCGTCTTATAGCCAAGTGTACAAATTCAGCAACATATTTCGCTACAAAATCTTCGTAATAGCCAAGTAATTAAGATGAAGATCGGCAATTTACCCGCACGCTTCCCTTACGTCATGCGTTTATTTGTTTACACGCCGAGTGGATGCTGGCTACGGGAGAGGAGGTGCAGCGTGGTCTGCCTATTTTACTAGTTTTCAGGTATTTATAAGCCTATGTTCGCCATTTTAGTGTGTCCTCGTTGATGTATGTGTCTTTTAGATTTTTTTCTGCACTGGACAAATTCGCAAAATAAGGTAGGCTAAGCAAAACGATGTGATAACATCTTAGCCCAAAATGACATTTGAGAAACGCGTCATGACAAGCAGGCTAAAATATTTTCTGTAATTTCAATGGAATTTTCATATGTTTAGCCTTCGTGGAAGGTTTGCAAAGTACGACAGAGAAACGCATTGTACATATACGAAAGGTACCGCAACCTTAGCCTAAATCAATATAGCCTAGGCCAGTTTACAGTTTAGACCTAGGCTATCCTCGGTTCACTTCAGTTGGATGGCGGCGCTCCCTGTTTCTTCGTAGCCTAGGCCTATTTATGACAAAAATATTCTGGTCAATAGGCTATATAGATGTTCGTTTAGTTGGGCTAGGCCTAAGTTTAATTACGCTTGGATATATTTTTTTTTTTTTTTTTTTTTTTTTTTTAAACCGGAAATAGCCTAGCCTATCATTAGGCCTAGTTCCTATGGTTGTTGAGTCATGGTTCCTATTCCAAAAATGAGTACCGGTAATTATCGAGTATATAACATGAATGACAAAATCAAACGAATCACGTAGGCTAGTCTAAAAAAAAAAAAACCCACACACAAACTAAAAAACACATGTTTGATGTCTAATTCCATATAAGTCCGAACATATAAATTGACCCATTTCCTTATCCGATTCTACAACGATTTCTTGTCCCCACTACACATTTCTCATGTGATCTACTATTTTTCCAATTTTTCGAAAGTGTCGTTCGGAGCGAAAGTGGGTAACTATACAGTTTCTTTTCACCTGACGATAAATTGAATCCCTTAGCAGCTAATTTCTCTATACTTAGCCCAATGGAAAAAAAAAAAAAACTAATATGTCTATGCATCATATTTATACCAAGTTTATATAGTTAGCAGCATATTTCACTACAAAATATTCAAAATAACCGTTGATGGGAGCTTTGCAATTGACCACTTGCGAGTTTCAGGCTATAAGGAAGTTAGGTCTGTTGACATCGATAATATATAGAAATGCAATAATAATGTATTTTTTTTTGTTTATGGCTAAATGGTATGTTGAATTGGGTTTTATGTATTTATATAATTATGTACTACGACCGTATTTTAGCTGTAAATGATGTTAAGTATCGATGTCTACAGCTCCAACTTCCTTATAGAACGAAACTCGCAAGTCTGCAATTTACCGTCAGTTGAAAAGAAACAAAGTATAGTTGGCTACCATTAGTAGGCGGCGGCCTAAGTAAGCCTTTTCAATTCAGACCAATCTAGTTAACTTGTTTATCAGTATCACCCGTTACAGTTAAGCCAGCCCTAATCTCAAGAGTTAGAGCTAGTATATTGCTTGCCTGTGTTATTATGAGCTCAACAAAGTTATATCTTATAGCTAATCTTTAACCGTGATTACCGTACTACGAGTTTTAAAGATACCAGTACCGGTACTGTATTACCCGATTGTATAACTAACAAATATGCCTTTTTAAAGCAGCGTGTTAAACTCCCATCCCAGTATGTCACCAAAATGGCTGCCTAGTGGTGTCAACAATGTGATTATATACGTCACATCCGTCAGCAGCCTATTAGCACTTCCTGTACCGGGTCACCGTATTTGTTACACTGTTAATAATAGATTTACAGGTTGCATATTATTTTTCATTGACATGGTTTATATATCCTCATTATTAGCTGTGTTCAGGCGGGCAGACTAGACTAGACAAAACCAGTCCTCAAATAAATTCCCCACACCTTGAGAGTTGTTCTTGAAAAATTTAAAATGGCCACAATAATGCAATTTCAGATAGATTTATCTGCATTCCTTATAAGCATTCCAGTCGCAAAACCACATGTTCCAGGTTATTTGTGTTCTATTATTTTACCGAAGGGTTATTTCCTCGTAGCGATATTTTATATTGTGTCGTCCCTGTTTTGGTTTGTTTATTTTGCAATTTTTACATTATAATTGGAATTGTTCTTCAGTATACCGGTATTATATTTATATGTGATTCACTTATTTTTTATGTGTATGTTTCATGTTTCTTCAACGCTCATATATGTGTGCTGATATGTAATACAGTACGGTATACACAAACATTGGTTATTATTATTAATGCAATAAGTTATGCATTTTTTTCGCTCCCTCTGGCGAGTAGAAGTTATTTTGATTTGGCTAGTCTAGATAAGGTTAGTTTAGGATAGGTTAGGTTAGAGTATGTCATATATTTGTTACTACAGTATAGGTTAAAAGGTTAAGTTGGCTAAATTGTTACTTTAGGTTAGGTTAGTTGAGTTTAGGTGGTTAATTTGAGAAATTTGACACATGGTTCGAGCCTGTGTTACCGGTATAAACTTAATATAAACATTGAGCCTTGCCATGGAACTGTAGCAGAGAATGGAATGTTTGGTCAGTATACACAAGTAGGTTGGTAGGTAACTTAGTATATACCGTACAGTATCGTTAACTGTAGGGCCTCGGTGACAGCTAAATGCAAATATGTAGTGCGTGACTCTCTCTCTCTGTGCGCGCGCGTGTGTGTGTGTTTATTATTTGATACATGAACATGGTATAACTCAAAAGATGGTACCGGTAGTAAATATGACGTATTCATCGTTAATGTACTAGTTACTAGTATAAAGCTGTCTGCCTTAAGGGGAGGTTTCCACTTGAGGGATTTTTTTTCGAACTTCCTTCTCCCTCATGTTTAACCCCATTGCTTTTGAGATTTTAAGACGTTTGCCCCATTAGTGTTGGCGATTTTAAGAACTTTCATCCCATTTATGTCACTTATAAGACCTTTCGTGCCATTTAGGTGTCGATTTTTTCCTGGTGAGCGATAGCGAGCCTGTAATTTAAGAGGAACCGGCCTTCGGCCGTGACATTTTTCTACCGAAAAATTAAAAAAATTATCTTGAAAGGGGGTCAAAGGGGTGTAATTTCAAGCTTGATGGAAGTCTAGGAAACCCACTAAAAACCTCCCCTTAACCGTTAAATATACTGTGTGTTAATTAAATTTAAGGATATTTGATAGTTTCATAGTTTCAATAAGTCGTAGGTTATAATACTTTCCCAATCTCCTTACCTTTGTCGATGAGTGCCTGGTGCCATGCCCTTATTATCATTCTTCGTATAAGCCTATCTCAAAAATAATAAATTGATTGGTGATTGGCCGACAATATAGGCTAAATTCGGTTATATTTTAGCTGATAGTAAATTGAATCCCTTAACAACTGATTTATCGAAATTTAATGGACATATTATATTAAATTACAGTGTCACTACGTCATATAATTGAAAATTTCCCAACTTTTCATAATTTACAACAGTTCACTACAAATTTCCACAATTTAGCCGAGTAAACAAGATAGTGACATGGCAATTTAACATCAGCTGGATAAAATCAGACTATAGTTGTTATTTCTTGGGTTGGAGGGTTACCGGTATTTATCTATAAAAGGCCTTGGTTAACTTTTTGGTCGATGTTTTTTTTTTTTTTTTTTTCAAATATTCATTATTTTTCTAGTTTCCTCCCTAGATCTCCATCGAACTTTAAAAAAACATCCATTAGATCCCCCTTGTATATTTATTTGTACATTTCCCGGCCATAGGCCGCTCTTCCAAAATTACAGGCTCACTATCGTTCGTCGGGAAACAAAAATCGTAGCCTAAATAGCACGAAAGGTCTAAAATCGACAAATTTATGGGGTAAACATCTTAAAACCATAAAACTAATGGGGCTAAACACGAGGAACAAGGGGGACCAGAATAAACGATTCATCTCACCTTAATTCCGGAAACTTGGAAAGGGTGGCCATGAATACCTCCATGCACCTTTGTCACCAGTCAGTCGGCGTCCTTCCTCCCACCTAACACCACTATCACTTATACCTCTCTCTCGGTCTGTCACTCTTATAAATCGTTAAAAAACTAATTAGGCCCATCTTCCCAATTTCCTTACCATGCAATCATATACCTCTCCCTCCATCCCTTCACCGCTCCCTCTCATTAAGGGGGGATTTCCACTTGAGGTATTTTTTTCTTGGCCCCTTTCTCCCTCATGTTTAGCCCCATTGCTTTTGATATAAAACGTTTTCCCCATTAGTTTAGTGATTTTAAGAACTTTCACCCCATATTAAGACCTTTCGTGCAATTCAGGTGTCGATCTTATCCTGGCGAGCGATAGCGAGCCTGTAATTTAAGAGGAACCGGCCTTTGGCCGGGACATTTTTCTACCGAAAAATGTACAAATTTATCTTGAAAGGGACTGAAGGGGGTGTAATTTTAAGCTTGATGGAGGTCTAGGGAACAAACTAAATACCTCCCCTTAATCATTGAACATAAATATCATCTTCCCTATCTCCTTAATCTGCAATCATATACCTCTCAACTCCATCCCTCCACCTCACTCTCGGTCTGGTTCTACCTCTCATACATAATCATTAAAGCTAAATATCATCTTCCCGATCTCCTTAATCTGCAACCATATCTCAATTCCATCCCTCCAAGTCACTCTCGGTCTGCCTCTCCCTCTCATATATCATTAAAGCTAAATACAATATTCCCGATCCTCATACCTTGCAATCGTCCTTATCAATGAGTGCCGTTCTCTTCTTGTTATTCTCCTTATACCTTCCACTCTTGGATATGGACACCCTTCGTCGGATGAGCAGGTCACTGGGCACCACCGCTTCGGCGCATGCGTCCTCCTTCGTCTGGTTCTTGCTCTTTTTGGAGTGCATGTGGCCGCCTTTGAAGTGGCTGAAGATTTTAAAGACACTAGCCATAGTTTTTAGATTTGTTTATCACTTTGTATAAGGTTATAATTGTCAGCTTTAGGCTATGCCAAGTTCTTGAGTATTTTTTTTCTGGTAAATATATCTTTGCCTACTTTTTTATTAATGGTAATGTTATTGTATCGTATAATTTGTATAGCGTCTAGTTTTTCCACATTTAGGATGTTATAGTAACAGTTCGTCCATATTCTCTCTTAAAACTTCCATAATTATGTAAGCCTTTCACATGAGCTGGGTCTTAAATATGTTCTCCAGGCAACACCCAGACGATTTAATTTAGCTTACGAAAGATCTCGGTATTAAAGGCAAAGTTTTGGTGTCGAATAGCTATTTATTTTATTATATTTATGTTTCAGTAAGGTTTATAGTGTCTTAATTAATCCGTCCAATTTTCCAAACCTTCTATTTAGCATTTCTACAAGAATAAGTGGAACTATATCTAAATTCCTGAAAAAAATACATCACCATTATAGTTACATTAAGGAGAATGTCAATATATTTCCCTTCATCCTGTGTGTTGTCCAGTTCACGGTTTCAATACAAAATCTGTAAGCCAACATTTTTAATACAAAATCTGTAAGCCAACTTTTTTTATCTTTCAAATCTATTAATCACCGTTCTGCTTTAAATTTCTCGTTACCAGAATGTTAAACTGTAGCCGTACACGAGGTCATAAAACTTGGGTTAAGGGGGGATGGTTCACTTTTTGGTCCATTTTTGTTCATGTATTAATTATTTTTCTAGTTTCCTCCCTAGACCTCTATAAAAAGTAAAACAAAAATAACATCCATTAGATCCCCCTTCTAGATTAATTTGTACATTTTTCTACCAAAGGCCGGTTCTTCCAAAATTACAGGCTCACTATCGTTTGCTAGGAAAAAAAATCGACACCTAAATGGCACGAAAGGTTTTAATATTGACAAGGAAATGAGGCGGAAGGTGTTCAAATCGACAAACTAATGGGGCAAACTTATAATTTAAAAACTAATGGGGCTTAACATGAGGGAGGAAGGGGGACCAGAAAAACGGCCCATCTCCCCTTAACTGGCTGTTCAATGGCGCGTGTGAAAAAAACAAAACATGCAGACAATGAAAGAAAAGGGAAAACACTGCCGGAGCTCAACTGTCACACACCCTCCCCTTGAGAAAGCCAGGCACCTAATGAAGGCTGGGAGGCGTAGGGAGCTGTAGAGTTGCCAGTGCCACACACAGCTATACACAATTACACATAGATCTAACGCTAGATCAGTCATTTAAGGGATGGAAATTCACCATACTGTGATTATGCGAATTGAAAATGTATAGCCTACCCACATTATGGAAATAGGTTTTGATTGAAATGACAACTCCATAAAAGTCTAACTTGCAATTAAACCCGATTATATAATTTGGTTACCATTTCCTCACTGCTATATTAATTAGCTAAAAGCTGCTAGAATCGCACTAGATAACTAACCCAGGGAGGGCTGGAGCAAACAAGCTGTAAATTTCCACACCTACATGCTGTTTGACTCTTCCCAAATGGTAGAAATATCGGTTTGCTTGCTCGTTTTAGGTATGTGAGGTGGAAATGTCATGATTCGTCATAATTATATTAAGGGGAGATGGATATATTTTTTAGTCGAATATTTCATATATTTATCATGTTTTTAGTTTGCTCCATCTATCTATCTATCTATATGCTCAGGCCCAATCCCCATTTTGGGGGTAGCCGACTCAAGACCTTAAGACTATTCAAAACAAAGCCCTGAAGATCATTACAGGCTGCACAGCTACTGCACCCACAGATCACCTACATCAAGAAACCAAAATCCTCAAAGTCAAAGACCATCTGGACATGAGAGGCACTCAATTCCTGGCAGCAGCCTCCACGAACCAAGACCACCCACTAAACTACATGGCAACACACCCACAGACCACAAGAAATATCAAAACAACACCCAGCACACGGTATATCACACAATTATTGTCCTCTCTCCCTCCCTGCCCTCCCCGAACAACTTCCAGAAGCACATCCATACTCATATCTCTCACCGATCCATCCACTCACTCACAGACAACAACAGCCATGCACGACCTCCCAATCCTCCTTCGAATCCTCCTCGCGCAGGACAGAGTCCACCTGGCAGGCTGAGATGCGGACACCATCCAGCTCTCCTGAGCTATCAGAAGAGACTGGATGACTCCGTTGTCGACGCCTGCCCGGGATGTAACACAGCACCCCATACCATTAAACACATCATAGAAGACTGCATTTCACACAACCACTTACGCCAACAACACAATCTACACTCAATGAGAGCTCTGTGGGAAAGCCCGATCGTGGCCATGGCCTTTCTCAGGGACTCGGGGCTGTTCGGCCAGGCAGCTTAGGGAACAACAACAACAACAACAACTCCTGTCCACCACCACTTCCCCTGCCTGATCTATAGTCATTCCTCTATCATCCAAAGCCTTTCTTACACAGTCTCTCCATCTCAATGGGGGTCTTCCTGCCCTTCTATCTCCCCTTGTACCTGACTCACATATTCTCTTTGTAAGCCTTTCATCTCCCATTCGTTCAACATGACCATACCAGCTCAGCACCCTTCTGTCCACTCTGGCTGACAAATGTTCCTGCTGCCCCACTCTCCTACGTATCTCTTCATTTCTCAATCTGTCTCTACGAGTAACTCCACACATACTCCTCAAGCAGCTCATCTCCATCACATCCAGCCCTCTTTTCTCCTTTTTCTTCAGAGCCCATGTCTCAGCCCCATACATCACTGTTGGCACAACAATTCCTTGATACAGTGCACTTTTTACTTTCACTCCGAGATTTCTCGTCTTCCACATACTTCCCATTGCTCCGAAAACCTTCCTTCCTTCACACACTCTCTGTTTTACCTCCACTTCCATACCTCCACTCCTGCTTATTGTTCCTCCTTGATATTTAAAACACTCTGATTGAATATGAATGATACTAATTTTGTTGTTTTAGTAAGTGATTGAATATGAATGATACTAATTTTGTTGTTTTAGTGACTGATTGAATATGATTAATACTAATTTTGTTGTTTTAGTGACAGATTGAATACGATTAATACTAATTATGTTGTTTTAATGACTGATTGCATACATTTGATACGGTATTAATTTTGTCGATTTAGCGACTGAAGGCCTGACCCGATTATTTACATATCTACCTACCCACCTTTCTACCTCCCTTCCTCTTACCTACCTGCTGACTACCTACTTACCTGTTTACTTACATAACTACTTGTATTTCTCCGTACCAACCAAAGCACCCACCCTACTACCTACTTACCCACCAACCAACCTACCTAGCTACCTACCTACCTACCTACCAACCAAACCACCTACCTATTTACCTACCCACCCACCAATTCTACTACCTAGCTACTAACCTACCAACCCATCATCCTACCTACTTACCTACCTACTTACCTACCTATGTATACCTACCTAATATATGTATAGTAGTTTTGACTGATTGAGAGAGAGAGAGAGATTGAGAACACATTTTCCCCTTTTATTCTGGCTAACTTAGACGATTTTGTGCAGTATATGAAGGACTTACGTTATTCAGTGGTTATTGAGATCGTATTTACCCCCCCCCCCCCCTTCCCGAGTCCTAGAGATATATTACAAGTTGAAGGAAACCAGAAAGTGATGAAAGTTACGTCATCGTGCTGAAGGGGTTAAGGGGGCCCACCTCTTTTTTTTCTTCTCTCTCTCTCCCTCTCTCTCTTGGTTGTATCCATTTGTCCCCATTCAGCCTACTGTTTTAAGACGTGTAGCGAGCCAGCATATTTTATAAAATGTTTTTGACAGCAGGCTAAATGTGTAAATTTTTCCATAGACAAATGTCTCCGGCGAAGCCGGATTTCTCCATACAATGATGGCTAGCTATCGCTCACCAGGAAGAAATCGACATCGGGATGGGGATAAACGTTTTAAAACAGTAGGCTGAATGGGACTGAATGGATACAAACCAGAGAAAGAGAGAAAAGGAGATAAAAGTGAGTTACTGAGCGAATCACTAGCTGGCTGGCTGACTGACCTTAATGATATACTTTCCGATTTACTGATTAACACACAATGGCCGAGTGAATTAATGGACTTGTATGACGTATGGGATATGGTAGGAGACTCAAGTTTAAAGGTTCATACACACTCTCTCTCACTCACTCACTCACTCACTCACTCACTCACCCATTCACTCAGTTTGTACTCACCCACCCACTCACTCACTCACTCACTCACCCATTCACTCAGTTTGTACTCACCCACCCACTCACTCACGCACTCAATAACTCACTCACTCTCTCATAATTTTTTTTTTTTTTTTTTTTTTTTTTTTCTATATTCCAACTACTCCCTCTCGGGCATAGGCTGAGAGCCTGTACATTCCACCGCTCAACACGGTGAAGCCCGTGAGGTCTTGTTCCAGTCTGGGGAGTGAGACATGTGAAGCATCCATCATGGCTCGAAGCAGCTCCATCTCTGAAGCGGCCGGTTGCTTCGCTCAAGTGCTTCACCGTCTCACCCTCCAGACTCAGACCCTCACTCTCAGAACGCCACCTATTGAGCAGTGAACTCACTAGGCATTGTCCCCCTGTAACATATTTTGAATATGGGAATATTCATACAGTGTTATTTAATCAGGGAACAATGAGGGTATTTTTTTGGCATTTCGGTGGGCTTTGTGGTAATGCACTGATACTAGGTACACCACAAATTCAATCCCAATAATATCTTCCCATTGACATATCGGGATTTGAACCCGGGTCCATTGGATTACCAATCCAGTGGCATGACCACTCCACCACACCTTCCCTAAAGCTAGCACAATATAGGATTTAGTTCATAATACATCCCATAATATGCTAATCAAGAGACCTACTGTAGTTTCAGGGTTCATTGTGTGCTTTGAGATATTCTCCCGTGCATTATAATCAAGAGACCTACTGTAGTTTCAGGGTTCATTGTGTGCTTTGAGATATTCTCCCGTGCATTATAATCAAGAGACCTACTGTAGTTTCAGGGTTCATTGTGTGCTTTGAGATATTCTCCCGTGCATTATAATCAAGAGACCTACTGTAGTTTCAGGGTTCATTGTGTGCTTTGAGATATTCTCCCGTGCATTATAATCATCAAGTCACATAGAAACATTCTCACCCCTTTCAGTATCGGTGATGTATTTTATTTATTTGATTTCAGCTACATTTACACGATTTTGTGAAGCTGAGGAAGGGGATATGGAAGATATAAGGATCAAGTTAGATAGTCTGCAGCCTTGCAATGTGTAGACGTCCTTCCCAAGCTGAATATAACAGTCTTAACCTGACAAGCGCGATATAGACCTAGGTGCTAGGGTAGTTATTTGTGCATTTCTAGCCCTAGATTCTGACAGAATTCGTTATATTTACAATATAAAGCATAATTTGTTTTCGGTATGCTTTTATTTTACATATATGATGTATATATGAACCTTCAAGAGTGCTAAAATAAGTGGGAAAAGCATTTGGGTGGTGAAAAACGAAGATATTGGCCACCCGGTCATAATCTCAGGCGAGAGAGAGCCACAGGCAGCCCTCCCTCTCGCTGTCGGGAGTCAACTGAGACGAGCGGGGCGGTGTGTGCCGGTGTCTGGTTGCATAACGATCTTTTATCAACCCACTTGTGCTACTTTATCGCGGGAGAGAAAACCGATAAATGATGATAATAAGTGGATAAATAGGGATAATGAGGAGGGGGGGAGGGGGGAATAAGGTGGGGAAGGAGGGGAGGGGGAGGGGTGAGAAACACATGGATGAGTACTAGAGGGGAATTATCTCACCTAGAGACAAAATCCTTTGTTTTGATAGGCCCTTTTTTTTTTTGGAAGGCTTTTTTTATGGTCTTGCTTCCGTGAGGCCTATCGCGTTCCCTATAGGAAGCCTTCCGTGAGGCCTATCGCGCTTGCCGGGTTAATAGTTGCCAGAAGGGGTTAGACCTACAGTATGAATCCTTCCATGTATTATGGTGATCATATACTTGTGATACCGGCATTTCTTAACTATGGTTATTTTATGCCTATTAAGTCTTGCGGTTAGTTCTTTGACCTTGGTGAACCTTTGTAATGTATCTTTGGTGTATAATTCACATACACACACATACTCACATTCACACACACTAGAACACAAACACACCTAAACTCTATTTAACTCTATTTAACTCTATTTAACTCTCTCTCTCTCTCTCTCTCTCTCTCTCTCTCTCTCTCTCTCTCTCTCTCTCTCTCTCTCTCTCTCTCTCTCTCTCTCAACCTTGTCAATCCGTCACACTTTCCTCTCAACACATTTTACGAATGACCCAAGAATCTGAAAATTATAGTAAATGAGGCAGATAAACAAGGATAAGTAGACAGAAGTGTGTATATCTTATAATATATATATATATATATATATATATATTATATATATATATATATATAAATTTTAAAATATTAGGTAAAAGGATGAATATAGAACATTATAACGAACATAATAACTAAGCACAAATATATGATAGTCTTATCAATACTGTTGTTCAGAGACTATAACAAGAGGAAAACACAAACGAACATAGTATATAATAGTACGTAGTCACAATAGGTCTCAATGTTCACAACAAACGGAAATGCCACTATCAACAATACCAACAAGAATCCTATATGGTAAGGTCACACACACAAAGATAACAATAATTACCGGTACACTCTCAACAGGAAATATTAGTAAAATCACAAAGAACTTATACAGTATAGCAGAAGCATTTATAACACGATACGCAACAACGCCAACACTAATAGAAATACTCACAATTGCCGACTTGCGAGTTTCGTTCTATAAGGAAGTTAGAGCTTAGACAACGATATTTAACAGAATTTACAGCTAAAATACGGTCGCAGTACATTTATAAATACGTAAAACCCAATTCAACATACCATTTATCCATCAGAAACTTACATTATTATTGCCATTCTGTTTAAAATTGATGTTCACGGCTCCAACTTCCTTATAGACCAAAACTCGCAAGTGGTCAATTACAACAGGTACATTCACAACTACCGTACATAAATAACAACCACAACCATAATCACAACACAAAACAACTACCGGTAGCCTACCACAAGAAAAAACAACACAAAGAACATCAACACCACAACATCCACACTAACTAAAATATAACATTCTACACCATCAGTTACCACCACCACCACCTGTAGAACACCAACACCACTAACAAAAATAACAGCACCCCATACCATTAAACACATCATAGAAGACTGCATTGCAGCATTTCACACAACCACTTACGCCAACAACACAATTTGCACTCTTTGAGAGCTCTGTGGGAAAGCCCGACCGTGGCCATGGCCTTCCTTAAGGACACGGGGCTGTTCGGCCAGGCAGGAAACAACAACAACAAAAATAACAAAATCAATAGACCTAACTACAATAACATTATAATATCAATAATAACATTATAACATCAACAATAACTACAACAAAACAATAACTGCAATAACTACACCAATGACTATAAAAAGAGTAAATACAACATCAATGCCTACTACAACAATAACAATAATAACAACAACAACAAGGTCCCAAGTACAACAGTAACAACAACAACAACACTTCCTGCTTCCCTTAACATAAACTATGAAAATACCGCCTCAGGAATGTCTTAAGGACATTTGTGTGAGCTAGTCCTTAGTCACGCCCTTATCTCCCTCTGTCTCTCCTCTGTGCTATCCTTGTCTTCCACTTTCCTTTGTGTGGGGTTCTGCTGTTTCTACTAGATTTAAGTCCTGACCCCCTCGTTTGGATCGTAAGAGCCGTGTGATCAGTGTATCTATGCACATCTCTATCTCTCTGATATAATTGTCTTGATGGTGAAATGGTTTGAGTGTTTAAGATATGTATGTGGTAACCTCGGTTCGAATCCCGGGTGGATCATATGCTTTCATAAATTTCATTGGGAGTTCTTTGGTGTTGGTAGTGAAATTTGTAAATTAGATTATAGTATATTAATATATAACATTAATAAATGTTGCCTCCTATCCATCTCCACATAATTATACAGTAATACTCCTCAACTTCTACTTGTTAATATACAGTATGCAAATTTGAAAACACAACTTAGTAAATATAAGAATTCCTCAACCAATACAAGGGACTGGAGTTCTCGAAAGGGGGCTCCAGTCCTGACGCTATTCTTGACTTACAGTGTGCTGGCTTAATAATCCAGAAGTGTTGATAGCCTCTGAAGTTCTATTTTAACTAACTAATCAACCAATATATGAAATACTGCATATCTCCTAAGTACAATCTCCTCTGTATTAGTATGTGTATCTGCTTATCTCGACCATGTATTTACACTCATGACTATTATTTACCGTATGATTCACGTGTTTGGTGTGGCTATCTAAAGAGCTTGGACCTAGAGTGAAATATATGGATGTAAATATAATTATCTGGGAACATGGAAACATTATATGGCTGGAGGTGAGTAATGAGGAGAGAGAGAGAGAGTACAAAGGAGTACAAAGGAAATCAAGCAACAACAGATCTAGTGACCCTTCTAGGTTGCTTGTCCTCCAAAACACTGAGGATCAAGTGTCCAAACAGTGGTTTAGAGTGGGTAAGGGAACATTGGAAAGCGAATTACTGCCCTGGAACTAATGTCCGTGGCAGGATTAGGAAGTTAGTAGGGGACAGATGGGTTAGTAACTGAGGGGGGGATAAAATAAAGTTATTCATTTACAAACGCAGTCAGTCGCGGGTTTGATGCGAGATATTTGTCTAGGCAGAGTTTAAATGAATCAACGGTGATGCAGTCTATAACGTTTCGGGGAAGCCCATTCCACAAGTTGACAACTCGATTGAAGAAGAAATTCTTAGATTCGTGTGAGTTAAAAGATTTACCAATAATTTTGCAACCGTTTCCCCGCGTGTAATTAGCTTGGTCGATAGTGAAGTACTTACTACAGTTCATATTGTCGATGCCTTTGATGATTTTGAACACTTGAATTAAGTCACCTCTTAATCTGCGCTGGGTTAAAGGAAATAGATTTAATTCTCTAAGACGCTCTTCGTATGGTTTGTTCTTTAGGCTAGGTATCATTTTGGTAACTCTACGTTGAACTCGTTCTAGCTTGTTTATATCTTTTTGGTAATAAGGGCACCAGGATTGAACGCAGTATTCCAGAAGAGGGCGGACTAAGGAATTGTAAAGGGTTAGGATAGCTTCTTTGGATTTATGCTCAAATGACCTGCCTATAAAGCCAATTATTTTGTTTGCCTTCTTAACAACTTCTGAACATTGTTGACTCGGTTTTAGGTTACTCGATATTGTTACTCCCAGATCGGTTTCTCTGTTTACATTCTTAAGCTGATACCATTCATCGAATAGTTTGCTTTCTCATTTAGGTATCCGATATGTAGTACTTTACATTTATCCGCATTGAAACTCATTTGCCAAATTTGGGCCCAACATGACAATTTATCTAGATTGTGTTGCATATCGTCAACTTGTTCTTTTGAGAGTACGCTATTTGCAATTTTTGTATCGTCAGCAAATTTTGAGATTGTACAGGTGAGACCCTCATCTATGTCGTTGATGTAAATTAGAAAGAGAATTGGTCCTAGTACCGATCCCTGGGGTACCCCGCTACTTACATTGGTCCATTTAGATGCCTTACCGTTTATGACTACTCTTTGCTTTCTGTCGCTGAGCCAATTTTCTATCCATTTCAACACACCGTCTTGTATTCCATGCGCTTTTAGTTTTAGCAGTAAACGTTTGTGGGGAACTTTGTCAAAGGCCTTTTGAAAATCAAGGTATATAATATCTACAGCTTTACTCTCATCGTAGAGGTTGAGGATATCGTGGAAGAAGTCTAAGAGGTTTGTTAAACAGGAACGTTTTTTACGAAAGCCGTGTTGAGTATCTTTAAGTATGTTATTTTCCTCTAAGTGATTTACGAGTCTGTCTCGTATGACCGTTTCTAGCATTTTACATACAACTGAGGTTAAGCTAATTGGACGATAGTTACTGGGTAGGGATTTGCTGCCTTTTTTGAATATCGGTGTTACGTTGGCTAGCTTCCACTGATCGGGCATAGTTCCAGACTGCAAGGATTTATTGAATAGTAATGTCAGTGGTTTGGAGAGCTCATCCTTAGCTTCCTTTAGAACTCTAGGCGAGATTTTATCAGGTCCAGGCGTTTTATTTACCTTGAGTTTATCTAAACAATTCAATACTTCTCTCTCTGTAACGGTGATATTGCTTAGAACATCTGAATTATCAATCTGAATCGGCGATGGTGTAGGGATATCACTGAGGTCTTCTGTTGTAAAAACTGATGCAAAGAAGGTATTGAGGGCATTACTCATTTGTACTTCGTCTTTGGTGTATTCTCCATTTTCATCGACTAACGGTCCAACAGTTGAAGTAACTACTTTTTTCTTTCTGATATAACTATAGAATTCTTTCGGGTTTGTTTTACTTTGATTCGCAATATGTAACTCTAAGGTCTTTTTACTTTGCTTAATTAACTTTTTGGCTTTGCGTCGTAGCTCTACAAATTTCAGCCGTTCTTCGTCATTTTGTGAGGATTTTAATCTATCATTAGCAAATTTTTTAGCAAGCAGGCAGTTTGAAATATCTTTATTCCACCATTTGGGCTTATTATTATGGCCTGGACGCCGTATTTTCGATGGTATGCAGTCTTGCACTGCTTTTAGGTAAGTGGCTTCGAATAACTTCCAAGATGTATTTATGTCGTTATTGTGAATTAAAAAGCTCCAGTCAGTTTCTTTAAACATAGCTCTAAGTTTATGGAAGTTTGCTTTCTTGAAATTAGGGACTTTTTCGATGCTACTATTTGGTTCGTTACTAGTAAACTTTAAAGTGAAAGTTATCGTACGATGGTCGCTGTTACTGAATTCATCACCAACATTCAAATTCTCTATTAATTCTTCTTTTGTTGCAAGTACAATGTCAAGAATGTTATTACCACGGGTTGGCGTTCGAACAAATTGATAAAGCGAACTCTCTTGCAAGTTCGTATACAAGTCATGTCCGGAGTGTGAAGTAAGAGTATCGCCCCACTTGGTCACAGGTAAATTAAAGTCGCCAAAAATTACGGTATCTTGTGAGTTACTTACATCTGCAATTTGTTCGTAAATGTCTCGGTCAGTTTGCACTGATTGAGCTGGAGGTCTGTATATTAATGCAAGTATTATTTTTGTACCTTTATTATTCTTTATTAGCACAAAAGATGCGTCGACGTTCACAATTTGAGGTTTTGACAAGAGGGTAGGGTTAAGACTTTCTTTGATATAAAGTAAAACGCCACCTCCATTTCGATTTATTCGGCTTTTCTCAAACATTACATAACCGGGAAGTGAATACTCTGCTAAAAAGTCTCTATCTTCTGTATTGAGCCAAGATTCTGTTATGCCAATCACATCATAATTTTCTGTAAACACTAGCTCCTCTAAATCTGAAAATTTATTGCGTATGGTACGAGTGTTTGCATAGAAAACCTTTAAATTTGTTATTTTAGAACTCCCGGAACGCTCTTTAATAATATTTTTGGTTCTTGTCGGATCTACATTTATGTTCATGGCTGTCCTCGGTCCTCGCTGTCTTCGGTCCTTATCGCTGGTGGTCCTCGGTTGCCTCTGTTTTTTTCTTGGCGTTGGATGATTTATGTCACTGCTGCTTCTTCTCGGATGGCGTTTTTTGATCCATGGCTGCGGACTGCTTCGTGTAGGAGACGACCCATGCGTGCTGAAACCACAGGGTTTAGATGAGTGCCATCCTTGCGGAACAGAGTAGGCTGGTTGTAGAAGTTGTCCCAGAGGTTGATGAATTCAACTTCTTCCCTCAGACACAAATATTTTAGTCGGCTATTTGTGCTGAAGGCCTTGTCGTAGAATTTGTCAGGTGCGTCGATCTTGGGGAGAATGCCTGAGATGATGATATTCCTTGACTTGTTTTTGTAGTGCTGGATCATCTTGCGATATTTCTCCATCAACTCTTCGGATCTGGTGCGCATGACGTCATTTGAATCAGCATGGATGACAAAAAGGGTATTTTCATTTGCATCCTTTGTGGTATCTTCGAAGGCTTCCACAATGTCGTCCAGTCCAGCTCCTGGGATGCAAAATCTTTTTCGTTGATTTGGGACTATGTCGCAGAACTCTTCGACCTGTCCTCGTAGGATGGAATCCCCAACGAGCCTGGTCTCCTCTGGTTCGTCTTCCATCTCTACCAATATCACAAATCTGTTTGACATTGTGACTGGTAGATGAGACCTTTTCTGCGTTGGCCGTGCACCGTTCCTCACTGGTGTAAATCCGGAAACCTGTGGTGGCGGGACTCTACGTACAGGTCGGGGAGAGGAGTGGTTAGAACGGGGGCGAGGGGTTGGTACTGTTCGTGCTAGCAGGCTTCTTGCACGAGGAGTGGGGGAGAGACTAAGGTGAACAGGGCGGCTGTCCTGGTTTGATGTCGGCTCAGGTTCGTCAGAAGCATCTGCTGCAGTGTCTACTGCAGGTGTTGGATTGTTGGCAGATGACGTTGGGGCGGTGGTGGATGCTGGAGTTGAAACAATTGGAGTTAGTGATACTCCAACGTTGAGTGTTACAAACTCTTGGAGTGATTCCAGCTTCCTGGTGAGGGCGTTGATCTTGTTGTGGGGCTTCATCCAATTTTGCTGTCAAATCCTATCGTTGCTGGCAGAGTCGGCAGACTTGTGGATCGACAGGAGCAAACATGGAAGCACCAAACCTACCGGCGCAGTTCGTACAGGCACGAGGCATGGTGACGATCACTTTCTTCAGATCACTTCACTCACTTAAAAACACTTAACTCACTTTAAAAACACTAATCTCACTTTAAAAACACTTTACTCCCTTCAGGTCGCTTCACTTACTTAAATAGGCCTAACCGAAAACAAAAATGTTGAAATACACACAAATAGGTTATCAGCGGTGATAGCCTAACCGAAAATTAAAACAAAACTAAATTAAATTTGAATACGCAGTGATAGCCGAACCGAAAACAATTTTATGTTTATTTAAACAGAAATAGGCCACCAGGGGTTATAGCCTAGAGAGAGAGAGAGAGAGATACTATATATATATATATATATATACTGCATATATACGTATGTTGAGGCAATATACACAATTCATCGAAATTTGCTCATAAACTGGATAATTTAAGATAATACAACTTTCTCTTACCACTGTCTATTGTTGTTTAATAGCCAATAATATTTGTGCTGTACTTCTGCCTCCTATTCTTCTCCGACATATTTTTAAAATCTACTTTTTCCTCTCTCTCTCTCTCTCTCTCTCTCTCTCTCTCTCTCTCTCTCTCTCTCTCTCTCTCTCTCTCTCTCTCTCTCTCTCTCTCTCTCTCTCTCTCTCTCATATATATTCACCCATTTCTTCACTTCTACTTATAAATATACAGTTTTTAAATTTGAAAATGCAACTCTGAAGTACCGGTACCGTCAAAATGCCTTTTACTTCGGGTCACAGGAGTATACTTCGGACATTTCTGGATAAAAGTATATAAGGTACAGTTATGGAAAAGTGGCTCTGCATTATGGAAGAACGCAGACATACTTGTATTTCCATAACATCATGTATTTATCCCATATCTTCGTTTCATTATATTTTCTCCAGAATGTCCGAAATTATATCTCCGTCCAAAGTTAGGTCATGTTACCGGTATGTGAATTCCTCAACCAATATCCTAGAAGATTCCACACAAATTTAAAATCTAGGTTTTTCTCCTTTCGGCGAGGTATTAATTTCGACTGTATGTATGTATGCTATAGGCATAGAACAGAGAACTAAAAACACACCCTACTCTATACACCCTAGCTAATTAAGGAACACGCCGTTCTTAACATTAATCCTCCATTGCAAACCCCAATCCACTTGAATAAACTAATGAAAGCATATGGTCCTCACGGGATTCGAACTCAGGACACCACACCCTGAACATTAGCATCTAAACCATTGCACCACCAACACTCCATACTCCAATACACAACAGGCCTATACACTACATTACAATACAAAACCCTCTGGTGAAACTCCCTGATAACAACAATGGGTGATTTGACTTGATTCGCGCTACTTATGAGCTTATCCTTTAATTACTGTCATAGAAAACGAGATCAGCAGCCTACTTTGATGGTTTAGAATGATTAGAAAGTGGATTGTCAATATACTGTATAGGTTTAGTGTTGATGTAGAGTAATTAGTTTGTGTCACTGGGACGTTTCGAAGGATTAGAATATGACAAAGGGATTAACCCTTTTTCTTTTGAAATTGCTATGTTTATTATGCACCAAGGATATGTATTACAAAGGCACATGAAGGACTAAAGGCACTTGAGCGCGCGTGTGTGTGTGTGTTTGTGTGTGAAATATATATATGAGAGAGAGAGAGAGAGAGAGAGAGAGAGAGAGAGAGAGAGAGAGAGAGAGAGAGAGAGAGAGAGAGAGAGAAGGTACAAAGGAAATCAAGCAACAACAGATCTAGTGACCCTTCTAGGTTGCTTTTCCTCCAAAACACTGAGGATCAAGTGTCCAAACAGTGGTTTAGAGTGGGTAAGGGAACATTGGAAAGGGAATTACTGCCCTGGAACTAATGTCCGTGGCAGGATTAGGAAGTTAGTAGGGGACAGAAGGGTTAGTAACTGAGGGGGGGATAAAATAAAGTTATTCATTTACAAACGCAGTCAGTCGCGGGTTTGATGCGAGATATTTGTCTAGGCGGAGTTTAAATGAATCAACGGTGATGCAGTCTATAACGTTTCGGGGAAGCCCATTCCACAAGTTGACAACTCGATTGAAGAAGAAATTCTTAGATTCGTGTGAGTTAAAAGATTTACCAATAATTTTGCAACCGTTTCCCCGCGTGTAATTAGATTGGAGAGAGAGAGAGAGAGAGAGAGAGAGAGAGAGAGAGAGAGAGAGAGAGAGAGAGAGAGAGAGAGAGAGAGAGTACAAAGGGTACAAAGGAAATCAAGCAACAACAGATCTAGTGACCCTTCTAGGTTGCTTGTCCTCCAAAACACTGAGGATCAAGTGTCCAAACAGTGGTTTAGAGTGGGTAAGGGAACATTGGAAAGGGAATTACTCCCTGGAACTAATGTCCGTGGCAGGATTAGGAAGTTAGTAGGGGACAGATGGGTTAGTAACTGAGGGGGGGATAAAATAAAGTTATTCATTTACAAACGCAGTCAGTCGCGGGTTTGATGCGAGATATTTGTCTAGGCGGAGTTTAAATGAATCAACGGTGATGCAGTCTATAACGTCTATAACGTTAAAAGAGAGAGAGAGAGAGAGAGAGAGAGAGAGAGAGAGAGAGAGAGAGAGAGAGAGAGAGAGAGAGAGAGAGAGAGAGAGAGTGTGTTACCGTACTAATAAAGTGTGTAGAGTCATGCTGGTAAGTGTATTGTATGGCGGATGTGTTCACCAATCCACCACCCTTCCTCACTCACATTATATCCACTTATACATACCTCTCTCTCTCTTTCATATACTCTCTCACTCGCTCACCTACTCACTTACTCACTCACATCCTCATTCACCCACTCATTCTCTTTCATTCTCACCCCTTACCTAGCCACTCACACACTCAATCTTTTACCTACCCACTCACATCCTCACCCATTAATTTACATTCTCACCTCTTCCCTACCCACTCAGCCACCCACTTACTCATCTATCCATCTACTCAGTCACTTAACTCATAAGCTCATCCATTCACTCCCCTACCTAACTATTCTCTCTCTCTTTCTCACAGACACACATAGAGATAAGCCTTATCATCCAAGTTAAATGAGAGACTGTTGATTAGCATACAGACAGTGCCTATATAAACAATATATTTTCCTTCCATCATCATCATCATTGACGATATAGTATACGTATAAACAGGTTATAAGACTTTTTTAACTCAGACTATACCGGATATGTTTGTTTCATTATAAAACAAACACACACACACACACACACACACACACACACACACACACACACACACACACACAAAGCACAACACACACACACACACAAAAACACACCAACAAAGCACAACACACACACACCAACAAAGCACAACACACACACACCAACAAAGCACAACACACACACACACACCAACAAAGCACAACACACACACACACCAACAAAGCACAACAACACACACCAACAAAGCACAACACACACACACCAACAAAGCACAACACACACACACACCAACAAAGCACAACAACACACACCAACAAAGCACAACACACACACACCAACAAAGCACAGCACACACACACACACACCAACAAAGCACAGCACACACACACACACCAACAAAGCACAACACACACACACACACACACCAACAAAGCACAACACACACACACACACACACACCAACAAAGCACAACACACACACACACCAACAAAGCACAACAACACACACCAACAAAGCACAACACACACACCAACAAAGCACAGCACACACACACACACACCAACAAAGCACAACACACACACACCAACAAAGCACAACACACACACACACCAACAAAGCACAACACACACACACACACCAACAAAGCACAACACACACACACTAACAACACACACACACACCAACAAAGCACAACACACACACACCAACAAACACACACACACTAACAACACACACCAACAAAGCACAACACACACACCAACAAAGCACAACACACACACACCAACAAAGCACAACACACACACACCAACAAAGCACAACACACACACACCAACAAAGCACAACACACACACACCAACAAAGCACAACACACACACACCAACAAAGCACAACACACACACACCAACAAAGCACAACAACACACACACACCAACAAAGCACAGCACACACACACCAACAAAGGGTAACATTCAAGGAGACTACTGCAGGACTCTTCTTCTTCTTCTTACCTCTGACTGGGTATAGGATATCCTAGTGTTTACTAGCCTATACCCCTTTGAAAGGACATTAGCCTAACCTAACAACCTTACCTAACCTAACATAGTATTATAGGTGGGGGCTGCCGCCCCCACACCCCCGCTTTGACTTAGATTGTTGGTGCATTTGTCTGTGAATTGGTTATTTTTCAATTTGTTGATAACGAAAATCCTCCATGTGGACTATATGGAGAAAAATATGACGAATCTATTGGTACCTATTTTCCCTAATAAATTGTTTCTCATAACGTCGCACTACTGTGCTTGAATATTATCCAAAACACAACAGCAACAACAACAGCCACACCCCTACCCTATCCCACCATACTCCATTTATTCTTTATAAAATCACTTCCCCTCTCTATACCTGCCACCATTCTGGGTAAACCGGTCACTCACCCCCACAGTGTTCTAAACCTTCTTTGTTCACACAAACTTAAAAAAGGTTGGACTCACGTTCGCTGTTCTTGGCGAATATGTCTTGGTGGTGTAATGGTTAGAGTGTTTAAGATCTCTATGTGGTGTCTATCCCAGGTTCGAATCCCGGGAGGAGCATAATTATGCTTTCATTAATTTCATTAGGTGTTTGGTGATGAGAGTAAAATGAATTAATTAAATTATAGCACTTGTATACCTTCACCTAGTTGCTCTGACTTGGCACTATTATGTAGGGATGTACCGATGTATCGGTATCGGTGGTATCGGCCCTTTTTTAGAGTATCGGTATCGGTATCGGCTGATTTTCTACCGATACCTAGAAGTAATTTGCTATGTCACATATCACTCACTGAAGGAGTGAAGGTTGCTTGGTTCAGCAGTGATTGGTTGTTTTATAATTATGAAAAATATATATTTGTTGGAATCTTGGTACATATCTGATAACAATTACATTAAGTACCGTACATAATGTGTAGCCTAGTAGTGCAGTCCATTCTTTGGTACTTATAAGCCTAACTTTTAAGTTTTTACCCATATATACATAATACAAGTGTTGATTTTAGTAACATGTTACCTAAGTTTAATAACAAAGCTGATAAAGGAGAAAATTACATGATCATGGACAACAGTCTTACAGACTTTCCTGGTGCACAGGTATCGGTATCGGTATCTGTATCGGTATAATTTTGTGGTATCGGTATCGGTCAAAATTTTGGTATCGGTACATCCCTAGCTGTATTATGTAGTAATTAATACAAAATGCCAGGCTGACAGACTGAAACCGAACTGGATCACTGATTTATCGATTAATTAATAAATAGTTGACTGATTTACTGACTGACAATGTATGTTTGACTTATTAATGAACTGGGTGACTGATTGACTGACTAGGGTACAAGGAAGGGATACATGATACAGGTAATAGTATAGCAGAGTGACGCCAGTGTTATTATTATTGATGTATATAAGTCAGTGGTGGGTGGTGCTGGGATAAAGAGAGCGAGAGTGAATGAGTGTGAGAGAGTGTGTGAGTGTGAGAGAGAGAGTGTGTGAGTGTGAGAGAGAGTGTGTGAGTGTGAGAGAGAGTGTGTGAGTGTGAGAGAGAGTGAATGAGTGTGAGAGCGAGATTTACATAGATTTACATAGATACACTGGCCACACATATCTTACGATCCCTGCGAGGTGACCAGGACTTAATCCTAATAGAGATAGCAACCCTAAGAGAAAGTGGAAGGAAAGGATAGCAAAGATGAAGGCTCTCTCCCCACCCTCCACTCCCTCCGGCAATGTGCCGTACATGAAAATAGTTAGAAGTGAATAACCTTGCAGGCCTTGGAAATCGCCTGAAGGAATTTATAGTATAGTTAGAAATGGAAAGGAAAAGGCATGCACACCTTCACTTTTGTTTTGTTTTATTATTATTTATATACATATATACACACATACACATATATATACACATATTACATATATATACACATACATATACACCCACATACATATTTTTTTTGTGCTGCTCTCTTCAACTGAAATCTTTTTCATTTCCGCCAGGTTCTCTTATCAGTGATCAGCTTCTACTGCAGACCAACTTTTCTGTGATATGTGTCTAACCTTTTTTTAAATGTGTATATCAGTCACTGTCAATAACTTCATTAGGGAGCTTATTCCACTCATTAATAATACTGTGGGGGAAGAATGTTTTAGTTATGTCTAGGTTCTAGGTAGAGAGTATGAGTGTGAGAGAGAGTGTGTGAGTGTGAGAGAGAGAGTGTGTGAGTGTGAGAGAGTGTGTGAGTGTGAGAGAGTGTGTGAGTGTGAGAGAGAGTGTGAGTGTGAGAGAGAGTGTGAGTGTGAGAGAGTGTGAGTGTGAGAGAGTGTGTGAGTGTGAGAGAGAGTGTGTGTGAGTGTGAGTGAGAGAGAGAGTGAGAGTGAGAGAGAGTGTGAGTGAGAGAGAGAGTGTGTGAGTGAGAGAGAGTGTGTGAGTGAGAGAGAGAGTGTGAGTGAGAGAGTGTGTGAGTGAGAGAGAGGCTCGGTATCAATATTTCAGTTCTCGTAGTTCATATTATACAGTATTTGTAAATCTTGATAATACGATATTAGTTAAAGCCACAACGTATTTATAGACTTTTATCTTAACCCTAGTTTACCGTTCAGAGGATATCACACAAGACATCGACATTGACATCGTCAAGATTTAATATTTTCCCAGCAATATATGTGGGATCATTTGCTCTGGTATGGGAAGTAGACTTAAGATAAATTAACTTAGGGGGTATAATTATGGAAAGGTGTACAATACTCTTAACACCTTATTGGCGGGCTAGGTGGTCTATTTGACCGTAGCGCCCAGCGTTTTTTTTTTACCCTAAATAGGGTTGTTTACGTGATCATTTTCATGCCTAAATAAGACCCAGAGCATAAAACAAGTATCTATCACTGAAAGGGCGTAAACAGAGCTTTCCAATGACACCCAAACCATCCTTGTACGACCACTGGTTTTCTTGCAACTATCGTGCAACACGAGTGCAAAAACCCTGTAATTAGGAAATTTCCCTACATATTCCCTGTGTAGCGCGAGTGAGAAGAGGGGGAGGAAGTTAGAATACAGTTCAGTTGGTCCACCGAGGTGGTGGGGGACGGTCATAGGGTTGCTACGCTCCTCACACCGCTCAGCTCTCTCTCTCAGCAACATTACGTGGTGAAAATGGCGCTCGACATAAGTTGTGAACCGCCACATAGTCCATATTTATTTCACACGACATAAGTTGCGCGCCGCGAGTTAAGGGTTAAACATATATCGTGGCCTTAAATTAGATTCGTAAATACCGTTAGCATACTTAATACAATAAACTGAAATAGTGTTTGTATGCTTGCACAATATATTTGATAAATAACACAGATTAGGAACATACAAACGCACAGGCATGCACAACCGCTCTCTCTCTCTCTCTCTCTCACCAAAACAGACAATCTTAAAAAAAAAAAAAAAAAAAACACACACACACACACACACACACACACGTACCCTGTCACCGTCTCCAGTGCTGACTATACAAATACAGGCGTGAATGACAGCGAAAGTTGTATTTTTTAACTACTATTGAAAACACTCCAACACACCTCCCTGCTTGAGTGCTGAAGTGATTGGCAGGATGTACAGTAGATAGATACGGTAGGTAGATAATTAAGCATATTATGATAATTAGGTATACAATTATTAAACTGACATACACAAAATATATGAACATTAGATTAACACACTGACAGAAAGCCAGATAGAACGAATTATACCTAAGCTGATAGATACAAAGAATAATAAAAGGATCATTGATAACTTAGATAAGAACACCAGGATTATTGAAGATTTAGATAAACACATTGACACTAAGATAGGTAGAACAAAATATACATACAGAACTTAAACTGATACATATGTAGAATATTGTAATGGAAATGCATACTACATGTCTTAGATTGGTTAATATATTCACAAAACCACAGAGAGAGCTTTGTAGATATTTACAAACATACTGGCCACACAGACCTTACGATCCTAGCGAGGTGGTCAGGACTTAATTGTAGTAGAGATAGCAAACCCGAGAAAGAGAAAGAGAAAGAGAAAGAGAGAGAGAGAGAGAGAGAGAGAGAGAGAGAGAGAGAGAGAGACCCCTAATCTCTCAGACTACATTTAAATTGCACACAAAGAAAAAACTGCGGGATAAAAAATAGGTAAGCTTATCTTAACCCCGAATATCACTGTCACCTGTTGCTATACACACACACACACGCAGACACAGACAGACGACACACACACACAGGGTTTAAAACAGTCACGTATACTGTATACTCACACACACACTGCATACACACATACTTCACTCCTACATGTACACACTCACTCTCTACACGCCTACACTCATACACACACGCACAGTACAGACATACTCATACACACGCGCAAAATACACATACACACACCCACACCATCTGTCAAAATTCAGTCAAGTTAGAACCTTCAAGGTTGTAATGTCAGAGAGAGAGAGAATGAGAGTGTGTGTGTGTTTGTGTGCGTTAATTATATATTATTTAAACGAGTGGGCTATAGACTATTTTACCCGAGTGTACATTCAACATATATAGGCCCTATCACACAAATTACACACATAATCCCTGACATTCAAATGATATCACCGAACTTTAAGGGGCTAGTGCTTGTTCTTTGGTCTATGTATTTATTTATGCATATATTTTTGAGTTTCCACACTAAACCTCCATCAAAGCTTTAAAAAAAAACACCCCCTAAACCCCCTTTCAAGATATACTTGTAAATATTTCGGTAGAAAAATATCCCGACTGAAGGCCGATTCCTTCTAATATTTCAGGCTCGCTATCGTTCGCCAGGAAAAAGTCGACACTTAAATAGCACGAAAGGTCTTAATCATTCTTTAACTGTCTACGTGGTGCGATGCATAAGGTGTTGATTTTCGGTGTGAGCATCCTGGATTCGAATCCACGGACTGCCACATGTGTTTGTAAATTTCATTAATCGATTTTAGGAGTATAGTTGGTTGTTGGAAGGAACATAATAATTATTGACAAATAAATGGGGCGAAAGGTCTCAAAATCGCCAAACTAATGGAACGAACGTCTTACAATCTCAAAACAAATATGCTAAACATGAGGGGAAAGGGGTTCCAGAAAAAGCCCCCTAAGGAGCTAGTATTAACGGAAAAGGTTATCTTTTGGACCGACAGTAGTCCCACATCCATCTTTTTTAGGCTTAATAGGTCTGGTAATGTACCCCCACGGGTCATATCACGTAATACATTGGCATATGTCTGTACTTTCGGAAATGTATTATAAGTTTTTTTGTTTGCCTCCTGGGGGAGGGGGGGGGGGGCTTGCCCCCCTCAACTAATTATGTATCCCACGGCAAACGGTTATTGCAGCTACATAGAGCTTATTTTCCCTTTTTATCCTCTTTAACTCTACATTTTCCCTGATCTTCATAGCCCTCCCCACAAGTGGTGGCCGTGTTTAGCTTATAGGCTAGATTGTTAGATAATAGGTAAATACTTATTTTCTGCAGTCCTTGATGTAAAACAACACCGTATATCAAAGACACCAAATAAAAATAAATATATATGTGGTATGTGTTAAAATTCTTGGCTGTCATACGGTAAAACATTACCCCTATTTTAACTACCGGTAACTAAATCTATATAACCTAAATCCGATACCCACCCGCCGAAATGTCTTACCTTTGACAATAAACACCACCTTTCCACATATCTGTGAGTCTTCATATAATACATACTTGAAGCACATCTGTTGTCATGAATACTTAACTACCTCCGAATGACAAAAGACAATAAAAACAATGCAAGGGTTAGTACTTACTCGTTATCTATCGGGTGGTATGTCGTATCCACAGGCTGTGATCGTCTAGGTGTAGTAGATAATTATAGAACGCGGGCACGATAATAGGCGAATCCACAGAACTTGCAGGGTGTCAAACGAAATCCGGGTCCATTATTTGTAGTCCTTATTCTTGAATGTGTACAAATAGAAATATGGTTTACATTTCAAATTATGTCTCTGAAAGTAATAAAATGGCCAACACAATGCTAGTTCATGTTAATTTTCTTGTATGCCTTCTCATATTCATTAGTCTTCAAACTAAATTTCTCCGGTTTGACTCCCTGCACAGAAGCCACACGCCCGATCATTTGTATTTGGCTGTAGTGGTAACATTCAAGACAGCTAGAGCCGCCTTATTTACCAAGTTTCTTTATATTGGTAATTTGTTTGAAAAGACGGTTCAATGTTATTTTAATACCACGAATTGTTTTGATATATTTGAAGATAAATATTGATTCTATATGCTCTAAAGATCGTAAGAAAATTTGTTTTAACCCTCGGCAAAACCTAATAAAAAAGTATGGTACTAAAATGTCTTTTTCGTAACAAGGTTGTCAATACGGTACTTTCAGTCATCGATAGCTCTAAAGATCATATGAAAATGTGTTAAACCCTCGGAAAGACCTAATATAAAAGTATGGTTCTATAATTTAATTTTCGTAACAAGGTTGTCAATACGGTACTTTCCCGTTATCAATGTTCAATCAAGCTGAAAATTGCAGAGTAAACACCATAGACTTCATCGCCCTTTCTTTCACCTTCGTATAATCGACAGCCAATTTTTTTTATTTTTTTTTATTAAGGGATTAGCACTCAACCAGCGGGGGTGTGGGGGCAGCAGCCCCCACCCATAATACTAGGTTAGGTTAGGTAAGGTTGTTAGGTTAGGCTAATGTCTTTTCAAATCACTATTGGGGGGTGTCTCAACATCGATCGATAGGCCTAATGGGGAAAATAGGTTTTCCCGAGATTTCTAATATATTACAAACACTATATATTGATGCAAATGACCTATTTTGTTTATAAAAAACACTGAAAATTCGTGGTATTAAAATAACATTTTTCCGAAAAGACTCGCAGCGTTATTATACATAATTTATTAGGGAAAGTGAAGCTCTTTGGAATCCTTATAATATACTCACATAGATTCCACTGTGGGAGAATAGTTTGATAGTTAACTATAGTTTTGATGTAAATACTACCGCAACTACGAATCTTGTTTCCGAGACCTAGTATATTAACCTAACCAAACAACCTAACCTAACCTAGACCCAGTATGTGGGATACAACACTAGCCCTTGCATGCCAGCTACTGTGGGTTCATATATTAGACATACAGTAACATCTTTGTAGAACACAACACTTTACCGTAGCGAGTGTACCGGTACTCCATTCCGAACACTTTTTATAAACATTGAACACGTCCGTAGCAGAGCTCTCAAGATTGCGGGACTGAGTTTGTTTACGCGCGGGAACTATTTATATCGACAAAATAGAGTTACAAAACTTATCAAAACTATACTACCACAACGGAATCTATGTGAGTATATTATAAGGATTCCATAGAGCTTCACTTTCCCTAATAAATTATGTATAATAACGCTGCGAGTCTATTCGCGATAATTATCTTTATATTTTTTCCAGGGAATATAGTGTTTAATTGTTGTTTATCATGGTTTGAGTGGAGGATTTGCATTAATTTATTTAATTTATTCATTAATCTGAAGATACTCCTTCAAATGGCGCCATTTATTGGGTGAATCGCGCTTTTACAGTAGGTAAGGAAAATTGTGGGGAGGCCATGCACGCTTCCAAAATGTACAAATATTAAATTAAATTAAATTAAATTAAATTAAATTAAATTAACCTAACCTAACCTAACCCTAATATAATATAATATAATATAATATCGTTTTTGTGAGTAACGTTCAAGCCATTTATTGGGTCTGTGAATCGCACTCACCGCATCTTTCAAAACAAGAAGAAGAGGACCCAGGTCGAAGGATTCATTGGGTGCAATGCTTTGTTTACGTTCGGGACATTATTTTCGTGTTATTTTTCGGTGTAATCGGGTTTTTTCAAGTGTCGATAACGAAATTCCTCCATGCGGACTATAATGAGAAAAATATGGCGAGTCTATTGGTCCCTATTTTCCCTAATAAATTATTTCTAATAAGGCGGCGAAAGAGGACTTGAATATTATCGCCTTTTCATGGTTAGAGGTCCTTCCTGAGCTGAATGAAATCGTCTAATAGGTGCCAGAATATAACGAAATGAACGTCACTGAATGGGTTTAAGATGCTTCTATTTCGTCCTCTTGGATGGCCCTGTTGAGCAAATGTGGGCCTTTGCATAGGTTCGATAACCACCTGTGACTCATTTATAGCCATTTGTCACACGACGAGCACAATATCTACACTTGTGAACGCGTCTATTGATGAAAGATAGTTATAATAGGACTTCGGAGGCTATCTACCCTTGTGGATAAGGTCAATATTTACGAGTCACACCACAGCTGGGATCCCATTTTGGTCAATATACAGGAGGCGCTACAATATAGGTAGCAAAATTCTAATGGTAGTTTTGGGTTCCTATCATCATATGCTTCATTTCTATATACTTTTTATCCCCGGGAAAAAAACAAAAAATCTTGGGTTTTTTGTTTTTCTTTTATTTATTTTTTATTTTTTGTATTAACCTAACCAAAAAACCTAACCTAACCTAACCTAAATGTATTTGGGGGCTATTAGGTTAGGTTAGGTTAGGTTTTTTGGTTAGGTTAATGACCAAAACAAAAAATCCCAAGAAAATAAATGAAAAATCCCAAGATTTTTTTTTTTTTTTCCCCGGGGATAAAAAGTATATAGAAATGAAGCATATGATGATAGGAACCCAAAACTACCATTAGAATTTTGCTACCTATATTGTAGCGCCTCCTGTATATTGACCCTCATTTTTAACGGTAGTTTTGGGTTCCTATCATTCTATGCTTCATTGCTATATACTTTTTATCCACCGGATTTTTTTTTTCTTGTTTTTATTTTTTATTTTTTTTTTAGCATTAACCTAACCAAAACACCTAACCTAATAGCCCCCAAATACATTTAGGTTAGGTTAGGCTAGGCTAGGCTTCATTGCTATATACTTTTTATCCACCGGATTTTTTTTTTTTTTTTTCTTATTTAGGCCTAGCCTATTTTTTTTTTTTTTTTTTTTTTTTTTTTTAGCAATAACCTAACCTAAAAACCAAACCTAACCTAACCTAAATGTATTTGGGGGCTATTAGGTTAGGTTTTTTGGTTAGGTTAATGCTAAAAAAACAAAAAAACAAAATACATATATTTTCCGGTGGATAAAAAGTATATAGCAATGAAGCATAGAATGATAGGAACCCAAAACTACCCTTAGAAATGAGATTCCAGCTGTGGTGTGACTCGTAAATATTGACCGTGGATAATTAAGCCAGCACATTGTAAGTCAAGAATAGTGTCAGGATTGGAGGCCCTTTTCGAAAACTCCCTTGTTGAGGAGTGATTCTCCCACTAAGTGTACACGATGAAGGATTGACTGCTACTGATTTTTTACACATTTTCCCGCGTCTGTCTCATTCGTTGCTTCAGTGTTTCGTGAAGCTCGAAACGGGGCCTAATCGCACATAATAATGAACTCCACTCGTGACACGTTTTAGGGCTTCATTGGTGGTTCCGAAGCTTTTATCACGGCGAATTCTTGGTTAAACACACACACACACACACACACACACATATATATATATATATATATAGTGTCTGTGTGTGTATAACAGTATATACAGTATATATCCCTTGACTGATAATTGAAGAGGTATGTGGGGTGGTTCAATAAACCAATACACAATATATATATCCATAAATGTTTCTGAGGGACATTACAGATCAACAGTTCACCGAAATCCTTGATGATAATGAGTGATAAATGTTGAGAGGGGCAATACTGTACCAATACACTGCTAGGACGTGACACAAATAGTGCTGTACCCTGTTTCAAGTAAGTAGGCCAAAACTCTTCAACATTAACCCTTGGAGTACCAGCGACGTACTTTATATTCTATTATAGCTATATTTAGACGATATTGTGCAGCTTAGGAAGGATCTGTGGTTGTTAAACTAGTTGGGTGAGATAGTTTGAAGCCTTATTATTGCTAATGGTCCTTCATAAGCTGCATAAAATCGTCTAATAGTTGTAAGAATATGATGAAAAGGACTTCCCTGGTACTGAAGGGGTTAACTTCTATAACTCACAAACGATTAGGGTAATCGAGCCGATATTTCTGCCATTTGGGAAGGGTCAGCCAGGGAATAGGTGTTTGAAATATACGTCCCATTTGCTCTAGCCCTTTTGTGTTACAGAGGTTAGGGTTCACGATTTCTGGCTTACCTACTTGGGACAGGGTATAGTCAGCAGTCACAGGCTATTGCAATCATATGACGACTTTGAGTACCCCGCGACGTGTTGTCTTTTATTCTAGCTATATTTAGACGATATTATGCAGTTTCGGAAGGATCTGTGAGAGTTTTAAAGGTGAACTACAGGGATGAACGAAAAAACGAAGATTAATGCAGGTTCATAATTTGGCATGAATATACTGTAATTTATGTATATGGGCAATATCGATATAATTCCATTAAACTCCAGAACAAAATACTAATATAGATAATATTCAAGGACAGTAGTGCGACGTTATGAGAAACAATTTATTAGGGAAAATAGGCACCAATAGATTCGTCATATTTTTCTCCATATAGTCCACATGGAGGATTTTCGTTATCAACAAATTGAAAAATACCCACTTCACAGACAAATGCACCAAAAATCTAAGTCAAAGCGGGGGTGTGGGGGCAGCAGCCCCCACCTATAACACTAAGTTAGGTTAGGTAAGGTTGTTAGGTTAGGCTAATGTCCTTTCAAAGGAATCAAAGGGGTATAGGCTAGTAAACACTAGGATATCCTATACCCAGTCAGAGGTAAGAAGAAGAAGAAGAAGAGTCCTGTAGTAGTCTCCTTGAATGTTACCCTAATATATATACTGTATAGTCGTTGGTGACGAATTGGCATTTTCAGCCAGCTGGAGTGACAGTGTGACTCCATTGTGTAGAGACGCCGTTTGTAAACAAGAAATGCGGTCCTGAACAGTGAGGTCTGTTTTTCGTAATTAATACCTTTCAATTCAATACTCAAGCTCTGCAAAAGATCGACCAACGTCCTGATGATGTGGTGCACATCAAGAAATAAGGTAAAAATTTACCTATGGTCCCGTTAAAATATCCTCAAGTAACCTATTAAAAACTGTTCAGGGGACTGGCTAGAACTTGTAGGATGTTTAATTGAAGGTCGGAAATCAGTATTTACTGAGAAATAAAAGTCTTAAAATGCGCTATGTTTTACGGGAGGGTCTGTACGCCGCCGCATACGCGCGGCAGTGGGCGGGGGCCCACTGCCCAAAATGTACAAATATTATATTAGATTAGATTAACCTAACCTAACCTAGCCTAACCGGGCGGGTGCCCAACCCCGAAAGGAGTTGAAATAGGGGAGCTATCCCCCCGCCAAAGGCGGCTTTCTAGGGCCTTTCCTAGCTGATGCTGAGAGGATTGGGTTCTAGTCATGTGGTGATGGGCTGGTCTATCCGAGTGAGAACTGAGCGATCTCTGCCATACCCATAGCTTACTCTGACTGTTCCTTTTACTTATATATCTTCTAGATCTCAAGTGGCGGCGTCTTTTCCGTGGATTGACCTCCCTACTGCCAACCTAGAAGTTGGCAGATTGGGAGCCAAAGCGTCACATTTTTCCCTTACCCCTCAACTTTCCCTTCATAATTGCTGAGGGGCACAGGGCCTTGGGTGGGGCTTTGGTTTCCCGGGCGTTTCCGCACCTTCCTCAGCTCCCTGCCTTGGAGTGGCTTCGGTCACCCGGGCTTTGTTAGTGGTAAGCAGGGAGGATTTTGTGGGGGCGCTCGTTTATGGCCTTGGCCTTGCTCGAGACCTTGGGGCTGTTCGGCCAGACAGCCTGGGGAACAACAACAACAACCTAGCCTAACCTAACCTAACCTAACCTAACCTAACCTAACCTAACCTAACCCTAATCTAATCTAATCTAATCTAATCTAATCTAATCTAATCTAATCTAATCTAATCTAATATAACATAACATAACATAACATAACATAACATAACATTACCTGGGAAAGAGAGGACAGGGACCCTGGGTGACCCATAGCACATTTTAAGACTGTTATTTCTCAGTAAATACTGATTTCCGACATTCGATTAAACATCCTACAAGTTCTAACCAGTCCCCTGAACAGTTTTTAATAGGTTACTTGAGGATATTTTAACGGGACCATAGGTAAACATTTATCGAACTCGGTTCTAAGGCCTATTTCGTATGATAATATCGTTTTCGGGTATTCTGCAGAACAACTACTCCTCGATTACAGGATTCCTGTCTCGTGGAATTATTATTTTTTGCTCTTACCTTACTCAGGGGACATTACTGATGTGCGGATAAGTGCTACTTTTCTTATTTTGTCAATTTGATTTTCACTCCCCTATAACATTATCAGAGTTATTTTTGTACAGCCAGTCCAGGACACTTTGTTTACATTCTAGCCTCCTTGGAGGCTCCTCCCCGATGTTTAGTAGCCAATCAGAGTGGAGCTTAACCTACAAGAAGTCGGTAAATTTTTAATGGTACTTTCCTGTTCTCGACAGCCAAAGCTGAAGATTGCAGAGTAAACACCATAGACTTTATCCCATCAATTTTGTATAGTTTTAACACCTTAAGAGCGGCCTATGCGGTTTATTTATATGTACCGCCCAGCGGGGTGTTTTTAGCCAAAATAGGGCTGTTTACGTGATCATTTTCATGCCTAAATAAGACCCAGAACGTAAAACAAGTATCTATCCCTGAAAGGGCATAAACAGAGCTTTCGAATGACACCATAACGATCCTTTTATGATGGCTAGTTTTCTTGCAATAACCGTGCAACGCGAGTGCAAAAAGCATGTAATTAGGCACTTTCCCCATACAATTCCGTATATAGCGAGTGAGAGAGGGAGGAGGGAGGTGGGATTCGTGTCAGTAGGTTCGCCGCAGTGGTCTGGAGCAGTCATACGCTCGCTACTCTCCTGCCACCACTTGTCTCTCTCTCTCAGCAACATTACGTGCTGAAATTGCCACTCGACCTATGTCGAGCACCGCCACATAGTCCAGCTTTATTTAACTCGACTTATGTTGCTCGCCGCTAATTAAGGGTTAATACCTAATCAGCGGGGTAATACTAGGATAGGTTAGGTAAGGTTGTTAGGTTAGGCTAATGTCTTTTCATAGTTTACTAAATCGAGTAAACAACTAGATTGTTGGGGTATCTGAATAATTACAATTAACAAAGCAAATGCTAATAAAAAGTGGTTTCCGCACTTTGTAACAATAAAATACACACTTGCAATGCATTAAAATACATAAAGAAAACAAAGAAAACCTAAAATAACAGGAGTAGTAGTTATGCAGAATTACCACGGCGGTTTTAGTAAGACTCTCCATACATGACATTGACACACTCCCCCATATAGTAGAATACAGTGGTGGCTCCCTTATGCTAACCACAACTACCAATATTACCCCAGCCCCCCCATACCACAATTACCACCATCACACACAACCCCAGACCACAACTACCACTACTACCACCATTACTACACCTACCAGCCACAATATTGCTATGATAATGATGATGATCATGATGTTAGTTATGTTAGTAATAGTAATGATGGTTGTGAATGTTGTTGTTGATGATTATTATTATTATGGTGATAATGATATTGGTGATTATTGTTATCATCAGAATGGAACGTAATGAGGTGAGAATGGTAAGATGGATGTGTGGAGCCAAATTTAAAGATAGGATATCTAGACGGTTAGTAATCAAGAGTATCAGTGATGAAGATGCGTGCAAGCAGGTTTGAATGATTTAGACATGTGGAGAGGATGGATAAACTACGTCGAGTGAAAAGATGCAAGACCGTGAACGTGGAAGGAGCTGCACCAGGGGGTAGACCAAGAAAGACGTTGGATCAGACATTAATGTCTGATCTTCAATTAAAAAACCTGACAAGTGAGGCAGCTCTGAACAGGGCTGCCTTGAGTGCCACCATTAGGACATGAGACCGGAATTACACTTCGTATGGAGCCCTCAGTCGTAAGTTTATGTATGTATGTATTGTGAAGATGTTGACAATAGTGATGATTAGTATGGCGATAGCGATAGTACTCTAGCGATATTGATGTCTATGGTGAAACTGTTCTATTTATATATTGCCAGATGCCGTAATCAACGAGAGGGGCTGGACGTGAATGAATCACCTTCATGTGCTTCCATATGCCGAGGTAACTCACTTGATTATCTAGCTTGTACTTGTTCATGGGGAAAGGTCACTTAGGCCCAACTGACCATTGGTGTGTATAGTGTTTGTGGATTATTGCTGTTGTTGTTGTTGTAGCCCCAAGATGCCCTGTATATGAATCCCTCGGCATCCAGGTATTCCCTGGTAGGCTACCACACCTCCCCAGGGGGAGGTAGGGTGTGGTGAGATCCATTTTTGAAAGGGCAGCGGGGGAGGAGGTCGTCGGTCCATGGGCTTGTAGCTTTGGACCAACGTTTCCTCCATCCGCAGTCCTCCCAACAGCGCCACCATTGCAGTTGGATCTCTTTGGCGCGTTTCCCCTACTTTATAGTCGCCCTGTATGACACGCATTAGGATATGTGGGGCATATTCTTTTCCTTCACTAAATATAGAGGACCCCCTTCTCCCCAGGGAGGTAGGCTACTATTGTACTGTTGGAATGGCCGTGGATGTGATGTAGTCTGTAACCAGTGTAAACAGCTTGATCCTTCTGATCAGGTGCTAGCATATATATGTGTACCTGCGACACTGGTCTAACTCACCTCTAATGTCCGCCAATGCAGCTAAGGGTGTGGAAGTCAATAAGTCAATAAACTTACGATGCTTTGGCGGGGGAGCTGATGACAATGATAATATTAACGCTACCAGGATACGATAGCCCATTTCTTTCTATTAATATAGTTAGCATTACAATTGTATTCAATTTCGGAAGGAGTTTAGAGAGTCAGTGGGTCAATTAAGATACACAACCTCTTGGATTCAATGAGGGCCTATTTAAACTGAGTAGAAGGGGGGCGGTTCGTTCGTTGTCACCCCTTCGGGGATCACAGCGTCGGGCAATAGATAGATAGATAGAAGCATCTAATTTTAGCTAGAATAAAAAACAAATATTGTCATCATGTACTTCTTACAGTTTCTTACAGTAGATCCTCTGGAAAAAGGCAAACTATGCCTGTGTATCCAGCTCAGTACCAGTACTTGCACTGCTGCGGTCGTTCACGGTGTTGGCGGCGGCGGTAGCAGACGCAACATTTTTACTATTCTGTATTTTTGTTTTATAATCAAACTTCAAATCTTGTCTTCCCCATGCTTTATCAAGATTACTTTCAAACTCCCTTATTGATTCGGAATCGACTACATACTGGGGCAGTGCGTTCCACTCATTTACCACTCTATCACAAAATGAGTTCTTTGCCTTCTCAAGCCTATTTCTTTCTTTGTAAATTTTCTTAGAGTGTCCTCTCGTTCTTGTTCCCTCCCGCATCAAGAAGATACCTTCACACACATCCTCATCGTACTTTCCTGACACTATCTTAAAAGTCTCTATCATATCCCCTCTCTTTCTCCTATATGCCAGTGTCGGAAGCCCCAGTGTCCTCAACCTCTGCTCATAGCCCGCGTTCTTCAACGTTGGTACCAGCTTGCTAGCTCTCCTCTGCACTTTCTCCACTGCTTCTATATCCTTTACCATATATGGAGCCCACACCTGGTTTGCATATTCCAGGTGCGGCCTAACCAGCGCTGTATATAGATTCCTGAAGATTTCTTCGTCAAGTGACACAAATGTCCTCCTTATCAGCCCTACAATTCTATTGGCTTTGTTTATCTTTTCCGCTAAATGTTCTGAGAAATTTAACTTATTGTCTATCACTACTCCTATATCCTTTTCTGCACTCACTTCCTCCATCGCTTCATACATACTGTATCCTACCTTGTCTATCTTGCTGGTCCCAATCCGCATGTACTTGCATTTTTTTGGATGAAAAGGCATTAACCAATGCTCAGACCATCCCTTCATGCCCTCCACATCTCCTTGAAGCAAACCCATATCTTCCTTACTCCTCACTTTTCTATACAGTTTAGTGTCATCCGCATACAGGTATACCTCACTTCCATTAGTTATAACTTCAGGCAAGTCGTTGATAAATATAACGAACAGCAGTGGTCCCAACACAGATCCCTGAGGTACCCCACTTGTAATTTCCCTCCACCCCGAGCCTATTCCATTCACCAGTACCCTCTGTCTCCGATCTTTCAGGAAGGCTTCTATCCATTTCACACATTTCTCCCCTATATTATAGCTTCTAACTTTCTCTATTAACCTTTTATGTGGGACCTTATCGAAGGCCTTCATAAAATCGCAATATACCACGTCTATTACATCACCATCTTCTAGAATTTGCATCCAATCATCTACCACCTTAATTAGCTGTAGTACTGTCTACCTCCCCGGCAAGAATCCGAACTGTCTCCCACTGAAAAGTCTGTTTGACTTCATATGATCCATTATTCCTTCTCTAATTACCGTTTCCATTAGTTTACACACAACACTTGTCAAACTGACTGGTCTATAATTCCCTGGGTCATTTCTCTTTCCCTTCTTAAATATAGCTGTTATGTTCGCCTCTCTCCAGTCCATCGGGATTTGTCCTGTATTAAACGATACCTCAAATAACATTTTCAATGGCTCTACTAACATCTCCCCTCCTTCCTTTATGATTCTTGGGTGTATCCCATCCGGTCCCGGTGACTTACTTCTGTTCATTTTTTCTATAGCCCTTCTTATTCTAGCATGGGAAAACTCTACTAGTTCTAGTGCCAGTGCCTGTTTGATGGGAATAGTAGGCACTGCATCCTCCGACTCCACTGTTAGTACCCCCCCAAAGTATTTCCCCAGCACCTCTGCTTTCTCCTTATCAGTCTCCGCTCTACTCCCATCATTCAACCCCCCCACCAGCTCTGGGATCCCTACTCTTCTTGTTAACTTTTCCTGAATGTACTTCCAGAATATTTTTGGATTATCCTTCACATTTCTAGCTATCTCTCTCTCCCTCTCCTTCACCCCCCTCCTTGTTTCCCACCTTATTTTATTGTTTATTTGTCTGCGTTCCAGATCCACTTCCTTAGCCTCTATACTAGACCCCCTGTTCTTTTTTAACAATTTTAATCTTTCCCACAATCGTTTCTTTCTTCTAATCAATATCCAAAGCTTTCTTTTCATTGGCAATTCTGGGTTAGTTCTTTTCCTCAATTTTGTTTTATCCTTATATTCCCTTACTGGTACACTTTTGGATACAGCATTCTCCAGTTTGACTCTAATTTTCCTTCAGCGTCTTCACCGTTCAAATATTCCCCCCAGTTAATGTCCAAACACCGTCTCAGCAGCTCATAATCTGCTCTATCATACATGTATATTTTTCTATTGCTTCTATTATCCCTCTCCGATTTAATGTTACAACTAAAGCTTATACAGGCATGGTCACTACGACCTATAGGGCTATCCACATTAACATGTTCCACTATATCCTCTTCATTGCTAAAAATCAAATCAAGTACACTCCCCTGCGTCCCATCTCTATATCTTGTCATCTCTACAATATGTTGCGTTAAAAAACAATCTCTCACTTTCTCTATAAACTTATTTTCCAGGCTACCCTGTCCCGCTGGAGTAGTACAATTTGCCCAGTTGATCCCTGGCAAATTGAAATCTCCAATCAAAATTTTATATTTGTTTTCTCTATTATCTATCTCCTCCATTGCTTTCAGTAGGTTATCATCCTCTCCCCTGCTATTATTTGGGCTTCTATATATAGAGGCAATTAGAATTGATCCTCTTACACATTTTACTTCAATACACAAATACTCACAATACTGCTGTCTCATATCCACCTCATTAACCTTGAGCTCTTTTCTTACATAAATAAACAGTCCTCTTCCAACCTCTGCTCTAATAGCATTTCTCTCATATAACTCAAAACCCTCCAAGCTATATTCCACCAGTTCCCTTTCAATTCTAACATTTTTTGGTCTTACTTCCTGTAGGGCTATGACATCAGGTTTCTCCTCTTCATCCTGCAACCTACATATCAGTTCTCTTTTCTTGTCCTGAGTAAACGCATCCACATTACTAAACATAATCCTTAATCCATCTACCATTCCTTCAGCAATTACACCATCCCGCTCCTCCAGTCCGTACCCTACTCCCCTGTTAGCACTACTGGGTCTGCCTCTTTGTCTCCTGTCTCTCCCTGTGACACCTCCACCCCGTTCTCCTCCGTCACAACTCTCATCACATTCTCTCCCCTCCCTGATCTCCCCCTCCTTTCTACTCTTATAAACCACTTCCTCACTTTTCCGTCCCTCACTCTCCAGTAAAAATTTCTCTTATCCTCCTCATCCAACTTTCCATTATTTTCATCAGCCTTTTCTTGTAATTCCTTAATTTTTTTCCTTTGTTCTATACTCAAATCCTTCTTTAGTCTTATGTGTTTCAGTTTATCATTTGTATTTAGCCTCCAACTAAAATTTGTCACAGTCTCCGCCACTACCCTAGTTTTAAACTGTACCCTTATAGGTCTCATCTCTCCCCTTTTATATCTACCTATCCTACTGATCTCCTCCACCTGCCCTTCCCATCCATATTCGTCCTCATCCACACCTTTCAAGACCTCCTTCACTGTCTCCATATCCCTCACTTTTCTCACTCCATTATCATTCATATGAGTCTCTATATCTCCATACAAGATACAAGATTGTACTGCAAGGGTTAATAATCTATGTTACCTATTAATAATTCAAGAATCTTATCAGCACACTGATACTGAAAGTGTGGGGACCTGATAAATTATCATGTAATGACTAGTCACTTTAGATAAATTTAAACATGAAAGTAGAACTGAGTATAAGACAATGATATTCTTCTTTGTAAGGAGTCAGTTGCGTAATAATAATTGGTATATTTTGACCCAGCAGCTTATGAGGCTGAATATACACACTTAACCTAGATCTTATCCTAAGGGATCAACAGACTGATCCTGGCTGCTAACGAGAGTGCCTACATACCCTCGAGGGAGTAGGACATGAGCTGAAGAGTTTATGGGTCCCACGAGACTGGTTCATGCAGACCTAGCCTTCACAGCCAGGGAAAGGTTTTGAGAGAATTTCTCCCTGCCAGCGCGTGGGATCGAACCCTTGACACCAGAAGCAGCACTCCTAGTACAGTGACTAAGCACGCTTTGCTACCATGACCATTTGTAATTCACTTATGATCTTAAGGATCCTTGAGGATCTCTCACCAGCTATTACCCTCCTGGAAGAGAGTTTAGAGCTTGAATTGTCCGATCTATGGGTAAGGCCGAGACCTTTTTCACACACCACACACCCGGACAAAGAGGTCATAACTCCTCGAATTACGTCCGGTATCTATTCTCTGCTAGGTGAACAGAGGCTACAACGTGAAAGGAGACAAACCCAAATTGTGTGTGTGTGATGATGCCCGATTAATAATATTTTTGGCACACATAGTACCAGTATCTTCCCAGGCTGGTCCCAGCACCATACTTTCAATTTCACTCCTTTTCTGCTTGTGGAGAAGATGGTAGGAATAGGAGATAATATTCTAACACTTGATTATTCCATTATAACTCAAAGACATAAAGCAGGAGGATCATCCCCTTGGCTGGTCAACAAAATACAGTTGTTTCCAGGAATCTTCTGCTTGCTGGATGAGCCAGGGTGAAAATCGGTCCCATCACGGAAAGTTTTTTAGCTAGGCTATCATTATAATCTGTAAAACATTGTTCTTATTGTTGTGGATATTATATATTTTACTAATGGATTCCAAATATGGTCATAGATAAATTGTGTGCCAATCCAGTTTGCCATAATCTAAATAAATTTTCCAAAATCGCCTGGGCTAAACTTCACCGTAGCAAAATTTAGAGTTTTGGTAATTGTGGGTTTTCACTTTAATGGGTATACTGTATTTGGATTTTTCTCGCCGTTGCAATTCCAACGGGATATTTATTTATTTTTATTTTTTATTTATAATTTATGTGCCCATTACACCCGTTCAAAGACAAACAAATTTGAAAATTTAAAATCCCCAATGGACTAGGAATTGATGTATGGAATACGCCAAACTATTTTTCCCACGTACTGTACACCACAACTCCCTGGATCCATTAGTACCATTAGCATTGAAATTGGACCTTTACTGTAGAGAATCAGTTTGACTTGTCTTCCAGAATGGCTGGATATAGGCCATTTTCGGCATTTTAAGTGTTCCTGTACCCTAAACTAAAGGCCCAAATTAATTTTGCTTTATAGCTTATTTTGATATAATATCCTTGATCAATGAGTTCCCATATCACTTAATGTCAATTTAGTGGAGATTATGCTGAATGTTTGACCCCAGTGGATGTTACCGATATTTGTGTGATTTCGGGATCTTTCCCATCAACTATTACCGATGGAATAGGTGATGATATTCTGGTACTGTACATCATTTTCTCTGATGCCTTACTTTCTTTTGAGAAAACCTCCCTAGTTGTTGTTGTTGTTCCCCAAGCTGCCTGGCCGAACAGCCCCAAAGCCCCGAGCAAAGCCAAGGCCATAACCGAGCGCCCCCACAGAACCCTCCCTGCCAACCACAATAAAGCCTGAGTGACCGAAGCCACTCCATGGCGGGGAGCTGAGGAGGGTGCAGAAACGCCCGGGAAACCAAAGCCCCACCCAGGGCCCTGTGCCCCTCAGCAATTATGAAGAGAAAGTTGAGGGGCAAAGGAAAAATGTGACGCTTTGGCTTCCAATCTTGGTAGATTGGGATCCACGGAAGAGACGCCGTCATTTGAGATCTAGAAAATATATTAGTAAAAGGAACAGTCAGGGTAAGCTATGGGTATGGCAGAGATCGCTCAGTTCTCACTCTGATAGACCAGCCCATCACCACATGACTAGAACCCAATCCTCTCAGCATCAGGTAGGAAAGGCCCTAGAAAGCCGCCTTTGGCGGGGGGGATAGCTCCCCTATTTCAACCCCTTTCGGGGTTGGGCACCCACCCTAGTTGTTGTTGTTCCCCAAGCTGCCTGGCCGAACAGCCCCAAGGTCCCGAGCAATTCCAAGGCCATAACCGAGCGCCCCCACAGAACCCTCCCTGCCGACCACAATAAAGCCTGGGTGACCGAAGCCACTCCATGGCAGGGAGCTGAGGAGGGTGCAGAAATGCCCGGGAAACCAAAACCCCACCCAGGGCCCTGTGCCCCTCAGCAATTATGAAGAGAAAGTTGAGGGGCAAGGGAAAAATGTGACGCTTTGGCGTCACCCTAGTAGATGACTATGGCTGAAACACCTCCAAGCTACTGTATCCAGACATGCTCCATATAGCCAAAATGCTGTAATTTGTCTTTAGTATATTTTTCCACTTCTCCTCCCCTACCACTTCCAGCTGTCGCTCTTACTCAACCTTCATCATCATTCTTGGCATTCTGTCTTTGTCCATTTTTTCATGTGTCCGTACCCCAGTTGTCTTTTCTCCCATTGAAGTCCCGAGTTGAAGGATCATTTGCTCAAGTAGGTCCCGCCAATGCACAGTCGCCATAATATCTACTTAGTCAGTGTTGTGCAGTCGGAGTTGGCATTGGGGCCTGTCGGACGCAGCCAGAGGGGATGTCGCCCACTAGCTCTACAAGTTTTTACGGGATAGGGGGCATGTAACCTGTATGTGAAATGACGGATCTCATGTTCTCCATATGACAGGGCAATTAACAGGCGGATTCATCGCCTGCATCGCCCTTCAAAGTCACCAAGAACCAAGAGTTGGCATATTGGAGCCACAGAGGCGACTATTTTTGTTTAAGATGGAGTCGGAAATACTGTAGACTTGCAAAATATCCTAAGTGGAGTCATACATTTGTTCACCGACTCCAAAGATTGTGGAGTTGGAGTCAGAATTGCGGGGGGGGTGTTTACTTTTGGGTGGAATCAAGAGTTAGAGTTGGACTTGTAAACAAATGTAAGTCATCAAACACACTAAAGCACACATACACACACACTAAAGTAAGCATACTCACATTCAATTAATTATAAACTGCTGAAAACCTTACCCACCCAATGATTAGCATTACTGTGGGTTATTAGTTAAATATACACGTTACATGAAGGATAATAAAAAGTTAAGCTCATGTATCATTTCTCATATTGCCACTTGTACAGATAATTATAAAAATTATCAAACTATCTAGCATATAAATTCACATAGGAACATTAAAAATATGTACTGTACAGAAGATATGAATGAGGATAAATTCATGCAGAATATAGCGATATATATACAACACATATATAAATTATCTACACACGTCACAGTACCGATAATATGGGCTGACTTCGAACAGGGAGGTAACTTTGGATATTTCTTGGATAATATGTAACAAGCCAAGTTATTATAGGAAAACAAATGTGTATACATAAGGATATTTGAGAGTCCGTTATAATGGAAAAACAAATGTTTATACTGTACGTAAAGAAATTCACCACGTCAGGAAAGCTTTAATGTAGAAACTATATCCACATGATGGATAATGGCTTCCTCGTAATTTTCCGACGTGGGTATACAGTAATTACTCCGTACTGTATATTTTGTAATATGACAGTTTTTACCCTCTTGTGTAATTTTCTGTGATGTGGGTATGTTTCCAAGTATTCCAAGTGTTTTACCATAGTCATTTTCTCATAACTGGCATAATAGAGCCATTTTCTCATGACTGTTGCATATTATCGATCGATATTGTCGTAACTGTGGGTCATTAAATTATATCCCTTAATGTCCGCAGTACACCTCTCTGTCCGAAGTGAGTCCATGTTAAGGCACGTCACAATACTGCTTGTGTCACGGCGCCTCCAAACAACACCGTCACAATTTATAGTACATATTACAACAAGGTGACCGGACAACTCCATCGGTACACAATTCAACCAGTACCTCTCACCCAGTAGCCTACTGTTAGGCTCGGTTCATTAAGTTAACTATGGGCTGTATTTCTAAACATAGCGATTTTGATAAGTTATTTTGCCTTTATTTGTGTCGTCCTGTTTCGGTTTGTTTATTTTGAAAGTTTTACATTATAATGCCCCATCATTGTCTGTGGTTAATACTATAGTTTTGATGTATTACTAACCAGTCAATATGATACGCTATCTATATTTGCAATGAGAAGTACTGGAACATTATTATAGTACTCGCATTGCAATTAAAACAACTATATCCTATTCCAAGTTAGTAGGCCAACTCTTTAACATTAACCTCTATAACTCACGAACGACTTGAGTAATCAAGCTAATCTTTCTATCACATGGGAAGGGTCAGCTAGGGAATAGATGTGGAGAATTATAAATAGCATCTAGCCCTTTTTTGAGATACAGAGGTTTGGGTTCACGATCTCTGGACTACCTTTTTGGAACAGGGTATGGCATATCATATTTAGGAGATGAGCCATTTTTTCGGTCTATTTATTAATTTATTCCTTTATTTCTTAGTTTCCTCCCTAAACCTCCATCAAACTTTAAAAAATATCCATTAGATCCCCCCTCTAGATTAATTTGTAAATTTTTTGGTAGAAAAATAGCTAAATAGCACGAAAGGTCTTAATATTGACAAAGAAATGGGGCGAAAGGTCGTAAAATTGCCAAACTAATATGCCGAACGTCTTATAATCTCAAAACTAATGGGGCTAAACACAAGGGAGAAAGTGGTGGAGAAAACCGGCCCATCTCCCCTTAAACGGCTAGGAATACAGCAAGACTCTAGTAATTACCACCGACAGAGATGATAAGGTTCGTCTGGAAAAACAAGCCTGTAAGTTAGCACTGGTTTGGTTGGCCATGGTTAACCCCTTCTGTACCGGTGACGGATTTTTAATTTTCTGGCTATATTTAGACGATTTTGTGCAGTTTAAGAAGGATCTTTGGTAATAAAAAGAGTTAAGTGATGTAGCTCGACTCCTGTTAATTGCGGAAGGCCCTTTTTAAACTGAATAATATTGTCTAATAGTAGCCAGAATAAAGATAAAAGGACGGTTCTGGTACAGAAGGGGTTAATGTGCACTGGTTGAGAGCTATAGTAATTACCACTGACAAAGATGGGATTTGTTTAAGGGCAGATTTCCACTTGAGGGATTTTTTCGGATCTCCATCTACCTTATGTTTAGCCCCATTAGTTTGAGATTTTTAGATGTTCGCCACATTAGTTTTTAAGACATTTTGCCCAATATCTGTCAATTTTAAGACCTTTCGTACCATTTAGGTGTCGATATTTTCCTGTCGAGCGATAGAGCCTTTCATTTCGGAGGAACCAACATTTTTCTACCGAAAAATTTATAAATTTATATTAAAAGGGGGGGGGGGGGTATATTTTAAAAGATTGATGGTGGGTCTAGGAAGCAAACTAAAAAGCTCCCCTTAAGAATAGAGGCCTATAAGTTGGCACTGGTTTGGTTGGCTTGGTGGCACTGGTTGAGAGCTACTGGTTCAGTTGGCCGGGAACCATTACAGCACATATATAAATATGTAAATATATATTATCTACCTGGAATGGCACTTGATTTTTTTTTCTTCAAAATTTCTAAATACTTTGTACTGTACGAAAACATTTAGGACCATTAATTAACACCTGGTGAAAGAAAATTTGTGAAAACCCCGGAAATTGTATCTTACTAACATTTGTAATACCGGAAATTGTATCATACTAAAATTATGTTAAAATAAATCCTGATGTCCTTCAATAATCATGGAAAAGACAGAAGTAGAAAATCAGAAATGCACAAAATTCTAAAATGATATCTAACAGATGAGTAAGTTAGAGGCCTAGTAAAAAATATGGCACCATGTAATAATAAATTTCGATGGAAGCTACAATTCCACCTCAAATTATTTCTGTAAACTATAATGCTGAAACAAAGCTGGTTAAAAGTATGGCAACGTGGAATCAAAATCATCATAGCTTGAACAAATTAGAAGAATTTCAACAAAAAGGTAAAGCAATATAATAAATATACTACTGTGGCGGCCGAGCGGTAAGTGTTTCCGACTACCAAGCCGACGGCCCTGGATCGATTAACGATTATAAGGTATATCACATCCTCACTTGATAGCGTGATGCATAAGTGCGCGGGATTTCGATGTGAGTGTCCTAGGTTCGAGTCCTTGGAGTGCCACATATATTTGTTGATTTCATTAATTGAGTTTGGAGGTGAAGTTGGTTGGTGGAAAAAACATAATATTTCAATAATGAATAGATGAAGTGCGAAAAAATGTAAGCTGTAATTTATTCAAAATTATATGAACTGTGACTATTTTCTGAGCCTATATTGAATCCAAATATGAAACTTCAGTATCCAATCTTGGCACTAACTCTTCAAAATTTCTTTCTGTTATTTCAAGAATATCTGGGACCTTTAAGGATATATTGGAGGAGAGTTAACAGGCTAGTAGTTTGAGTAAATTAAGAGAATATATACTGTATACGACCTCTATATAATGATACCAAGCTAAAGAAATTAAGAACTTTTATAAAAGCATTGATTTGGCAAGAGTAAAGGAAAGAATACAAAAGTTAGAAGAAACTCTAAAACTTCTGAATGATTAGGACACCAAGTTTAAAATTCACGATCCTATAGTTTTCCGATCTTAAAAGAGTCCATTGGTCAACTCTCCTTGTCTGACTATACGGAGCATCACACGAGAGCTTTCGTCAATTTGCGATGGCCAAGTTTTCCAACAATATTTCTGGTATCTTTTGCACTGGTATAAAATATTAGATTTAAGATAGATTACAATTCTGGGATCTTTTGCACTGTTATCAGAATCTAGGCTGATGATACTAGAATTTCAGTAACATAAAGTATACAGCACTTTATATACGGCCAGACCACCATTAATATTAATACTGTAGTTGAGGGGAAAAAACGCTCGTGTGATACCGTCCGACTATGCTGACCTTCGAAATGCTAAAACAATGCCATGCCAACGGGTTTGATTTGATATAGCTTTCAACAGAGTAAATGTACAGTTATAAAAGGATAGACTAACTCATTTGTACTCGGGGGGGCCTCAATTAGTATGCGATATCGATAAAAAAAACCCAAAGAAAATTAGTAAAGTTAGATAAGTTTAGTGTCAAAATGTACCTTAACTGTCGTACCATTTGAAGATAAGTATATTCACTTAAATTTACCTCCCCAAAAAAAGGAATAGGGTTAGATTAATAAGTTATCGTCTAAATGTACCATCGTGGACAGGGTTTTCCAGACTACTTTAGGAGCTACAATATTGATACACTGACAAACTATTTTGAGAACTGTTGAGCTACAAAGAAGAAATGACTGTAGTTCACTTATTAATGCTCACAGTTTCGTTTTTATTGTTACAAGGTGTTCAAAAGTACATTGCCATGACTGTAGCTTAACTACCACACATTATGAAACTACTTAACTCATCAAATTACTTTTTGTGGGTTGTATTGTTAGCCTATTGATTTTGCATACTAATTAGATCACTGCTACACATAGGCAAGTCTACCCCAAGCATTTATAATATCGTCAAAACAGAGTTAATAATATACAGAAAACACTTGAGACAGAAAATCATGGTTATCCTGAAGAAAATAGAGCACTTTGAGAGGAAAATACTCTGCGATGTATGAAGAGAAAATTATATATCGGAAATGGCGAGTGTTCAAATTAATGGGTGCAGAATGATGATGAATATGATGATGATTATGTTTGTATTCTAAAACAATTCTTTCCCTTTCCAGCACCTGCTATTGAATTACTGTGGGAATGAGTGTTGTTTACAGAGAGTACACAGATTAGCACTTCTATCTCTAAAGGTAACATCAATTTACAAGTTATTTCGTCCATTAAAGGCACTGCGAAGGGAAAGAAATGTTCAAGAAAACAAGCGTTATAGTCTGATTTTTCCAGCTCGCGGTAAATTGCCATCTCCCTATCTTGATGACTTGACATAGATTTTGTAGCAAAATAAGGTATGAATTATGAGAACTTAGCATTAATATAACGCAGAGACAGAATAGCTTACTATTTTTTCAAAGCTAGCTAAGGGATTCAAATTACCGTCAGCTGGAAAGAAACACGATGGGTATAATAAGTGTATACATTCATAGAAAAAAATTGAACGAAAACTTGTGATTATAATGCAACATAATTCCACAAGTCAATGATAGATTGTGTATGGGATTTCTTGAGACAAAATGGATATAAACGCCATTTAACTCTTTCAGTCTCTGGAGGTAGTCGTAGTCTCCGTAAATTTGGATGTGGTCACTCATACGGAGGCAGATGTACAATACCACACATTAATGAAAGTTGTGCCCCAACTTGAAAAAAATTGTCAGAAATTCGTTGGTCGTCTGGTGAAACTGTTCGAGTTACAGCTAAAGAGTTTAATTCAAACACTTTCCTCGTCCTAAGGAATTGAACAAAAGTACCTCGACTTATCAAGTAACTCCTTCAGTTTGGAGGCCTAGAACGTCTACTGTAAGAAACTGCAAGATAATTTACTATATTTGTGCTTACTCGTAATTTTATTATACCCAGGAAACATCTCTCACAGTCAAAGAGTTAAGAAGAATCACTTGATGTTCACCTTACAGTTTCTTCGGGTCATTGTAAGCGCAACAATCTTCTCAAATGGAGTTTATATTAATTTTGTCAACTTTTCGGAGTTTATAGTACAAATCTTATACAGAGAAATTTAGGATTATGCATAAATCCATCTCAGTTCTTCCTGTCATCACTTCAGGTTTTGTGAGATTACTGGTACTTAATATACATATCACATGGAAATTAATTAAGTTCAACAAAATAGTTTAATATATATATTAGAGTTTTTGATTAAAGTAAGAAGATTTATATTATATTCTTGTCACAACTGAAGCTAACTTAAGCTTCAGAGTAATATATGAAACCAAATTCAACTTCCAAAATATATATAAATATTAAACTGCTTATACTTCAAAATTGACTGAACTCAGACAATAATGAAGTTAAACTTTTGTGTGTGTGTGTGTGTGTGTGTGTAAGGAAGGATCAGTATTATTATATGTATATATCCAAAATACTGTACTGTACAGTATATCAATTTTGAACTGATTACTTAAAGATATATACCATTGACGCTAAAATAATTTAATAAAATTGTAATGCTAGCAATGTCAAATAATTATGCAAGAGAGAAGGTATATAATGTATGTGTATATATTCAAATTTTAAAAAAATATGTGAATTCCAATATACAACAGAAGCTAGACAAAACTGATGTTGAATTTGTCGTGCGTCTGCCTGGGTATGTGTATGGGGGGGTCCGAGGAGTGGAGAGCATCGTCGTCACTAGTGGGGGTGAAAGGTGGGGGGGTCAAGAGGTGCAGCTGGCGGGAGGGAGGTCGCGGAGGTGGGCCTCGCACCCCTCCGACCTTAGGCTTTGGGGGTAAAGGCGGGGGGGAAAGTGGGAGTGCCGTTAAAGGCATTCTGGATGGCACCGGCGCGGCATCCGAAGGCATAGGTGCCATGAAATCCCCAGCGTCAATGTTTAACGTTGGGGTCTCCGCCATAGACACCTTACACAGAGGCTCATCCCTTAACGTCTTACAGAGCGGCTCGTCTCTCAACGTCTCGTCAAAGTCGAGATCAAGGTCCGGCGCCAGGAGTGTAGCGTTGGCGGAGTGGTCTGGTGACGATGGCAGACCGCCCCAGACCTCCGGGTGGGCCATACTAAAGTACTCCTGGGCCTGCTGGTGGGTGGGGAGGATGGTACCGTCGGGGAAGTTACACTCCAGGTGAGCCAACAGTTGGTCTGCCAGGTGCTGGTTCTCTTTGTCCTGAGGCAAAAATAACCGAGGTAAGGTTAGTTGCTAGCAAACTTAGTGTCTTCAATTGTTAAAAACTTTGGTTTTCCACACAGTGTATTCAATGGCACTCACGTTACATGACTTTAAATATAATAACATTTATAATCTTTTACTTAAATTCCAATGTTACTGTACTACTGTTTAGTTTATGTTTAAAGACCTTCAGTAGACCCTCAAAGCTAGTAGTATTCAAGGGATAACTCTTAATCCATGATAGCATGGCTCAGCCTGTGTATTTCCATGACAGTTCTCCATGGATAAGAGTCCTGCTCTGAGAGTCTGGAGTTGGTGTGGTTAACAAGAGTATGCCACTACTAACATGGGTTGCAGTAAAGCTAACAGGGTTCACCAGCCCTGGGTTTGTTTTGAGGTTTTCCTTCCCTAGACTGGCAAGTGAGAGTCCAATCCACCTATTCCTTTTAGTCACCTTATATGACATGCAGTGGTTATATAGGAAGTTCTTTTTCAATTGCAGATATTTTCTAATGTAGTTATAATATTGTAACATTTTAATTTGTATATATAGTACAGTATATTAAATTCTTCTAACATTGTAAAATAAGTCCTATAAATGATCTTGATGCTAATGTCAATTCATAAATTAAAATGTAAAACTTGCAAACTAAGTCAAACCAAAACTGGGACAAAGACAATATAAAGTCAAAACAACATATCAAAATCGCTATGTGGAAACAACGCTTACTAAAATATTTTATGAAATGAAAGAACACAATCCACCACATAGGGTGTACATTACTACATGAGCAAGTTAATCTGGTTCCCAAGCAAACTAATCGCGCATATAACAACGCACTATCGTCACGTTCAGGGAATTAGTCAATTTGGGAAGTCTGGGACGTTCTGGCAAATATTACTAAATAAAGGGATGAAAGAACCGCTGCCTCCACTGTTCCTGTTAATACGAACAGCTTAATGGTCTGTTGAACACACTATATAAATAGTGCCGTGAAGAGTTGTTGTTGTTGTTCCCCAAGCTGCCTGGCCGAACAGCCCCAAGGACCCGAGCAAGGCCAAGGCCATAACCGAGTGTCCCAACAGAACCCTCCCTGCCGACCACAATAAAGCCTGGGTGACCGAAGCCACTCCATGGCGGGGAGCTGAGGAGGGCGCGGAAACGCCCGGGAAACCAAAGCCCCACCCAGGGCCCTGTGCCCCTCAGCAATTATGAAGAGAAAGTTGAGGGGCAAAGGAAAAATGTGACGCTTTGGCTTCCAATCATGGTAGATTGGGAGGTCAATCCACGGAAGAGACGCCGTCACTTGAGCTCTAGAAAATATATAAGTACTGTAAAACGAACAGTCAGAGTAAGCTATGGGTATGGCAGAGATCCCCATAGCTTACGTGACTGTTCCTTTTACAGTACTTATATATTTTCTAGATCTCAAGTGACGGCGTCTCTTCCGTGGATTGTCGTGAAGAGTCGTCACCTTTACATTCGTAACCTTTATGCTATAAGGAAGTTCTTGAGCAAGGAATCTCTTTTGACCCTCATTCATTCATTTGTTATATCTAGAATTGATTACTGTAATTCATTGTTCATTGGTCTACCAAATGTTACTTTGAAGAAACTCCAGTCTGTTCTCAATAGGTGTGCTAGACTAATATTTTCACTTCCACCCAGAACACCCACCACATATTATCTAATAGATCTACACTGGCTTCCCATCAAGGCCAGAATAGAGTTTAAAATGTGCTTACTGACATTTAAGGTGCCAAGATTTGGTGAGCCTAAGTATTTGTTGGATCTTCTATTTCCAACAAATAAGTCAAATGTGAATTTGCGTAGTGGTGATGACCCATATCGCCTTTAAGAGCCCAGAGCCATTGGGAAACGTGCTTTTGCTGCTAGATCCTTTTCTTATGTTGCCCCACGTCTATTCAATAGACTTCCTGTGTCACTTAAGCAGTTGAATTGTGTTTTACAAACTGAAGTCGCACATATTTCTGAGGGCTTATGATATTGGGGAGCATACAGTTACTGATGACTATAAGCTTTAATGTTTTTTTGTTTTTGTTTTGTTTTTGTTTTTTGAAATGGAAAAATTTAAGTTAATGTGAGCGCTCGTGAATCCACTTGGAGAATTGGCGCTCGAACAAATAAAATACCAGCATATTATTATTATTACAGTATATTTACTACAATTTTCATACTGTTATTAAGGTTTTCTAGTATTTCAGAGTATGATAGCCAATTATATAATATCATCACCCATCATACATACATATATACCGGTACTTTACATAATTTTTAAGACAGAGTGCTCCACACGAGGTGTGGCTTCAGTCTCACATTCTGTATCTATCCAAATAACAAATTTGATGTTTTAAATACTAATTTAAGTCTGATGTTCAAGACAATACAGGTTCCACTTATTGGCAAGAAAAGATAATTCTTCCCTCAACAGCCAGAGTCAAACAGAAGTCATCCCTAGAACAAACTGCAGGCTCGACAGAAAATCTTACTACCGTACAAGTATCTTTTACTTTTTTTTCAAGTACTGTACTGTAGTTTGAATGATACTAGATAGGTTTAAGTCTGTACTCTTCTGTATACATAGTTTATAGTTGTATTTTTCACGTATAAAACCATTTTCAAACAAACATGTCAGAATAAAACAATAATCCTCATTATGCTTCAAACAATTTAGCAGTATATATATTAAAAGTGATAAAACATATTAAAACAAGCTAGAGAAACAAACTAACTGCCTTGATGGAGGCGATTCATTCATGACCACCCCCCTTAGGGATCAAAGGTGTCTGGCAATAGATAGATAAATGTAAAATGAAAATATTATCAAGTAAATGGACACTGTAAACAGTATAACCGATAAATTATAGTAAAATATTGTCTATGATGAAAATAAAGTTACTACCCACCTTAGTACCACAAGTTGGGACAGTATAATCCCACAAGGCCCCCAAAGAGTTAGAGATTTGTGTTAGTAACCTGAAAAGACATAACAACAACATGCAATATAGGTCAGCAGGAGGAGGGTGTTGAGGAGTTTATTTGGAAAATTTATATACAGAAATTTTGAGGGTTTTTGTGTGTGGACAGACTTTTGGATGATCAATGTACAGTTCTGGCCCATATGTACAGTACAAAGTCAACAGTTCACAGAAAACCTTGCTCATAAATTGTGTAATATTAATTTCTTGTGTAATTCTAAGTTACTACAGTATATTCTTTTCATTGACAAATCTTGTATGTTTCTAATAGCCTGTAATTAGTACAGTACAGTACTATAGTTCATTCAAAACCTCTATTACTCAAACAGAGCTGGAACAAATGGGCTTTAAATTTCCACACCTAATCCCTAGCGGACTCTTTACAAACGGTAAAAATATTAGCTTGATTATTCTAGTTTCTAGTTTTGTTTTGTTTTGTTTTTTATATAGGGTAGTTTAACCCTTCTGGCCCGGGCTGCCTTTCTTAAGGACGTTGTGGAGATCCGGGCGATCTGGCCGAAAAACGTCTACGCCTAGGCTACCGTATCTTTGTTATTTTAACTGCTACCGCATTCACACGCATTTCCAAGCGTAGATGTGTTTCGTACCTGTAGACTGGCATTGAGTAGAGCTCTCTAAGTCAACTGGTTCAGTTGTGATGACGATTTCCGTGGAGCGCATTTTTCCGTGATTTTAGCAATAGGACACACTTTTTAACACTAAATCTGTCTTAGCTGACCACACAACAACAAAGATCCGACGTCTGCTTGCTTACGGAGGTGCGTGCATCGCCTCCGACCAGCTGTGTTTACATACGTCGGACACGCGGCTTTCAAAACAAGCTTAATAGGCTTTCAAGCTTAGGGATTACAAGGGGACACCCGGGCTCCTGCCCATCTGCCGCGGTGTCCTTTTAAAATGCTGCCCGGGCGGGAAGGGCTAACCAGACCACCGAGCTCCCGAAAAGAGCTCCCACAGGGCTGGCTCTAGTTTCTTGTGAGTTGTAGAGGTTAGTGGATATGATTTCTGGCCTAGCTATAATGAATGGCCTATAGTAGTACAGTACCTGCTTCATTTCATATAAGTGTGCCCTCAACCTAGATTATACACAATTTATCAAGGTTTTCGGCAAACTGTTGATTTGAACTTCACCGTTCCGGACTATAGTCTTTCAACTTTGCTGGCAGATGATGATACGATAAACATACAGTAAAGGAAAGTGAGAATTAACAAACCAGTACTGTATGTATTTGGTAGACCGATATTTCCTTATTTTGAAACAATTGACGACTTGCAAGTTTAAGGATATAAGGAAGTTGGAGCTGTAGACATCAATATTTAGCAGAATTGCCAACTAACATATGGTTGTAATGCATATATAAATACATAAAATTATATTTAAAACAAATTCTATCCATCACAAACTCATGGAACTTTTGTTATATTTTCTAAATATTTATGTCTATGGATCAAGTTCCTTATAGCACGAAACTCACAAATAGTCAATTGGGTTTCCGAACTTGTATGGCCTATCTCCCTTTCCTGGATGTTTATGCTACTGTAGTATCATACAAGCAAGTTTATTTGGTACATGTATCGAAGCCTTGAATCCAGCACAAGGCATCATGCTATTTCGATGGATTTTTATGTTTTATACTGTAGTATATTAAATTGGACTGTATACTATTAGGCTGTCTCCAGTCGGCTACTCCAAAAAAAAAAAAAAAAAAAAAAAAAAATGTGCCAGAGTATAATTATAGATAGATATATAATTGGACTGTAACCTATTAGGTCTAAGATGTATATAAAATACAGTCATAATGAAACATAAAATTGTCAGCTACAGTAGTAGATTTATTTTTCGCTACTTTTTTTACTTTGATTTTGATAATTTAATTTGACTTTATATTGTCCTTGTCCCAATTTTGGTTTGTTTAGTTTGCAAGTTTTACATTTTAATTTGATACAGTGGCTTCGATACATCCTTTGCTAAACTGCTCGTGTGACACCATCTTTTTATCGTATTATTTTCTGCCAACCAAGACTACTTTCCGTAACTGTATATGAAGCCTCAACCCCACATTTAAAGCAACAAGACTTATCCCTCCAAATAACGGTGATGTTCTTTTCATTTTATTCTGGCTACTATTTCTGGCTACTATTAGACAATTGTATTTACCTTTAGAAGATTATGACGCATTTTGGCAGATTATTCTGGCGATCATTAGATGATTTATAGTAATTTAGGAAGGATCCGTGGGAATCATATGGGTAAAGATTATCTCAAATAACCCTCTGACTCCCATATACCCTTCTTTATCTGAATAAAATCTTTTATGCATCATTGTATCTTCTAAGGGTTAAGCTTAGGAAGGACTTCTTGGAATGAAAGGCTACAAACTATCTTAATTAAACCCTCAAACTACTATAGATCCTTCTCAAGCTAAATAATATTAGATTAATATACTGTAGTTAGATTAAAATGAAAAAGATATCACCTGTACTGATGGCATTAAACTATCTACCGTACATTATATTATAAGTGATTAGCATCATATCTCTAGGACTTATCTACAGTTAAAAGTGAAAATATATACATTAGCTATCACAATATGCAAACAGTTAATTGAAAAATAAAGAAACCAAAAATACATGCTAAATTATAATGATAACTGGAAATAAAAGGAAATTTGTTTACATGCTTAACCCCTTTTGTACCGGCGACGTCTTGTGTATTATATTTCAGCTACATTTAGACAATTTTATATAGCTTAGGAAGGATCTATGGCCGTTAAAAGGATGAATTGAGAAAGCCTACAGCCTTTACATTGATACACGTCTTCTCTAAGCTGAAAAAATTGTCGAATAGAACAAAATATAATGAAAAAGACGTTGCCGGTACAGAAGGGGATAATTAAAATGACAATAACTTCTATTCTGTACTAATAGATGAAATGCTTATCCTGAAGAATTAATAAATACACTAGAAAATACTCTAGGTACGGTACCAAACAAAATACTATATCAACCGTACTTAAAAATGTACTATGCAATACAAGGATTACAGTACAGTACTACAAAATACAATACATGCACTGTACCATACAGTACTTCAAAATGTACTAAGCAAATTTTACCGAGAGCAGAAAATAAGGGGAGTTTAAAAATACTAATACTTAAATAATGAAAGTTGTGTAATATATATGTGCAGAGAACTATTAAATAACAATATACAGGATTAGTACACTACATTGGTTAAATTTCTACCATGCACTACTGTACATTCATTGTCAATAACACCCAACCATAGAAATATCACAAATATGTGTATACAGAAGTCAGGATTAAGTTAAGACCTGATTCTGAGCTAAAAAAAAAAAAAAAAAAAAAAAATCAGAACCAACTAAATAGTGATATAAAAAGTATTAATTTACCTAGTATATTAATTCAAGTGTGGAGGAGTGAACAGTAGTCACAAATATAAAACTAACATATTTTAATTTTGAAGATTTGCAAAAAGATTAAGTTATGTTAAGGATCAATATTAAACAACAACACTCTGATTGTCTTTTCAGTAAACTTGTGATATTCTAAATTGCATGACAGGACAAAACTACAAACTAAATCTACAACACACTACTTTTACATACAAGCAAACGAAAAAGTCCCAAGCATTCCACACAGTTGTACCTTCAAGCAGAGTGAGAGAAGATTTTATAGAGAAGTGCAGGTGACCTGAAACATTTTAGTGTAAGAAGGAAACCACGAGAAATCAAAGAAGCTACTTATATTTTTGTATTGAACTCTGATGTAAACTTTTGTAACGTTATGGATATTTAAGTGTTAAAGCATGAAAGGTAACCAAATGAGAGGATAAAATCAGATAAGGTATGATTTAAAGATTTATGTTTTATAAACACCAAATGAGGAGGAGCACTTTATTGACAACGTTTCGAAGATAGCTTCCTCAGGTCACTAACAGATGCTTGGTCCTTGAATGCCTTAAGTATCCTGAAGAAGTTGTCAAGAAAGTGCTCCTCATTTGGTGTTTATATTCATTCTGTCAACTTTTTAAAGTTATTTCAACATTTGTTTTAGTTTTAATTATATTTGAAATTCTACTGTAAACATTTTATAACGTTAGGTCCATTTAAGTTCCTGAAACATTAGGGCACCCACCCTAGCCTAGCTCTTTGGCAGTGAGTGCATGGTGGTAAAAAATAAATGCATCACATCGCATCAGGTGAAGCGACTGATATTCAATTGCTAAAACATTAAACACAACAAAATTGAGTATAAGACAAGATATGATTTAACCTAGTATCGGGTCCCGCCTTAAGTCGGGTTAGAGAACCATAGCCTAAACAGCGGGTCCCGTCATAAGAGATGTTGAGCACATTATCGGCTCTGAGAGAGAGTCCACGCGGTTGGAGGACCGCAGGCGGGCTCTGACCGTTCAGCGTGGACCTAGTCCCGCCACTGCCGTCACTACCACATCTCAACACATCCCTGGTCCAGCAAGACAGGGTAAAAACTGAGGAAATTACTGTATTTTAAGTTTTTCCCCTTCGTGTTGCAACATCGTTGCAAGAGAACCCGTGGTCGTACAAGGATGATTCAGGCGTCATTGGAAAGCTTTATTATCGCCCTTTCACAGATACATAATTGTATTACGCTCTGGCTCTTCTTTATGCATGAAAAAGAGCATGGAATGAAGCTCGTTTAGGGTAAATTTGCCCGCTTGGCAGGTAGTAGATTTTACAAAAGGACAACACGAATACATCCCTCAACTCACCATAAACAACACACAACTAACACATACACACACACCCAAAATCCTAGGAGTAACATATGATACTCATATGACATTCAAACAGCACACCACAAACATTAAAAAGAAACTGACACCCAGACTTAACGCCCTCAGGTCACTTGCTCACACAAAATTTGGACACAACAAAGAAACCACCACCACAGTGTATAAACAATACATAAGATCAGTGATGGAATACGCAAGCCCAGCCTGGGCTTCTAACCTAGCTGGAACACATCATAAGACCTTGCAGACTATTCAAAACAAAGACCTAAATAGATCATTACAGGCTGCACAGCTACTGCACCCACAGATCACCTACATCAAGAAACCAAAATCCTCAAAGTCAAAGACCATCTAGACATGAGAGGCACTCAATTCCTGGCAGCAGCCTCCACGAACCAGGACCACCCACTAAACTACATAGCAACACACCCACAGACACCAAGAAATATCAAAACAACACCCAGCACACGGTATCACACACAACTATTGTCCTCTCTCCCTCCCTGCCCACCCCGAACCAACTTCCAGAAGCACATCCATACTCATATCTTTCGCCGATCCATCCACTCGCTCATAGACAACACGCAGCTGCAAGCACGACCTCCCGAAATCCATCCTTCCGAATCCTCCCTTCCTCGCGAGGACAGAGTCCACCTGGCCAGGCTGAGATGCGGACACCATCCAGCTCTCCTGAGCTATCAGAAGAGACTGGATGACTCCGTCGTCGACACCTGCCCGGGATGTAACACAGCACCCCATACCATTAAACACATCATAGAAGACTGCATTTCACACAACCACTTACGCCAACAACACAATCTACACTCAATGAGAGCTCTGTGGGAAAGCCCGATCATGGCCATGGCCTTCCTCAGGGACTCGGGGCTGTTCGGCCAGGCAGCTTAGGCAACAACAACAACAAAAGGACCCAATTTTTAGGGGTTAAAGGTGAAGGTTTTATTTTTAGTTATGTTGAACTTCTGTAGTAAATATTTTGTAACACTATGTGAAGCTAATACTGTACATCAGTGATAGATGAATGGAGTGTAAAATCAGATAAGGCATAGTCTAAGGTTTTAGGATGACCCTGTCCTACCCCATCCCAATACAAATAATTACTCCAATTATTTTAACAATAAATGTTGGCCAAAGTAACTAAAATTCATAATAATTTATAAGAAAATATTTTATAATAGAATATAGAGTACTGTACTGTATAATTATATAGTTTCAACACAAATTACCAGCTGACAGTAGAAGACGCATAACAGAAGCACAACAGACAACCTAAACCCCAATAAAGTAAAGGAAACAATAAAGGCAACTAAAAACAATACTGTACTGTATGTGTAGAACTTAATAACACAATATGAAGAACTGAGAAAGATGGTAAGGTAGTGGGACAGTATTCCAAAGAGCGTCAATATTTACACGTACACTGTTTATCCCTCGCTAACCCTAACAACACATGCTATACTCAAATAAGCCACCGTATAATAGTCAAGTCAGCCGCTTGGAGTCTAAAGCTGTCAAACTTACTGAGGTTTGCCATATTCGGTAAGTATATATACAGTATATATATTTTTTCCGTCTCTGTCTCTGTCTCTCTTTCTTAATGTTGTCATCTCTCTCTCTCTCTCTCTCTTTTATTTGACTTATCAAACATATTCAAACCTCATCAATTCGACCAGCTCAGACACCAAAACAACCAACTCGATCAATTCCCGAACTCCCAATACTGGTCAACAATATTTCCATTTCAATCTTACCTGAGGCTGGTCACATTTCAGGAAATCTGGAAGTTCGAAGTTGATCTCTGTTCCTCGTTGGTCGTCCAGTCGGCTTCTCTGGGCTCGCTTCAAACCCTCGTATAGTTCTGGAATAAATTGTGTTGTGAGATTATATTTTTCATTACTAGCTGTCCTTAATATAATGCCTTTTTATTTATACAATTAGTTTAACCAAAATATAATGCCTATACTGTATACATAATTATAGTGTATAAATATCCCCCGCTCTGTCCAGATCTGGAGTGGATTGGAAAAAAAATACTCCCCATAAATCCAAATGTATGTTTCAAGAGGCGACTAAAATAAGTTGGCCCGGGAAGGTATCGGACTTTTGAAAATGCCACACTTCTGCTGTATTGAGCTCTTTTAACTCTCTCTCTCTCTCTCGCTTTCTTAGTGTTTAGAAAATTAAAATATTAACTCCCATCACTTTTTGTCCTACAGAGCAGTGAACCTTCCTTTCATGTAGTAGTGTACACCCTATGTGGTGGATTGTGTTCTTTTATTTCATAGATTTAATTTCAGTAAGCGTTGTTTCCACATAGCGATTTTGATAATTTAATTTGACTTTATATTGTCCTTGTCCCAATTTTGGTTTGTTTAGTTTGCAAGTTTTACATTTTAATAGATATAAAGTGATCCCTCGACTGTCCATTGAACTGCTGTAGGACTTAAAACCTCAAGAAAAAGAAGAGAAAAATAATGTTCATATAATATTTAATACAATATGATGAAGTTTTTAACGCTGTGCACTCCCTTGATTAACAGGGCTAAGGTGTGTCCTTGTTACAGGGACTTTGCTGGACATTTTCCACGAATTGCTAGACCTGAGCGTCCAAACTCTTGACATATACCAATGGCACGGCCTGGGATCGAACTGCCGACCTATTGATCAGCAGCCAGACGCGCTACTGACCATGCCACGGCCCGCGGCATGGTAAAAACAAAAGTTAGTATATAAAAATACAAAAAATAAAATAACCAGCAACCCTCACCATCATTCTCCTGCCTGGTGGAAGTGTTGGCGGTGTTGTTTCCTCGTCTCTTGGTAACCATGGGGTGGTCCGCCGGGATCATTCCTCGCAGGTTGTTCTCCTGTACGCTACAACGACTGCCCTTCCTCGCTTTGGAGTCCTGTTGGGAAGGTCACTCATTATTTTGAAGGTCAGTCATTGTATCATTTCCAAAAAAAATAAATAGACCTAAAGAAACACACAAGGAAATTTAAGAAATAATTTTGATTGTGCCAAGCTGACAATGCGCACAAGTAAACCACAAATATAATTGGAATCCTTACACCATGGAGAGCTCATTGATATTAGGTTAAAATAATTTGGGTCCATATCTTAGGGCATAGGAGTATTTGAAAATTGAAAACATATTTTTTTCAGACAGTTTTCTGAAATGGGTAAAAAACTATTATCCATAATATGATGCAGTGATGATGCAGTTTTTAACGCCGTACACTCTCTTTATAGTCAAGACTAGGCCGTGCCCTTGTTACAGGGACTTTACTGGACATTTGCCACAAATCACTTGATCTGAGTTTCCTAACTCTTGATGTCTACCAATGGCACGGGTATGGGATGGAAGCACTACCAACCATGCCATGGCCCTCAATTTAGAGGAGCTTGGCATCAGACTGATGATGAATTATGATTGTTTGTATAACTCTGGTGATTCTCTTCTTCCTAAAGCTTTGGTTCCCAACAAAAGCCCCGGGGCAATAGTCAAGATTTTTCTTACCTTCTCCGGTGCTAAGGAGTTTCTGCGACTGAAGCTAGATAATATTCCCGATGACCGGTCACTGCTGTTGTCAGTCTGGGGGTAAAATAACCACAAATTAATGACTGAATACGATAATATATATATTTTTTTTAATAAAATAAACAAACTGGCTTTCCTCATTTAAATTTATTTCATTATTACATTGTTAAGTAATTAGGGAACAAAATTCATTTCAAGCTGTTATGTTTCATTATAGAGTTGTAAATGAAACAAACAAAAATGCCCCATAATCGCAAGAAAATTACAAAAAGTATTTGCGTCAATCAATGTCGTTTCATATTGAGAGAGAGAGTGTGATAGTGTTACGATCCAGGTTCTGCAAGACACAGGGCTCTTCATCATTGGACTAGATAAGGCTAAATGCAACAACGGTAACACTAGTTCCAACCCCTGCCTCAACCACTGGAGAACAAAACACCTATACCGCCCTGAGTCGTGCCTGGACAACGAGGTATCCTATGACTCGGTAAAAGGTGCACACTATAGGCTGATGATCACTGAAGCAGCCTATACTCATACAACATACGATTACTTTATAAAGGTATACAAGGAAAAAGATAGATAGCGTAATTAAATCGCAGCAACGATTTAATAGCAAACTAGAAGAAGGATAATTAACGTTACGTTAAATAATCAGTAAACTGTCACTCCTGTCTTAAAGAAAGTGAAACAAAGAAAGTCCTAAAGCATCATGCCAGAATCTTCTGCAAAAGTCAGATGCAACTAAGAAGTACGTATCGGATTCTGAACTGTGTATTATTACTGTGGGAACATATATATAGTGTAGGGACATACGGTGTTATCTGGCACAGGTGTAATTATAAAACAGTCGGTAGTCTAAACTCTAACCACAAAAAGATGTGCTTTCTCCCACCAGGCACTAGCCTGCTCTGGTTGGGTCTCTCGGCAACAATCACGACTTACTATAAACATAAGGAGCAATAATGCTGCACACATATACACAATGAGATTATAAACCCTAATCGGGGGTCTGCCAGGTGGACGAAGTCTAACAAGGGAGTCGTAGGCTAGGCTACCTGGGCCGAGCCACCTGCTCGGTAGCCTAGTGTCGTTCTCAAGTCTGTGCGCCTAGTTACATTAAATGACGGGGTGCTCTCTTGAGAGATCCAGGTCTCGTGTACCTGGTTCTCTCCTGGCGACCCTCCTAAGTCAAAAGCTAACGAGCTAGCACAGTGCTGGGTGGACTAGGCAAACGCCCTCACGCCAACACAGTGCTAGGCTCTAAGGTACACAGACAAGAAAATGACCTAGGCATCCGCAGGCATCCGGTACAGTTGCATAGGCTCAACGAAGTCTATCCTCATAGGAAACTGTAACCTGATAGCCTCTCCCCAGTCTAGCATCGACTGACCTGGCAGACACCCAAGAAAATAAGGTTGGGGCAACACGATGAGTATGTCAAACCTCCCCAAGCCAAAATGGATAACCCTCTGATCCAAAATGCCTAACTAATTACATATAATATCTCTGAGAGCTCGCTGTATAATACAGTGACGGATATATGAAATCAACGTCAAGGGGAAGGGCAGTTAATTAATAGTAGGATATACAGAGAAAAGAAGGTAAGCAGTGGTAGAGAAAGTTCGCAATAGGGGGGTGAGGTGGGCTGATAGATTGCAAAGGGATGTTAGCGGTACAGCACTAAGAGGAGCTCTGCCCGTGGAAGTCACAAGGGAGTGCGTGCGTGTAGGCGCACCCATTCCCGACGCGGCGGGAATGCGGTGACGGGGCAGGAGGGAGGAGCCCGGCGACGAATCAGGCGCCAGAGAGATGACGTAACTAATCAAATTGCACGATATCAATCCGCCGATACCACCAAGCTCTGATTTCTATTTCTCTCTCTCTCTCTCTCTCTCTCTCTCTCTCTCTCTCTCTCTCTCTCTCTCTCTCTCTCTCTCTCTCTCACTCACTCACACTCTCCAACTTCCACGAGTCATCTAATACATTAAATCTATGACAGCTGGAATAAAATACAATGCATTGTCACAGGTAAAAATAAAGAGTATTTCTGGACTACCTGTGACACTATGATGCACTAGGAAGAAACTAGAATTTAATCAATAACCTACAGCCCATAACACTGCCTGGGGAGAGGGGAGAAGAGGATGGGGAGCCAAACCGCTACCCCCTCGTGGTCGCTGGGGAGCTGACGTGCGTCACAATAGATAGATAGATAGATAGATATAGATATATATATATAGATATAATTATTATATGTATATATACTGTATATAAATGAACAACTCACCCTAGAAGATCGAGCATCAAAGTCCAATATGCCCAGCTCATCAAAGTTCTGGTCAGCCTTGCCCTTGAGTAGATCCTCAAACACCCTGTTGGTTATCTCATCCAGGGTATTCCCGCGCTTCTTCTGACGGCCACTCTCCACACCCCACTCTGTAAAGAAAGGGATGTTTAGATATAAGTTTGTTTAGTTTAGTTTATGCACATTGTAGGGAGGGGGAATTATTTGGTAAGTTCTTTTGCCTTTATATTGTGCAGTTCCTGTTTCCATTGCAAGTTTTACATGTTAATCATACTGTACTTTTCTTATATGAAATGCCACTTCACAGCTGTGTGAGGTGGCATACAGAATATGACAACTCTGTTGGTTTAGTTTGAGAATACAGTAGACTCTCCAATCTCGCCAATACTAGGGACCATAAACCTATGGCCATAACTACATGCCCTGTCAATCGAAGTAGTGCACAGGATTAACAAACGCATCAATGAAAAATATAGAAATGTAGCCTACGGGGGCCCCCTTGTATTCATATCACTAAATTTAACTAAATATGAACCCTTTAGCGCACTGCAGGATGCGATTGCATCCTTACAGGGATACTTTAGACCTTTGTGACCATCAGTGGTGTTTAGAAACCTTTAGTTTAATTACTTCAACCTCTGCAGTTGTCTTTGAGCTAGTTGTGGGCAGAAAACTAATTTTGGACAGGTAATAATGAGAATTTATTATGTGAGTTTGTGTTTTGGTGGGCGGGCTTGTGGCTTTGGCTCCGCTACATGTCTGCCTGCCGAGATCGGAGCCTCTCCGGGTGGTCGGGGGCCGGGGGAGTGCTGGAGCGACCTTGGTGACCCTGGTCTCTGGGTATTCTCCTGGGTGAACTAGATGTGTGTGAATTTGGTGTTTTGTCTGTGTTTGTTCGCTGTTTTGTCTTGTGTTTTGTGTTTTCCTGTTCTTGATCTATCTTGAGTCGGCCACCCCCAAGGGAAAACAAAATAAAAATAATAATAATAATAATAAAATAGAGGAAAATAAAATAAAAAATAGGAAAGTGGGGATTGGGCCTGAGCATATAGATAGATAGATATAGTGTTTTGTCAGTGTGTGTTAGTTATTTTCCCTGTTCTTGTTCTGTCTTGAGTCCCCCCCCCCCTCCCCCCAAAAAACAAAACAAAACAAAAAAGGAAAAGTGGGATTGGGCCTGAGTAAATAGATAGATAGATAGATAGAATTATGAGATTAAGATAATTATATTTCTGAATACTAAACGGCAACCCCCGGACCTGAAAGCGTTAAGATATTGTTTTGGTTTGGTTTGACAGTTGGGTAATTTTCTAGTCTAGTAGGTGGGGTTGAAAGTAAGCATTCTTTTTGACACAGTTATTCATCTATGTAGAGTACTTAATATTTATGGAGCTAAATATATGCGCATACTTATGTTAATTTTTAACAGCAAAATTTAAACAGCTCTGTCTCGAGTCGGTAGAGTGGGGAATGGGCCTGAGTAGATAGATAGATAGACAGAAAAAGAATATACAGTACAGTAAGCAAAACATGAGGGAAGCACTTTATAGATCTGAAAAAAGCAATATGCTAAAAGTAGTCAATAAGTGCTTTTGCTTATCCAGGTACAGTGTATTATGAAATTACTTTAATCCTTTATTCTGTGACTAGCTTCCATGTTGTACAGTATGTTCCATATTGTTCCATATGTTCCATATTGTTATATAGTTCCATATTGTACAGTATGTTGTGACACGTATGGCCATTTTCAGATCTCGGAACCAAAATTTTAATATTGGCTCTGAAAAAAATAAATAAATAAAAAAATAAATAAATAAATAATAAAAAAAAGAAAAAAAAGAAAAAAGCATACCTTTGACTTCCTCTTTTGTTTGCACAACCAGCCTGTCTCCGTCTAGCTCATCTAATTGGCACTTCAGGTTGATCCCCTTCTCATCACCAAGCTGAAAATATATACAGTTTCAGAAATGATAGTTTATGAAAAATTATGAAATATTATAAAGATTGGGAGACAATGGGTTTCAGTAGTGTATTGTATAAAATACTCATAAATATATTATTTGGCTAAGAGATTATGTTTTTATTGATCTATTCCTTGGAGTCATAATGAAATATTATAATTATAAAAGATTCTAATGCACATAATATGCATACTGTAATTAACATAGGGAAAAATAAATCCATTTCTTCATAATATTCATATGCAATATATTTGTTGTTATATTATAAGAAGAAATATATTGCATATGAATTACTGGTAATAAAGACACACTACCAGCAATCATCTACCATGTGTATAAAATAATATACTGTATATGATTAAAAAGACATTATAGTCCTCCTTCTACTACATGTCTATTATGATATAGATACAGTAACTCCCCTCTCACCTTATGGATAAACATTAGGTCCAACTTGTAGCCGTATTTAAGGAGTATGGGCTTGAGCACGTCTAACGCCACCTTCCCCGGCTTGGCCTTCACGCAGACCGTCTTACGACCGGGCAGGTCCAGACGGAAGAGCACCCGACGCTCTATCCTTACCTCCTGACCACCCAGAACACAACCGTCTACGCTCTTATCTATTATCTGCAGAAGAAAAGGTGTCGAGCTGTGTTAGAGATTGAGTGGGAAGTAAATGGTAAATAATGTAATAATCATTCTGTAATAGATATTGAAAGTCGGTAACTTATTTACTGTATTTTGTGTACTTAACGTTTAATATAAAGTAAGAAAATCACGTACCAATCTTGTCAAAGTAAACATTGATCTGTGTATCCACCTTATACAGTACAGTACTAATAACAGTATAAAGTCGTTGGTTTACCCACCTTGTCAGTTTTGTGATGATAAACCTCGAAGGTGGAGTAGGAGATGCCCCTTCGCTCCAGCAGCTTGGTCATAAGTTCCTGGACAATTTCATCTCCTCTGATTGCCACCACAGAGTTACTGAGGTCCGGGAATATCACACGACAACGACTGTACCCCTCACCTCCGCTTAGACTACCTAGGTCCCCACTGGTTAGGGACTGTGGATGGAAGAAATTTTAATAAGGACTATGGACGGAAGAGATTTAAATAATATTATGTTCAGTTCAACCTACAAAGGAATGGGAGGGGGAAATGGATGTTTGGCAGTGGGGGACTTTACATGAGAATCATTCCTGCTACAAAACAGTTATTTCATAACTATTAACCACCCAGCAAAAACTCTCACCTCTTTGGAAAGCGCCCGTCTCCCCAGCGGTAGATCCGAGGACGAATTTAGCGAGGTCCGACTCCCGCTGATGTCGGACCTAATGCTGGAAGAGTCGGAAGTGTTGCGGTGACCTTGTTTCTTGCGACGGCGGTACTCTGTCTCCCCGCGGTCCTTGCTCTTACTGCGGTCCTTGCGGCTCCACGGTAGAAGGGACTTGCGACGTCTTTCCTCTGCATCTGATCGGCTCTTCTTTAACTGCATATATATACAAGGTTTATTAATGTGGGTGTGGAATATATAATATATACTGTATCTGAATCTCAGCCAGTTACGCAAATTTGTTTTTGAAAGGGTTGGGCAAAAGGCTGATTTTCATGACTCGAAACTGAATGGATTCCTCATAAACGTAGCTCTGTCCTGAAACTTTACACATTGTGTACAGTGTAACTACCAAAAATATTCACTCGAAGCACATATGTAATAGTTACGTGAGTAGCAGTCCTTTCCGTAATCAGGCATAACTGAACCCAAAGTGATTAACAGAATGCTTTGAAGATTAACAAAGGAATGACATAATATATTTGCATGTGATGTTAGAAGCCTTGACAGGGTCTTCTTATGAACAGTCGATAGGAAGGAGTTTTACTTTATAATTCTTACCTTAACATGTGATTGGTCTGGGGCTATCCTGAGGTCTGGGTCCAGTGTGTGATCCCCGGGGTAGGGCAGTGTCTGGCCTCGCATGTCACAATTAACACAGTCTTTGTATAGCGGACTCTTCAGGAACCGAGAGTAACTGTCAAACTTCATGAGGTTGAAGATCTGTTTCTGGGCCTGTATAGAAAATTGGATTTCATTAACTTTGGTAGATGTAATATAATTTGGTACAGTTACTCATAAATATATTGTGAACCTCTTGTTTTTCATCATGAAAATAATTTATGGATGTACAGTCGTGGTTGTGTTGTGGAGAAATATCTGGAGAAGGTGTATGTTGCCTTTATGGACTTGGAGAAGGCCTATGACAGAGTGGATAGAGAAGGTATGTGGAAAGTACTTAGAATATACGGAGTATATGGAAAGTTGCTGAAAGCAGTGAAGAGCATGTATGAGGGTGCAAAGGCGGCAGTACGTGTGGAGAATGAGTTCTTTGACCTGAATGTTGGGTTGAAACAGGGGTGTGTGATGTCCCCGTGGTTGTTTACTGTATATATGGATGGAGTCATGAAAGAAATACTAGGAAGAGCAGTGGATGTTGGTGTATCGCAGATAATGAATGGGAGTTGCAGGGTCTGGTAAATGAGTTTGGAACAGTGTGCAAAAAACGGAATTTGAAGGTAAATGCGGGGAAGAGCAAGGTTTTGGTCTTCGAAAGGGGTGAAGTCACAGAGTGTGAGGTGAAGTTGAACGGTCAGGCTATGGAGATCGTCAGCTCTTTTAAGGGGACCGACCGATTATTTACTAACGTCCAGGCCTTACTTCCAATGTAAATGCAATTTGGCACAGGTGTAAGTGACCATAAAACTAGGTCAAATTTATTTTTTATTTTTTTCTTACAATTTAGGTAAAAAAAAGGTTGCAAACTATAGCACTACTACGACCCATTCTACTCCTACAGAAATCCCTATAGCACGTGCTGTATGTGATCAAACAACTCACAATAGGTGTGTCTGTAGTGCTATAAGGAACATTTTATATATTTTGTGTATTTTTGGATTTAGGTGATTATGAATTAAGGTGAAATTATTTTGTAGAATTTTACGACTGTGACAACATGCTGCAACCAAACAAAGTTGGCTAGAGTAAATTGGCTTTATAGGACTTGGAAAGGTTATTAAAAACACTACAATGGTATATACACCATTCCTATAGGTCCACTAACAATTTTAGAGTAACATCTGAAAGTGCGACAATATAGGTTCTGAGAACAACATGTGAAAGTCTAAGGTAATTAGGTGAACATTTTTACTTTTGTTTTTTTAGTTTTACAATATTTTACGCAGGAACACGGCAAAGTAGAAGATAAAGCATATGGGAGGTTGTAGAGTAGCTTACGCTCTTTCCATTTATATAGGTATGCTCCTCGTACGACCAGTAGTTACTGAGCATGTTAATTTCAAAGTTCGCTATATAACGTTTTTAGAATTACAGGAAAAGTTTGGAAAACATAAAAAAAAAACAATTTCCAATGGGTTTTCACTAATAACATTTCACTGGCTTATGAAGGGATGTTGACTCTTGTTGAGTAAACACCTATTGGTATTTTCAGGATTTCGAGTTTTTTAAGCCTAAATTAACCGGTCGGTCCCCTTAAGTATCTGGGCAGTGTGTTGAGTAAAGATGGGACCATGGATGAAGAAGTACGGGAGAGGGTGCAACAGGGGAAGAGGGTGCCCAACCCCGAAAGGGGTTGAAATAGGGGAGCTATCCCCCCGCCAAAGGCGGCTTTCTAGGGCCTTTCCTAGCTGATGCTGAGAGGATTGGGTTCTAGTCATGTGGTGATGGGCTGGTCTATCAGCGTGAGAGCTGAGCGATCTCTGCCATACCCATAGCTTACTCTGACTGTTCCTTTAACTTATATATTTTCTAGATCTCAAGTGACGGCGTCTCTTCCGTGGATTGACCTCCCAATCTACCAAGATTGGAAGCCAAAGCATCACATTTTTCCCTTGCCCCTCAACTTTCTCTTCATAATTGCTGAGGGGCACGGGGCCCTGGGTGCCCCACCCACCCAGGGCCCCGTGCCCTGGGCGTTTCCACGCCCTCCTCAGCTCCCCGCCATGGAGTGGCTTCGGTCACCCAGGCTTTGTTGTGGTCGGCGGGGGGGGGGGGGGGGGGGGGGGTCTGTGGGGGCGCTCGGTTGTGGCCTTGGAATTGCTCGGGGCCTTGGGGCTGTTCGGCCAGGCAGCTTGGGGAACAACAACAACAACAGGGGAAGAGGGTTGTAGGAACGTTGACAGCAGTAACAAGAAATAGGGTGGTCAGTATGGAAGTGAAGAAGTCCTTGCATGACAGTGTGGTAATCCCGACACTAACTTACGGAAGCGAAGCATGGACGTTCGGGAAGAGACTCAGACCAAGAGTGAGAGCGGTGGAAATGAGTTACTTGAGAAGTGCGTGCGAAGTTACATGAAGGGATAGACAGACGAATGAGGAAGTAAGGTGTGGTGTGGAGGTATATGTGCTGGAAAGTGTGAAACGGAACAACTTGAGATGGTTCGGCCATATGGAACGTATGAAAAGCGAGAGAATGACTAAGAGGGTGTACGAGAGCGAGGTGGAAGGACAGAGAGGGAGAGGTGCACCGAAGGAGAGGTGGAAGGATGGAGTGAGGAAGTATATGGATGAAGGCGGTGCTGGTTGGGAGAAGGGGCGTCGACTGACTGGGGACAGAGGTGCATGGGGGCAGTTCGTTCGTAGCCACCCCTTCGGGGATCACGGCGTCAGGCAATAGATAGACAGTCGTGGTTTTAAATACTGGAACACCTCTTGATCATGTAAACAAACACATCAACATTGACCTATGAACCCATGAAATTTAATCAATAGTTTTCCAAAATACTTCATTAGTGTACCATTTTTGTTCAAACTAATCCAGTATTGTACAGATATTCGTGTCCACAAGAGTACTGTACTGTACTTATCTATCTATCTATTGCCGGACACCGTTATCCCCGAAGGGGTGGAAACGAACGAAACGCCCCCATGCACCTCTGTCCCCAGTCAGTCGACGCCCCTCCTCCCAACCAGCACCGCCTTCATTCACATACTTCTTCACTCCATCCTTCCACCTCGCTCTCGTACACCCTCTTATACTTATAATCACTCAACTATCTTATAGCGCTTACCTCCCAGCATAACCTATAACACCCTTCCTTACTTATCTTATAGTGATCTTAGAAAACCTCCCATCCTATCCTACAGCCACTCCACCTTAACTACAGTACAGGTCTCCGTCACTATCCGATGCCCCGATTTATAATATTATTATAGCTTTTAAAATGTTTGGGTTTGGGTTTTGGCTGAACCCAGAACGCATCCCCGTTTGCCCCATTAATTTTAGGGTTTACTATATGATTTTTCTCTTTAAGATCGGGTTTTCAGGAACGTAACCCAATCATAAATCGAGGGAGACCTGTACCTTACCATAACTCAGCACTATACCTGAGCAAAGAGCATCTGGTTAGGGTTGTGAAGTCCGTCGTGTGCGTGTTGTCTGGCCTGGGAGTCTACATTGACCGGCTCAGGTGCGTTGGTCACCAGGTGGCGCTCTAGGATCTGTTTGGCTGTGACTCTTAGTTGCTCTGGTTCACTCAGACACTTGTAACGTTCGCAGGCCGTCCAAAAATAGATGTTCTCGTGGCTGTATTCTTTTTTTAGGAACTCCTGTAACGACACATAATTATAAGTATCCTATATTTTCTTTAAAAGTTCATCAAACAACTTTTACTAAGCATCCTTTACTCTCTAAAAAGTTCATTATAGCATGTCAGCAAAATGGCTACAAATATAATTAATAGAATTTGCATTAGTAACATCTTGAATAGCCTTTACAATGAAAAAGCGAGATAAATATGAAAATAAAGAAGGAGACTGGAGAAATCCTACAGTACATTACACATATTAGCATTCAAAGAAAAGTGAGCCATACCGCAAATGTGTGGAGTCCTGCGGGGTCCTCAAGGAGTTTCTCGAAGGACGCCGCCCATGACCGCACCCGACCCACATCAATGGCTCGCTCCGACGACACACTACCGCCCACTGACTCACCATCAAGTAAACTGTGGGGGCCAGAGATCTGAAATAATAGAATAAAGATATTTTTAAAATATTGGAAAAAATTGATTATTATTATTGTTGTTGTTGTTGTTGTTCCCCAAGCTGCCTGGCCGAACAGCCCCAAGGCCCCGAGCAATTCCAAGGCCATAACCGAGCGCCCCCACAGAACCCTCCCTGCCAACCACAATAAAGCCTGGGTGACCGAAGCCACTCCATGGCGGGGAGCTGAGAAGGGTGCGGAAACGCCCGGGAAACCAAATCCCCACCCAGGGCCCTGTGCCCCTCAGCAATTATGAAGAGAAAGTTTGATTATTGTAATATAAAATACATTAGACATGAACTTCAATATAGTCTAGTAAAACATTTACCAAGCAAAGTTGGCTACGTTTTTTTACTTGGGTCTTCTATTAAGTGCTAGTTCTTCCAGAGGAATTTACTTGTGCTTGGAACCCTTTACCACACATTCACCAGGAAAGCAAGAGAAAAGAAAAGTAAGATTATAATGTTAGAAATCTACAAACTTATATCTGGTGTCCAAAGTTAGTTACCAGTAAGCAAGGTATTAAGTACAGTATGTTAGAAATCTTCAAACTTACATCTGGTAGAAAAGTTAGTTATCAGTAAGCAAGGTATGATTTACAGTGCATAGCAGTCATTAATGGCTCATTACTTACAGATAACCTTGTAAGGCTTTCACTAGCCAATACTTTACCTATACAGTATTTCATAAAATTAAAGTTTTCTCCCATGTCCCCTTTTTGATTACTCGGCTAATATAAAGATTTTGTAGGGGAATATGTTGATAATTATAAAAAACTTGTTATATGATGCAGAGACATAGCAGTTTTATATTTCTATATACAATACAGTATAAATATTTATTTTAACTGATCGTAAACTGACATGTCGCCATCTTGATTACTCTGCCAATATGAAGGTTTTTGGTGAAATAGGTTGTTAATTATCAAAACTTTGCAATTATATGGTGCAGAGACAGCGAGTTTCATATTATCCATAAAGTATCGAGACATTTTGTTTGAAGACTTGAATGAATATGAATTGGAATACAAGGAAATAAATATGAAATAACATTGTTTTGACCATTTTATAACTTCCATAGATATAATTCGAACTATAAATTTGTTTTTTTATCTTTGTATATACAGTACAACATTAAAGAATAAAAAGAAACAATTCAGCTTTCGTTTGACACCATTGATGTGTATAATGTGTGAGGGAGTAACTCGCTCAATATTCATGTACCTGTATTCAATGAAAATCTGAATGCCAGTTAATCAAATATTACTTTGCCATTACTATCACAAATTTTATAGAATTCAAAAGTAACACTGAGACAACCAACATCTAAATAATAAAAGGTAGAACATTTAACTGTAAAAGAGCAGAAAACATCCACAACTGTCCACTATGGTAGCCTTTGATAATTAACTTACCTCCACTCACAAATAATGGCTTTAACCCTTTCAGCACCATGACGTCTTTTTACCTTGGACTCTGGCTAAAAGTAGACGATTGCATGCAGATCAAGAAGGACCTATGTTATTCAGAGGGTTTATTTAGATCGTATTTACCCCTCAGAGTCCTGGAGGTAGATTATAAGTTAATCGTCGGATAGTAACCAGAATATGATGAAATTTACGTCATTTGCTGAAGGTGTTGATAATCTATATTTTATTAATTTCACCACAACACCAAACACCCCCAATGAAATTAATTAATGTATATATGATCCGCCGGGATTCGAACCCGGGTTATCACACACAGATTTTTGCCACCTTAACCATTACACCACCAGGACGGTTAAAGGTTTATGCACACGCCTACGACTTATTATACATTCTCGAATAAACAGTTAGTACTTAGTGGAAAGTTCTTTATTAGCAACAGGTGTACAGAGCACTAAAATCAGCAGGTAACTTGACCTTGCTAAGCTCTATCTGAATGAGGATCCCCCTTTTGCGCTTTCTTAGTACTATATAGCCATTTTATGTTATTTTACCTCATTAGTTTGGTGAATGCAAGACATTTCACTCCATTAGTTAGACAATTTTAAAAACTTTCACTCCATTCAGGTGTTACTTTTTCACTGGGGAATGATAGCAAGCCAGCAATTTAGGAGAAAAGGACTACAATTTTAACCAAATAATGTAAAAATTTAACACCAATAAATGTAAAAATTTAGCTTGAAGGGGGTTCTGGGAGGTGATTTTTTTTTTTTTTTTTTAGATTGAAGGGGTTTCAATGTCAAAGGTTACTAGGAGTCGCTCTTCTTACCTTGAAAGGGGTATAGGTGGAAAAAAAAAAAAAAAAAAAAAAAAATACTAAAAACTAAATACAGTACTGTACAGTACTCAAGTGTCCCCTACCTTGCCAATCTCGGTGTCTGAGTGTGCGGCTGGGTCTTGCTGGTGGTTGCCGGTGTGACGGGGGGAGTGCAGCGGTCTTCTGAGGGAGTTGCTGCGGCTCCATTTCTTCTCTACTCCACCGTCAACCTGAAGAGAAAGAGAGAATATGGTGGTTAGGACATGGGGTACAATGCAGGTGGTATAACAAATTGGGTATTATACCCTGGAATGACTACAGTAAGAGGAATCATATAATGACTAAAGAGTATTGTACAATATGACTAACAGGTACCGTACCATATATTTAGTAATAGGTACAGTATCATACAATGAGTTATAGACTTATAGGTACCATATAATGAGTACAAGCTGTAATAGGTACCACATACTGAACAATAAGCTGCATTTCTCTATTTCGCCATCAAACTGCACACAGAGAGAGCACATGGTGTTTATGTTAAGTGTTAAGTGATGGTCAATAGATAGGCTACAGAGGCAATTACAGTAATTGCGTACAAAGTATGGTAGTTGAGGAGCGTAACTAAGTGGAAACCATGGCTAACTGATAATGTGTAATTAATTGAATACACTGTGTGATAATGATTGTGTTGGTATTACAGTATCTACTAAACTCAACTTTCCTAGGATTCGTTCCATATACTGTAACTCACCGCCAAGTGTTCCATGGATCTACTGATAGCCACGGGTGGCTTGCCAGGCAACCCGCCCCCAAGGATCATACTCAGTCTCTTGTCCTTGCGGAAGAAATGTGCAGGAAACTTGTGGTCCCTCCGGATAGTCAGGAAGTGAGAGAAGGGCGACGACTCCCGACTGTGGACTACTATTTCATCGTCCATACTAGCGGATAGGTCGTCACCAAGGTAGCTACTATTCAGACTAATACAATCCTCATGGTCGTCACCATGTGTCCCCTTTTCACAGTCCTCGCAGCGAATCGTGTCCTCACAGTCCGCGAAATGGAGGGGCGACTCGGTTCTAATTTCCGGCAAGGTTGGCACAGTGCCTTCATTTTGGTCTTTGGTATGGTCTAAGCTGTCTATAGTCTCCTCGCTGGATGTCAGACCATCATGGAGACCTTCTTTGGTCTCGGATATTATGGGCAGGTTCTCCATTTTGTCTATCACTTGTTTATGCCTATTACCGTATATTAACTGGAAATGTTTGAATATTTTAATTTCTCTAAATATTTCATAGCCTCTCCTGTACCTTGATATATTATGCTAATTGAAAGCTACTGAATTTTATTCCAGTGTATACAAACATTTGGTTTAACTACAATCATTAATTTCAGTTTCAATTAATCTTCGTTAAAAAAATATAGCCTTTTCTGTACCATGATATCCATACTACAATTAGTACAATTATTAGAACCAGTAGTAAGAACAAATCACCTCAAAACTGTTCCTTTGCATTATCATATTCCAGCCTCGCCTAATACTTCTGTACCATGTCATCTAATCTAACTCTATAATAGCATACTGTACATATCAAACATATAAAAGATCTTAACAATATAAAACTTTAAACTTAACAGACTTACCATGTATACAATGTAGTAATGAGGTGAACTAGACAAACATAAATAGCTTACCTTTTGGAAGATGAAGTTGCGATTTTGCCAAGTATTAAACCAATAAACAAATATGAATGTAATTAAAGCTATGAAGGTAGGGCACTGTTTTTGTCACTGTAATACTGAAACTAAATTAATAATAAAAACAAAACTAGTACACAAACAAAAAGGTAATACTTAAGAACACAAAACAATAAGGATGAAAAAATGTCTAATAAACTGCAAGAATCAAATACAGTACTGTACAAGAATGAGTCATGGTGTACAGAAACTTAACACACGGTGGAAACAATAGGTGTATAATATTAACGAGACAATGACATCAACACCACTATTAACACAACCATCAGGACAAGGGGATCTATTAACATACATTGTCTTTCTCATCAGTGTGGAGAGTGTGTAGTAGCCTATATCTTGTGTGCATGTGACAGGACCGTGTGTGCTTTTATGTATATGTATATGTACTGCCATTGCCATATATGTCCTTAAGTGCGCATGGGGGGTATGAGACACCACACTCCTGTGCCGACGTATTTGAGCTGTTCCCATCACTAACATCGTTATTTTACCATAAATAGCATTAATACTTATCCATATGCGCCTATTATAGGTTGATTATAAAGGTATTAACCTGTTACAACAATAAAACAAGTGGAAACAGTGTTTGGATGGTCAAACTCGGCGATACAGGCCGGGAGTTACATAATGTATGGCTGAGGCAACCTCCCTGCCCTCCACCCCTCCCCTTGTCTGGAGAGACACTGTTCCGCAATAGTCTCTCTCTCACTCTTTCCCACGCTTGGTAACAGTGATGACAACGCCCTGCTACCAACTCGCTAATGTTAGCACAAAAATAAACCACAGAATAAGGGAATAACAGGGAAAATAGGTGATAACTGAAGGAGGGGAGGTGGAGGAGTGATATTTGGCATGGCCCAGGGGAAAAAAAAAAAAAAAAAAAAAAAAAAAAAAATGGGGATTTTAAATGGATTTTCCCCCCCTTACTCTTAACCCTCTCACGACCATATGACGCAGAGGTTGCCAGATTAGCAATAAGAAATAGAGTTCTCTCACTCTTATAATTACCTCTCCAAAATTAGTTTTCTGCCCACAGCTAACTCAAAGACAACTGCAGAAGTTAAAGTAACTAAACTAAAGGTTTCTAAATACCCCTGATGGTAACAAAGGCTTTAAAGTATCCCTAATAGGCTCAAAAATGCGTCAAGAACGTGAGAGGGTTAAGAGTCTTCCCGCAGTCCGCCGGGGGAACTCTTAAGAGTCTCCCCGCAGTTCCCGGGTTAAGAGCTGAAACGTATTATAAGGGGGATAAAATAAAACGCTAAAATACCACCACAGCTAGCAGTGCAATCTTAATGAGTGATGGCAAAGTAACAAAGATTAAAAAATGTTTCGCATAGGTTTAAACTTCCGGAAAATAATGGGTAATAAATACAGTACGATGATTTGTTATTTTAACGTCCGCCACCGCATTCATGTTATTGTTGTGAACCTCTCGGCCCTTTCACTGCCACTCGTTGCCGGAGAAAGGAATGTCCCATAATACTGTGTTTTTTGCACTGTTACCAAACCAGCGGGGTGTGGGGGCAGCAGCCCCCACCCATAATACTAGGATAGGTTAGGTAAGGTTGTTAGATTAGGCTAATGTCTTTTTTTATGATTTTAACCCCTTATTTTCCCTGAACTTCATAGCCCTCCCCACTAGGGGAGGGCGTGTTTTTAGATTGTTGGATAATGGGTAAATACTCATTTCAGCTCCTCTTCAGTATGAAACAAAACTATATCTGAAGGAAAATTTCAAAAAAAATAAATAAAAGTTACTGAAATCGCTGTTGGTCCAAAAAGTCAGGTTTACCAGTGTTTCTTATGTATAGGCTATGTACTGAGAGAGAGAGAGAGAGAGAGAGAGAGAGAGAGAGAGAGAGAGAGAGAGAGAGAGAGAGAGAGAGAGAGAGAGAGAGAGAGAGAGAGAGAGAGAGAGAGAGAGAGAGAGAGAGAGAGAGAGAGAGAGAGAGAGAGAGAGAGAGAGAGAGAGAGAGAGAGAGAGAGAGAGAGAGAGAGAGAGAGAGAGAGAGAGAGAGAGAGAGAGAGAGAGAGAGAGAGAGAGAGAGAGAGAGAGAGAATGAGATGAGATAAGATAGAGAGAGAGTGAGAGAGAGAGAGAGAGAGAGAGAGAGAGAGAGAGAGAGAGAGAGAGAGAGAGAGAGAGATAGAGAGAGAGAGAGAGAGAGAGAGAGAGAGAGAGAGAGAGAGAGAGAGAGAGAGGAGAGAGAGAGAGATGAGAGAGAGAGAGAGAGAGAGAGAGAGAGAGAGAGAGAGAGAGAGAGAGAGAGAGAGAGAGAGAGAGAGAGAGAGAGAGAGAGAGAGAGAGAGAGAGAGAGAGAGAGAGAAAGATAATGTTTCTACCATTTGGGAAGTCAGCCAGGGAATAGGTACGGAACTTAACAGCCGAGTTACAGAGGTTGGGGTTAACAATGTCTGAGCTACCACTTTGGAACTTGGCATAGCAAACATGGTTCCATGCCATCTCAACCAGTAGCTCTCAACCAGTGCCAAATTAACCCAGATCAACCAAGCCAGTGCCAAAATATAGTACTAACCTAACCTAACCGTATTGGTTGATTTGGTACTGGTTGAAATGGTCTACTGGTTGAGTTGACCGGTCACCAGCAAACATGAAATTATGGAACTCTCGTCGACCGGAATTCTCGTCGAAGCGCGAACCTAGAACTCTCGTCGACGACATGGAACACTCGTCGACAGGTCCACTTACACAAACAAATCGTTGAAAAGAAACAATAAAGTTTAAAAATATATATTTATATATAAACTATAATTAGAAGTTATGGTGAAGATTAAGAAAAGTGTGTGTTGTAGGTAATGGCTGGTTCGTTGGGTGGATAGTGGTAAACTGCTTTCGATAGAAGATGGTTTCAAGAGGATTGGTCGAGTGAACTGACAATTGTGAACGGAATGCCTTTACAAAAGGCAACAACCTCCCTTTTATTGGGGTTTATAGTTTTGTATTTGTCCTGGATTGCTTTTGTTTTTTACTTTGATGGTTCCGGTTTCTTCATTTTAGTTTTCCACTAAGGTATAAAGTGGTATAATACAGATACGTACTGTTAATATCGAATAAATAGTAATAAGTATATAATAATGGGTATTATATATAGAAGTGGTTGGGTGAAGCTTTAACGGAAAAAGGGAATGTCAAGAAAATGACATAGCCTGGTCTTGCCCAGTCACGCCTGATGGTGTTTACATCAGTTGTTAGAGTACTTTGAGACCACCTGGATGTACTTACTTGTCCAAGCCATTGGGGCCGTTGCGTTGGACTGCAGACCAATTTCTGTATTCGGATCAGGCAGTAGTAACTAACAATGGATGTGGAGGGGTGGCACAACAACCTCAAGTTGTGGTGAAATGACCTGAGGTGAGCTGCAATGATGTATGAACTGGGCATTGAGGGTTATTTCCTGGTTCACAAGGAATTCTCATTTGGGTTAAAAAGTGCAGCATCAACTTGTGGCCCAAGAGAAGATGAAGAGTGCGACCAGAAGGCAAGCAATTCCGCTGTTTCGAAGCGCAGTGCCATGGGTGTACGAAACCTGATGTGCAATGTTGTGTGGAATAGGTTGAAACGGGAATTATGAGAAGGAATACAAGTCACAAATTAACATGAAATAAGGCACGTGTTTGGCCATGTTTATTATCAACTTCCAAAGTACATACTTTGAACGTAGCCTAATACAGACGTAGACAGAGCCACAAGTTTCTAGGTGCCTTTCAGGTAAGTGAAAGAAACAGTAGTAACTAATAACGACTGGAAAAATGAACGAATAATCGGAGTCTTTCGGTTTGAATTGTTGTTTTTTTTTTTTGGTATGGTAGAGAGGCCCGGGTATGAAAAATAGCGAAACTAAAATATAATAATGAACACGAGATAGCCTCACGGTACATATCTTGTAGTAATTATTATAATTTATAAAAATTAGTTATAGGCCGGGTCGTCTAAAAAAAAAAGGTAGTATATATAATAAATTAGTATACTGTATAAGTATATAGAGTGATAGTATATTCGTGTATATACAGGTACAGTATATATATATATTATAACTTGTATATAGTATATGGAATATGGACTATAGGTAATTAGTATAATATAGATATAACTCGTAAGATAATATATTATATATATATTATATAATATATAATGGGGGAGGAAGAGAGGAAGAACGGGAAGAGAATGGGGTAGATATATAATATATATACCTGGTATATATATATATGATATAGAAAATAATGACAATAGAGGGGACAGTTGAAAAGGGATGGGGGGCTCCCCGACAAGCCCCCCCATTAATTGGAACAACACTCGTACGACGACATAAAACAGCCTACGCACTCGGAAAATTGGAACACTCGTCGCCGTCGACGAGAATTCCGGTCGACGAGAGTTCCAGGTACCAACATATGGACCTCCCATCATCTCTCGGGGACCCTATAGTTACAGAGATCAGTCAACCTCCGCCATTTTGTTGCCACTGGTGATATTTTAGGTGCCGTTGTAAAGGCTGGTAGCATTCAAGGAGACTACTGCAGGACTCTTCTTCTTCTTCTTACCTCTGACCGGGTATAGGCTATCCTAGTGTTTACTAAGCCTATCCAAACCGTTGGAAAGGACATTTAGCCTAAACCTAACAACCTTACCTAACCTATCCTAGTGATATAGGTGAGGAGGGGCTTGCCGTCCCCCAACCCCCGCTTTGACTTAGAATTTTTGGTTGTACAGTATTTTTGTCTGTGAAGTGGTAATTCTTTTCAATTTGTTGATAATACGACATCCCTCCATGCGGACTATATGGAGAAAAATATGGCGAGTCTATTGGTCCCTATTTTCCCCAATAAATTGTTTCTAATAAGGCGGATGTAGTGTCCTTGAAGATTATCGTTATCTCTTACCACACCAATCAAAAATAGAAAATAAATAAAAATATAGTATGAGATAGCCTACCTTATGGCATGAACTAT